>OX596006.1:7205338-7839781 GCA_951394115.2 Drosophila phalerata | reverse complement strand
ATGCATCTCTTTAGACCAAAGGCGGTCAGGCATATCAACCAGGCCAGCAGAGATGCCCTTGCGCTCACAAAAGAGTTGCAAGCCGAGATCCTCAAAAGGTTACTAGAGAGGGCGGTAGTTGGGTCCGAACCACAGCCAGACAAGGAGCCACAGGCTAGTTTAGCTGCTGAGATGGGAAATATAGTTTCTCTCCGAAGCTCGGCGTCACAGACTTCGCCACCACACGGTCGATATGAGCCCATTGCTGCTCGACCTGGACGCAGAGCCGCTGGATCCCAGCCAAAACCTAGCTCAAGCCGCAAAGTCCCATCGGTTCCAACTGACGCCCAATCCAGGGACAGGACCAAAGGATCTTCACCAGGAGTGGTAAACCGGATCCAGGGGAGTCAAAAAACTCAGAAGCGCAAGGCACGTGCTGATGCCATCATCATCCAGCCTACAGAGGGCAAGTCCTACAGCGACATTTTACGCCTGGTCACCAGGCGCGACGACAACAAGCCACAGAGCGTGGGAGAGCAGGTAAAGCGGGTTAGGAAGTCGGCATCGGATGGACTAGTCCTCGAACTGGATGGGAAATGCAGATCTGAAATGCAACAGATGAAAACCGTCATAGCAGAGGCGCTCGGTCCACAGGCAATGATCAGAGCTGTGTCCGAGGAGTCGTCTCTAGAGATCAGAGACATAGACTGCCTTGCTACCAGAGAAGACATCCTGTCTGCTCTAGCACCCCATGTAGAAGCACCGATGGACGCCAGTATCATCAAGGCTTTGAGACCAGGATATGACGGCATGCAGATAGCCGTCGTCAGCCTCCCTGTATTCGCTGCCAGAAAAGTTCTGAAAGAGGGCAGACTTAAGATCGGTTGGACAAGCTGCAGAGTGAGGGAGAGGATAACGAGAAAACGGTGCTACAGGTGTCTCGAGTTCGGTCATATTGCGAGCTTTTGTAAGAGCACGATAAACCGCTCGGGTTGCTGCCTTAGATGCGGCCAGGAGGGACATAGAGCAGCCGAGTGCACCAAAGATGCGCACTGCTTCATATGCGCTGCGGCTAACGCGAAGCATACAAAGCATCATGCTGGCAGTCGGAGATGCCCCCAGTGGGCTAGTACCGGTGATAGGCCTGGATCAAAATGATGAAGATGATTCAGCTTAACCTGAACCACTGTGCAGCCGCCCAAGACCTGCTACTGCAATCAGTCCGCGAACTGTCAGTAGAGGTGGCTCTGCTGAGTGAGCCGTATAAAAACATTAATGGCACAAACTTTGCAGCTGACTCCACAGGCAAGGCAGCAATATGGATATGTGGCCTAAAGCAGCCTCAGTTAGAGACTATTCGTTCATCACGAGGCTTTGTGCGAGCTAAGCTGGGCGACCTTTGGCTCTACAGCTGCTATCTGGCACCCAGTCTTCAACTGCCGGAATACGTTGCCATTCTTGATGACCTAGCTGACGACGCAAGGGGAAAAGGTCACGTGGTCATTGGCGGTGACTTCAACGCATGGGCGGAGGAGTGGGGTAGCGCCCATACCAACGGCAGAGGACAAGCTGTTCTCGAAGCTTTCGCATCGCTGGACATTGCGCTACTCAACTGCGGGACTCAACACACTTTCTGCAGAGCAGGTGCAGGTTCCATTATAGACCTCACATTTACCAGCTGCTCGCTATGGAGCCAAACCCGATGGGCTGTTAGTGACGTTTACACGGGAAGCGACCACAATGCAATCATAGTGGAAATCAACAGGCGTGGCACGACTCCTCCAATCCGGACCCCAGTGGGCAAGGCGTACAGAGTTGAGACCCTCATCCCATCGGTCTTTGCTGAGTCCTTCCATTCCCCACCCCAAGGCGCAAACGCAGAGCAGAGTGCAAAACTTCTGATGCAGGCCATCACTGAAGCCTGTGACTCAAGTATGCGGCAGCGGAGAGGTTTTAAACAGCATCACGAGCCTGTATACTGGTGGACGGAGGAGATAGCAGATGTAAGGCGCAGGTGCATTGCTGCTTGACGTGTCCTGCAGCGTTCCCGTGGTAGACCCGAATTTGAGGCAAGACGACTCGAGTACTGCGAAATGCGTCGCATACTAAAGAAATCCATCAAGCGCAGTAAAATTAATCGCTTCCTAGAGCTATGTGACGAAGCAGAGAACGACATTTGGGGCATGGCCTACAAGCTCGCAGTGAAGAAATTTAAGTCTGCTCAGTCCACGGTGCCCAAACCCGAGGCGAAGATGATTGAGATCGTGGAAGCTCTGTTCCCGGGCAGTCCGACTGTTCCCTCGCGAGGGCCATTACCAAGCCCGGTACGGCTTTTCGACGTCCCCGAAGTCTCCACGGAGGAAACACTCTTAGCGGCGGGCAGTATTCGAGACTCCAAAGCTCCTGGACCAGACGCCATTCCAAATAAGGCACTAAAACTGGCACTCATGTTGCGTCCCGAATGCTTCGCAAGTGTGTTTGACAGCTGTCTTCGACAAGGCATCTTCCCCAGCCCGTGGAAGATCCAAAACCTTGTGCTCATCCCAAAGCCCAACAAACCCCCGGAGTTGCCCTCATCCTACAGACCGATTTGCCTGATAGACACGGTCGGCAAAGTCTTGGAAAGGATAATCTGCAACAGATTGAGCTCTTCAATTCGCCAGGCAGGCGATCTTTCGGAGAGACAGTACGGGTTCAGGAAGGCTCGTTCAACGGTCGATGCCATCGCAGTTGTCACCGAAATTGCGAAAAAGGCTATCGAAGGCAACAGATGGCGTTGTGGAAGCAAGGAGTACTGCCTAGTGGTCACCCTAGATATAAAGAACGCGTTTAACTCTGCAAGTTGGGATAGCATTCTGGAGGCTCTTCGCAGATTTCAGACCCCGAGTTATCTTATGCGGATTATCGGTGACTACTTTAGGCACCGAATACTCAATTACAGAACCGATGCAGGAGAGCGATCATACAACGTGACAGGTGGGGTGCCGCAGGGCTCCGTACTCGGTCCCTTACTTTGGAACGCAATGTATGACGGCATTCTCAGACTCCAGCTACCAGAGGGCACCACAACAGTGGGCTTTGCAGACGACGTCGCGATGGTAGTGACTGCTAAACATTTGCATGAGGTGGAAGCGTTATGCAGCACAGCAGTAGCAGCGGTGAAGGACTGGCTTACATCCGTGGGCCTGCAATTAGCGGACCACAAAACTGAAGCAGTCCTCATAAGCAGTAGGAAGTTAGTCGAAGTTGCGAGCATCAATCTGGGTACTGCCACGATAACATCGAGCAGAGCCATCAGATACCTCGGTGTTTTGATCGACACACGTCTGAGCTACAGAGAGCACCTCGAGCATGCTGGCCAAAAAGCAGCAGCGATCGGACAGGCATTAAACCGCATAATGCTAAACACTAGAGGGCCAAAGCAGGGTCGCAGACTTCTGCTTCAAAATGTGGTGAAAGCTACAATGCTATATGGAGCTCCGATTTGGTCACATGCCACCAAGACCAAATCCTACATGAGAGGACTGCAAGCCACCTACAGAGTAGGTGCACTCCGTGTATGCTGTGGATTCCGTACCATATCAGGGGATGCTGCTCTGGTCATAGCAGGAATGGTGCCACTCGACCTCCTGGCCACAGAGAGGGCCAAAATATATACGGAGAAGCGCACTGGTCAGTCTGCCTCACATCGGCAAATCTCCAAAGCAGCAAGGGAAGCGAGTGTTAGACAGTGGCAATCCAGATGGGACGCGTCAGCAAAGGGTCGCTGGACGCACCGCCTAATTTTCGACTTGGATGGGTGGCTTAACCGAAAATCTGGTTTTGTCAATTTCCACCTCACGCAACTCCTGAGTGGACATGGCTGCTTCCGCAGCTATCTTTGCAGACTTGGACACGAACGTGACCCGTTCTGCCCGTGGTGCTATCCGGAGGCTGAAGAAACAGCGGAACACGTAATCTTCACTTGCCGCAGATTCATCATAGAGAGAGAGGAGCTGTCAAACGTAGTGGGGCCCAACTTAACAGTGGACAACTTGGTCAGCCGGATGCTGGTGAGTGACGCATGCTGGACTGCGGTCTGCACTTTCGCCGTCAAGGTCACAACAACGCTGCGCGAACTGGAAAGGGAGCGAAGGCGGAACCGAGAAGAAATGGCTTGAATAGCCACCCAGGATCTCGCGAAGCAATACCGAAAGGTAGTACCGCGAGATTTCCTGGCCCCCCACCACCCTCATTATTTTTTTCTCTCTTTTCTTTTTTTTTCCTGCTACTTTTATCTTGTACTATACCTTGTATATACCATATACTACCCAATTTGAAATAAAAAAAAAAAAAAATAAAAAAACACACACACACACACACACACACACACACACACACACACACGCACATTCTACTGACCTGTCGACGTTTCAGCAGAGAAAGAGACGAGCTGGAAGCGACTATCGGCGACCACGTGACAGCGAACAACCTAATAAACCATATGGTGGAAAGGGAGGATTGTTGGTCCGCAGTGTGTACGTTCGCCTTTAAAACGACGACAGCTCTTCGCCACCTTGAGAGGGAACGCAGACGTAACGCAGACGACAGTGGGGCTTAAAAATCTGCCCGCCTTGGATCTTGCGAAGCAATGCCTCGCGGTAATACCGTGAGATCACAGGGCCCACCTACCATTTTCTACTCTCTTCTTTTTCTGTTTTTCCATTTTACTCATTCTATGTATCCTAAATTATTGTTAACGAAATAAAAAAAAAAAAAAAAAAAAACACACACACACACACACACACACACACACACACACACACACACACACACACACACACACACACACACACACACACACACACACACACACACACACACGTGTGGTTAGCGGGTCGTAGAATACTACCACAGCACGTCATAGCTTGTCGTACGAGGCGACTAATATGACACGGGGATGTTTCTGATCGGAGAGGTGCCTCTTGCAGGTGTAAAGACTCTGATTGTCATTAACTTGGTAATGGCCAGATCGATTCCTTTCTTGATTAGTTAAAGCAACTTGTAACCTCCGACCCAATGTCAGGTATCCCCTGGGTAGGCGCAACACACCCGTGAGGCGCCTAGCTAATACAAGAAGGCGACTAAGGCTGAGACCAGTAAGGCCTTAGGACTGGATTCTGGATTCCCCATTTTGAATTGACGACCCCTGGGCTGACGGCAGCAGTATTCTAGCACTTTACTAAGCGGAGTGACATCTAGCTGAAATGGCTGCTAGGCTAATGCTTCTGCCGCCTCCGTCCCGCGAAAAATTGGCAAATCTCCAATGCACGCTCCTTGTTTCGTCGCCATTAAGTTGGCCGTACAGGATCAGTTGAATAATTCCTGACTAGCGCGGATTCGGCTCTGTACTTTCGACCCCATAAGGGTGAGAGTCAACCCTTGCATGGCCTCCCTGCTTGCATAGACAACCATGGAATCAGAACGCGACTGCACAACGAACAAGGATAACGACTTGGAGTTGGGACCCAACAAAATGAGCAATCAAATTAACCCCCTGATGTTGGAGAAGGATACGTCGGAGAATAAGACGTTGGAGAAGGAGCCTGTGAAGGAGACAGGAAATGAGTTTGCAAGAAGCAACAAAATGGCGAGATCACCGGCCCGGTCAGGGACCACCCCAGCGACACGTACTTGCGCTAAACAAGCGCCAGGGACGCAGAAGAGCGCTATGTTCTGTGATCTGGGACGCGAGATTGCGATTCTGGTGGATATGCTGGAGGACGGTAAGAGACGTAGCATTCATCAACCAATGCGCGACTCTATCGAGAGCATTAGGGCTTTGTACGAGCTGGTGGCCATACAGATGCATGACGACGGAGCAAAGGCGGTTATCAGGACACACCAGTCCTGCCAAACCTCGCCACTATTTAGAACAGCGGCTGAGACGAAGAGAAAGCAAGCCACAGGAGCAAGAACGCCTCTAACAAAAAGGCAAAAGAATGCGGCGGAAGCGATCCCTGTGACTAACGCCGTAGAATCGGAGTCACCCAACGGAGAGCAGGAGACTCCTACCGCAAGCACAGCCAGTCAATGGAGAAAGGTTGCCTCAAAGCGGAAGCCTCGGAAGCCCAAAGAAGCGCTCAGAAAGAAGGTGCGACCCGACGCGTTGGTCATCAAGACTGTGGGAGAGGTGACCTACTCCGAGATTCTCAGAAAGGTCAAACTTGATGAGAAGCTGCATGGGTTGGGAGAAGCAGTGACCCGGATCCGAAGAACCCAGCAAGGCGAGCTGTTGTTGCAACTTGGTAAAGCTGGAGAGGATACCAGTGCTTTCAAGGCTCTTATTGGCGAAACACTTGGGGAAGCTGTGGAAATACGCTCCCTGTCACACCGAGTCACGATCGAGTGCAAGGACTTGGATGAGATCACGACCAAGGAGGACATCGTGGATGCGCTGCGGAGCCAGATGGAGATCACGGACGCCACGCTAGACGACATCAATCTGCGCAAAGGCTATGGCGGAACTCAAAATGCTACGATCAGGCTGCCAGCACAGAGTGCTCGAAAGGCGCTGTCGGCCGGCCAGCTTAAGGTAGGATGGATCAGGTGCAGACTGCGAGAGTGGGTTAACATAACCAAATGTTACCGGTGCCTCGAATTTGGTCACCTAGCAAGACAGTGCAAAAGCGAAGTGGACAGATCCAAGCTGTGTCGAAGATGTGGGAAAGCTGACCATCTAGCAAAGGACTGCAAGGAGGAGCCAGAGTGCATGTTCTGCAAGGACAAGGGTACAGATGGGAAGCATATCGCCGGTAGTGGTAGATGCCCACTGTTTAGGAGCGCGCTCTCTAAACGGTCAGCTTGAAGTGCACCCAACTGAATCTTAACCACTGCGAGGCTGCACAATCCCTTCTGGTGCAAGCCGTGAGAGAAAGAAGCCCAAGCGTCGTCCTCATATGCGAACCTTACAAGCCGATTGCAGGTAGCGGATGGGTATCCAGTAGGTGTAAAACGGCAGCCATCTGGGCCGTGGACACTCCACCAAAGGAGGTCAACGCCTCAAATGATGGCTTTGTCAGAGCAAAGCTTAGAGGGGTCACCTTCTACAGCTGCTACGCTCCGCCGAGTTGGGACCTTGGGCGATTCGAGAGGATGTTGTCGGCTATCACGGATGACTCGCGCGGTAGAGCTCCCATGGTAATAGCCGGAGACTTTAATGCATGGGCTGTGGAATGGGGCAGTAAGAAAACCAACACAAGAGGAGCAGTTCTGCTGGAGCATTTCTCGTCGTTGGACGTCGGATTGGCAAACGACGGAAGACAGCTGACTTACTACAAGGCTGGTCGAGGATCCATCATCGACCTGACTTTCCTTAGCAGCTCGCTATGTAGGAGTACCAAGTGGAAAGTCAGCGACGAGTTTACCTTTAGTGACCACCAAGCAATTCACTTTGATTTTGGTGGAGAAAGGCAAAACCAGCAGCAGTCTGGGACAACTGGGCCAAAATGGAAGGACAGGTTTCTGGACACAGAAACTTTCTCGTACGTCTTTAGCCACTTAGACTGGAACCCTGTGGAAACATCGGTAGACGATATGGCCCAGCAGTTGTCGGACTGCATGAACGTGGCGTGCGACTCGTCTATGCCCCGGAGAATTCCAAGCAGACGCGGCTCACCCTGCTACTGGTGGAACGACCAGATAGCACAGTTGAGACAGGCCTGCCTGAGAGCAAGAAGGCGCAGTCAAAGAGCGAGGAGACGTTCGGACTTCGAAGATCGGCTGGAAGACCTGAGAATAGCGAAGCGAGCACTGAAGCAAGCAATTCGGAAAAGTAAGTCTGATTGCTTTAGACAGATTTGCGAGGAGGCTGACGTTAATCCGTGGGGGACCGCCTACAAGGTCGTCACCAAAACGATCAGGGGTCATGACTCGCTAAGAGTGACATGCCCCATATTGCTTCGCAACATTGTGGAGACATTGTTCCCGCAGCATCCAGAACATGGCGATGTCAGCACCGCGCACCTGTCTGAGCAATGGCAACCGATCTCTGTCGACGAGGTCAAGTCGGTTACCAAGCAAATCGGCGAAAAGAAAGCACCAGGACCCGACGGCATTCCGAATAAGACTCTAAAGCTTGCAGTAGCCACTCGACCCGAGGTATTTGTTGACATCTTTAACAAGTGCTTGGAGGAAGGAGTGTTTCCCAAGCGATGGAAACTGCAGCGTCTTATTCTCCTGCCAAAAGGAAATAAGCCCGCTGAGGAACCTTCTGGATACCGACCAATTTGTCTGTTAGACACTGTCGGCAAGATACTGGAACGCATACTCTACAACAGGCTCACGCAGATAGTTGAGGAGAAAAACGCAATGTCTGAGGCACAGTATGGATTCCGTAAGGCAAGATCGACGGTGGACGCGATACAGGCTGTCGTCAATATCGCAGCCAGGGCGATTGAGGGAGCCAGGTGGAGATGGGGCAAGAAGCAGTACTGTGCTGTGGTGACTCTCGACATCCGCAACGCGTTTAATTCGGCGAGCTGGTTGCGCATAAAGGGTGCACTAATTCGGATCGGACTGCCGGCCTATCTGCTACGGATAATATCCAATTATCTGTCGGATAGGGTGCTGGAATATGAGACAGACGAGGGCACAAAGCGTTACAGGGTGACAGCCGGTGTTCCGCAGGGGTCGGTTCTAGGACCCCTTCTGTGGAACATCATGTACGACGATGTTCTCAGACTGGAACTGCCCGATGGATGTAGTCTAATTGGATTCGCCGATGACCTAGCCTTGGTCGTGGTGGCTAAAGAGGTTGGAGCAGTGGAGGAAGCCGCTAGTGCTGCAATCCGAGTTATCGCTGGATGGATGGACGGGGCGGGACTCGACCTGGCTGGTCATAAAACGGAGGCGGTGCTCATCACAAGCCGCAAGAAAGTCGAGTTTATGAGCTTGCAAGTGGGAAACAACACAATCAGGTCGATGGAATACATCAAGTACCTGGGTGTCTTACTCGACAACCGTCTGAGTTTCCGACCCCATGTGGAGTACGTTGCCCAAAAGGCCTCAAAAATGCAGGGAGCCCTTTCGAGGATGCTGCCAAACATTGGTGGACCGAAGGTTGGAAGAAGACTGCTACTGGCAAGGGTAGTTGCGTCTATCCTTTTGTATGCAGCGCCGATCTGGGCAAAGGCCGTCGAAAGTAACGTAAGTCTCCGGAGAAAACTTTCTGGACCTTACAGACTTTGCGCTCTGCGAGTCATCTCTGGTTTCAGGACTGTTTCGAATGATGCAGCCTTGGTATTGGCGGGAATGATACCAGTAGACATCCTGGCTACGGAAATGCGAGATATCTACCTGGCGCGCACCGAGATGGGCAATATCGTATCAGTGGAAGCGATAAAGAGAGCAGAGAGACAGGCATCCCTAGCTACGTGGCAAGCTAGGTGGGACGCGAGCAACAATGGGCGATGGACGCATCGGCTTATACCAAAGGTGGAGGATTGGTTGGACAGAGGTAGGGGAGAGGTTAACTTTCAGCTAACTCAGTTCCTAACTGGACATGGAGGCTACAGGAAGTACCTTCACAAGTACAGGCACGAGGATAGTCCGGGGTGTCCGAATTGCCCTAACGCCAGTGAAGACCCGGAGCACGCACTGTACCACTGTACACGGTATAGTACCCGAGCGGAAGTCGTTCCACCACCGGAGAGCCTGATCGCTTTTATGTTGGAGACTGAGGAGAATTGGCGTAGCACGTGTCAGCTCATAGCATGCATCCAGAGGGATCTGAGAAGATGCGAAAGAGAGCGACGTGAGAGAGACAGTGCCTAGAGAAGGCAACCCCTCCCCGCGAAGTAATACTTGGCGGTGATCCCGCGGGGAGCGAGGTGTGTAGTTGTGTGAGGGTGTGTTTAGTACGTAGGCACCGACGTTGTCGGTGAATCGTGCATGCTGTTGGTACGGGCCAACAGTATCTTTCGATAGATTCACATCCCCCATGGCGCATCCATGGAAAAAAAAAAAAAAACACACACACACACACACACACACACACACACACATAATAATAATAATCATAATAATAATATTAACAAGAATAATAATAATAATAATAATAAAAAAAATATTAATAATATTAATAATAATACTATTAATAATATTAATAAAAATAATAATAATAATAATACATAATAATAATAATAATTATAATAATCATTACAATAAATATACAAAAGTAAGCGCTGGAAGGAATAGCGCGTACTGCTTTGGGGGCGATGCACCAGGTCCCCTTAACAGCAACCACCACTGGCGCTGACCAAGAAGAACCACCGGAGGAGCGCGCCAAGCATTGTATGAGCGGCAAGGATGAGGTTAAACGAGCAGAAGCCGAACTCCTGTCTGCTTTCTCGCTGCGACCGAGGATGGGGCGTTCGCCGCCTGGCGGTCCGGCATCGGCACCGCCTACAGTAGCTGAGGCAGTGTTCCTTTTTGGAGCTACGGCAAGCGAGGATACGCCCAAAAGGAGTAGAGACACCCCTAGCCCCGAGAACACCACGAAAGCGACTGCAAAGAAGACTAAGACGCAAAGGAGCCTGGAAGCAGTGACGGAGGAGCTATGGGAGCTAGTAGAGGACATGATACACACCTATAAACCCAAGGCAACGCGCCATATAACTCAAGCGAGCCGGGACGTATTTGCGCGAATGAAGGAGCTCCTATCAGAAGTACGCTACAGACTCACCGAGAAGAACAACAATGCAGCTGGACAGCCCGAGCCAGAACCTCTGGAGATAGCAACACGACCCGGTGTGGGAAATAGCACGGGCCGTGGACGAACTAAGAGCACGTCCACCCAGACGTCGCCACCAAGAAAGCTCCCAGCACTGATTGCACCCCATTCTCACCAGATTGGTAGCGACCCAAAACCAGTCCCCAGCCAGAGGCCGGCAACAAACTCTGCGACAACAGACCCCGTGCAACCAAATGGTGAACTCCACTCCGAGAAGCCAAAGTGGCAGACGGTTGGCAAGCGACCAAAACAACAGAAGCTTAAAGGCAGACCGGATGCAGTAATGATCAAATGCAAGGAGAAAGCAGCCTACGCCCAAGTTCTCAAAGCCGTACATAATGACGCAACCTTACTCGAGTACAACGACAAGGTATCGGGAATACGACGCACAGCAGCAGGCGAGGTAATCCTGCGCATGTCGAAGGCATCTGATGAGTCCACAGGAAAGCTGCAAAAAGCAATCCAAACATTAATAGGGGATCAAGGAGAAGCGAAGACCTTAGAGGACAAAGTAACGCTCGAGATTCGAGATATCGCAGAGTGGACAAGCGGCGATGAAGTTCTTGAAGCAGTTTTCAAGAACATAGACTGCGACCTAAGTGTGGAGTCCGTGCCTAAGCTACGGCCTGCTTACCAAGGCACCCAGATAGCTACGCTCATACTTCCCAAGGACATAGCCGAAAGGATCCACAAGCTGGGAAAAATCCGAATTGGGTGGTCAGTCTGCCGACTACGGGTCAAAACCGAGCCAAGGCGGTGTTATAGATGCCTCAGCTTTGGACACATCGCTTCAAGGTGTAGGAGCAAACATGATGCCGCTAAACTCTGCTTCAACTGCGGTGGAGAGAACCACTCAGCGAAGGAATGCAGCTCAACTGCCGCCTGCATCCTCTGCATGAGATCTGGAGAGCAGAACTCGGCGCACAGCACACTTAGCAAGCTGTGCCCGCGCTACCTGGAAGCTGTCAGAAACTGCACCAATTAAGTTCTTACAATTAAACCTTAATCACTGCAGAGCAGCCCAGGATCTGCTCACACAATCAGCGAAGGAAAGTAAAATCGACGTGGCAATACTTAGCGAGCCTTACGTGCCAAAAGATTCTGGAGTGTGGATCCAAAGCACTGACGGCGGAGCAGCAATTTGGAGCTGTACGACCCGGCCAAAGCAGCTTACCCAACGATATCCTAGAAAGGGATTCGTTAGGGCTAGATATGAGGAGATATTTATATACAGCTGCTATATAGCACCTAGCACACCCCTCGATGAATACACGGCCATAATCGAAGATATTGCTCAAGACGCGCGTGATAAGTCGCCCATCATAATAGCAGGCGACTTTAATGCCTGGGCTACGGAGTGGGGAAGCTGCAGAACATCGCTGAGAGGATCCATTCTTCTTGACACCTTTGCATCTCTGAGCATCTGCCTAATGAACATCGGAGCGAAAAGCACCTACAGCAAAGCTGGCAGAGAGTCTATCATCGACTTGACTTTTGCCAGCCCGGAGATTGCCCGTAATAGCAATTGGCATGTCTCAGATATGTATACGCACAGCGACCACTTCGCCCTAATTACAGACTTCACCTCAGCAAGAAGCAGTGAGGCACGTAGCTCGAGTATTCGGACCGGATACAAAACTGATACCCTGAATCTCGATGCACTTCTTTCCTCCGTGCAAGGATTCAGAGTTGAAGGCACCGCCAACAATGCTGCAGATACGCTAGCAGATGCAATTACCGCCGCATGCGATGCATCTATGTCGAGAGCTCGTAAAGGCAGCAACCCACACAGCCCCGTAGCATGGTGGAACGAAGAAATCGCCCAAGCCCGCAGACACTGCCATGCGGCAAGGCGCATGTGCCAACGACACAGGAACTCACCCGCATTTGAGTTTCTTACTCGATCATATAAAGAGAAGAGAAGATGTTTCAAGAATGCTGTCAAGCGCAGCAAAGCTCGTCATTTTCAAGAGCTCTGCGATGCCGCTGACGCACAACCATTCGGACTAGCGTACAAACTTGTCATGGGCAAGCTAACACGGCAACCGGCACCCACAAGTGCAACCCAGCTCAGAAGAATAGTCAGCGTCCTCTTCCCGCAACAGCCAACAACCGAGTTCCCTCTACAACATGTTGTACCTGCCGGCAACCATGACATGGTGCTCACCAATGTGGAGGAAGTCCTTAATCTAGCTGCAGGAATTAAGACAGCCAAGGCTTCAGGCCCGGATGAAATTCCGAATATAGCGATCAAACATATCATAGCGGCGCGACCAGATATATTTGTTGAGCTATACAATAAGTGCATCTTGGAGGGCACGGTGCCTCGTAGATGGAAAATCCAGCGCCTCGTCCTCATCCCAAAACCCGGCAAGGAACTTGATGACCCATCTGCATACCGACCCCTATGCATGATAGACACCATGGGCAAATTACTGGAAAGGCTCATATGTAACCGGCTTGATGGCGAACTGACCAGGGTGAGCGGCATCTCACAACAACAATTTGGCTTTCGAAAGCAACGCAGCACGACCGATGCCATCCGAGCTGTAACGGATATAGCAACACGGGCCATCCAAGGCACGAGATGGGCCGGAGGAACCAAACAATACTGCCTAGTATGTACACTGGACGTAAAAAACGCCTTTAATTCGGCCAGCTGGACCCGTATCCTTGAAGCACTCACCGCTAGGAACATTCCTGCGTACCTAGTACAATTGGTATCCAACTACTTCCAAGACAGAGTCCTACTCTACGACTCTGAGGAAGGCCATCACCAGACCAGCATTAGCGGAGGAGTCCCCCAAGGATCAGTTCTCGGGCCGACACTCTGGAACGTAATGTACGACGGAGTCCTTCGACTTAGTCTCCCTGATGGCAACACTATCGTTGGTTTCGCGGACGACATTGCAGTTGTGACAACTGGCAAGAAGCTCGAACTTGTCACATCAAGCAGTAGCGCCGCCATTGACAAAATCATAGCCTGGCTGTCTCAAAATGGCCTTGACCTGGCAGAACACAAATCTGAAGCTGTGCTCATAAGCAGTAGAAAGATTGTGGAAAAGACTGTGGTGAGAGTGGGATCAGCTATGATCGAATCGAAGCCCGCCATCAGATATCTAGGCATAATGCTGGACCACAGGCTTTCATACAAACAGCACCTCGAGCACGTTAGCCACAAAGCCTCGACCGCAGCATCCGCCATAAGCCGAATGATGGCCAATACCAGAGGGCCAAAAGAACGAAGCAGGAAGCTTATTGCTGGCGTAGTAACATCCACTATCCTTTACGGATGCGCGATCTGGGCACCAGCAATGAATGTTCAGTCGTACAGCAGAGGATGTAATTCCGTATATCGACGTTGTGCGCTACGGGTTGCCACTTGTTTCCGGACAGTATCGGAAGAAGCCTCCCTGGTAGTGGCTGGGATGATTCCACTCCCACTCCTGGCAGCCGAAAGACAGAGCGGCACCTCTGTGAATAGGACACTCAGAGAAACCACGATAGCTCAATGGCAAACTCGTTGGGACAGCTCGGTCAATGGTAGATGGACCCACCGGCTAATCAGGGACCTGAAATCCTGGCTGCTTCGTCGACATGGGCAGATGAATTTTTACCTGGCGCAGCTACTAACTGGACACGGATGCTTCAAATCCTACTTGTACCGCTTTAAGCATACCGAGGACCCATTCTGCGGGCATTGCGGATACGGAGTCGTAGAAGACGCCGAGCACGCTATATTCGTGTGCCCACTCTTCGCTGAAGAACGTGCCCAATCACAACTAGGCGCACTACAACTTACCCCGGATAACCTCGTGGCACAAATGATCGCCGACGAGGCAGTGTGGACGAGCACCTCCAGCCTGGTTTCCCGGATAATGATGGAGTTACGTCGTAGGGAGAGGCAGCGCAATGTAGCTGAAGACTAAGCGGCTGTAGCCGAAATCCGGTCCGCGAAGTAGTGCTTCTCGGCAGTCCCGCGGCCCGGATTCAAACTTTCTCCTATCTGTTGTTATCTTCTAACTCTCCTCTTTTTCACCCCATTGTTACCCCATTTCTATTTTTTTTCGTAATAAAATAAAAAAAAAAAAAAAAAAAAAAAAAAAACACACACACACACACACTCATAGGCGAATCCGTGCGGACGCGATCACAGTATCTGGAGTGGGTGATTGCAGCTACGCCGATATCTTAAAGCTGGTGAAGAGCGACCCATCGCTAAAGCATCTGAGTGGTGATGTGCAAGGCGTGCGCAAGACCGCAAAAGGCGATCTTCTACTCCGCATGAGTAAAAAGCCGTCGCACAGTCCAGAAGAGCTACAAGAAGCTGTTGAAAAGGCGCTCGGCAATCGAGCAGTGGATAAAAAGTTAACAGAAATGAGTCAGGTGGAAATACGCGACATGGATGAGCTGGTGACCAAGGAAGAGGTGCTCGAAGCGGTAAAAGGTGCTATTAGCGACTCATCGTTAGCCATCGACGTAGTAAGATCGCTTCGTTCAATGAGAGACGGCTCGCAGATAGCTACTTTAAGCATTTCGGCAGCGAAAGCCAAGTCGCTGGTTGACCTGGGCAAAATTCGCATTGGCTGGGCGGTTTGCCGGGTAAAATCGATCTTGCAACCGAAAAGATGCTACAGGTGTCAGGAATATGGACATATCGCAGCTAACTGCACCAGCAATGAGGATAGAAAAGGGGCATGCTTCAGGTGTGGTGAGGTTGGTCACGAGGCAAAAATCTGCAGTAAGCCACCTAAATGCTATCTCTGTAATAAGAGAGGGGAGAATTTGACAGACCATGCAATGGGCAGCTTTAAGTGTCCTGCATACCGAGATGCTCTTAGCAAATTAAAATGTTAAGGTTAATGCAAATTAACCTTAATCATTGTGTAGCCGCCCAAGCTCTCTTGGACCAAAACTCCAGAGAGCAACGCATCCACGTTGCATTGATAAGTGAGCCGCATCATCTTGAGTCCAGCTGTACGTCAATCTGGGCCTCGGACACTAGTGGGAAAGCAGCAATCTGGTCGTGTGGCGATTCTTCCACAATACTAACGGAAATCAGGCATTTCAATGGTTTCGTTCGTGCAAAGGTGCAAAATCTCTGGCTGTATAGTTGCTACTTGGCTCCCAGCCTGCAACTAAGTGCTTTCACTGATATATTGGAGGAGCTGGTAAACGATGCAAGAGGACGCCATGGAGTTGTCATCGCAGGCGACTTTAACGCATGGGCTCTTGAATGGGGCAGCCTCACGACAAACGCCAAAGGTCGTACACTATTAGAGGTTTTTGCGACTATCGACGTAGCGTTGCTGAACCATGGCAACCAGTACACCTTCAGCAGAGCTGGCATGGGATCCATTGTTGATCTCACTTTTGTAAGTGCGTCACTCTTTCGCAAATCGCAGTGGAAAGTTGGCGATATATACACGGCGAGCGACCATGCTGCTATTTTGTGCACAATTCAAAACCGCTCTGGACCAAAAGAATCCCAACCGCCGCTAAGGAAAGCATACCGCACAGAAACCTTCAGCATCCGGGCGTTCAACGCCTCAATGGAGTCATTCTCCATCACCGGAAATGCTGATAGCATGGCGTCACAAGTGCTATCACAACTAACGGAAGCCTGTGATTGTAGCATGACACGACGAAGGCCATATACGCGGCACCACGTGCCAACATATTGGTGGAACGAGCGCATTGCCAGCGCCAGACAGGCATGCCTGCATGCCAGAAGACGATACACTCGGTCTCGTGGCAGACCAAACTTCTTGGAGAGGCAGTTGGAGTACAGAGGTGCAAGGCGCATATTGAAAAACGAAATCCGCAGAAGTAAGCGCGAGTGCTTTTTGGAGCTCTGCGACTCGGCCGAATACGATCCCTGGGGCAAGGCCTACAAAACTGTTGTTAAACGGATAAATGCCGGCAGCCAGACATCACCCACAAATGCAGCCGAAATGAAGATAATTGTGGAAACGCTCTTCCCCAGCAGCCCCAGCGCCTTCAACTTTATTGCGGCTAGCACGCCATCGGACCTCATCGAAGTCATATCGCCAGAAGAGGTGCTAGAAATAGCTAGAGGTGTCAATCCCAGGAAGGCTCCAGGACCAGACGGCATTCCTAACCGTGCTCTTCGGATTGCTCTCTCCCTGCATCCTTTGATTTTTGCCCAGCTCTTCAACAAGTGTCTGCAGGAACATACATTCCCTTCACTCTGGAAAATCCAAACACTGGTGTTGCTTCCAAAGCCGGGGAAACCTCCAGGCGACCCATCATCGTATAGGCCAATCTGCCTCCTCGACACTGTTGGAAAGGTGTTCGAAAAGCTCATCTGCTCCAGGCTGGAGTCTGCTATCAACAGATCGGACGGACTGTCTAATAACCAGTTTGGTTTTCGCAGGACGAGATCAACGTTGGATGCTCTGGACATGATCGTCAACATTGCCAGCAGAGCTATTCATGGGACGAGATGGCAAGGTGGCACCAAAGAGTACTGCCTAATCGTGACGCTGGATGTCAAAAATGCGTTCAATACGGCTAGATGGGACAGTATACTGGAAGCGTTGGAAAGATTTCGGGTCCCAAAGTATCTCGTTGAGACTATTCAGAGCTACTTCTCTGGGAGACTGCTGCAATACGCGACCATGGAGGGACTTGCCTCGTATCAGGTGTCCGCTGGCGTTCCACAGGGGTCAGTCCTTGGACCTCTCTTGTGGAACATTATGTACGATGGAGTCCTACGTATTGCTCTTCCAGAAGGCGCTCAGATCATTGGCTTCGCAGATGACGTGGCCATTACTGTGGTTGGCAAGGAGATTAAGGCGGTAGAGGATGCGTGCAACCTGAGCATAAGACGCGTGCACCGATGGCTATCATCCATGGGATTGGAGTTGGCAGCTCAGAAAACTGAAGCAGTGCTGGTCAGCAGCCGGAAAAAGGTGGAGACTGCTCGAATAACCGTGGGTAACACTACAATCGAGTCGAAGAGGGCAATCAAATATCTCGGCGTAATGCTAGATCCCACAAAAAAAACCTCTACACGAGGTAAAAGTCTAGTGACGAAAGCAATTTTTAGATCCAAAATTTCTGATATCCAATTGTGTGACGAGCTAAATTCAGTTTATTATAAAAACTTTAAATAAAAATAAAAATTATTAAAAAAAAAAAAAAAACACGAAAATTGGCATTGTGCACTGTGCTTAAAAAGGGAGAGCTTCTTTGTACATAAAAATTACTTTTTGCACAGTGCCGAATACCAATTTTCGTGTTTTTTTTTTTTTTTTAATAATTTTTATTTTTATTTAAAGTTTTTATAATAAACTGAATTTAGCTCGTCACACAATTGGATATCAGAAATTTTGGATCTAAAAATTGCTTTCGTCACTAGACTTTTACCTCGTGTAGAGGTTTTTTTTGTGGGATATCAGAAATTTTTGCAAATGCTTTTGCTTTTGACATTTTAACTTTATCATAAATGCAGGGAGATAGTAAAAAATATAGCTAAGAGACTCCGCCCCTGTTTGCTTCGCTCGCGTTACTACTGTCTACTTTTCATACTATGACTTTTCGCCCGATCGGTCCTATTTTAGCTATATGATATAGTGGTTTGATTACCGGTTACCAATTTCGGTCAGGATGTATAAAACTAACTTAATCATATAATGCATATTCTATCAATTTGGTTAAAATATCTCATAAATCAAAAAAGTTTTTCATACTAAAACCTAATTTTGACCAGATCGGTCCTATGACAGCTATATGATATAGCGGTCCGATATGAACCAATTTCGGTCAGGATGTATAAAACTAACTTAAATGCATATTCTATCAATTTGGTTAAAATATCTCATAAATCAAAAAAATTGTTCATACTAAAACCTTATTTTGACCAGATCGGTCCTATGACAGCTATATGATATAGCGGTCCGATATGAACCAATTTCGGTCAGGATGTATAAAACTAACTTAAATGCATATTCTATCAATTTGGTTAAAATATCTCGTAAAACAAAAAAGTTTTTCATACTAAAACCTAATTTTGATCCGATCGGTCCTATGAAAGCTATATGATATAGTGGTCCGATTTGAACCAACTTTGGTCAGGATATATAAAACAATGTAAAATGCGTATTTTATCAGTTTGGTTGAGATATCTCATAAAACCAAGAAGTTTTTAGTACTAAAACGTGATTTTCGAACTAAAACGTGATTTTCGACCGATGGAAAAATATATATATTCAGTTAACAGGCAATATCTTACAAACCCCTCAACCAAAATTTATGTGTTATATACCAAAAAACGCACATAAATTTAATAAAAATCGTTAGAGCCGTTTTGTCAGAAATCGCCAAAATATAAGCTAAAAAACCTTATTTCACCTGTAAAATGTTACCTGAGTACTTTAGAAAAAAAGTTTGAAGGTACGTCTAAAAGCCCTTAAACTCACCTTTCCAATGATATATAGGACATATCTGTAGCTTCTATGGTGTGCAAACTATTGGTTTCAATTTTAGCGGGAAATAGCGTTTTCCCGCTAAACTAGCGGGAAATTCAAAAAGTCGTAGAACAAACATTTCTATATTTTTGAAAAGAAACAAATCCTCATCATTACATCTAAGCTATTTTAGCGCTTTGATACGCGCAAACGAACCGACAAACAAACTGACTTTTCATCTCATTTTGAGAAGTCCACTAAAAATTTTAAATTTTATTATCTTTCGAACCAGTTATCGGATTTGGGTGATCGGGGTATCAATCGACGCGTATTTTTGATTAGAATTTTTTAAAAATAAAAAATTTTTCAAAAAGTTAGTTAGTAAGTTAGGACTCAACCTTTCGATCGGTATATAACTCGATCTGATCGGACAGTCGTAGCAAATTTTCCAAATTAGCTGTATATCTATCTAGTCGCCTTTCGCACCCTTCTTGCTGCTTTCGTCACTAGAGCGAACTGCCGTTCGCAGTGATACAAGATTGTCATTTCGGGAGCATATGGATTATGTGCACAAGAAGGCGGCAGACTCGACCCGGGCGCTCTCCCGTATTATGCTGAACACCCGAGGACCAAAGCAGCAGCGGCGTAAACTTCTGATGAGCGTCACTAGGGCCATCATTTTATACGCAGCGCCGGTGTGGTGCAGAGCTCTGTCCATGCCCAGCTACTGCCGAGGCATCTGCTCGGTTTATCGACTTAGTGCCATACGTGTGAGTTGCGCTTTCAGAACAATCTCCGACGAAGCGGCACTTGTCATCGCGGGCATGATTCCGATAAATGAGCTCATCATCGAGGCGGGGTCAACTCAAGGCGCGACTAACAGGATGATCGGGACGTCCCTAGCAGATCAGCGACACCAGGCTAGACAGAGCAGCATTATGCGGTGGCAAAACAGATGGGACCAGACTACAAAAGGTCGCTGGACATACCAGCTTATCCCCAATCTTAAAATCTGGCTTGATAGGAAACACGGTGAAGTGAATTTTCACCTAACACAACTCCTTTCTGGCCACGGTTGCTTTCGGAGCTATTTGAAGCGATTTGGGCACGATGTCACAGACGAGTGCCCCAGTTGTGGACGGCTCACCGTAGAAGACGCATACCACGTTGTGTTTGAGTGTGGCAGATTTGCCTCTCATAGACGGAGATTGTAGGAGGTTATGGGCGAGCCAATAACTACAGGAAACCTTGTGGCGGGGATGCTGGAATCGTTGCAGAAATGGAACGCAGTGTCTAGCTTTGCTGCAATAATTACAACGGAGTTAAGACGAGCAGAACGCAGCAGGAGAGTTGATTAGAGTATAGGCGAAGCCAAAAGTCTGCGAAGCAATGCTATGTCGGCTGTACCGCAGACAACGGGCTCCTCCTATTGCTTTCGCACTGTCAAATTGTGTAAATATATTTTAAGTCGCAAATAAATGAATATAAAAAAAAAAAAAAAAAAAACACACGCACACACACACACACACACACACACACACACACACAGCGGAGCACATTCTACTGACCTGTCGACGTTTCAGCAGAGAAAGAGACGAGCTGGAAGCGACTATCGGCGACCACGTGACAGCGAACAACCTAATAAACCATATGGTGGAAAGGGAGGATTGTTGGTCCGCAGTGTGTACGTTCGCCTTTAAAACGACGACAGCTCTTCGCCACCTTGAGAGGGAACGCAGACGTAACGCAGACGACAGTGCGGCTTAAAAATCTGCCCGCCTTGGATCTTGCGAAGCAATGCCTCGCGGTAATACCGTGAGATCACAGGGCCCACCTACCATTTTCTACTCTCTTCTTTTTCTGTTTTTTTTTTTTTTTTTCCATTTTACTCATTCTATGTATCCTAAATTATTGTTAACGAAATAAAAAAAAAAAAAAAAAAAAAAAAACACACACACAAGGGGAGCCATATTGCTGGATACCTTTGCGACACTAAACATCTGTATGTTAAACGATGGTGTGAGATGTACCTACGCCAAAGCCGGCCGTGAGTCCAACATAGACCTGACGTTCGTGAGCCCTGAGCTAGCCCGCACCTCCTCCTGGCACGTCTTGGACTTATACACGCATAGTGATCACTTTGCACTGATAACATCAATAGAAAGCACGGGTGGCCGCCAGCCTGTAAGGACCCAGCACACAGGCTACAAGTCAGAGACTATGGACAGAGACCGCTTACTCCGCATGGTGCAAGGACTCTGCGTACACGAAGATGCGAACAGCTCCGCTAATTCCATAACGGAGATCATCACTGTGGCATGTGATGCATCCATGGAAAAAGTACGCAGAGGAGGCAACAGACAGCGCCCTGTAGCCTGGTGGAATGAAGAGATCGCTAAAACTCGAAAGGAGTGCCACGCGGCAAGACGCAGGTGCCAAAGGGCAAGAACGTCACCCTCTCGAGACATCTACGCCGGGGAATTCAAGAGAAAACGAAAGGAGTTGAAAGATATGATCAGACGAAGCAAGGCTAGACATTTCCAGGAGCTCTGCGATGCCGCCGATCGACAACCTTTTGGAGCGGCGTATAAGATGGTAATGGGGAAACTATTCAGACACCCAACTCCAACATGCCCACACATGCTGGCGGAAATCGTCTGCACCTTGTTCCCCCACCAAGCACCATTCGACGACTCCTTTCTCCACACACTGGGTCACGAAACTATAGATCTCATCGACACCGAAGAGGTCCTAGCAATCACGGCCAAAGTGAAAACTGGAAAAGCACCCGGCCCAGATGGCATCCCAAACTGTGCCATCAAAGCCGTCATTGCTGCTCACCCGGAGGTCTTCGTAAGGCTGTACAATCAATGCCTCACAGAGCGCTCAGTTCCGAACAGGTGGAAGACCCAAAGATTAGTACTCATCCCGAAGCCTGGGAAAGAACTAGAAAGCCCCTCCTCATACAGACCACTATGTATGCTGGACACATTGGGCAAAATATTTGAAAGGCTGATCTGCAAACGCCTTGAGAAAGAGCTTGCCGAGGTTAACCCGAATCGTCCTGAGCAACATTTTTTCGAATTTATTAATGAAACTTTCAGGACTGGTGAATTTGAGTTCGCTGAATCCGAAAAAAATATTCGTTTTGATCGTCCTTGTCAGGATAATCGACAGGACCATTTTTTCGACTGTTACCATATGGTAACGCTGGGAAGTACAGGGTACAGGTTTACTTAATACTACAAAATACAAATATTTTTGAAAAAATCAAATAAATACAGCTTCATTCAACAGGGGGGATCTTCCTTGATATATAGGACCAAATTTGGGTCAAATCGGTGCAGTATATCGTATGTATAACAAAACTGTCATAGGACCAATCGGGGTCAAATTCACCTTTAGTATGAAAAACTTTTTTCTATTCTGAGATATCTCAACCAAACTCTTAAAATATGTGACTTATATGTTGCTACACATCCTGACCAAATTTGGTTCAAATCGGACCACTATATCATATAGCTGTCATAGGAGCAATCATATTTTATGAACAAAACAGTGCGAAACGCGAATAAAATGTATGGAAAAAACCTGTACCCTGTACTTCCCAGCGTTACCATATGGTAACACGAAAATAAAAAATGAAAATTAAGAGAGAAAAAGTGGTTTTTATTTAGAATTTTTTTCAAAATTAATAAGTGCACTCTTTTACCTTTCTAATGATGTGTGCATTGCATATAGTTCAGTACTAAATTTAGTCAAACGGTTTAAGTTTACTTGCGACGAATTGCCAAATGCCGTTTTTTTGCACTGCAGAATATAATGAGCAACTTAAAGCTCATTTTTCGATCAGCTAACTTCAAGAGATTGTTTCAATCAACTTTTTATCAGTTAGAGACAACAATTTACTCTTAGAATATCTTATAGAAGTTAATCTAACGTTAATATGTTGTCTAAAAATTAAGTTTTAGTAAATGCCTATTGCTTGTTACCATATGGTAACGCTGGGAAGATTTGGGTTAATGGGCTGTCGGATCAACAATTCGGATTCAGAAAATACCGTAGCACAACGGATGCTATAGGCGCTGTGATGGACATTGCGCGCGAGGCAATCCAAGGAACAAGATGGGCCGGAGGAACTAAACGTTACTGCCTGGTTTGCACGCTGGACGTTAAAAATGCATTCAACTCAGCAAACTGGATGCGCATTCTTGCGGCGCTGAATACCAGACGCATCTCAGGATACCTCGTACAACTGATTGCAAGCTACTTCCGCAACAGTACTGCGTACTGCGCGTACTGAGTACTGCGCTTAAGTCTTCCTACTGGCAGCTCGATCATCGGGTTTGCGGATGATATTGCTCTAGTGACGGTTGGCAAGAAGCTGGTGGATACCACAGAGAGCTGCAGCAGAGCAGCCGACCAAGTAATCGACTGGCTCTCAACGAATGGGTTGAAACCACCTGGAACTTACCGGTAAAAAAGCAGCGACAGCGACAACCGCTATCAGTCGACTCATGGCCAACACCAACGGACCGAGACAACGGAGCAGGAAGCTCATTGCCAATGTCGTGACGTCCATAATTATGTATGGCTGCTCAATATGGACCCCGGCAATGGAGGTACCATCGTACAGCCGAGGATGCAACTCCAGCTACAGACGCTGCGCCCTGCGAGTCGCTACCTGCTTTCGCACGGTTTCGAGAGGACACCATCCGGAAATGGCAGCAGAGATGGAACCAATCTGGAAATGGGAGATGGACGCACCGGCTCATCCCTGAGCTGAAGCCATGGCTTCAGCGCCGCCACGGCCAGGTTGACTTTTACCTGGCACAGGTGCTAACTGGACATGGATGCTTCAAGGCCTATCTACACCGATTCGGGTATGAACTCAATCCCTTCTGCGACCATTGCGGTGTTGGAGCCATCGAAAATGCCGAGCATGTCGTCTTCCAATGCCCGTCCTTTGTACGTATGCGGGAACAAGCAACGTCGCCTAACAGACCGCTGACGCCCTACAACTTTGTCGACACTCTGATGGCAAGCGAGGACGGGTGGATTGCCATGTCCAATATGGCAGCAAACATCATGAAGGAGCAGCGTCGACGGGAGAGAATGCGACGAGAACAGGAAGCCTGAACTACTAGCACATCAGCAGAAATCCGCCCCGTGAAGTAGTGCTTAGCGGCGGTCCCGCGGGAGCGGAACTCACCTATCTACTGAGAGAAACATATTTGTTTCTCACAAAAATATACAAGTTATTTCAGCAGCAACGATTTGAACCCCCCTTCAGCGACGCCCCTGGAACACGTCACCGTTATGGCGACGGTTTGAACCCCCTCAGCGACGCCTCTGGAACACGTCACCGTTATAGCGACGCTCGCGACAGAGGTGCCGTTAGTTTTCGGCTCACAAACAATTGACTGGTGAGTGCATGTGCCGTTAGTTTTCGGCTCACAAACTATAAAAGGGCATGCAGTCACAGATGCGGGTCAGTCTTTTTGAGAAGTAGCGAAGTTCGAAGGTAGAGATCTAATTGTCCTCGCGTCTGTCAGGACCTAGCCTAGAATATCCTCGCGTTGCCAGGATCACCAGCCAATTGTCCTCGCGTCTGTCAGGACCTAGCCTAGAATATCCTCGCGTTGCCAGGATCACCAGCCAGTTGTCCTCGCGTCTGTCAGGACCTAGCTTAGAATATCCTCGCGTTGCCAGGATCACCAGCCAATTGTCCTCGCGTCTGTCAGGACCTAGCCTAGAATATCCTCGCGTTGCCAGGATCACCAGCCAATTGTCCTCGCGTCTGTCAGGACCTAGCCTAGAATATCCTCGCGTTGCCAGGATCACCAGCCAACTGTCCTCGCGTCTGTCAGGACCTAGCTTAGAATATCCTCGCGTTGCCAGGATCACCAGCCAATTGTCCTCGCGCTGTCAGGACCCAGTTTAGATATCCTCGCGTTGCCAGGATCCCCAGTCAATTGTCCTCGCGTTGCCAGGATCCCCAGTCAACTGTCCTCGCGCTGTCAGGACCTAGTTCAGAATATCCTCGCGTTGCCAGGATCCCCAGCCAATTGTCCTCGCGTTGCCAGGACCCCGTCAAGACATTCCGGAGTTGTATTACCAGGATTTCCCCCCCCCCCCCCCAGAGCCGGCGGAACAAACCGCACTATAACCGACGACCAAGGATCGACTCGGCAGGACGACGACCGGACCAAGCAGGATACACCAGCATAATCAATTCACATAACCATTTCTTGTACAATTAAGAGTCGGCATTGAAGTCGCAAATAAACCACATCGTTGAAATATTGAAAATATATCTGAGTTCTTATTTATTCGCAAGTGCTGCAAAATATAAATTTGTTGCACGAAACCCACAACGCCGACCGAGTTAGCCCGGTGAAGCTTTAAGGATCGTTACAACTTGCGCCCAATTTGCAGGGTCTTGCGAATAATAGAACAGATAGATTTCAAGATGGTACGAGCATGGGTTTACAACCTGAAAAAGGAAGAACTGCTGCAATATTGCACCGAGTTCGGGATCCCATTGACCGGAAATGTAGATGCGATGCGAAGGGACTTCGGCGAATGGGTCCAAACACAAGAAGGACAGATGCCTCACGCCGTACGGCTAGATACATTGGCCAAGAAACACGCCCGCGCATCTCCATTTAGGGAGACTACCACTACAATGGAAAAAACAGAAAAAAACACAATAGTGGCAGATTTGGAGAGCATGGATGTCACTTCAATAAGCGCGGAAGCACAGCGACGGGAACAACAACAGAGACGAGAATACCAAGAATCGCAACGACAGAACACATCAACCATGAACCACGATTACCGGCAATACACAGAACGGAATCCAACACGGGATTATGCAGCAGTAGCCAAACAAGTGAGGGAATGGAGCTTCAAATTTGATGGCACCTCAAAGCCCTTAGAATTCCTGGAGCAAGTGGAATGGTCGGCGGAAACCTATGGTTTAGAACTGGACCAGATCCCACGAGCAATGCCAGAACTCCTGAAAGGCACGGCTCTCAAATGGTACATAGCGAATAACGAGCACTGGAGGACCTGGACATCGTTCGCTATAAGCTTCCAGGAATTTTTCCTGCCGAGAGACTACTTTTCAAAGCTGGCGGAGGAGGTTGCTCGGAGAAAGCAGGGCTTGGATGAACCGTTCAAGAAGTTCATGGTAGAGATGCAGACTTTGATGAGGCCTTTAAGGCTTTCAAAGGAGAGGGAACGGGAAAAGATATACAACAGCAGCCTTCCCGATTTCCGAGCATTCGCAAGACCATATCAGAACGGCAGTTTGATCGAGCTAATGCAACTAGCGGAAGAGTTTGAAGAGCTGGAGCGAGACAGGGAGAAATTGCGACAACAAACTCGTGTAAACCGTCCCAGACTAATGGCCATAGAAGACCCCAGGCCAACAGAAACCAGAGGCCCATGCCCTCGTTGTACAGACAACGCAAGGTCACAACCACAATCAACACCAAGATCATTAGCGGGACAGCCAACGCATATTCCAAACCCAACACAGGCATGTAGAAGATGTGGAAATGAAGGACATTGGGCGAGAGAGTGTCAAAACCCGAGTCTTCTATTCTGTTGGATATGTGGACGAATAGGGGTTCGCACAGTTCAGTGTTGCCGACAGGGAAACGATCGACGGCATCCAGCGCCAGGAGCGAGCGGATGCCGATAGAAGCGGCTCCACACAATTAATCGGCATGTTGAAGGACGAGGGCCAACGCCTGTCGGCAACAGTTCAAATCGGCAAAAACCTCTACACCGCTACCATCGACACGGGGGCAACGAGCAGTTTCATAAGCGAGCAGTTAGCAGTGACGTTGTGTGAAGAAGAAGGATTTGAATTGGGAGCAACACAAAAACAGGTGCGATTGGCAGATGGCCGAACTGGTATCGTGACGGGACAAGTGGAGGTGCAGATCAAACTAGGAAACAAAAAGGTGGAGATGCCGTTATTAGTCCTACCAGGAGTCATCGACGAATTGGTGCTGGGATGGGATTTTCTGGCTAATATTGGAACAATCTTTGGATGCGCCGGCATCGAAGTCAGAATCCCGACTCGTCGACAAATCACCAAAGGACGAGAGGAGAGACTCTCGGTGGTCACCACGGCACACGTACAAGAACAAGTAGCACAAGAGCAAGTAACACAAGAACAAGTAACACAAGAGCAAGTAACACAAGAACAAGTAACACAGGAGCAAGTAACACAAGAACAAGTAACACAAGAAGAAGAACCAATCGTGAATTAGACAACAAGTATCAACAGGGAACGTGGCGAACCCTTACATCCAGATGCAGCTGTAGATGAATTTCTTCGGCAGGAATTAGCCGCATTCACGGTAATGAACGGCACATCTCCAATTACGGAACATCGAATTGTGATGAACGATGACCGACCGATTAAGCAACGGTACTTCCCGAAGAATCCAAGAATGCAGGAGGAGATCAACAAGCAGATCGACGAACTGCTCGCCAAAGGATGTATCGAGGCTTCTAACAGTCCACACAGCGCACCGATAGTGATGGTCAAGAAAAAGACGGGCAAATGGAGACTGTGTGTCGACTTCCGACAATTAAACAGTCGATCGGTCAAGGACGCATATCCTTTACCCAGAGTACACCACATTTTGGATCAACTGAGGGAAGCTCACTACATAACGAGCCTCGATGGAAAAATCAAGTCGACCATTGACCGCATTCACCGTCCCAGGCAGAGGATTATTCCATTGGAAAGTCATGCCATTCGGACTTCATTCAGCGCCGGCAACGTTCCAGCGTGCGTTGGATCGGGTGATTGGCCCGGAAATGTTGCCGCATGCTTTCGCATACCTGGACGACATCATTGTCATGTGGAAAACGTTGGAGGACCACATGGCCAATTTAAAAGAGGTGTTTCGACGACTGCGGGCAGCGAATTTGAAGATCAACGTCGACAAGTGCGACTTCTTCAAAAAAGAATTAAAATATCTGGGTCACTTAGTAACCGACCATGGAATATCCACCGACCCGGATAAAGTGGCTGCAATTTCACAATTAAAACCACCCACGAATGTCAAGGAGCTGCGACAATATCTTGGAGTGGCATCTTGGTATAGACGATTTGTTCCTGATTTTTCGAACACGGTACACCCCCTCAACGGATTATTGAAGAAAGGCGTAAAGTGGGTATGGAGCGAACAGCATCAGCAGGCGTTCGAGATGGTGAAGGAGAAGCTGACAAAGGCACCAGTCTTGGCGTGTCCCGATTTCAGCCAGCAGTTCACATTGCAAACTGATGCTAGCAACTATGGATTAGGAGCCATACTCACGCAGGAATACAGCGAGGGAGAGCGGGTGATCGCATATGCCAGTAGAACACTACACGGCCCAGAGATAAACTATTCAGCAACAGAGAAAGAATGCCTGGCAATTGTCTGGGCAATTCAAAAGATGAGACCATACCTAGAGGGTTACCATTTCGCGGTCGTGACAGACCACATGGCGTTAAAATGGTTAAATTCGATCGACAGCCCCACCGGTCGTATCGCCAGATGGGCGTTTGAGTTACAGCAGTACGATTACGAAGTGGCTTATCGGAAAGGAAAGCTGAATGTAGTGGCAGACGCGCTATCCAGGCAACCACTGGAACAGGTGATCTGCGCACGAGTCGATGCTCAAAATGAAACAGCAAATATCGGCGGCACGGACTGCAAATGGGTACAGAAGATGCTACATAAGATTGGCAAAGACCCAAGAAAATTCCCAGACTACTTGGAGGAGTCTGGTAATCTATATAGACACATCCATCACCGAGCCGGGCATGAGGATGTGCCATCATGGAAATTATGCGTACCAACGATGAACGGGTATTGCACGAAAATCATGATGCAATGGCAGCAGGACATACAGGAACAAGGAAAACAATAGCTCGAGTGGCGGCACCGATACACCAGGGTTACACCGGGATGTCCGCAACTATGTACAACGGTGCGAGGTCTGTCAACGATACAAACCGAACCAGTTACAGGCAGCCGGCCAGATGCTAACCCAGATTCCAGCGGAACCATGGGCAACGGTGTGCGCAGATTTCGTAGGTCCATTACCACGGTCAAAACAAGGAAATACGACATTGTTGGTATCTATAGACCGATTTTCGAAGTGGACCGAACTGATACCGTTGCGGAGTGCAACGGCGGCAGCTCTACAGATGGCGTTCAGGGAGAGAATACTGGCAAGGTTTGGTTTACCAAAAGTCCTCATCACCGACAACGGCGCACAGTTTACGAGCAAGGCTTTCAAGGACTTCATGCAGGATTTGGGCGTGAAACGTCAATATACGGCACCATACACACCACAGGAAAATCCAACAGAACGAGCAAATCGCACCGTAAAAACGATGATAGCGCAATATGCAGGGACAAATCAACGGTGTTTGGATGAAGCATTGCCGGAGATCACCTTGGCAGTCAACACCAGTGTATCGGCATCGACAGGCTACACCCCTGCTTTTATAACACAGGGTCGAGAACCTCGACTGCCACAGGCATTGTACGATGAGGTAGCCATCGGCACTGGTCAAACATCCCAAGACCCCCGAGCAAACGCTGGAAATTTCAAGGAAATTTTCGAGATAGTACGCAGAAACCTGGAGAAAGTTGCACAGGACCAGGCCAGATATTATAATCTACGCAGGAGATCATGGAAACCCATCGTGGGAGAGCAGGTGTGGTTGAAGGAGCACCATCTGTCCAACGCAGCGGACGGATTCGCGGCAAAATTGGCACCCAGGTTTGGAGGACCATATCAGATCATGGACTTCATATCACCAGTAATTTGTAAATTACAATCCCAGGTGGACAAGAAAGTACGAAGAGCTCACGTGGGAGACCTGAAACCACACGCTGCAGGTCAGAGTAGCAACTAAAATCTTTTTTTGTGGCAACCCTACGGAAATTTTTTTTTTACACAAAGAACAAGGATTTGGATAAAAAAAAAAAAAAATTTTTTTGGTGGCAACCCTACAACACCCAAAATTTTTTTTTTACACGACGGGCACATGCACGAAGCACAAGAATTCGTTTAAAAAAAAAAAAATTTTTTTTTGGGTGGCAACCCTACCACACCCAAATTTTTTTCTTACACGACGGGCACATGAAAGAAGCACAAGGATTTGGATAAAAAAAAAAAAAAATTTGGGTGGCAACCCTACAACACCCAAAATTTTTTTTTACACGACGGGCACATGCACGAAGCACAAGGATTCGTATAAAAAAAAAAAATTTTTTTGGGTGGCAACCCTACCACACCAAAATTTTTTTTTTACACGACGGGCACATGAACGAAGCACAAGGATTTGGATAAAGAAAAAAAATTTTTTTGGGTGGCAACCCTACCACACCCAAATTTTTTTTTACACGACGGGCACATGAACGAAGCACAAGGATTCGTTTTAAAAAAAAAAAAAAAAAATTTTTTTGGTGGCAACCCTACAACACCCAAAATTTTTTTTTTACACGACGGGCACATGCACGAAGCACAAGAATTCGTTTAAAAAAAAAAAAAATTTTTTTTTGGGTGGCAACCCTACCACACCCAAATTATTTTTTTTCCACCACACACGGCGAACACACCCGAAGGGACAACAAAAAAAAAATATACGAGGATTTTTTTTTTTTTTAGCATAAAAATCAAATTTTTTTTTATTAAGGGTGGCAACTCTACCACGCCCACACAATTTTTTTTCCCGAAGAAGGAGGGGAATACATATATTTATATGAGCATATATAAATATATATAACAAAAAAAAAAGAAACCAGACAAACAAGTGAATTCAGCAACGGAACATAGGAATCAGACCACGGTAAACATGTGTCACACCATCATCAAAATTGGCAAACCAAAATGCAGACAATGCAAGAAAAAAAAAAGAGAACCAAACATACATATACACTGCAGAGCGAACAGCAGCCGGCGTCAGAGCAAAGCACAGATAAGAAGATAAAAGCTTTTGCCTGCATAGCAGCAGCCAGCGTCAAAGCTAGAACAGATAAGAGAAACGAAAGCTCTTATCTGCATACATGTAGCGTGACGTCAGCAGACGAAACAACTGCATTATGTTTGCCATTAACAATGCAGCAAGAGACCATCTGTCGTGGCGCTCTGCATAGGGCGGCCGGTCAACCAAATTGCAAACCGTAGGCCGCGGTTCGATTCCCCGCTCTGATGGGCCGATGCAATTTCTCTTTGACGCATTTCGACAGCAACTTTGCTTGTCACTTCCCCTCCCATCTCCCCGCTCGTTATATTCGGGTTAACTATTAGTTAATATTAACTCGCTCACTAATAGAAATATTAGTTCCAATTGAATTAATAATTATTAATTCACAGTTAATAATATTCGATAATTAACTAAAATGATTTCAAGTACCAAGTACACCAGCCGCGAGTTATATATATATACACATGTATATATATATATACGAAGGGAAATGTTTCTTCCCCCCTCCACACAGGCGAGACAGGCAAAAAGAGATTCAGTGTTTCAACACTAAGAGCGGGACGATCAAAGAGAGACGCGGTTTAGCCGAAACACGTGCATCGGCGCCCGCCTATAAAAGGGACAAACGCCCACGCATGCGCTCTATTCAAAAAATATGAGTGACCGCAGCAACAACGGGACGAAGGCTAGCAGCAGGCGAGCTCGATTGCAGCGGAAACCTACACGGTTACCGTTCCACCCTCAGCGGAGCACCAGGGCAAGGCGGGCCCATACATCGCCTGATCAGACGATGACGGACGTGCTGGAACTGATGCCGTCGCCCACCTGGGATGGCCCAATGACGCCACCACCAACCGGGGACATCGAGGCGGGCGGGTTCACCTGGCCGGAACCGGTGGAGGCGACGGTGGAGACGTCCGAGGCGGCGACCACCTCAACGGCACCGATGTTCGGACCATGGCCACTCCCCGACCCGGTAGCCTACATATCTAGTAGCTATCATCGGAATCGGAGCAGGAGGAAGGGGGACCGGCCGATTCGACGACCAGGTCCGGTCAAGTACCCACACCGAGGAGCGAACCACCACCGACGCCGCGACGACCAACGACACCTGGAGCACCGATCCCCAGTGGACAGCCGACGTCGCCACACTACGCGCCACCGACGCCGCGGCGACCAACAACACCCGGTGCGCCGATTCCCCGTGGACAGCCGACGTCACCGTGCTACGCTCCGCCATCACCACCGGCCGGGACGTGGGTGGAGTCACCAGGCTACCGGCCAATGACGCCGCGCTTCGCCCCGTCCTGGTACATTCCGTGTGTACAGGTGGATGCACCCGTGGTCCAACCAGCGACAGAGATGGAAGCGGTGCCGAGTCGACGCAGGCACGAAGCGGTACGTTTCCCCACACCAGGCGTACGGGCACCCAAAAACCCTTGGAGCGAGGTAGAGTCCAACAGGTGGCCGCCGGTGGTACGGGAAGAGGCATGCAGGTTGAACCCGTGCCGCCGGCAGGTGCGCTTGGTATGGCACGCCGGGAAGCGATACCGCGTCAAGGCCGGACAAGGGCGAATCCTCGTGTACCAGGAACAGAACGTGAAGTAAAAAAAAAAAAAAAGAGACAATGTAATAAATGAAATAATAAAAAAAAAAAAGGAAATATATTAGGTGAATGTTTACTTATGGGGCGGGCAGTGGCTTCTTCATTTCCCGAAGAAAGAGGGGAGTGTGAGAAACATATTTGTTTCTCACAAAAATATACAAGTTATTTCAGCAGCAACGATTTGAACCCCCCTTCAGCGACGCCCCTGGAACACGTCACCGTTATGGCGACGGTTTGAACCCCCTCAGCGACGCCTCTGGAACACGTCACCGTTATAGCGACGCCCGCGACAGAGGTGCCGTTAGTTTTCGGCTCACAAACAATTGACTGGTGAGTGCATGTGCCGTTAGTTTTCGGCTCGCAAATGATTGACTGGTGAGTGCATGTGCCGTTAGTTTTCGGCTCACAAACTATAAAAGGGCATGCAGTCACAGATGCGGGTCAGTCTTTTTGAGAAGTAGCGAAGTTCGAAGGTAGAGATTTAATTGTCCTCGCGTCTGTCAGGACCTAGCCTAGAATATCCTCGCGTTGCCAGGATCACCAGCCAGTTGTCCTCGCGTCTGTCAGGACCTAGCTTAGAATATCCTCGCGTTGCCAGGATCACCAGCCAATTGTCCTCGCGTCTGTCAGGACCTAGCCTAGAATATCCTCGCGTTTCCAGGATCACCAGCCAATTGTCCTCGCGTCTGTCAGGACCTAGCCTAGAATATCCTCGCGTTGCCAGGATCACCAGTCAACTGTCCTTGCGTCTGTCAGGACCTAGCTTAGAATATCCTCGCGTTGCCAGGATCACCAGCCAATTGTCCTCGCGCTGTCAGGACCCAGTTTAGATATCCTCGCGTTGCCAGGATCCCCAGTCAATTGTCCTCGCGCTGTCAGGACCCAGTTTAGATATCCTCGCGTTGCCACGATCCCCAGTCAATCGTCCTCGCGCTGTCAGGACACAGTTTAGATATCCTCACGTTGCCAGGATCCCCAGTCAATCGTCCTCGCGCTGTCAGGACACAGTTTAGATATCCTCGCGTTGCCAGGACCCCGTCAAGACATTCCGGAGTTGTATTACCAGGATTTCCCCCCCCCCCCCCCCAGAGCCGGCGGAACAAACCGCACTATAACCGACGACCAAGGATCGACTCGGCAGGACGACGACCGGACCAAGCAGGATACACCAGCATAATCAATTCACATAACCATTTCTTGTACAATTAAGAGTCGGCATTGAAGTCGCAAATAAACCACATCGTTGAAATATTGAAAATATATCTGAGTTCTTATTTATTCGCAAGTGCTGCAAAATATAAATTTGTTGCACGAAACCCACAACGCCGACCGAGTTAGCCCGGTGAAGCTTTAAGGATCGTTACACTACATACTCTGTCTATTCTACCTATTTTGTTATTGTTAATTTCTTCTTCAATAAAATTAAAAAAAAAACACACACACACACACACACACACACACACACACATGCTTCAAGTGCGCCGGCAACGGACATAGCTCCAGCCAGTGCAAAAATGAACCGAAGTGCCTCCTTTTTATCCGACATGGTCCAAACCCGAGCCAATCCGCGCACTCAGCACTGAGCAGAGCCTGCCCGGAATACAGGAAGGCAGTCAAGGTCCTCATAGATGGTTAAGATCCTGCAACTTAACCTTAATCATTGCAGAGCGGCCCAGGACCTGCTCTCGCAAACTGTTCGAGAGGAACGAGCAGATCTCGCAATACTCAGCGAGCCATAAACAACGAAGCACGAGGGAGAGTGGCACCAGAGCACGGACGGCAAAGCGGCTATATGGAGCTGTGGGCAACAACCTTATCAACTTACCCAACGCCATACTCGGAATGGATATGCTAGAGTAAGATGCGGAGATATATTTGTATATAGCTGCTACATAGCACCAAGTGCCTCGCTGGACAGCTCCGCGGAGACCATAGCTGAAGCCATCCATGCCGCTTGTGATGCTTCCATGACAAAGGTCCGCAGAGGAGGCAACAAACACCGCCCCGTAGTCTGGTGGAACGAGGGAATTGCCAAGGCCAGGAGAGAATGTCATGCTGCACGACGCATGTGCCAGAGACGGAGATCGTCGCCCACTCACAGCCTATACGTCGTATTCTACAAAACGAAACGGAAGGAACTCAAGGACGCAATCAAACAAAGCAAGGCCAGACATTTCCAAGATCTGTGCGATGACGCTGACCGGCAACCATTTGGCGCGGCGTACAAATTGGTAATGAGGAAGCTGTGTAGGCAGCCAATGCCCGCCTGCCCACACCAGCTCGAGCAAATAGCGCACACACTCTTCCCCAGCCAAACTCATGTGGAACACCCAAGAGACTTGACTCTGAATAATGATGCCATCGTTGAAACAGACATTGAAGAAGTCCGGACCATCACGGCAAATGTGAAAACGGACAAAGCTCCTAGACCAGATGGCATACCAAATGGCGCCACAAAGGCCATCATCGAAGCACACCCCGAGACCTTCGCAGACTTGTTCAACCAATGTCTTAAGGAACGCATGGTGCCACGTAGATGGAAGGTGCAGAGACTAGTTCTTATTCCGAAGCCAGGGAAAGAACTAGATGACCCCTCCTCATGTCGACCTCTGTGTATGCTGGATACCATCGGGAAGATCTTCGAGAGGATCCTCTGCAACAGACTGGAGATGGAGCTAGCTGAGCTAAACGGCCTTTCTGACCAGCAATACGGCTTTCGCAAGCACAGGAGCACGACGGATGCCATCAGGGCAGTGACCGAGATTGCCCGAGGGGCAATACAGGGCACACGGTGGGCTGGTGGCACTAAGCAATACTGCCTCGTCTGCGTGCTTGATGTTAAAAATGCTTTTAACACTGCGAGCTGGACTCACATCCTTGCGGCACTACACAGCAAAGGCATCTCGGCTTATCTTATACAGCTGATAGCAGACTACTTTCGCGACAGGATCTTGCTTTACGAGACCGACGAAGGCCAACGACAGTACACAGTCTCTGGAGGAGTTCCGCAGGGCTCAGTCCTCGGGCCACTGCTCTAGAACGTCATGTACGACGGAGTCCTACGCCTCTGTTTACCCACGGTCAACACCATCATCGGCTTCGCTGATGATATCGCCCTGGTAACGGTAGGCAAGAAGTTGGAGGAGACGTCAATGAAGTGCACTGGGGCAGCCGACAAGGTAATCGAGTGGCTTACGCACAACGGGCTCAGTCTAGCTGAACATAAGTCCGAAGCGGTGCTAATCAGCAGTAGGAAGAGGGTGGAGACAGCTATGTTAAGGATTGGTTCAACCATGATCCAATCCAAACCGGCACTTAAGTACCTTGGCGTCCTGATAGACCACCGGCTATCATTCAAGCAGCATCTTGCCTATGTCAGCGACAAGGCCACGGCCACATCTGCCATTAGCCGTATAATGGCCAACTGCAAGGGCCCAAAGCAGAGGAGCAGAAGACTTATTGCCGGCGTGGTCACCTCTATCATCCTCTACGGCTGCGCAGTGTGGGCGACAGCAATGGACACACCCTCTAATAGCCGAGGATGCAATTCCAGCTATAGACGGTGCGCACTCCGGGTCACTTCTTGCTTCCGTACTGTATCCGAAGATGCTGCTCTGGTCGTTGCAGGCATGATTCCCCTAAGCCTGCTGGCAGCTGAACGCCAGAACAGCATATCAGGCAATAGAAATCTGCGTGAAGACACAATTTGCAAATGGCAACGCAAATGGGAGCAGGCAGTCAATGGCAGGTGGACGCACAGACTTATCCCTGAGTTGAAGCCATGGATACATCGCCCGCATGGACAGGTAGACTTCTACCTGTCTCAAGTGCTGACTGGCCATGGATGTTTTAAGGCCTATCTGTGCCGCCTTAACCACGAAACCGACCCCTTCTGCGAGCACTGTGGGGAGGGAGTCATTGAGGACGCGGAGCACGTGTTCTTCCACTGCCCGCTTTTCGGAAGAGAGCGGGAGCTTGCGGCGCCGCCCCCTATAAGGCTGACACCCGGAAATCTGGTTACCCTTATGACAGCCAGCGAGAGCGGATGGGTGACCATTGCGAATATGGCATCCAACATTATGAAGGAACTGCGCCGGCGAGAAAGGAGCCGGCGCGGAGAAGCGTAATAGAGCGACTAGACTACTAGCCATCGTCCGCCCGTGAAGCAATGCCTTGCGGCGGTCCCGCGGGCCTGGACTACCCTACCCCTTGTTATTTACCCCTTACCATGTTAGTGTTTAATTGTTTAACTGTTCCCAATAAAGAAAAAAAAAAAAAAAAAACACCCACACACCCTTGAAATCCGCGACATTGCGGAATGGACTTCGAGCGAGGAAGTATTCGAAGCAGTCTTCAGTGTGGTAGATTCGGACTGGTCCGGAGACGCAGCACCGAAACTGCGCCCAGGCTATAGAGGTACGCAGACAGCCACACTGGTTTTGCTAAGGGACGTTGCCGTAAGGCTTATCAAACTTGGTAAGATTCGCATCGGATGGGCAGTCTGTCGCTTGCGTCAAAAGGAGGAGCCGAGGAGATGCTACAGGTGTCTTAACTTTGGCCATATCGCTGCAAGGTGCAGAAGTAAGCACGACGCCTCAAAGCTGTGCTTCAAATGCGGATCTTCAGACCATGTAGCTAAAGAATGTACAGCCACGCCTGCCTGTATTCTATGCTCGAGATCTGGCGAGAAAGATACGGCCCATGTGACTGGAAATTACAAATGTCCAGCCTACAAAGAAGCGGTCCGTAAGCTGCAATTATGAAGTTTATTCAGATAAACCTCAACCACTGCAGAGCGGCTCAGGATTTATTGCATCAAACGGTGGCAGAACACAATATCGACCTCGCATTTATAAGTGAGCAATACAAAAAGATAGAAAACCAAAATTTTGTCAGCAACACGGATGGAACTACGGCGATTTGGGCGTGCTCTAAGCAGCCATACTTTATGGACTGTTCGAGAGTAGGGGCGGGCTACGTTAGAGCCCTCATCAAAGGGTTTTGGATGTATAGCTGCTACATGCCACCAAGCTGGAGCCTAGCACAATTTGGTGACGCAATCGACGAGCTTGCAGAGGACGTTCGTACACATACACCATCAATTATCGCAGGTGATTTCAACGCGTGGGCTGTCGTGGGCAGTCACCTTACACTAACGCTAAGGGTAGGGTGCTGCTCGAAGCTTTTGGCACGGTAGATCTGATTCTCCTGAACGAAGGAACGACCCAGACCTTCAGAAGAGGAAGTCTCGGCTCCATAGTGGACTTGACTTTTGCATCGACGCAGTTAGCTAGATCGGCGAGTTGGCGGGTCTCCGACCTATATACGGCCAGCGATCACCTGGCGGTATTGATCTCAATACAAGAACCACACACACATGTACCATTGCAACCTGGAACACGCTACAGATCCCGCTCTCTAGTGCCAGCGAGATTTCAGGAGAAGTTCCTAGATGTAAGCGTTAGCGGCAACGGCGCGAGTATGGCAGAAATGGTCATGGGGGCAGTAAAGAGTGCGTGCGATGCCAGTATGTCACGAGGAAGGAGCTCACGGCATCACAAGGCAGTCTACTGGTGGACCAGCGAAATCGCGGAACTTAGAGCAGCTTGCAACAGAGCCCGTAGAAGCTACACTAGAGCTGCACGGAGACTTACATCTTGTGAGGAGCTGCGAGCAAATTTCCAGGCGAAGCGCAATGCGTTTAGGAAGGCCATCCAGGCAAGCAAGGTCCGCTGTTTCCGCAGCCTCTGCGAAGAGGCCGACAGAGATCCGTGGGGACAAGCGTACAAAATAGTCATGAAACGGATGAACGGGTTCCATAACTGCGCTCCAAAGGAGCACAGCAGGCTCACAGGAATCATAAGGTTCTTGTTTCCCACGCACACGACGAGAGAGCTTATAGCCTATCCTCCAATAACCGATGGACAGCTTTTAGTCAGGATATCTGATGACGAGGTCCTCAGCGCCGCGAACACCTTACAGAGTGATAAAGCACCGGGACCTGACGGCATCCCCAACAATGCCGTTAAGTTAGCAGTCGCTCTTCACCCGAACGTATTCTCGGAACTGTTCACAACGTGCTTGAACGAAGGAACTTTCCCCGGATGCTGGAAGACTCAACGGCTCCTGCTGCTGTTAAAGCCTGGAAAAACGCCAGAGCATCCTTCGGCCTTCAGACCTATTTGTCTTTTGAACACAGTTGGCAAATTGTTCGAAAAAATCATCTGCTGCAGACTATCAATGGCTATACAAAGCGGAGGAGGTCTGTCTGAGAGACAATTTGGGTTTCGTAAGGCTCGGTCAACAATAGACGCCATCACGATAGTGACCAAATTGGCTGCAGACGCGATAAATGGCACCAGATGGCATGGAGGAACGAAACAATACTGCCTGGTCATAACACTCGACATAAAGAACGCGTTCAATTCTGCAAAGTGGAGCAGCATAATGGAAGCACTGCGTAGCTTCAATGTGCCGGAGTACCTCACACGGATAATAGACAACTATCTATGCGATCGAACTCTGGAGTTCGACACAGATTCTGGCTCTGGCTCTTTCGCAGTTACGGCAGGGGTTCCACAAGGCTCCATTCTGGGCCCGACCTTATGAAACGTAATGTATGACGGAATTCTGCGCTTGCAATTTCCGAGCAATGTGCAAACAGTAGGGTTTGCGGACGACATTGCCATTGTTGTCGTGGCTAAATACCTACAAGAAGTAGAGCAAATGGGCGAGGATTCGATAAGGAAAGTCAGGAACTGGTTGTCGGAGGTAGGCTTGGAGTTAGCCGACCACAAAACCGAGGCGGTACTGATAAGTAGCCGAAAAAAGGTAGAGCAGGCCTGGACGGAGCGACTATCATCTCGAAACGATCAATAAGATACCTAGGAGTACACATCGACACACGCCTATCCTTCAAGGAACACCTGCAGGAGACACAGAAGAAGGCAGCCCTTATCATACAGAGGCTTTCTAGAATGATGACAAACCATGGAGGACCGAGATACAGCACCAAACGCTTGCTCAGTAGCGTTCTGAGGTCGACGATCCTATATGCGGCTCCCATATGGGCGAACGCAGTGACAAAGCCGAAGTATATGAGGGGTATTAACTCGACGTATAGACTGTGTGCGATTAGGGTATGCAGTGTTTTCCGCACGGTATCTGCCGAGGCGGCATTGCTGATCGCTGGCATGATCCCGCTGGAAATATTGGCTATCGAATCCAAGAACATATTCGAAGCTAAAGCCAACGATGACGATCAGAGATCCTTGTCACAGATAAAAGGAGACGCTCGCAAGATCAGCCTTGATAGGTGGCAACAAAACTGGGAGAGATCGGAAAAGGGACGCTGGACTGCGCAGCTGATCCCACGTGTGGAGCCATGGGTGAACTGGAGGCACGGAGAAATCACGTTCTGTCTGATGCAACTCATAAGCGGACATGGGTGCTTTAGAAAGTATCTACACAGATATGGGCATGACGAGAGTCCCCTTTGCCCAGTATGCTGTGTGTTGGAAGATGCTGAACACATATTGACTAAGTGTCCCCGCTTTGTACAGAATAGACGAAGCGTTGAAGTAACGATTGGTGGCGCGGTCGAGACAAGCTCAATTGTCACGCACATGCTGAAATGCCCCGCAGCCTGGACAGCAGTGTGCAGCTTTGCTAAATCGGTGATGGAAAAACTAAGATGCATAGAGCGAAGCAGATCCCACCACTCGTAGATGACGGGCGTGCAAGCCACCAACCAGAGCTGTGAAGCAATATCTCGCGACAGTCCCGCAGCCCTGGTTATGCAGATCATCCTCTATCTCTATCTTTTGTTCCTTTTTTTTTTTGCATCTGTATATATAACCAATTCCTTATATTATTTAATAAAATCTGAATCACACACACACACACACACACACGCACACACACGCACACACAGTTTACTTTCACCAAGTGCGGCTGTGTTTTCCCTCGTTGCAACAATTGTGAGCTTAAAACCGCGTTCCACACATGCAAACAGGAAGAAATCTTCAGATTGGTGTTTCTTACTGTGCCGGTACTCACAGTGGATGCTATCTGGTCTCTCCGACGTCTCGTCAGGCTGCGGTGGTCCAAAAATCATCGTGTCACACCCAGGAGGAGGGGGTAAACTCTGTTTTTTGGCGCCTTTCACTAGTAATAGTGTTAGTGCCGGCAAAAACAAAACTTACACGTTTGTTTGTTTGTTTTTTGCTGCGACCGACGCCTACTGATCAGCTGATCGCGCAGAGTTGCCCATTGCGTGCGGAGTTGCCGGACACCTGTCGCTCAACTTGGTGCTGCCAGACCGTGTGCCGTTGCCAGCGTTGCCAGTCGGTCATAAACTGCGCGCCAAGTTCAAAACTGACCAGATTATTAGGAAATCACATTTCAAAATTGCAGTTTCTTGCCAAATAAATAAATATTAATTAAATATTAATTTTTTTGGTTCGAAATTGCGCGCCAATTTTGGAATTTGCTGTCGATTTGGATTTAACCTTTTCCAAGGCCCTTTTACTTCTATAACTAGTGGATAAAAGTGTAAAGGTCACGGATCCGACTATTGCCAACCCCCTGCCGCCTTGCGGCTCACAAAAAAGGGAGGCTCTGGCGACCGAAACAGGGCGGTATAACCCTCCCAGCGGTAAAACGCCAAAGGGAAACCTTTTTGGCCAACGTGGGACCCTAGTAAATAGAAATAAAGGGCCCTGAGAATGGAGATGGAAGAGCGGCTGCCACTGCAGTGGCAGACGCCAAAGGCATTATGGCCGAAGAACACTGGCGAAGAGACAGCTGACGAAGAGACTGCTTCTGACACCGGCTTATTGCCCGTTTCAGCTCCGGCAGTGCTCCCAGTCAATCCCTTTGATTTTGGCGCAGCCACCGTGGAGAAGAACACTCTTGGCGTTGATGTCACTGGCGATCTTCGTATGATTCTTACGACGCTTGTTGAAAAGACGACTGAACTGTCAAAAACGCTTAGAGACGCTCGCTATCTTAATAAGGATATGAAGGAGATGGCGCAGCGAGTGCTGAGGCTTCAAAAATCAGCATTACGCAACTATGATGCTAATCATCGTGGGAGAGAGAGTGTTGCGAAACAAGCAAAGGAAACCCAGTGGTCTCCTCAGCAAAAAGGTCCAAAACGGCAACAGGAGAAGCTAGTTAAGAGCACTCCAAAACGCAGGAAAGGCCATGGAGGCTCTTCTGCGGGTTTGGCAGACCCGCCTCAGCAGTCAACTGCTCCGGCTACTGAGAAACGTACGCCTCCGGAGAAAGAGTGGACAAAAGTAAAGGGAAAATCAAATTTGAGGCAGCCCAAACCACGCCCCAACGCAATCATCATCGAGCCCAGAGGAAAGATGACGTACTCGGAAATTTTGAATCTGGTGACCCGCAACCAGAACGAGAAATTAAAGCGCGTTGGTGAAAATGTGCGACGGCAAGGTCAGGATTGCTTGGTCTGTCTGTCGCATCCGGGAGCGCAACTTGCCATCAAGGTGTTATAAATGTCTGGAGTACGGCCATATATCAGCGAATTGAGGTAGCTCTGTGGATAGAAGCGGCTGGTGCTTCCGTTGTGGTGGCCAAGGACACAAAATTCGTGATTGTCGAAACGAAGCCAAATGTGGAAGCAATTGTGGAAACACTGTTTCCATCCTCGGACTCCGTTACGTCAATCTACAGTGAGGCATTTCCAGCTCCATTTGTAGTTGAACCAGTAACGGCGGAAGAGTTACTTTCCCTGGCCCGCGAGATGAGCTTGAACAAGGCACCTGGTCCCGATGGAATCCCCAACCGGGCGGTAAAACTAGCAATATCTTGTATGCCACATATATTTGCAATGGTTTTCACGCAGTGCCTTCGCGAAGGACAGTTTCCGGCGCAATGGAAAATCCAGCATCTTGCTCTTATACCTAAGCCGGGCAAGCCACCAGAAGAACCCTCATCATATCGCCCGATATGTCTCATTGATTCGATGGGAAAGGTTTTGGAGCAAGTTATCTGTGCAAGGCTAGAAAAGGCAATCGACGAGGCTGGTGGCTTATCTGAAAACCAGTACGGATTCAGGAAAGGATTATCAACGGTGGACGCTATAAGCAAGGTTGTCAGGATCGCATCTGAGGCTGTCGAGGGAACCAGATGGAAAGGCGGAAAGAAGGAGTATTGCCTGATCGCCACGCTTGACATCAAAAATGCATTCAATTCAGTGAGGTGGAGTTGCATCATCAACTCACTGAGCCAACTTGGAATTCCTCAATACCTGCAGGAGATAGTCAAAAGCTATTTTACTGGAAGGCTGCTGAACTACGAGACGGCGTCCGGCATCAGCTCTTATGTGATCAAGGCAGGCGTTCCTCAAGGATCTGTGATGGGCCCCTTGCTTTGGAACATTGTATATGACGGAGTAATGAAGCTGATTTTACCCAGTGGCTGCCAGTTAACGTGCTACGCTGATGACGTGGCACTCTCAGTTGTAGGAAAGCACCTAAATGCGGTAGAAAACACATGCAACGCAGCTATTCAGCGCATATCAGACTGGCTTCTTACCGTGGGACTTGAGTTAGCCGCCCATAAAACGGAGGCAGTGCTCATTAGCACACGTACAGCGGTGGAGACTGCGTACATTCAAGTGGGAGGTCAGACCTTAGCTTCGAAGCGTGCCATTCGGTACCTCGGCGTTATGATTGACACCAGGCTTTGCTTCCGGGAGCACCTTCTCTATGTGCAGGAGAAAGCTGCAAACACGAGCCGAGCACTGTTCCGAATAATGTTGAACACCCGAGGGCCCAAACAGGAACGAAGATTACTGCTAACCAGTGTCGTTCGCTCAGCTGTGACGTACGCTGCGGCTATCTTTGCGGACGGAATCAAAGTTCCCAGTTATGCCAGGGGCATAAAATCTATCCACCGCCTCTGCGCGCTGAGGATATGCTGTGGTTTTCGCACCATTTCGGATGAGGCTGCGCTGGTAATCGCTGGAGTTGTTCCAATCGACCTTTTGGTTGCTGAGGAGAAAGCCGTGGCAGATGCGATAAGCTCAGGCAACGACAAGAAGGCGGCTCGGAAGCTTGCAAGGGAAGAGAGCATCAGAGAATGGCAAAGCCGCTGGAATGCATCCGAGAAAGGCCGATGGACTCATCGCCTTATTCCAGATGTTAGGTGCTGGATCAACAGAAAGCATGGTACCGTGAACTACTATGTTACACAGCTGCTCAGCGGGCATGGTTGTTTTGGTCGATACCTGTACAGAATCGGCCACGAGAGCACACCAATGCCGGTCATGCGGTGACGTGCTGGAAGACGCAGAGCACATCATCTTCGTCTGCTGTCGATTTAATCGGCTAAGGGACGAGCTCTGGAGTTTGGCGGGTCGTCAACTGACACCCGACAACTTGGTGGAGACGATGATGGGGGATGCAAATTTCTGGATCCAATTCAGTAACTTTGCAGCCAACACTATGATAGAGCTCCGCAGATGCGAGCGGCAGAGAAGGGAGACATCATAGGAGGAGCCATTGTCCCTGCGAAGCATTGCTTCGCGGCCGTACCGCAGGGACAGGAACCTCTTATGTTATCACCATTAATATAATTAAACTATAAGCTAATTTTTTAGTTGTACATAATAAAGAATTAAAAAAAAAAAAAAACACACGCACACACACGCACACAGACACACATACACAGAACACTAGTTTGCCTAGTATGCATTTTTTATTTTTTTTTTTATGTTACAGTGATCCGATTCCAACCAAATTTCGACAGGTTGTATAAGGCAATACAAGGCTTATAACTAGAGGTTGCCTTATACTGTGACAACGACTATATCGAAATTAAATTAGACACAATGGAACCAATGACCACGGAACAAATAATAGATATTAATATAGTAACATATTCACTATAACACATAAGCACTTACGCACTTATATTTCTTATCGTAATCATGTAATCGAACACCACTGGTGAAAATAACAAATCGGGCGCTCCCACGCTTCGAACGTTTACATAAACATTCTAGATTTGATATTCTCACCAAGGGTCATTTATGCCGACGCGGCACAAATCCAGGCTTTTGTTTAGAGTCCAAAGGTTCGCCATCTCAAGAGAACGAAACTTTAAGTCTCTGTTTATTTAAGAGTAAAGTAATAACCAAATTCCCTTAAGCCGAGGTTTGCTAAGCGTCAATATTTTATCTTTAGTTTCAGTCTTGATTTTCACTTGTACTCCAAACGTCGGTTAATTGTTATAAATAAAATATATTTTTTTATTAACCAATTATAATGGACTTGTAATTGGCGCAGCCGGTAGGATATCGTTTTTGAAAGTAATATCCGTATTCTTAATCAATCCAGTGACAAGGTATCCTTGAATAACCAAGCGATCCTTTTTGATTGATCCCGCGAGTTGACGCAATTAGGAATCGGAAAAGTTACAATTTAGATAAATCGATATCTGCATAAGAACCCGTGTGTACTAAATTAATTAAAAGACCTATTTCTGTGGCCCGCTAAACAAAGCGTGACTGCCACTTAAGTGAAATTAATTAATAAACAATACACAGTGCTGAGGAACTCACAGCGTTTGTGAGAAGGGTGGACTATATTATGTAACTATACCCCAATGATGCCAGACAACAAAGCGTACTTTATGGAGCAGTGGAACTACAAACCACAGGATCAGCCCAACGCGTTGCACAGATGTCAGCAGCCACAACCTGGATCCAATTGAGGGCAGCACTCATAGAGGAATTTAAAACACAAACACCATTTGAAGAATTATTACGCCGATTACACTAGGCAACAATTTTCAACTTTTTGTCTATTACACGAACCAAACCCACTTTTTTGGATAGATTTGGGGCTCCAAATGACGAAAAACATTTTTTTTTTTTTTTCTATGGTGAGATTTTTTTTTTAGAATTTTTTGAAATTTGGCTTTTTTTTTCGTACTTTTTTTCAGAGGTGCGCCCAGTTTTTTCATCATTACTCGAGAACGCCGAAACCGATTTTCAAAAACTTTACTTTTCCTGAAAGCCATTGAATATATCTATAATTCATTAATAAAAAGTTTTGGATTTAAACTTAGAGTTTAAGAGATATCAATTTTTCAATTAAGAAAATGATGATTTTTTTTAACCTTTTTTATTAGCTTTTTTTACTTTAAAATTCGAGGAAAAGTCGAAAAAAATTTATAACATTTTATCTTTAATTTTATTTGCATAGCTGCAATAATTACGCATCGTTTAAGGTATGCCTTATCAAAATCTGTGGAGAGACAGCGATATAATATTTTTTTGTGTGTAGGCATGTTTTTGTCCACTTTTTTGACTTCCTTGTAGAGTGGCATAACCTTAAGTATGAAATTTTTTTGTGATTTTTAAGATATCTTCACCAATCTTACACAATATCAATTTGTTATTATTTTACACATTTTGACCAAATTTGGTTCAAATCGGTCTACTATATCATATAGCTGTCATAGGAACGATCGTTTGAAAATCAAGGTTTAGTATTAAAAAGTTTTTTGTTTTTTGAGATATTTTAACCAATCTGACAGAATATGCATTTAAGATGGTCATCTGAACTATTAAATTTGTTTATATTTATATAGCTATATTAATTACCAATCGTTGCGTTTACCGTTAAAATCTATGGAAGGACGGCTAAGTTATTAGTATATTAACAATGAAACAATTTTTACGCAAATGTAGATTTTCAAATGATCGGTCCCATGGAAGCTATATGTTATAGTGATCCGACTCCAACCAAATTTGGACAGGTTGTATAAGGCAAAAGAAGGCTTATAACTTGTAAGTTTGGTACAGATAACTTAGAAAACAAAAAAGTTGTTCATACTAAAGGTGGCTTATCGACCGTTCGTATCGATTTTTCCTATGGCAGCTATATGATATAGTGGTCCGATTTCTACCAAATTTCGTAAGGATGTAATGGGCAATGAAAGATGCCCAATTTATGAGTTTTATAGAGATTTCCCCAAAAAGAAAAATATTTTTTATACTAAAACATGATTTTCTACCGATCGGTCCTATGACAGCTATATGATATAGTAGACCGATTTCAACCAACTTTGGTCAGGATGCACAAAACCAACTTATATGCATATTCTATCAGGTTAGTTAAGATATCTCCAAAAACACAAAAGTTTTTCATACTAAAACTTGTTTTTAGACCGATCGGTCCTATGGCAGCTGTATGATATAGTAGACAGATTCGAACCAAAATTAATAAAGATGTAAAGGACAACATAGAGTACACAATTTGTGAGTTTGATTAAAATATCTTATAAAATAAAAAAGTTTTTCATACTAAAGGTGAATTTTCGACTGATCGTTCCTATGGCAGCTATATTGAATAGTGATCCGATTTGAACCAAATTTGGTAGGCATACATACCACATTACTAAATACATAACCAGCGAGATTGGATAATATATCTTAAAAAACAAAAAACTTTTTCATACTAAACCTTGATTTTCGAACGATCGTTCCTATGACAGCTATATGATATAGTAGACCGATTTGAACCAAATTTGGTCAAAATGTGTAAAATAATAACAAATTGATATTGTGTGAGATTGGTGAAGATATTTTAAAAATCACAAAAAATTTTCATACTTAAGGTTATGCCACTCTACAAGGAAGTCAAAAAAGTCGACAAAAACATGCCTAGACACAAAAAAATATTATATCGCCGTCTCTTCACAGATTTTGATAAGACTTATTTCTAACGACGCGTAATTAATGCAGCTATGCAAATAAAATTAAAGACAAAATGTAATAAATTTTTTTGGACTTTTCCTTGAATTTTAAAGTAAAAAAAGCTAAAAAAAAAAAGCTTTAAAAAAATCATAATTTTCTTAATTCAAAAATTAATGTCTCTTTAACTCCTGGCTTAAATCTAAAACTTTGTATTAATGAATTATAGATATATTCATTGACTTTCAGATATAGTAAAGCTTTTGAAAATCGGTTTTGTCATTCTCGAGTAATGATGACATAAGTCGGCGCACCTCTGAAAAAAAGTACGAAAAAAAAGCCAGATTTTTAAAAAATTCTAAAAAAAAAATTTCACCATAGAAAAAAAAAAAAAAAATGTTTTTCGTCGTTTTTGGCCCCAAATCTATCCAAAAAAGTTGGTTTGGCTCGTGTAATTTTTTGGCTGTTGCCTAGTGTTATATAACTGATGACTTTTTATATATACATTTTAGACTCATTCTCAAGAAATGGAACTAATGGGCTCTCTCGTCATGAAATTCTTTTGTGTACCGGCCTCTTCAACCCCTTCTGAAAGATGCTTCAGTACAACTGGAAACCTAATTACTAACCGGAGAGCATCCCTGAAACAAGATGCGGTTGATATGCTTTGTTTTTGCAACAGAAACCAGTGGCTAAGCCAATCCTAATTTTAAATTTCTAGTTCTTGAATACACATAGAAAAATTCATTTTTAATTTTCTAAGTCTGAGCTGGATCTCATCTGTTTTTTTTTTTTATTTATTTACTTTTGTTATATTTTTAGTTGTTTTTTTAAAGTTATATTTTGAGTTGAGATTTATTGTTTTGTTAGAATTAAATATATATAATAAAAAAAAGAGACATACATATGTAACAAAATTGAAATTTTGAATAAAATGTTATTAAATATGTTTATTAAATGTAATTAATATAAAAACTTATTTATATGAATTGTTATGAGAAAAATTTGAAAAAACATTATTTAGTGTAATTTTTCTTAAAAATCGATTATTAATCGATTTTACGTGATTAAAAATCGGTATGAATCGATTCGCAAAATAATCGGAAATTCCCAGCTCTACCATAAAAAACTATGTAAAAACGTGTGTTGACTGCCAAAGTGCTAAGACTACAACACATAGAAAGGCCCCAATGATAATAACAAATACCCCAAACACAGCTTTTGACACTGTTTTAATTGATACCATCGGCCAATTACCTCGAACCGAGAATGGCAATGAGTATGCAATAACTATAATATGCGACCTTACAAAATATCTAGTTTCAATACCAGTAACAGATAAAAGCGCAAAAACAGTAGCCAAAGCAATATTTGAATCATTTATACTAAAATACGGTCCTATGAAGACGTTCATAACAGATATGGGTACTGAGTATAAAAATTCACTTATTAATGACTTGTGCAAATATATGAAGATAAGTAATATATTATCAACAGCACATCATCACCAGACTTTAGCAACGGTAGAAAGAAGTCATCGAGCATTCAACGAATACATTCGTTCATACACCTCTATAGACAAAAATGATTGGGATGAATGGTTGAATTACTTCACATATTGTTTTAACACTACCCCATCAACAGTACATGACTACTGTCCTTATGAACTTGTTTACGGTAAACTACCAAGACAATTTACAGAATTTAACACTTTTTCACAAATAGATCCTATATACAATTTAGACGACTATGCAATAGAGTTTAAATTTAAATTTCAAATAGCATATAAAAGAGCAATTTCTATGATTGAAATAGAAAAACAAAAACGTAAAATAGAATATGATAAAAAAGTTAATGACTTAAAGTTAGAAATAGGAAATTTAGTACTACTTAAGAATGACTCAGGTCATAAGTTAGATAATCAATATTTAGGACCCTACAAAATAATAAAAATAGAAGATAAAAACAATATTGTAATCGATATTGGGAAAAAGAAACCTCAGAAAGTCAATAAGAATAGGCTAAAGTTATTCAAAAACTAATTTAAAAAAAAAAAAAATAAATAAAAATTTTTACGTATAAAAACAAAAATTAAATTTTACTATTTTTCTATTTTATTGAAATACATGTACTTTCTAAGAACAAAAATAAAACATATATTAATATACATGAATTACAACATCCTATACATAAATAAAAAACAAGGGGGCTCCGCCCCCTACTCGCTTCGCTCGTCTACCCCCGGCTCGCTTCGCTCGCGGTGAGGTGCGGCTACAGTCGAGCACGCTCGACAGTAGGATACCCTGAGCCCAGGTACTCTTTTATAAATGTTGATTTTCGACCAATTATTCCAATGGCAGCTATATGATATATGGAACCGATCTGAACCAAATCTGGTCAGAATGTACAAAACCAACATAAATGCATATTCTATCAGTTTGGTTAAGATATCTCAAAAAACAAAAAACTTTTTCATACTAAAACTTGATTTTCGGCAGATCGTCTGTATGACAGCTATATGATATAGTGGGCCGATTTGGACCAAACTTGGTCAGGATGTATAATACCAGCCCAGATACATATTCTATCAGTTTGGTTACGATATCTCAAAAAACAAAAAACTTTTTCATACTAAAACTTGATTTTCGGCAGAGCGACTGTATGACAGCTATATGATATAGTGGGCCGATTTGGACCAAATTTGGTCAGGATGTATAATACCACCCCAAATATATATCGTGTGAGATTGGTTGAGATATCTCAAAAATTAAAGAAGCTTTTCATACAAAAACTTCATTTTCGATGTATCGTTCCTATGGCAGCTATATGATATAGTTGTCCGATCCAAAAAAAAAAAACAATCGACAACAATGAGTCAATCGACAATATATCTGCACGATTATTGAATCTTTCCCAGAAAAACAAAACACCCAACGTGTATACCCAAGAGATAGAAAAGTTAGCTAAGTCTCAAGAAGGAGCATATATTGAAAAAGAATATACACTAGAACAAGCTAAATCATTAAGTACCAAACAAGCTGTATCAGCAATAAAGAAAAAGTGCCTAAATAAAAAAAATTAAAGCTGTCTCGTTCTCGTCAATTCAACACTATGGACAAAGCAATAGCTACATTTATTGAAACAGCCAATGATATAGCCGAAGAAAATAATACTATTATGTATTACCAAAATTACCCACAGCGCGGTGGAAATCGTGGTCGTGGTAATTATAGAGGCCGTAACTATAACAGAGGCGGCCAAAGGTACAATAATAACAATAATCACAACAACAACAACTCTAGAGGTGGCTCGAACAGAGGCGGCTCAAATAGAGGTAATAATAGAAGTAATAATCAAGTACGAGTAACACAAAGTAGCTCGGAAAACGCTCAAGCCCCCTTGATCAACAGAACATAAAAGTTTTTAATATAAACCTAAATCTCAGCAGCATAATTAAAATACAGAGTCAAAAAAATAATAAGCCATTAACATTACTAATAGATACTGGAGCTAACATATCAATTCTAAAAGATAATAGCATATGTTCTGAAATTAATCAAACTTTCAAAACAAATATAACAGGAATTGGTCAGGGAACAATTCAATCAATTGGACTGGCAACAATTGATTTACTCTTCGATTATTTGATAATCAGTCATGACTTCCAAATAGTTAATAATGAATTCCCCGTACCGTGTGACGGAATCTTGGGACTTGACTTCATTCGAAAATTCGATTGCATATTAGATTATCACAACGATGAATTAATACTAAGACCACAATCACTTAAATACCAAATACATGTGCCACTCTTACACAATGTTATTGACAATTCAATATTATGGCCAGCAAGGTCGGAAGTAGTGAGAAAAATCACACTTCAGACAAATGAAGATGCTGTTTTAGTACCAAATCAGGAAATTCATCCTGGGGTATTTATAGCTAACAGCATCGAAAAAAGCAATAGTGCAATAGTTCGTATTTTGAATACAACAAATAATAATATAAATATCGAAAATCCAAACATTGAATTCGAATCAATAGAAAATTACGAAATTAAATCGTTCAATAAAAACCAAACCAATAGAACTAATGAAGTCTTAAACAAATTAAAATTCCCAGAACTTACTGAATTATGCACCAAATACAGTGACATATTTGGTTTAGATACAGAAGCAATTTCGAGTAACAACTTTTACAAACAAAAATTAAGGTTAGCAGACAAAACTCCGGTATACATTAAAAACTATAGAAATGCGGAAACAGAAAAACCAGAAATAAATAGACAAGTAGAAAAATTGATTAAAGAACTGTTATAGTCGAACCGTCTATAACAGAATATAATAGCCCACTTCTCTTAGTTCCTAAGAAATCACTCCCAAATTCAAAAGAAAAACAAGTGGGAAAGGCTATAGTCGAGATCCCGACTATAGGATACCCGTTTTTTATTTCACTACATATAAAAGTACTTTAAAGAAAATTTTCTAACAATACAAAATCTATTGCATACTCTAGGGGGCATGTATTGCTTAAAGAATCATTTTCAGACAATAACTGCTGTTCTACTTGTCCGATCGTGTTGCGATTCAGTGGGATAGTAAATAATAATAATAGATATCAGTGACTACAAGAAGAACTATATTATCTTAAAATCTGTGAGTGTGGTAGCTTTTCGCGATTTGTGGGGGCAGAGGGGGGGCGTGGCTTAAATTTGAAACAAACTTGATCTGCGTGAGGTATATAGAAATCTGTGTGCCAAATTTGGTTACTTTATCTCTTATAGTCTCTGAGATTTCTTTGTTTATACAGACTAACGAACGGTGATGCTGATCAAGAATATATATACTTTATAGGGTCGGAGATGCCTCCTTCTCCCTGTTACATACATTCCAACGAACACAATATACCCTTATACTCATTTTTTATAAGTAACGGGTATAAAAAAAAATGGCGTCTAGTAGTGGATTATAGGTAAATAAATAAAAAACTTCTAGCAGAAAAATATCCATTACCTAGAATAGAAGAAATCCTAGATCAATTGGAAAGAGCGAAATATTTCTCATTTCTAGACCTAATGTCTGGCTTCCATCAAATTGAACTAGAAGAAAAATCTAGAAATATAACATCTTTCCACGAGCACTGACTCATATCGCTTCCCGCGATTACCATACGGCCTTAAAGTAGCCCCAAATTCATTTATGTGAATGATGCAACTTGCTTTTTCTGGTCTAGAACCATCGCAATCATTCCTTTATATGGATGATTTAGTTGTAATTGGTTGTTCTGAACACATGCTCAAAAATCTAACAAGCATATTCGAGCTTTGTAGAAAACACAACCTTAAACTAAATCCAGAGAAATGTTCATTCTTTATGCACGAGGTAACATTCCTTGGCCAAAAATGTACGGACCATGGCATCCTTCCGGATGATAAGAAATATGATGTAATTAAAAATTATCCAACTCCAACAGATCCGGATAGTGCACAACGTTTCGTCGCTTTTTGTAAATACTATAGAAGATTCATTAATAATTTCGCACAATACTCACGTCACTTGAAAAGACTGTGCAAGAAAAATGTCCAATTCAAATGGACTCAAGAATGTGAAGAATCATTCCAATATCTTAAAAACGCATTAATGAAGCCAACATTATTGCAATACCCTGATTTTAGAAAAGAATTTTGCATAACCACAGATTCAAGTAAACATGCATGTGGTGCAGTACTTACACAAGACTGCAACGGTGCGCAACTACCAATTGCATATGCATCGAGAGCTTTCACGCAGGGAGAAAGTAATAAATCGACTACAGAACAGGAATTAGCAGCTATACACTGGGCAATTAAACACTTCAGACAATATATGGATATGGAACGCATTTCTTAGTAAAAACAGATCATAGACCACTAGAATACTTATTTTCTATGAAGAATCCTACTTCAAAGCTGACTAGAATGAGACTAGACTTAGAAGAGTATCAATTTACAGTTGAATACCTCAAGGGGAAGAATAATTATGTTGCGGATACATTATCTCGCATAAATGTACAAGACTTAATACAAATGAACAGAAACATATTGATAGTCCAAACAAGGTCATCAAAAAGACAGGAAAACATCTGCGCAGATGAAAAAATTAAAATGCATCATTAAATATACGAGCCCAATGTCTACGAAGTCGTTAGCAATAGCGACGTAAAGATATTTGTAAAAATAAAAATGAATAATTTCAAATGTTTACTCAAACGAGGCAAACAAATTATTTCACAATTTTCAGTTAAAGATTTATATTCTAATGAAAAATTCGACTTAGGTCAATTTTTTCAAAGGCTTATTGCAGAAGCCGGAATAAGAAGCAAGTGAACAAATTTTTCAGTTTGTCACTATAAATGACTTTTAAAAATAAGGGCAATAAACATTTATTAAATATAAAAATAGCGCTATTACAAAAAGTGACACAAGTAGACAAAAATGACGAAAGTCAAATTAATGCAATCCTGTTAAGATATCATAACGACCCAATAGAAGGATTCCATACAGGGATTGCGCGTACCCTACCAAAAATAAAGAAACGTTACTATTGGCCCAAAATGATACAAACCATAAAATAGAGCTGTAACTCGATTCGATTTTTAATCGATTAAATCGCTTCAGTCCTGAGGGAAGAAGCGTCCTTCGATTGGCTACCATATTGGATCCCCGGCTGAAAAAAGAGGGCTTTGGAAGTTTGGATGTTGCTAATGCTGCAGGTACCGCGATAGAGAACGAGCTTGCAATTTACATAAAATATTTGAAGCAATCTCCTAGCCTCGAAGAGCCACCATCACAGTCAAACCAACTCGATAACGCCCAGTCTTCGATGTTTGCGTTCGTCCAAAAAAAAATTGCCACAAAATCGAAAACTCCACAAGTGGACGGAATAATCTTGGTAAGGCAGTACTTTGAAAAGGTCCACGCGCTGGAGTCAATGTGTCCACTTCAATATTGGAAGGTAATCTTTCTGCACACACCTTTAATTATATAACTGATGACTTTTTATATATACATTTTAGACTCATTCTCAAGAAATGGAACTAATGGGCTCTCTCGTCATGAAATTCTTTTGTGTACCGGCCTCTTCAACCCCTTCTGAAAGATGCTTCAGTACAACTGGAAACCTAATTACTAACCGGAGAGCATCCCTGAAACAAGATGCGGTTGATATGCTTTGTTTTTGCAACAGAAACCAGTGGCTAAGCCAATCCTAATTTTAAATTTCTAGTTCTTGAATACACATAGAAAAATTCATTTTTAATTTTCTAAGTCTGAGCTGGATCTCATCTGTTTTTTTTTTTTATTTATTTACTTTTGTTATATTTTTAGTTGTTTTTTTAAAGTTATATTTTGAGTTGAGATTTATTGTTTTGTTAGAATTAAATATATATAATAAAAAAAAGAGACATACATATGTAACAAAATTGAAATTTTGAATAAAATGTTATTAAATATGTTTATTAAATGTAATTAATATAAAAACTTATTTATATGAATTGTTATGAGAAAAATTTGAAAAAACATTATTTAGTGTAATTTTTCTTAAAAATCGATTATTAATCGATTTTACGTGATTAAAAATCGGTATGAATCGATTCGCAAAATAATCGGAAATTCCCAGCTCTACCATAAAAAACTATGTAAAAACGTGTGTTGACTGCCAAAGTGCTAAGACTACAACACATAGAAAGGCCCCAATGATAATAACAAATACCCCAAACACAGCTTTTGACACTGTTTTAATTGATACCATCGGCCAATTACCTCGAACCGAGAATGGCAATGAGTATGCAATAACTATAATATGCGACCTTACAAAATATCTAGTTTCAATACCAGTAACAGATAAAAGCGCAAAAACAGTAGCCAAAGCAATATTTGAATCATTTATACTAAAATACGGTCCTATGAAGACGTTCATAACAGATATGGGTACTGAGTATAAAAATTCACTTATTAATGACTTGTGCAAATATATGAAGATAAGTAATATATTATCAACAGCACATCATCACCAGACTTTAGCAACGGTAGAAAGAAGTCATCGAGCATTCAACGAATACATTCGTTCATACACCTCTATAGACAAAAATGATTGGGATGAATGGTTGAATTACTTCACATATTGTTTTAACACTACCCCATCAACAGTACATGACTACTGTCCTTATGAACTTGTTTACGGTAAACTACCAAGACAATTTACAGAATTTAACACTTTTTCACAAATAGATCCTATATACAATTTAGACGACTATGCAATAGAGTTTAAATTTAAATTTCAAATAGCATATAAAAGAGCAATTTCTATGATTGAAATAGAAAAACAAAAACGTAAAATAGAATATGATAAAAAAGTTAATGACTTAAAGTTAGAAATAGGAAATTTAGTACTACTTAAGAATGACTCAGGTCATAAGTTAGATAATCAATATTTAGGACCCTACAAAATAATAAAAATAGAAGATAAAAACAATATTGTAATCGATATTGGGAAAAAGAAACCTCAGAAAGTCAATAAGAATAGGCTAAAGTTATTCAAAAACTAATTAAAAAAAAAAAAAAATAAATAAAAATTTTTACGTATAAAAACAAAAATTAAATTTTACTATTTTTCTATTTTATTGAAATACATGTACTTTCTAAGAACAAAAATAAAACATATATTAATATACATGAATTACAACATCCTATACATAAATAAAAAACAAGGGGGCTCCGCCCCCTACTCGCTTCGCTCGTCTACCCCCGGCTCGCTTCGCTCGCGGTGAGGTGCGGCTACAGTCGAGCACGCTCGACAGTAGGATACCCTGAGCCCAGGTACTCTTTTATAAATGTTGATTTTCGACCAATTATTCCAATGGCAGCTATATGATATATGGAACCGATCTGAACCAAATCTGGTCAGAATGTACAAAACGAACATAAATGCATATTCTATCAGTTTGGTTAAGATATCTCAAAAAACAAAAAACTTTTTCATACTATAACTTGATTTTCGGCAGATCGTCTGTATGACAGCTATATGATATAGTGGGCCGATTTGGACCAAACTTGGTCAGGATGTATAATACCACCCCAAATATATATCGTGTGAGATTGGTTGAGATATCTCAAAAATTAAAGAAGCTTTTCATACAAAAACTTCATTTTCGATGTATCGTTCCTATGGCAGCTATATGATATAGTTGTCCGATCCAAAAAAAAAAACAAACTTGATCTGCGTACGGTATCCAGGAACCTACATACCAAGTTTGAAGTCTCTAGCTCTTATGGTTTCTGAGATCGACGCGTTCAAACAGACGGACAGACGGACAGACAGACAGACGGACAGACAGACGGACATGGCTCAATCGACTCGACTGTTGATCCTGATCAAGAATATATATACTTTTGGGGGTCTGCCACGCCCCCTTCTGCCTGTTACATACATTCTGCCAAATGCATTATACCCTTTTTTGCCCATTTTTAATGGGCTCAGGGTATAATAACTTCATATAGTTACGTTATTTTTCAAAAGGAGGGAGATGTAGTGTGCACATATCGAGAGCTTACTGTACTCAGCAATATATCCAGTATGTACTTCATATATACTTATAAACATAAATGCTAAATAGGCAAAGACATTTATTCTTTGTTGCATAAACATATGTCATGTTCAAGTGCAGTCCAAGTGCCCGAAATATGATCGGCACAGAATGCCTTGACTACAAACAAGCCGCGTCAGCATTAGTCCTATGCATTGACCGCTTACATACGTGCACAATACGCTCTGTCCCATCAGCGACGTTTCCGCCGCTTATACATAATATATTTATACTCGTTTTATATGTAATATATAAAACGACTTATATACAAAAGGCAGCGCTGCCCCTGAGGACTGCTCAGCCTTAGGTTTACTAATAATGAAAACCAAATGTAAAGAACAGAAGAATAAAGTCGTGAGTAGCGATAACAACTGTTGCTCTCACTTAGAACTACAAAACCAATTGTTCTATTTTATTGATGACCCTATTAAAAAACTAAGTTAACAAAGTTAACTACAAAGTAATGCCAACGAAAACCCATTTTAATTTGCATTGAAAATAATTTTTTTAAATAATTAAAAAAGTTCACGAATATTGTATAAAACTATCGTATAAAAGTATCGTATAAGACTATCGTATAAAACTATCGTGTTAAAGTATCGCATTAAACTATCGCATAAAACTATCGGAAAAACTATTTTCCAAATTTTTCTATAATTTTTTAATTGTTTAAAAAATTTATTTTCAATGCTTATTAAAATGGGTTTTCATTTGCATTACTTAATGCCACCGAAAAATTTTTCATTTAATGCCAATTAAATAATTTTTCACTAGCACTAATTTTTTTCAATGCTAGTGAAATGAAATTTCATTAGCACTACTTTTTCAATGCTAGTGAAATGAAATTTCATTATCATTACTTTTTTTTAATGCTGGTGAAACGAAATTTCATTAGCACTAATTGTTTTAATGCGAGTGAAATGACGATTTCATTAAATAAGTAGTTAATTAGGAACTACTCTGCATATTATACAAGTGGGTTCTTTCATAGAAAGTATCCGACTCAAGTTATGTGATCAGAGAGCAGCTACAGCAAGTAATTTTCCTTAAAAAACTAGTAGAAGAACATGTTTCCTTTAAGGAAATGGCATGCAATAACTTAACCGGCTTAGCAATCAGATAAAGATATGAAAATCAATTTCCAATTTGGTTGGATAAAGAGGTTGGATACAAATCAGTCTCCCAAAATTCTTTTTGGGACTACCATTACAAAAATAAATATATTTTAAGACATCAAACTTAAAAAAATACTCGTGAATAAAGATTTTCCACATATTACATAATAACGGTCAACTCAAGCATTTGGTCATTTAAAATTGCTTATTAATTGATATATTTTATAATACTCACTAAAGTATAAGTAAATTTCATATTTTATAGGTATATAAGTGATTACCAACTCAAAAAAAAAAACATTAGAAGCAAAAAATAGCTATGGCTATCGTCCAAAGCCGCGTGCGATATTCCCTTATGATGCAAGCGAACGAACAGCGAAACCGACCAGAACGTTTACAGACGGTCTTCAGTATTTTGCACCTGACGGTCCAGCCTGGTTGGATCCAACGGAAAAATATGAAATTCAAAACTTACGCTTATTTGACCTATATCTACTTATAAAATAAATATAAACTTGATTGAATGCCTATTTGGGTTTTGCCTGTTAGAGGGTTAAGCTGTTGGGTCTGAAGGACTTTGGGTTGGTGATGTTTTTTTTCCCTGCCGTAGGAATGAAGACCACCCTAGCTCTACTCCATGCGCTCAGTATGTGTCCGAGTGCAAGGCTACTACCATAATTTTCCTAAGGATCGATAGGAGTTTGCTCTGTTCTTGCTGCAGGAAAATTGGGTATATGCCATCTAGGCCTGGTGATCTGTAGGGCTGGAAAGTTCCAATTGCCCACCTTAATCGTTCCGATGTGACCGTTGATTTTGCAATAGCCCAATCATCGGTCTCTGGCCTAAATCGGCTTCCTACCTCGAAGTTTTCTTCATATAAGGGTATGCACCCTGGGAAATTTGTTTCGAACAGGATCTCTAATATTTGCATATTGTAGTAATATTTTGCACACGGCATAAATAGTATGTAAGATTGTATTATATTGTAAATAGTATTATTTATTAAATATATTTATCGCGCTGTAAATATACTTAATCAATTAACGAATGTTATAAAACGTCCTCTGGCGTGAATACGAATTAGCTTAAGAATGTATCGTGGTATTGGGAAATGGAGCAAGCGACGCCGTCCAGTTAAGACTAAATAAATACAAAAGATCGGAATTCTGAGTACATTATTAATTAAAATAACCCCTGACTATAATTCAAAAGTGGGAGAGAAACTAAGTGCGTTTGTGAAAAAAAATATTCAGTTTGAACATATATAAGTTAACCAACAAGTTAAGTAGCGACCCTCGCTGGAACTTCTCGAATAACCCGCGCACCCGAAATGCTGATGCATCAAATATGCATTGCAACATTCTTAGCTTTAACGGGTGGGAGCAATAGCCAGACAACTGTTTATGTCGCAAGCGTTGCGCTTACATTGTATTTATGCTGAGTCGGCTTGCCGACCATGAACTTGCGGCATGATCAGCACTTATCCATTTATGTATTTAGCTCTAGATCCATATTCATATTCTTTGTCAATTCAGTTTTGTATGTGACATATAACGAAGCACTACTTCTTTAAATAAATCGCACTACTCCGGCCATAGCCGTTAACATTTATATTGTTTTATTGCTAAGCCACAAGGCTAGCGATAGGAAAGCTGCAGTAAGCATTCCCAACGTAATCATCGGTAACGGTAAAGTGATTCACGCAACTTAAGAAGATACCCCTTGGACCTGAGCTGCAACCGGCGGAGGACATCGAGGGATTTATCGAATATAATAATTGGCGCTCAACGGGATTTAGATTATCTTAGAAGAACACACATCCCACAAAACATGTAAGTGACTGTGCGATGACAATAAGATTTCAAATCATATAATAAATAATCCAAGTAAATAAGAAAATTTAAAAAAAAAAAAAAAAAAAAAAAATCGTTAACGCAGCGTGAAAGTGAGCGTTGAGTTAAGTAATAAATATTTTTATATATTATATTAAAACTAAAAATTTTGTTTTTGTGTTATCCGAAAAGTAATAAATGACCATGCAATCATTTTTTTGAAAATTTGATTAATGACCAATTGAGTCCTATTGTTACTGACCGCTCATGAGTTGGGAATATAGACAAATTAAAGTGGAATACGACCCTGACAGTGATAGTGACAAAGACAGTCTTGACGATTTTGCCCCAAGTCAAGAAATAGGATTTTGCCCTGAAGAACAAAACCAGGTAGAAATGGACCCTGCATTACTTAAAGCCTTAGTGGAGGGCGCGGTTAACAACGCACTCCTGGAGCAAGAACGGCGTTTGAAAAATGAATTTCGAGCGGAACTCGATGCCGTAAGAAGGCAGGTTGACACATTAAAGGTAGAGACACCACAGATTGAGCCCTTCAAGAAAATAACAATTGACCCCAATATCAAGTGTGAAGTAAGATTAGACATCGTGAAGGCAGTCCCAACGTTCAATGGGAGTCACGAAGAATACGTATCTTGGAGGCAGGCAGCTGTAGAGGCGTACGAGATTTTTAAACCGTACGTAGGCAGCGAAGCACATTATGAAGCCGTAGCTATTTTAAAAAATAAAGTGTGTGGTGCAGCACGAGCAGTGCTTACGTCACATAATACGGTGCTCAACTTTGACGCGATCGTTGCTAGACTCGATTGCACATACGCGGACAAAACGTCCCTACGCGTGCTCCGACAACAGTTAGAGCTAGTTAGGCAAGGTGACTTAGGCCTAATGGAATACTATGGCGAAGTTGTGAAAAAACTCACTCTCGTCACGAACAAAATCGTTATGTCACATGACGAGCAATCGGCAACTATCCTAAACGCTGAAATTAGAGATGATGCCTTGCATGCTTTCATGGCAGGACTAAAGAGATCCTTGAAATCTTTAGTCATTCCAGCACAGCCCAAAGATTTGGCTTCCGCTTTAGCGTTGGCCCGCGAGGCTGAGAACAGCATTGAGAGAAGTTCGTTTGCTGCATCATACGCCAAAGTAGTTGAGGATAGAAACCACACAGGCGAGGGTAGTAGGCAGTCTAACCGCCCGCAGGCTAGACAAGGCAAAGCTTTTGAAAAAAAACCCACATTTTGTTGGAAAACAGGGTCAAAGCAGGCCACAACAGGGTGAATCTGGCCCAAAATCGATTGAAGGCCAGTCCCAAATGCAAAACCAAGTACAACCTATGGAGGTTGATCCATCGGTTTCCAAATTTAGACAACCGACTAATTGGGGAAAGCCTCAAAATAATGCCACAGTAGGTGAGAATCAAAAAAGGCAAAACACGTCAGAACGTGTGTCAGGACAAAGACGCCAACGCGTCAATAACATTGCGCAGCAGGCCCCCACCCAAGAGGAACAAGGGTACGCAAACACAGCAGAAACCGCGGCTGCTGAAATTAATGATGAAAGTGATTCATCAGGGGATAATGACCTATTGAATTTTTTAGGGAACGCTCCCAATTGCCGTTCGTCGAGCGACAATTGGCTGGTAGAACATTAAAAATTCTAATCGACACTGGTGCGGCAAAAAATTACGTTAGACCCGTAAAGGAGCTAAAAAACGTAACACCTGTCGACACCCCATTCACTGTGAACTCCATACATGGATCCAGTAAAATTAAAGAAAAATGTTCAATGAAGATATTTGGAAAAGTTGCCCCGTTTTTCATTTTAGACACCCTCGACACTTTTGACGCCATCATAGGTTTCGATCTGCTAACGCAGGCTGGCGTGACTCTAAATCTGAGCGGTAACAACATAACCTACGGTAACACGACGGAAACGTTAAGACACTACTCTTGCGATAATGTGAACTTCACACGTGTCGATGACATAGCAGTCCCTGACGTAGTAAGGGAAGAATTCAGGAAAATGATCACGAAGAGAGTTAAGGCTTTTTCGACTTCTAACGAGGCATTGCCCTACAACACTTCGATCGTTGCCACAATTCGTACAAAAAATAATGAACCGGTATATTCAAAACTATATCCATACCCCACAGGTGTTGCAGATTTCGTTAATAATGAGATTGCACAACTTTTAAAAGACGGCATTATAAAACCGTCAAGATCACCATACAATAGTCCAGCATGGGTTGTTGATAAAAAAGGGCTAGACGCCAACGGTAATAAAAATAAACGGCTTGTTATTGACTTCAGGAAGCTAAATGAGCAAACTGTTGCCGATAGTTATCCAATGCCAAGCATTCCAATGATTTTAGCGAATCTAGGAAAGGCAAAATTTTTTACCACGTTAGATTTGAAATCGGGATACCACCAGATTTATCTAGCTGAAAAAGATCGCGAGAAAACGTCTTTCTCAGTAAACGGCGGGAAATATGAGTTCTGTCGCTTACCTTTTGGTTTGAAGAATGCGGGAAGCATCTTCCAAAGAGCAATTGACGATGTTCTTCGAGAACAAATTGGAAAAATATGTTACATCTATGTTGACGACGTAATAATATTTTCGGAAAATGAAGCCAATCATGTCCGAGACATTGACGTAGTACTTCAGCGCCTTTACGACGCTAACATGAGAGTATCTAAAGAAAAAACTAAGTTTTTCAAGGAAAGTGTCGAATACCTAGGCTTTATAGTAACCAATAATGGAGCAAAAACAGACCCCGAAAAAGTTAAAGCGATCCAAGAATACGCTGAACCAAAAAATTTGTATGCTCTAAGGTCATTTCTGGGCCTCGCAAGCTACTACAGGGTATTTGTTAAAGACTTTGCTTCCATAGCAAGGCCCCTAACCAACATATTAAAGGGTGAAAATGGTACTGTTAGTAAACACATGTCTAGGAAAATACCAATAGAATTCGATGTCCCACAACGCGATGCATTCAATCGCTTAAGAAACATACTGGCATCAGAAGATGTCATACTCATGTACCCAGACTTTAAGAAACCCTTTGACTTGACAACTGACGCATCAGCAAGTGGTATTGGAGCAGTGTTGTCCCAATCAGGAAGGCCCATAACCATGATATCGCGAACTCTTAAGGAATGTGAATCTCACTACGCTACTAACGAAAGGGAGCTTTTGGCCATTGTATGGGCCCTTGGTAAATTGCAGAATTATCTGTATGGCACCAGAGAAATACACATTTTTACAGACCATCAACCGCTCACATTTGCGGTGTCTCAGAAAAACACTAACGCGAAAATTAAAAGATGGAAGGCATTTATTGAAGAACACAATGCGATAATCCACTATAAGCCAGGAAAAGAAAACTTCGTGGCAGACGCCCTATCCCGGCAGGATATCAATGCTTTACAAAACGAGCCGCAATCAGATGCAGCCACCATTCACAGCGAACTCTCCTTGACGTACACAATCGAAACAACGGACAAACCTGTAAACTGCTTCCGGAATCAAATGATTCTAGAAGAAGCACGCTACACTCTGCACCGAAGACTTATTATGTTCGGTAGCAAGACACGCCATGTAATACATTTCACAGAAAAAAGCAGCCTCATAGAGACATTAAAACTGGTAGTAAATCCTGACGTTGTAAACGCATTTCATTGTGATTTCCCAACTTTGGCCGCTTTTCAGCACGAATTAGTATCATTATTTCCGACAACAAAATTCTGGCACTGTAAGAACATAGTGTCAGACATTACCAACAAAGACGAACAAGTAGAAATAATCAGTACCGAACATAATCGGGCACACAGAGCAGCCCAGGAAAATGTGAAACAAATCCTTCGTGATTACTATTTTCCGAAAATGACCAAGTTGGCTAACGAGGTCGTTTTAAACTGTAAAGTGTGTGCTGTTGCCAAATATGACCGTCACCCAAAGAAGCAAGAACTTGGGGAGACACCAATTCCGTCATATACCGGTGAAATGCTACATATTGATATTTTCTCCACCGACCAAAAGCTCTTTCTGACCTGTATTGACAAGTTTTCCAAATTGGCCATTGTACAACCGTTAGCATCTCGTTCTATAACAGATATAACAATTCCCATTTTGCAGTTAGTTAACATTTTTCCAAAAACAAAGACCATTTATTGCGACAATGAAGCATCATTCAATTCAGAAACGATCACTTCACTATTAAAAAACCAATTCAATATAGATATTGTCAACGCACCCCCACTCCATAGCTGTTCAAACGGACAAGTTGAACGGTTCCATAGTACGTTGATAGAAATTGCTAGGTGCCTTAAAATAGACAAAAAAATCAGCGATACAACTCAAGCAATAGCACGATCGACAATAGAATACAATAAAACAATCCATTCAGTTACAGGACAAAGGCCAATCGACATAGTACACGCGGTTTCTAATGGGTTTAAGCAATCAATTAAGGAAAAAATAACAAAAGCCCAGCAAGATCAGCTTGCCAGATGCAAGCCAGAGAGGCAGAACAGGATATTCGATGTAGGTGAAAAAGTGTACCTTAAAAACAACAAAAGGTTAGGCAATAAGTTGTCACCAATATGCTTTGAAGGAAACATACAAGCAGACCTGGGAACGTCTGTACTTGTTAAGGGGAGGGTAGTCCATAAGGACAATCTGAAGTAATTTCCATCATACACTTACTACAGATCTGACTTAATCGTTTTTCGCAGGTTTATCGGAATAATCCTTGTACTCCTGTCAGCAACGAATGCACGAATCACCGACTTCTCGCAGGCAAACTATATTCCCGTACTGGACGGCAACGTTTTATTATGGGAACAACGCAGTTATGTAAGACACTCGACTAACTTAACCGACTTTACGAACATTATAGACGACACCATTAGAATGACCGAATTGTTCCCCCATTCGCATATGCGAAAACTGTTAGAAGTAGATATTGAACAGGTTCAAAATTTATTATCCGCGTTAATGATACATCATAGAATTGCCAGAAGTCTAGATTTCTTGGGGACAGCATTAAAAGTCGTGGCAGGGACGCCTGATGCAGCGGACCTTGAAAGAATTAAAATAACTGAAGCCCAGCTCATAGGGTCAAACAATAGACAAGTAATAATTAATACAGAAACACAAAAACAAATCAATCTACTTACTGATACAGTAAATAAAATACTTAAAGAAAAGAAGGGTAGTCTGGTAGACACCTCACATTTATACGAAACGCTACTGGCAAGAAACAGAATGCTAATATCAGAAATACAAAATCTTATGCTCACTATCACGCTCGCTAAATCAAATATAATAAACCCCACGATCTTTGACCGCAATGATTTGAAATCCATTTTTACCGAACAGCTCACGGAAGTCCCTATAGTTAGTTTAATGGGAGTATCTAATATTAAGGTTTTTCAGTCCGAAAGTATAATTCACATATTAATTGAATATCCCAAGGTTAAAGTTATTTGTAAGAAAATCATAATTTTTCCCGTCGCACACAACAACACCGTACTGCAACTGCATGACAACATAGTGGCCGAATGCAACGATGGAATCCTAGCCGTTACCGAATGCTCTACAACCTCCTATGCTACGTTCTGCAAATCAACGCCGCATGACACCTGCGCCCGCGGATTACACTCAGGCGGATCAGCTATATGCCACACGCAACCCAGCCACCTGGAGCCAATCACCATCGTGGATGAGGGAATTATTATCATCAACCAGCAAGTCGCCAAAGTCAGCGTAGACGACGGGCCCATGATAACAACAAAAGGTACCCACCTTATCACATTCGAGCACTCAGCCATGATAAACGATACCATGTATCTGAACCACAACAATTCTGTAAGCAAAAGCCCAGGCATCGCAGCTTCGACCCTTCTTAACATCACGGGACACGATCATGTGCTCAGCCTACCTCTGCTGCATCGAATGAACGAACACAACTTACAAATCATTCAGGAACTCAGAGACGATGTGACATCCGGCGGGTCCCCCAAATTCTGGTTTGCGATTGGAGTAATAACTAGCCTTATATTTTGTGGCCTCATCCTCGCACACCAATGCTGGACCCGGAGGAATTCTTCAGTCAAGCTACAAAAGGTGATCAGCGAATTAAACATCACCGAGGACGGCAATGATCTTGAGGGGGGAATAGTTAACCAACAAGTTAAGTAGCGACCCTCGCTGGAACTTCTCGAATAACCCGCGCACCCGAAATGCTGATGCATCAAATATGCATTGCAACATTCTTAGCTTTAACGGGTGGGAGCAATAGCCAGACAACTGTTTATGTCGCAAGCGTTGCGCTTACATTGTATTTATGCTGAGTCGGCTTGCCGACCATGAACTTGCGGCATGATCAGCACTTATCCATTTATGTATTTAGCTCTAGATCCATATTCATATTCTTTGTCAATTCAGTTTTGCATGAGACATATAACGAAGCACTACTTCTTTAAATAAATCGCACTACTCCGGCCATAGCCGTTAACATTTATATTGTTTTATTGCTAAGCCACAAGGCTAGCGATAGGAAAGCTGCAGTAAGCATTCCCAACGTAATCATCGGTAACGCGAGTGATTCACGCAACTTAAGAAGATACCCCTTGGACCTGAGCTGCAACCGGCGAAGGACATCGAGGGATTTATCGAATATAATAATTTATATAAACATACATGATGAATTCAACCATCAATTTTAACAACTTAAACTTGTCCGAAATGTGGTGTGAGAAACTCAACCTGTCAACACGAGGCAACAAAATGGCTTTAGTGTTACAACTTCAAAAGGCGCTTCCATCAACAACCGCACCACAGTTGTCCAGCGGAGCACCCGTCGACGAAAATTCGCAAAACATAGGCGACAAAATTGCGGCGTCAAACGACAAAAACGAACGCCACAATGTCGTCATCATACTTGGTGGTGAAATTTAAGGGCAACAAGATGGCAACCCTCAATGCACAATTCAAAATCGTAACGATCGTTAAGTTAAATCTGGCAACGATCAATCAGACGAATCTGGCAACTTTCCAGTTAATGACGAAAGTGGCAAGGATCGACAAAACGAAGAAGGTGACAATGCTGTCAATCTCATTACTGTTGGTAACACTGCCACAAAAAATGTAAACAATGCAAGCAATGCTAACGAATGCGAAATTTTTGCATATAAGACTGCCACAATGAAATTGCAATGTGGCGATTTTGATTTCAAAACAATCAAAGATTTCGTGCCCGAATATGATGGTGAGAAGGATATCAACGAGTGGTTGACGGTGGTCAAAAATATACGAGCCGTGTTCAACATATCTGACGATGTCATGCGTCCGATAATCTGTGCTCGTGCAAAAGGAAAAGCGAACTATTTGCTTTTGTCACAGCCATCATTACTTTCCGGAAATATAGATGACATTTTCATGCATATGCAAACCAGATTCAGCCAACAAGGGAATTTCTTAGAGCTGCGTCATAAGCTCGAAAAACGCAAGTGGCAATTTGACGAAATGTTCGCGAGCTACTACTACGACAAACTGTTGTTAGCAAGCAAAGTGAACATCAAAGACGACGAGTTGGTTCAGTAAATACTGGATGGCAAACAAAATGTGCACCGGCTGCTGTTTTGGATGCCTTCCAGGTTATCAAGATGCCACGACCATTAACAGAAGCGATGAAAACAGGGGCAGTACAAAAAGTTTCGATCCCGGACCAGAGGATCACCAAATGATTCAACTCCAAAAGTTTTGGGCATATGGCAGCAGAATGCCGTAAGCCCAAGCGCGAGGATGGAGCATGCTACGCATTCGGCAAGCTGGGGCATCTGGCTAAGGACTGTTTGCTGTACAAGAACACAAAGTTAAATGACAATTACGTAAGATGCCTCGATATAAATTTTTGTGATTCAAGTAATAATAAGACAAATTTTATTCCTATAGAGTGCCTCTTAGATTCAGGAAGTCCAATAACAATTTTAAAAGAATCTACAGTACCAAAAGAAGTTACACAAAGCCACTACATATTTTGAAGTCAATGACAGTTAACTGAATATAATTGGATAAATTACTTGTTTGATTAAAACTTTAAATAAAATATTTGTTATTGAATCCTATGTTGTAAACGATGAATCTATAAGATACCCCATGGTTTTAGGAAGAGACTTTCTTAACATAAGTAATTATAAGTTGGTTGCGTTTTATGATTCTATGGATAAAGGATACGACATGCTATCGGAAATAGGAAAACGCAGTGCAGAAATCGCTCAAAGTAAAAACGATATAAGGGATCAAAAGCAAAACAAAGTCTTAAAAAATCAAAGCAATGTCAAAGTAGATAGTGTGCAAAGAAAAGAATTAACGCAAAGCAAAAACAATGTTGGAAAAATATACACAGAATATATACAGATAAATCAAAGTATAGAAAAGTAAAGAAAGATGAAAACGAATACAAAGTAAAGAAAGAGGAAAACGAATACAAAGCTAAGAAAGAGGAAAATGAATATGAATTCGATAAAGATGAATGCGAAGTAAACAAGGATCAAAGTGTACTCGAAGATAAGAAAGTTCAGAGTGAATACAAAACAGAGATAAATAATAATAATAACAAGTGGGAAAGGCTATAGTCGAGATCCCGACTATAGGATACCCGTTACTTATTTCACAACATATAAAAGTACTTTAAAGAAAATTTTCTAACAATACAAAATCTATTGCATACTCTAGGGGGCATGTATTGCCATGATTGCTTAAAGAATCATTTTCAGACAATAACTGCTTTTCTACTTGTCCGATCGTGTTGCGATTCAGTGGGATAATAAATAATAATAATAGATATCAGTGACTACAAGAAAAACCATATTATCTTAAAAATTGTGGGTGTGGTAGCTTTTCGCGATTTGTGGGGGCGGAGGGGGGCGTGGCCAAAATTTGAAACAAACTTGATCTGCGTGAGGTATATAGAAATCTGTGTGCCAAATTTGGTTACTTTATCTCTTATAGTCTCTGAGATTCCTTTGTTTATACAGACCAACGAACGGTTTTTCGCGATTTGCGAGGGCGGAGGGGGGCATGGCCAAAATTTGAAATAAACTTGATCTGCGCTGGGTATATATAAATCTGTGTGCCAAATTTGGTTACTCTATCTCTTATAGTCTCTGAGATCCTTTTGTTCATACGGACAGACGGACAGACGGACGGACGGACACACACACATGGCTATATCGACTCGGCTGTTGATGCTGATCAAGAATATATATACTTTATAGGGTCGGAGATGCCTCCTTCTCCCTGTTACATACATTCCAACGAACACAATATACCCTTATACTTATTTTTTATAAGTAACGGGTATAAAAATGAAAGAGAATGTAATACAGATCTAGAAGATTTTGATAGTCAAATGCTAATGATTGATATGATAGTTAAAAATAAAGAAACGTGCAAAGTAGGTGATGAATTAAGTATGGATCAGATAAAAAGATTAGATAATTTGTTTGAAAAATATTATGTAATACCGGTTAGACCAACTGAACCTCAAATTAAAACTTATAGGAAAATTAGAGTTAACGACGATAAACCATTTCAATGCCTGCCCAGGAGGCTTTCATATGCAGAAAAAGCGGAAGTGCAAAGAATATTAGATGAATATATGGTACTTGTCAGAAAGAAAACGGGAAAATTGAGAATGTGCGTAGATTACACGGTGTAACAGTCCAAAAACTCCTGGGATGCGATATAGCGCAGGTTGTAGATAATGTTAAATGAAACATTGTGGCATACTAGATTTTTTTGTTGCACATCGAAATTTTAAATTACGGTAAAAAAACCGTTTTTTCGAGGTTGATAGAGTTAATCAATCATATTCCTTAAGCTATGCATCCTACAATATAATATAATACGTCATTGGAAAGAGAATTGTAACACCTTTCCAACGATTTATTTCCCTAAAAGCTCAGATAAAAATTGAGGGAGTTACGTGTCAAAATATATGGATTTTTTCTGTTTTTTGCAACTTCAACGTACTTTGAACGAAAATGGCTAAGTTAAACTGGTTAAAGACCATAATTTTTTGGTATGCAGTTTCAAAATACATTTAATTCTGCGTCTTATGCAATTTATTTTTTAAAAATAGAGTAATAATTCACTGAGTTATTCAATTTCTGGGAAAAAAGCCATTTGTCCATATTTAAGTTTTATGATGTGTTTTAAGTTAAAACTTTTAACTTTCGCGTTAATTCAATTTGTCAGTATTGTTTGAATTTGTTGCTAACAATTAAATAAACATTATATAAATAAAATGCCGATTGGAATTAGCATGCAAGGTGGAAACATGAAGTATCCATGTTATCTTTGTGAATGGGACAGCCGAGCATCAAAACGCTATGAACGTGAAGAATGGCCATCACGTGCGTTACCTCAAATTGGTACCAAAATGTCCTAGACATCCCTTTAGTAAATTCTAACAATGACATGGGCTGCAACATGTCGATAAAAATTAATTTTTTACATTCCCACCTAAGCTTTTTCCCACCAAATTTGGGTCAGTTCAGCGATGAACAAGGGGAACGTTTTCACCAAGAGATCGCTGCTATTGAACAGCGATTTGATGGAAAAAATAAGTTAACATCATTTCAAATTACTGCTGGTCACTTAAGCGAGAAACCGATGATAATCAGTTGAAAAGAAAAAGAACAATTAAACATTTTTGACTTTTTTCTATAAGTTCAAAAATAAAGAAAAAATTTATATATTTAAGAAGCTTGATATGTTTTATTTTATTTAACAGTAATTAGATCCATTTTCATTCTTACTATAATGTGATCAACATTATTACGCTCAACAGTGCTAAATTGGCGCGCCTCATAAACATATTGCCCAACATATGGTTTCCGAAAATCTTTTTTAGCTCTGCTAATTATTGACCGATTTAGGAAAATTAAAAAGCGTTATACTCGTGAAAATGTGTTCTTTTTAAATAAAATATAAAAGTTAGAGGGTTTCTAGCAAATTAGTGTTGAAAAACCTCACTAAAGTCAAAAAATTAAAAAAAAAATCAAAAAAAATTTTTTATTTATCAAATACTCTAATAAGGGAATTAAAACCGGTTAAGTCAAGTATGGACCATTTAAACACCTAAGTTTCTTCTTTTCTAAACCGGTAAAAAAATTAAAATCGGCGAACATTTGACGAAGCTATGCGCGTATCAGTGAGCGCAAGTATGAAAAAACGTTTTTTTACCGTAATTTAAAAATCCGATGTGATCCAAAAAATTCTAGTATGCAAAAAATTTTTATTTTTCCTTACCTACAACATACGCTTTGTCCCATCCCAGAAGTTTTGCTTTGATTTTTTTTTGTAACACAGTGTTACCGTCGGCCAAATAAAGTATCATCAAAGGACAGCTATCCGATTCCACTGATAAAGCCCCCGTCAGACGATCGTTTTTTCACCGACACTTTTTGCTGAAAAGCTGTCAGTTGTCGTGTGAACACACAAAATTTGACAGGGTCGGTTTTTGACCGACGCTCACCGATGGAAATAGAACACGTCCTATTTCATCGGTTGGTTTGCGTCGGTCAATAAGTACCATTCTCATAAAAACGTAAACATTGCACTTTTTTGGTATTTTTTGGTGCTATTAGCAAAAATAAGAAGTCATCAAATTGTGCAAAATGTCGACCAAAGTAAGTAATATAAACATAATTTTCATAAAATATTATATAATATATTCGATGTAAACTATTTTACAATATTTTAGAAGATTATGTGGAGCCCGGAGTCAATCAACATGTTGATTGATGCTTATGAGCAGCATCCCAATCTTTACGACCCGAAGAATCCTCTATACCACAACAAGCACTGCCGCGGCGAATCGTTCAACTTGATTCTTGAGCAAATGCGGAAAGTTTTTGAACAAATTCAAGTTGCCGACCTAAAAACAAAGCTTGGAACACTGCGGAGCCAATACCTAGTGCACCTAAAAAAGCAGACAAGCTGCAACTCCAAAAGTGGAATGGGGACCGATGAAATGGTGAAGCATTTCTGGCTCGATAATTTGGAGTTCTTAAAGCCATATTTGAAAATTAAAGAAAAAAGAACTTCAAATTTTGATGTGAGTATAGTTTGCAAATTTACAAGTCTGCATATAAATAAAATACACATACATATTTTTCACAGATTTTCAACGACTCAGTCACATCGGACTCGCACGATTTAATCGAAGAAGAGTCTCAGCTTGAAATTTCCAGCTGCTCAAGCAAAAGTATTGGAGAGTCTGCTTTATCTGCGGAAAGCATTTTGAAGACCGCGAGTGATGTGTTGGGCGAAATCAGACAGAAGAAGCGCAAGTTCCAACCTGATGTAGATTCGTTTGGGGAGCTTGTGAAATCGGAGATGGAGCGAATTGAAGACCCCAAAAAGCGCATGGAAATGCGAATGAAAATTCTCCAAACTATTTACGAGAGTTATTAGTTTATTTAATCTACAAATAGGGCTTGTTACACTGGGAGCGAAACGACCGCAGAATGAAAACTCCATACATTATTTATATGGAGATTCTCATTCCGCGGTCGTTTTGCGTCCAGTGTAACTTGACCTATACAATAGTGCCTAGTATCCAAAAGACTTTTAATGAAATGAAAAATGTGATTAATGAATAAATCAATTTATTTATTTTTTTTTAAAAATTGAACTTTTTAATTGCATCTGCCTGCCAAGAAACAGCTCCAGTAGTGTTAAAAAACTTCGTGAACTGCTCTCGCACGATTCTCGGCTGTTCCGCGCTTCTATTGCCGACTGCTGCAAGGCCTGTTAATAGCTGGTTAGAACGCCATTCTCCTGGAGCAAATTCCACTTCGTCCGTATTCTCTTTATCGATACCCTCGATGTAGTGTGACTCCTGAGATTTGAGAAAATTGTGCAAAATGCATGCCGCATACACAATTTTTTCAACTTTTTCGGCACTCAAGTTGATAGTTGTTTGGAACACTCGAAAACGATTGGACAATATCCCAAAGGCATTCTCAACTACACGGCGAGCCCTGCTCAAGCGGTAGTTAAAAATTTTATTTCCTACTGTTGTTCGCTGTCGATGAGGCTTCATCAACCACCTTTGGAGCTTAAAAGCTTCATCTGCAATGATGACATATGGCAGCTTTTCACCATTCTCCTCTAATTCCCTTTCAGGCGGTATGTTGAGCATATTTTGTTCCATTGCATTGGAAAGCGATGAGGCGTTGAAAACAGACGCATCATTGGCTCTCCCATTGCAGCCAATATCAACGTATAAAAAGTTATACTTTGCATCGACAAGGGCAAGCAAAACAATGCTGTTGAAGCCTTTATAATTATAATAGAGAGAGCCATCCGATTTCTTGGCGCGAAATGCAATGTGTTTTCCATCTGTGGAATTATTAATTGTAATAAAAAAACGTCTACTCAATATTTGAAAGCGTTACCTAAAGCACCCAGACAGTGTGGAAAGTTCCATAAATTATAAAACTCGTCTGCGATTCGCAGCCAATCATCTGTCGTTTGCGGCATCTAATTGAATAAAATTAATTAAATAAAATGTGTAGCATTGCTTGGATCTTCAGTCTATATTACCTTTATAAAATCTCCAGCAAGCGACTCTACAATGGTATCAACTACTTCGTGAATTATAGAAGTTATCGCGGGACAAGAGATGCGAAACGCACATGAGAGACTTCTAAATGAGTCGCCAGTGGCCAGGAATCGCAGTGTGATTAGCAACCTTGTTTCCGCGGGAATTGCCTGTCTCATTACAGTGTCTTGCTTCTCAATTTTGCTACGCAGCAAGCCCAATAATTGGTGATAGGTCTGAGGGTACATCCTATTAAAATTATAAAAAGTTTCCACGTCCTCATACTGAAGCTCCTTCATCATAAGTTCTGCAATGTCCTTTCCTTCATCGCGTCGTTGCAGCCAATGTCGACTCCATACAGTGCGCTGAGTTTTCTTTTTCTTCTTCATTTCGCGCTTCTCAGTAATTGCACTCACTACACTGACTACAGCAGTAACAATAGACACGATTTCCTCGTCCGAACTCATTATTTAAATTATTCAATATTTTATTATTTGTTTACGCAAACTATAATGGTGTTGAGTGTGACCAGCTACTGGGAGAAAAAAAACCGAAGGGATTTTGGTATGAACACCGATGTGAAAAGTGTGAATGCCAAAATTTATTTTCGGTGAAAACGTGTCGGTGAAAAAACGCTCGTCTGACGGGGGCTTAAATAAGAAATTATTTTCAAAGCTGGATTTAAAAAATGGATTTAACCATGTTTTCATGGACAAAGAATCCACAAAATACACGCCATTCATTACATCACTAGGACAGTTCGAGTATCTTTGGATGCCGTTTGGGTTGACGAATGCTCCGCCTGTTTTTCAAAGATATATTAATAAGATTTTCGAAGATATGATACGAGACGAAAAAGTAATAACATACCTTGATGATATAATGATGTGAGTTTTTGAAATCTTCAATTGATTACACTAGGCAACAGCCAAAAAATTACACGAACCAAACCCACTTTTTTGGATAGATTTGGGGCCAAAAACGACGAAAAACATTTTTTTTTTTTTTTCTATGGTGAAATTTTTTTTTTAGAATTTTTTAAAAATCTGGCTTTTTTTTCGTCCTTTTTTTCAGAGGTGCACCGACTTATGTCATCATTACTCGATAATGACAAAACCGATTTTCAAAAGCTTTACTGTTTCTGAAAGTCAATGAATATATCTATAATTCATTAATACAAAGTCTTAGATTTAAGCCAGGAGTTTAAGAGACATTAATTTTTGAATTAAGAAAATGATGATATTTTTAAAGCATTTTTTTTAGCTTTTTTTACTTTAAAATTCGAGGAAAAGTCGAAAAAAATTTATTACATTTTGTCTTTAATTTTATTTGCACAGCTGCAATAATTACGCGTCGTTTAAGGTATGCCTTATCAAAATCTGTGGAGAGACAGCGAAATAAAATTTTTTTGTGTCTAGACATGTTTTTGTCGACTTTTTTGACTTCCTTGTAGAGTGGCATAACCTTAAGTATGAAATTTTTTTGTGATTTTTAAGATATCTTCACCAATCTTACACAATATCAATTTGTTATTATTTTACACATTTTGACCAAATTTGGTTCAAATCGGTCTACTATATCATATAGCTGTCATAGGAACGATCGTTCGAAAATCAAGGTTTAGTATTAAAAAGTTTTTTGTTTTTTGAGATATTTTAACCAATCTGCCAGAATATGCATTTAAGATGGTCATCTGAACTATTAAATTTGTTTATATATATATAGCTATATTAATTACCAATCGTTGCGTATGTTTACCGTTAAAATCTATGGAAGGACGGCTAAGTTATTAGTATATTAAGAATGAAACAATTTTTACGCAAAGGTAGATTTTCGAATGATCGGCCCCATGGAAGCTATATGTTATAGTGATCCGATTCCAACCAAATTTGAACAGGTTGTATAAGGCAATAGAAGGCTTATAACTTGTAAGTTTGGTACAGATAACTTAAAAAACAAAAAAGTTTTTCATACTAAAGGTTGCTTATCGACCGTTCGTATCGATTGTTCCTATGGCAGCTATATGATATAGTGGTCCGATTTCTACCAAATTTCGTAAGGATGTAATGGGCAATGAAAGATGCCCAATTTATGAGTTTTACAGAGATTTCTTTAAAAACAAAAAAAATTTTTATACTAAAACATGATTTTCTACCGATCGGTCCTACGACAGCTATATGATATAGTGGACCGATTTGAGCCAACTTTGGTCAGGATGCATAAGACCAACTTATATGCATATTCTATCAGTTTAGTTTATCTCAAAAAACACAAAAGTTTTTCATACTAGAACTTGTTTTTAGACCGATCGGTCCTATGGCAGCTGTATGATATAGTAGACAGATTCGAACCAAAATTAATAAAGATGTGAAGGACAACATAGAGTACACAATTTGTGAGTTCGACTAAAATATCTTAGAATATAAAAAAGTTTTTCATACTAAAGGTGAATTTTCGACTGATCGTTCCTATGGCAGCTATATTGAATAGTGATCCGATTTGAACCAAATTTGGTAGGGATACATACCACATTACTAAATACATAACCAGCTGGATTGGATGATATACCTTAAAAAACAAAAAACTTTTTCATACTAAACCTTGATTTTCGAACGATCGTTACTATGGCAGCTATACGATATTGTACACTGATTTGAACCAAATATGGTCAAAATGTGTAAAATAATAACAAATTGATATTGTTTAAGATTGGTTAAGATATATCAAAAATCACAACAAATTTTCATACTAAAGGTTATGCCACTCTACGAGGAAGTCAAAAAAGTCGACAAAAGCATGCTTAGACACAAAAAAATATTATATCGCCGTCTCTTGACAGATTTTGATAAGACATATCTTAAACGACGCATAATTAATGCAGCTATGCAAATAAAATTAAAGACAAAATGTAATAAATTTTTTTCGACTTTTCCTCGAATTTTAAAGTAAAAAAAGCTAAAAAAAAAGCTTTAAAAAAATCATCATTTTCTTAATTCAAAAATTGATATCTCTTAAACCATAAGTTTAAATCCAAAATTTTGTATAAATGAATTCTAGATATATTCATTGGCTTTCCGAAAAAGTAAAGCTTTTGAATATCGGTTTTGGCATTCGGGTGTAATGATGACAAAAGTGGGCGTACCTCTAAAAAAAAGCATTAAAAAAACAGCCAAATTTCAAAAAATTCTAAAAAAAAAAATCTGCCATAGAAAAAAAAAAAAAAATGTTTTTCGTCGTTTTTGGACCCAAATCTATCCAAAAAAGTGGGTTTGGTTCGTGTAATAGACAAAAAGTTGAAAATTGTTGCCTAGTGTTATCTGGGCTATACAGCAAAGGGGATAAACGCAAATGAGTCTGGTGTAGAAGCGGTAAAATTGTTTCCGATACCAACAAAAGTACATGAAGTACAAAGTTTTAAAGATACAAAGTTTGTATTTGGAGAAAAAGAGTTCCAGGCATTTAATTTGCTAAAAGATAAGTTATTAGAATCACCTATTTTAGCAATAAACAACCCGAAAGATGAAACAGAACTACATTGTGACGCGAGTTCACTAGGGTACGGTGCAATATTGTTACAACGAAAAAAGGATATGAAGTTACATCCAGTTATTTATTTCTCAAAACGTACATCAGATGCGGAGTCAATATACCACAGCATTGAGTTAGAAACTCTAGCGAGTATAAATGCGTTGCAAAGGTTTCGAGTCTATTTATAGGGCATGAAGCTTAAAATGGTAACGGGTTGAATTTCCTTAACGTTGACGTTAAACAAAAAGGAATTAAATCCCCGTATTGATAGGTGGGCCCTTGACCTCCAAAATTATGATTACACTCTCGAACATAGGTCCGGAAAAAGGATGCAACACGTAGACGCATTAAGCAGAAGCAATAGTAGTATGATTATCAAAACAAAAAAAACGTTCGAGGAAAATTTGATAATATGTCAAGGAAAAGATCCGAAAATAAAAGATGTCAGAGAAACGTTGTCCGAACAAGGAAATGAATATTAAGAGATGCGCAACGGAGTAATTTAAAGGAAACAAGACGATAGATTAATGTTTTATGTACCAGTTTTAATGGAAGATAAAGTGTTCTATAAATATCATGATGAAATATGACATGAAGGAGTTGATAAAATGGTAGACTCAATTACTAAAAGTTATTGGTTTCCAAATATTCGGAGAAAAGCCACAGATCACATTAATAACACAGCCACACAAAAAAAAGTCATGTTCTGATCTGGGGGTCTCACTATGCCTACTATATGGATTTTGGGTCGCTGAATCCGAATCAGCACGTAAGGTTTTCGAAATAATCGCAAAAAACAAATTGCGGACACGTTTTTGAAAAATTCGTCGGATTCGTTAGAAACTCGTTACCCGGGGGGGTAAAATTCTGTTTTACGCCGAAAGGTTCAAAAAAAAAAAAAAAAAAAACCCCAAATAAAGGGCAAATTATAATTAATTTAGCAAAAAAAAAAGTTTGGGGACTCAAATAGTTTAATTTTAAAAAATCTTTAAAGTTTGCATAGAAAATTGCTAATTTTTGTTGCTGCTTTGTGCAACTTGTCACTATAACAGCTCGTTTACCAACACTGCTTTTGTGATATGATTCCGATTTGGAACCAATTGAACTGTAAGATTTTTTGAATGTTTACCAACACTGCTTTTAAGCCTTAATATGAAAATAATTATCTCTATTAAAAAAAAAAAGGGGCCCTGAATTAGAGAGCCGTACGCAAATTTATTTTTTTTTTTAAAAATCGTAATTAGAGCGCAGTAGGCAAAAATTTTTGCCTTCGGCGCATTTCCCTAATTTTTTCAACATACCTCCGAGATCTCTACATCTTCATTAATTATAGACACATTTGATGGGTTGTAAAGTTTTCCTATGGCCATGAAAATCTCATGGATTTTGCTCGGACAAATCCGTTCAGATAAAATGACATTGTGATTTCGTAAGAAATCAAACAATTGGTCATCACTGAATTTATGAAATTTTATCATAAACAAATTGCAGCCAGTGCACGACATTTTGCTGACAAATAATTTTTGAAAGTTTCCCGTTATAAATAGTGTTGGTAAACATGATATTAATCGGACAGTTCCGATTCGGAATCAAATTACATAAAAAGTGTTGGAAAACGGCTGAAAAGAGTGAAAAGTTCCACAAAGCAACATCAAAAAAGTTCAATTTTATTCGAATTTTCAAAGATTTAAAAAAAAAAAACTATTTGAGTCCCCAAACTTTTTTTTTTTGCTAAATTCTTGATAAATTACCCGCTATTTGGAGTTTTTTTTTTTTTTTTTTTTTGAACCTTTCGGCGTAAAACAGAATTTTACCCCCGGGGGTTTTTGGGTCGCTGATTATAAATTTAAAGTCAATTTTTGAAAATTCAAAATGGCGGATCCAATATGGCGGACACTTTCTTGAAAAACTCAACGGATTCGTATAAAATTAGTTTTTCTGGAGTTTTTGGGGTTGCTGATCACAAAATGGATCGGTCTCGCTTGAAACTCGTTACTCGGGGGTGTTAGAGGTCGCTTATCACGAATTAAAAGTCAAATTTCAAAAATTTAAAATGGCGGGTGCAATATGGCGAACAATTTTTTGAAAAATCATCGGATCCGTATGAAAATCGTTACTCGGTGGTTTTTGGGGTCGCTGATCACGAATGTGAAGTCGATTTTTCGAAATTCAAAATGGCGAATTCATTAAATACGTTCTTTTTAAAAATGCGACATATTGGATCCGCCATACTAAAAATCAAAAAAATTACCACAAAATAATTTGACAAAAAAGAAACCAATTGCCTCTAAAATGTCCATACTTTTTAATGGCACACCAGTTTTTTCTCAAAATCTACTTTTCCTGAAAGCTAATGAATATATCTGTAATTAATCCATACAGTCTAAGATTTAAGAAAGTAGTTTAAGAGCAATTAATTTTTGAATTAAGAAATTGTTTTTTTAAAGCTTTTTTTTTAGCTTTTTTTACTTTAAAATTCTTCTGAAAAGTATGTTAATTTACAATAAAATACTCCAAAAAAATTGTGTCTTAAGTTATTTGTTTAACCAGCAGTGTATAAAAAAAGGCACTAAAATAAGGCTATTTTTCAACTTTGATGGAAAATAACTCGAGCAAACTTTCGAAACTAGCGAAACTTTTTTAAACATGAAAAATATTATATTTTGTATATTTTGGACAAAAACAAATTGAGTTTTGTTTTTAATTTTACATGTAAAATATGCAGAGAAAATATTTCTCTACTTTGACCTACAGGCCTGAGTCACCCAGTGGGCCAATCATCCTGTGTAACATTTTCTTTTTTAAAAATTTGCCATATTGGATCCGCCATTTTAAAATTTGACTTCATACTCGTGATCAGCGACCCCAAAAACGCCCGGGTAACGAGTTTCAAGCGAGTACGATTAATTTTTCAAAAAAGTGCTGGGTAAAATAGACTTCGGATTCAGCAATCCACAATTCATATAGTAGGCATAATGCGAACCCTCAGAGCAGAGCATCACCTTTTTTTGTGTAGCTGTGTTATGAATAGGCAATAGTATTAATCATTCAACAAGTTAATGACCCCAAGAACACCATCTAGAAAGCAAAAGAGTGGCTTTTGTTTTTCATCTGATTTCTTGACTCTTTGCAGATTTTTTCTTTTTTATTTTAGAATAAGGTATTCTACTTACTAAAACGTAGTCATACGTTCCTTAAATTTACAAATGTGACTAAGACGCGTTTGGAAACATTGCTAAAGCGAGTGGTGCTATTTTATTTTTCGCAGATGTGTGTGTGTTGTGCGAATGGATAGATAGAAATTTTCAGCGAGTCTGCATGAGTAAAAAGCAAAGTATTCCATCCTCTTTCTTCCTTCATATTTAATGTTTTGCCTGTGACGAAATATCTAGAGAAGTGGTCGGCACCAACACATTCATATGTTTAATTTCGCTAGTGTGCAAATAAACAGAACGTTAAAAAATATCAAACATGTACGTATAGGGTTTGCAGCTGATTCATTTTGCAGCCACATTACAGCGTAACAGCCCTATAAAAGCGCCACGACAGCGACTTAAGAGCAAAATTTTGTAGCTGCGATGATACAAGAAAGTTTACGCTGTACGTTTGCAGGCTAATATCGATGGAAAGTTTTCGAAGGTGAGTGGTATTGATTGATTTTTTATAAATTACTAAACATTTCGACTTTGCAGGGTTAATGCTCAGCCCATTTTTCTTCGCCCATTCATTCACGGCAGTCAGTTCATTATTACAATACATTCAACAATTCTACTTAAAGGACGACTTACACTGCCGCTTAACTGAATAGGTTCACGACTTTTGTCATATTAAATTGAGCAGATCTTTTGAAACAATTGGGCGATTTTGTTGAAATAATTTTTATTTGATAGATAATTTAGTTGTTAATAAGATGTAAAAGTTTCCGTTTTTAACAAAGGTACAAATATTGAAATTATTAAATTTTCCAAAAGCCTACCTAAAATGGCATGCATTTTTTGGATCTACTGAATAGGTTCATATGATTAAAATGAGATTAAAAATGTTTATCGGAAAAATTCAAAGTTCGGATAAATTTTTTATTAAATATACTTTATTTTACTATAATTTAATAATTAGTATGATCTCCTGACTTTAGTATTACTTCATAAATTCGATTTGGCAAGGAATTATAATAATTTGAAGCGAGATTTCGGTCTAGGCTTTTCTAATCGCATCAATTAAGTTCACGGTATCTTCAAATTGGCTCTCGCCCTCGTGTACAAAAGTCCCCATATTTTCCCATAATGTTTACGTCCGGGGAGTAATATTATAACTCAGATATTCTCACATTTCGGCCTTCAGTCAACTGTTTATTCCATATTGCAGACGGAGTGTGGGTGTTATTATGCTGAAATGTCTATGAAAGCCTGTCAAATAATTCGGAAAGTTAGGAAAAGCTCTTTTATAGTTCAGTATTGCAATCACTTCCGTTTAAATCTGAAAAAACGAACTGCAGTTTACAACTTCCTTAATATGCTACTACTCACGATAAAATTTTACTCCATTTACAAGTATGGTGGTGACTTAAAACATATTATTCCTTTCGTACGTCTTGGAAGTATTATTTAATTTCGTCAGGACCACCCAGATAAAATGTTTTCTGACCGAAAAACCCGACATTGTGCTATATCTCTCTCCATGTAAAACGCTCTCGAGCAAAACGGGTCCGTGGGGCTTTAAGCACGTCATTGAGGTGTGGTTATCTTTATTTTTTCAATCTCTCCCAACATTTGGAACTACGAATAATGCGTTTTTTAGTCGCCAAACTGGCATTAACACCGCATTTTTCGTTGACTTCGGAAACCAAACCTGATTAAATTTATGCACCTCTAATAAAAATGGTTCCTCTACTGATGTTGTAGCATTTTGAAAACCTTTTTTTATGTTATTGTCATAATTTGCGGTATTTCAAAGGTAATTAATAATCATTTTTTATCTGACCTAAATTGTATCAGCGATTATATAGTAATTTAGTTCAGAATAGAGACATTCTTTTACTTGAGCTCTTCAAAGTAAGTTAATTGAGCTATGCGGTTCATTTCACTTAAATTTAACTGTGAAAGCTCTAAATTAATAACCAAAATAGAATTGGGGTCTCTAAGTTATCCCTGTCGATCACAAAGTTAACTCAAAGTTCGTGAACCTAGGCTTTTGGGAAATTATATAATTTTAATACTTGTACCTGTTTTAGAAACCGGAAACTTTTACATCTTATTAACAACTAAATTCTCTATCAAAAATCATTTCATCCAAATCGACCAATTGGTTTAAAAGATCTGGCCAATTTAATTTGATGAAAATCATGAACCTATTCAGTTGAGCGGCAGTGTACATACATTTGCACATCATCAGCATACATGTGGACATCACAGACAGAGACACTATTAAGCAGATCATTAACATAAATTGAGAACAATTGAGGTCCAAGGACAGATCCCTGGGGAATTCCACGCTTGACAAACATTAACGACGAAGACTTGGACGCTGTAACCACAGATTGACATCTATCACTCAAATAGGAATTTAGAAGACGCACAGCAGCTGTTGAAAACTTCTCATCTTTGTACTTAAATATCGTGGTTTACCGTGTTTTTGCTGTTTTCCAAGCAGTAGGAAACTTGGAATGGGTAAAAATTGTTTTAAATATATATGATATGTACTGCAATATTCTGGGTAGCAATATTTTTACGAATTTCGGATTTATATAATCTAAGCCTATAGCGTTTGATTTAATGTCAAGGACCGACTCAAGGCCGTCATATTGATCTACACACACAAAATTAAAGCTAGTATAACAGTTATTAACAGGATCAATATTCAGGTACGGGTTTACAACGACTTCAGGTACATTCGTGTGTATAAACTTGGCATTAAGTGCATTCACATCAACTTCATCATCAACGTGTGACCATTGCTTGCCAATTTCTAATTGCTTTAGATTTTGCCATGTCTGCCCAGTGTTTATTGCACTTTGAAAAGATTGAGCATAGTACTCGCTTTTAGCAGTTTCTTAAACTTGTCATATTGCTGAGTTGTCCTATAACGCTTCCATTTTGCATATGATTTGTTCCGAAGTAAAATTGCATGCTTAATTGCTTTGGAGAACCAAGAAGTACTTTTAGGCTTCAATTGTTTGCTGCAGATCGGTACAAAAGCATTATATAACAATTGTATATTTTTGTCTAAGCACTCGAGTTGGGCATCAACCGTTGGCAGTGCGTATATTCTACTCCAGTTTAATTTATTTAATTCGACATATAACAGGTTCATGTCAATGTTTTTAAAGTCTCTGAAGTTAAAAGTTTGATAGTCAGACTCAACGCAAAGGTCATACATCATAAAAATTAAGTCATGTTTCGAAAAATAAGATACAGATAGTTGGTCATATAGCATGATTTTTTGCATGTCAGTGACGAAAAATAAGTCTAGAATTGAATTGCACGTGTTTGAAAAATGAGTTGGCTGTGATGAATTCACTAGACTTAACCCAATTGATTTCATATTGTCAGTAAGATGTTTCTCTATTAGCGTATTTCTGTTAAAATCACCTGTTAAAATAATGTCTGTAAAAGAAAGAGATAATTCTGTCAATATATTTAATACATCACTATATTCGACATTTCTATGAGGTCGATAGAAGCATCCGATTAAAGGTTTTGATGACATGTCTGAATTGTTAATTTGTAGAAGAAGGTATTCTATTGCACTGCCGTTTGGTTGCATGCTGAGCACACGTGCTTTCAGTCGGATCGGAAAACATTGTATCCATTACTCGAAATAAGTGAGTCACATATACTAAACCTAAACCACGTTTCTGACACACAAATAACATCCACATTTGAACTAACAAACAAATATCTAAATTCGTCAATCTTTTTTATTAAGCTCTGAGCGTTTAAATTACAAATCCTAAGACCTTTTCTCTGCTTGGTTAAAATTCTTAGTAAGGCATGGCTGTTCGCATTGGAAACGATTAAACATTCCTCCATGTGTTCAAATAAAGACAGATTAGAGACGCAACTATTTCATAAAAGATTTGAAATAAGCTATATAAAGGGAAAAAATAAATATTAATTAAGGGAAAAGACACCACAAAAAATATATATAATAATTTATCAAATTATTATTACTAATATATAATCTATTCACGAAAAGAACTATGTATCCCATTCTCCACAATTGAGTGCAGCGATAAAAGCTCATGTATGCTCTTAGTTTATGAGCGAAATGAATGTAAGGCGCCGTCGTTGGTTGGACGATCAGATGGTTTTGTTGAGTGAGAGGTAGCAGTGTCAAGCTCAGTTTTCAGAGCCGACGGCTTTTGCATGGAGTCAATTATGTACAGTCTATTGAAAGCTTTTACATGTACGATTATTTATATTGTATTTAAATATAAAATTCATAAGGTACTCACCACGTTGATTCGTGTCTTTGCTACCCCATACCTGATTATGGTCGTTTGCATCACACCCGATGATGAGGGGTAGATGCTCGTTTCGGCAGTATTCCACCAGTCTCACAACCTCTGGTGGGGGCAGGCTCCATCCCCTGCAAAATACGCTGACGCTACGACTGTTGTGTGGGCGGCTCCTACCTGTTGCAATTGGGACACAGTCTCTAGATAGGAATTCTGAAATGATAGTATAATTAATACATTTCCTTAGCATTATACATGTTCTGTACGAGGGCTAGCCCAAGGTGTTGGTGGGTGAATATCCTAGCCAGGACGGCCGAGGTCGCTTTGGCGTTGTGGATATTCACCTGGACTAGCCCGGTGTTGCTGACGACTTGCGTCATCATAGCTGCAGCTCCAATGGCTCTGGCGACCGAGGACGGGATACACCCTTCTTCTTCCATGTTTAGCTCCTCCTTGATCTCTTGGGTCGACATGGCCTCTTCATTATCCATCGCCCCATCCGTAAACGTCTGCCAGGTCCTCATCATCGGTTAGATCATCCAGCGCGTTGATGGACCCTGGCGTACGATAACTGGGGTCGTCGTCGGGTGGGGTCGATGTTATGGGGTCAGCTGGGGCGGGCGGAGACCTAAATCCAGCTTCCTTCTCTGTTGCGGCCGGTGCGCATTGTCCGCCGCCTTAGTCCTTTTGGGCCGCAGACGGGAATTTTCCCGAAACGGAAGAAGATCTGATATCCCTCGTCCAGGATGACCTCTTCTAGCGTGGACAGTTCCCAGTGGCTGAGAATTACCTGGGGATAATCCACTGGTAACACGGCTACCCTTGCCTTTTTCGCAACCTTAGAGTAGGAAGGAGGAGGCTTGGTGAGCGCAAGAGAGGAAGACTTATCTCCTAGTGCTGTCGCTGCTGCTTGCGACGTTCTTGGGCGCTCTGGAGCACGTGCTGCTTCCTGTTTGGTTGTCACAGCACACAACCTTTTTGGAGTGTCCGATGGGGGTGTTAGCGTGCTGCTTGACCTGTTTGGGGCCGGCGTCCTGACTTGCGTCACCGGTGCTGCAAGTGGCTCCTTTGCCTTTGCTATAGCCTCCAGTGGCACCATCCCCTGGGAGAGGTACCTTAGGTACCACCTGACCCGGGAGCCGCAAAGTTGGCGGCTTTTTGGATCATCTAACCCTCCTAGTTGCCCTCGTTCCGGCAAATATGAATCCTTCTTTTTTTGGATGCTGCTTTGGGATGTTCCAGCCGTGCTACCCCGCGCATTCTCTGAGGCTGCTTGCTGACGCGGCTGTTGCCGCGTCGAATGTTGAACACATGAGTGTCCCCGCTTTCCTCTATGAATGTGTGTGGCTATGCTTTGTAAGGCGGCGACACAATCACCTTGTTAGTACGATGGTCAGTATCGTACCCGCTGTTTGTCCGGGACTGTTCGCAGCTAACCTTCCCTAAGGGTGGCCGTTCGCTATCCGCAACCCGCGACCCGCCTGGTGACCTCAGCTGAGCTCTTCAGACCAGGTTGTAATGTCATTAGGATTTTGTCATCTTATTCATTTCGTGTTCAAGCTGTCTGTTGTGAAATTTAAGGATTTGTTTTGCTAGAGCCGAGAACGTCTGTTCCCGGCTATGGTTTTATTCTTAATGTTTTCTTAGAACTCTAACAAGCATAACTTTACCCTAAATACATAAAGTTCGTCTTCGATATATAATTGTATATGGGTATGCAGCATACATGCATTTGTGTACATACATGAATCAATCATTAGCAGCTCTGAGCGTCATATTGCAAGCTCAGCACTTTGTGTTGCGGATCGCTGACCGTCCCATAATAATAATTAATGATTATAATTTCATATGATTATATTTGTATTAAATATTTTTTTTGTGTTATTAATATTTAATAAATGAATACCTGAATATATGAATGCGTTTTTGTTTTTAATATATATTTTATAGACTTATATATATATTTTTATTTAAAAAAAAATTTTATATTTTTTTATGCTACTATAGTATGTATAATTATATTATATTATCCCTGTCTTCTATACTATCTACATTATAGGGTCCCGTATAATTGAAATCTAACTTATGACCTGTCTCATTCCTTAATAGAACTTGGTCTCCTATCTTTAATTTAAAATTATTTGCTTTCCTATCATAATATTCGTTATTTTTTTTTAGACTTATGCTTTTCTAGCATTATCCTGGCTCTTTTATAAGCTATTTCTAATCTATACTTAACCTCTTTAGCATAATCATCCACGTTATCACTGCGAACGGCAGTTCGCTCTAGTGACGAAAGCAGCACGAAGGGTGCGAAAGGCGACTAGCAATATATACAGCTAATTTGGAAAATTTGCTACGACTGTCCGATCAGATCACCTGGTTCATGAGATACGGGGGTGTTAGTGGGAGGGGGAAAATTAAACGATCGCAGCTAATGGGGCCGTTGGGGCCTTTTTGTAAAAGTTTTTATTTTTAAAAAATTCTAATCAAAAATATGCGTCGATTGATACCTCGATCACCCAAATCCGATAACTGGTTCAAAAGATAATAAAATTTGAAATTTTTAGTGGACTTTTCAAATTAAGATGAAGAGTCAGTTTGTTTGTCTGTTCGTTTGTCCGTATCAAAGCGCTAAAAAAGCTTAGATGTAATGATGAGGATTTGTTTCTTTTCAAAAATATAGAAATGTTTGTTCTACGACTTTTTAAATTTCCCGCTAGTTTAGCGGGAAAACGTTATTTCCCGATAAAATTCCCAATAGTTTGCAAACCATAGAAGCTATAGATATGTCCTAAATATCATTGGAAAGGTGAGTTTGCGGGCTTTTTGACGTACCTTCAAACTTTTTTTCTAAAGTACTCAGGTAACATTTTACATGTGAAATAAGGTTTTTTAGGTTATATTTTGGCGATTTCTGACAAAACGGCTCTAACGATTTTTATTATATTTAAGTATATTGTAGTACATAAAATTCTGCGTTTTTTGGTATATAACACATAAATTTTGGTTGAGGGGTTTGGAAGATATTGCCTGTTAACTGAATATATACATTTTTCCATCGGTCGAAAATCACGTTTTAGTTCAAAAATCACGTTTTAGTACTAAAAACTTTTTGGTTTTATGAGATATCTCAACCAAACTGACAAAATACGCATTTTACATAGTTTTATATATCCTGACCAAAGTTGGTTCAAATCGGACCACTATATCATATAGCTGTCATTGGACCGATTGGGTCAAAATTAGTATGAAAAACTTTTTTGTTTTATGAGATATTTAAACCAAACTGATAGAATATGCATTTAAGTTAGTTTTATACATCCTGACCGAAATTGGTCCATATCGGACCGCTATATCATATAGCTGTCATAGGACCGATCGGGTCAAAATTAGGTTTTAGTATGAAAAACTTTTTTGGTTTATGAGATATTTTAACCAAATAGAACATGCATTTAAGATAGTTTTATACATCCTGGCCGAAATTGGTAACCGGTAATCAAACCACTGTATCATATAGCTAACATAGGACCGATCGGGCGAAATCCAAGTCTTAGTATGAAAAGTAGACAGTAGCAACTCGAGCGAGGCAAACAGGGCCGGAGTCTCTTAGTTATATATTTTACTATCTCCCTGCAATAATGATAAAGTTAAAATGTCAAAAGCAAAAGCAATTGCAAAAATTTCTGATATCCCACCAAAAAAACCTCTACACGAGGTAAAAGTCTAGTGACGAAAGCAATTTTTAGCCCCAAAATTTCTGATATCCAATTGTGTGACGAGCAAAATTCAGTTTATTATAAAAATTTTAAATAAAAATAAAAATTATTAAAAAAAAAAAAACACAAAAATTGGTATTCGGCATTGTGCAAAAAGTAATTTTTATGTACAAAGAAGCTCGCCCTTTTTGAGCGCAGTGCACAATGCCAATGTTGGACATAACAGCTATACATTGCTCCTCTCTGCTGTTATGTGAATGGCAAAAGCTAACATTACAGAATCCCTAAATTGAAATATATGGTCACACTTTTTCTTGTCTCTTCCTCTTTTGATCGAACCGTGTAAATGGCTGGTTGTGTTGAAGAATAAAAGAATATCAAATCTAAAAGAATAAAAGAAATCATTAACAATAAAATAAAACAAACTGATAATTTATTCCCGGACAACATTTGACTGACTTAAATTACAATAGGTTATGGGCCCAGGTTACGTCCTATCAAGAAAATAAAGTGATTTTTAATACTCTTAAGCTCGAAGCGTCCATCACACACACATACACACAGGCATACGCAAACGCACGCAAATATGGAAAAATCAGAGCGCAATATTAAACCCTTTGACGGGGAAAAATATTCAGTGTGGAAGTTCAGAATAAAAGCACTACTGACTGAACTCGATGTATTAAAAGTTATTGATAACACTGTGTTACAAAAAAAAATCAAAACAAAACTTCTGGGATGGGACATAGCGCATGTTGTAGGTATAGAAAAATAAAATTTTTTTGCATACTAGAATTTTTTGGATCACATCGAAATTTTAAATTACGGTAAAAAAACCGTTTTTTCATACATGCGCTCACTTATACGCTTTACGGTTTATAAATGTGCTATACTTGACTTAACAAGTTTTTATTCTCTTATTAGAGTATTTGCTATGTAAAAAATTTTTTTTTTATATTTTTTTAAATTTTTTGACTTTAGTGATGTTTTTGAACACTATTTTGTTAGATACCCTCTAAGTTTCATATTTTATTTAAAAAGGACACACTTTTACGAGTGAAATGCTTTTCCATTTTCTAAAATCGGTCAATAACTAGCATAGTTAAAAAAGATTTACGGAAACCATATGTTGCGCAATATGTTTATGAGTGCGCCATCATACCACTGTCGACTGTCGTAAAATTGTTGAAAACTTTATAGAAAGTTTTTAAAGAATTTTTTTTGGAGTGAAAGTGACTCCAAAACTGTAAAATTAGAAATATATATCAAGCTACTTCATTTTATTGATATATTTATTTTTTAGCTTTTAGTACCCACTTTTAAGTGTTTACTCGAATTTTTTTTTTTTATTGATTATAATCGGTTTCCCGATTCGTGCTAAGTGAGAAGCAGTCATTTTTTACTATGTTGATTTTATTTTTGCCATCAGAGCGCATTTCTATAGTAGCGGTTTCTTGATGAAACCATTCACCTTTTGTCGTCGCTGAACTGGTTTAAATTGACAGGGAAGAAATTTAAATGGGAATGCAAAAAATGGATTTTTATAGCCATGCTGCAGTTCATGTCATTGTACGCCCTTAAAAAAATAGTTTACAACTGCAACATAGTCGGCTCTCCTGTTATTGCCAACAAAATTATCACAAAGCATAATATAACTTTTTTAAGCTCGTATTTCAATTATGATTGATTTGGACTAGAAATTTTAACTTTTTCTAAGCTTTCGGATCTGTGGTCCGATAAAAACACGTAAAAGTAGCGAAAAAGGATTAAAAACGACAAAATATTATCAGAAATTTCTTGGCATTTTTTTCTTAAAAATTGAAAACCTCTGGTAAATAGTACTAGATTTTAATAAACTTAGTTGCACATAAAGCAAAATTAATTGTTTTTTGGAACTGCATACCAAAATTTAGTAGTTTTATACCAATTTGACCAAGTAATTTTCGTTCAAAGTACGGTAAAGATGCAAAAAACTGAAAAAATTCACATATTTTTACACGTAGCACCCTCAATTTTTATCCGAGTTTTTAGTGTAATACACCGGTGAAAAGGTACTACATTTCTCTTTCCAATAACGTATTACAGTATATTGTATAATGCATAGTTTATGACATATGAATGATTAACTCTATCAACCTCGAAAAAACGGTTTTTTTACCGTAATTTAAAATTTCGATGTGCAACAAAAAAATCTAGTATGCCACAATGTATCATTTAACAATATCTACAACCTAAGATAAGTCGCATCTCAGGAGTTTTTGGACTGTTACACCGTGTAATGAAATTCCTGATGAGCTGGACGAAAATTGGATAAAAGCAGAGAGGTGTGCGAAAAGTACAATAATTGAACATTTGAGCGACTCCTTTCGGTAAAAGTCTATTAGGCTGGGCCAACTGCAAATCAAAAAAAAAAAAAACCCCAAATTGAGGGCAATTTATCATGAATTTAGCCGAAAAAATTAGTTGGCGGTCTCAACTAGTTTTTTTTTTTTTAAATGTTGAAAGTTTCCATACAAAATAGAATATTTTTGTTGTTGCTTGTGCAACTTGTCACTGTTATGGCCCGTTTACCAACACTACTTTTCGATGACTTGTCCATTTTAAGGCCAGTTTCTCAAGTATATAATGGATTTGTGAGTTTTATTTGGAAAAATCTCAATCGAAAAAATATTGAATGAAAACAGATAATTATTTGGAATATTTAGCCAAGCTCCAATTCCAAAAGAAGGTCGAAGTGCACTGGAGAAGCATTTATAAGATATATATGAGTATGAAGTGTGTGTACAACCGTGTAATAAAAGCACCGCAGGCAAATATTTTTTTTAAATTTTTTTAAAAAAAATTTTTGTCTGCGGTCCTTTATTTACACTCCTCAAAACCTCTAGGATGCATTTTATAGAGATGTTTCACAAGCTATTCGTGACCGGGTGACCAAATCAGTGTTGGTAAACGAGCTGTAAAGTGACAAGTTGCACAGAGCAACAACAAAAATAGGCTATTCTGTATGGAAACTTTCAACATTTAAAAAAAAAAAAACTAGTTGAGACCGCCAACTAATTTTTTCGGCTAAATTCATGATAAATTGCCCTCTATTTGGGGTTTTTTTGTTTTTTGATTTGGAGTTGGCCCAGCCTAATAGACTATTACCCTCCTTTCTAAATTTTGCAACAAACAACAACACAGCGAGTGAAATTCTTAAAAAACTAGATGACGTATATGAGCGCAGAAGTCTTGCGTCACAACTAGCTGTTCGCAAACGTTTGTTGTCGCTCAAACTAAAAAGCGAGATGGCACTATTGACCCACTTTATAATTTTTGACGAACTGGTGAGTGACCTATTAGCATCAGGGGCAAAAATGGATGAAATGGACAAAGTGTCGCATTTGTTACTCACTTTGCCAGCATCCTATGACGGAGTAATTACAGCTATAGAGACACTGTCAGAAGAAAACCTAACACTAGCTTTTGTAAAGAACCGATTACTAGACCACGAAATTAAAATTAAAAGTGACAACAATGACACAAGTAAAAAGATAATGACTGCTGATGTGAAAAATAATATTAATAAAAATTTAAAAACAATTATAAGAATCATAATAATAACTATAAATATAAAAATCAAAAATATAATACAAACAACAATACACGTAAGCCATATAAAGGGAAACCTAAAATAAACAACCTAAAATGTCATCACTGCGGAAAACAAGGGCACATTTAAAAGGATTGTTATGGATATAAAAGACTAATGAATAATGAAAATAATAAAGAAAATAATAAACAAGCCCACACTGCAACAACCCAGCCTGGTTTCGCATTCATGTTAAAAAGTTTCAATATAAATAAAGTTAAATTAAATGAAAACGTAAATTTTATTATCGATTCGGGAGCTACCGACCATCTCATAAACGATGAGACTCTCTTCGTGGATTATGTTGATCTGCAAACTCCAATAAGAATTGATGTAGCTAAGCATGGAGAATACATTCTTGCAACAAAGCGTGGGATCGTACGTCTAGAAAATGAATACCAAATTACGCTCGAAGATGTGTTGTACTGCGGAGAAGTTGCAGAGAATCTAATTTCTGTGAAGAGGTTGCAAGAGACTGGAGTGACTGTTGTGTTCGGCAAGAACGGAGTTAAAATGGTAAAAAATGGAGTCACCATTGCTGAAAATTCAGGTGCGTACACTATGCCAATTATTGAATTTAAAGCATATAAAATAAATGTTAAAAACGAAAATGTATACCGATTGTGGCATGAGAGATTGGGGCACATAAGTAAAGGAAAAATGTTAGAGATTAAAAGAAAAAATGTATTTAATGATAATAAGTTTCTTGATAGTGTTAATCCTACAGACGAAATATGCGAAGCTTGTTTAAATGGTAAACAAGCCAGATTACGATTCGAAAAGTATAAAAACAAGGAACATATAAATAGAGCACTTTTTATTATTCATTCTGATGTCTGCGGTCCGATAACTCCTACAACCATTGATGACAAAAATTACATAGTAATTACATAGTTTACACATTATTGTGTAACATATTTAATAAAACACAAGTCCGACGTGTTTATTATGTTCAAAGACTTTGTGGCAAAGAGTGAAGCACACTTTAATCATAAAGTTGTAAACTTGTACATTGACAACGGTAGGGAATATTTATCTAACGATATGTGTGAGTTCTGTGTCCAAAAAGGAATAAGTTACCATTTGACTGTACCTTATACTCCACAGTTAAATGGAGTTTCAGAACGAATGATTAGAACCATTACTGAAAAGGCTCGCGCTATGGTTAGTGGCGCAAAATTAGACAAGTCTTTTTGGGGTGAAGCTGTTTTGACAGCAACGTATATAATAAATAGGATTCCAAGTAGGGCACTTGGAGACCGTGTAACTACGCCATATGAAATGTGGCACAATAGAAAGCCGTTTTTAAAATATCTAAAAGTATTCGGTTCTACAGCGTATGTACACAATAAAATTAGAAAAAGAAAATTCGACGATAAGTCTTTTAAATGTATTTTTGTTGGCTATGAACCAAATGGTTTTAAATTGTGGGATGTTGAACATGAAAAATTTATTGTTGCAAGAGATGTGGTTGTCGATGAGACAAATATGGTTAATTCTAGAGCTGTTAAAAATAAAATCCTGAATGATAGTAAGGATTATGAAAATATTAAATCCCTGAAAGAGAGTAAGGGAGGTGAGCAATCTAATCTCAAAAATGAAAGCAAGGAGAGTGTTGAATATAATTTCCTGAATGAGAGTAAGGATTGTCAGAATAAAAATGTCCAGAATGAAAATATGGATTGTTGTATACCAGAGATCCTGAATGAAAGTAAGGACAATGGTAAAGAAAGTTTTCTGAATGAGAGTAAGAAAATTAGACAGCCTAGTGAAAAGTTAACAAATGAAATCGATAGTAAAGTTACTGACGACGTAACTAGAAGAAGCGATCGATTAAAAAATAAACCACATAAATCCTATAATGAAGATGAATTAAGTCCGAATATATTTGTATTGAACGCTCATACTGTTTTTAATGAAGTTCCTTCTTCCTTTGATGAAATACAAAGTAGAAAGGATAAGTCTTTATGGGAAGAAGCTATTAAAGTAGAATTATCTGCTCATGAATTGAATAAGACATGGTGTATCGTTGATAGGCCTGAAAATAAGAATATTGTAGATAGCAAATGGGTATTCACCTTAAAGCATGATGAAATGGGAAATCCAATAAGATACAAGGCAAGATTAGTTGCACGTGGCTTTACACAAAAGTACCAAATTGATTACGATGAAACATTCGCTCCGGTTGCTAGAATTTCTAGCTTTCGTCTTATATTGTCCATTGCAAACCAATATAATTTTAAAGTACATCACATGGATGTTAAAACTGCTTTTTTGAATGGTACATTAAAGGAGGAAATATATATGAAAGTTCCTCAAGGAATATTTTGTAGTAATGAAAAAGTATGTAAATTGAATAAAGCAATTTACGGCCTCAAACAAGCAGCTAGATGCTGGTTTGATGTGTTTGAGCAAGCATTGAAGGAGTGTGGATTTATAAATTCACCAGTTGATCGATGTATATATTTTCAAGACAAAGGTGATATTGAGAAAAATATATATGTATTATTATATGTCGACGATTTAGTTATAGCGACATCAGACATAGAGATATTAAGAAATTTTAAGCAATATCTAATGACAAAATTTAGAATGACTGACTTGGGTGAGATAAAATACTTTATTGGAATAAAAATAGAAATAGGCCAAGATCAGATATGTTTAAGCCAATCTGCTTACATAAAAAAGGTGTTGACTAAATTTAATATGGAGGAATGCAAACCAGTTAGTGCTCCGCTTCCGAGTAAGCTAAATTATGAATTATTAAATTCTGATGAAAAATACGATGCTCCTTGTCGCAATTTAATTGGGAGTTTAATGTACTTAATGCTTTGTACACGCCCTGATTTAGCTACTTCCGTTAATATTTTAAGTAGATACACGAACAAAAATAATATAGAATTATGGCAATGTTTAAAAAGAATCCTCAGATATCTTAAAGGAAACATTGACATGAAATTAATTTTTAAGAAAAATTTAGATTTTGAACATATATTTGTTGGCTATGTTGATTCTGATTGGGGTGGAAATGAGAATGACAGAAAAAGTACAACAGGTTACCTATTTAAAATGTTTAATTCTAATCTTATATGTTGGAATACAAAGAGGCAGAATTCAGTAGCAGCTTCATCTACTGAAGCAGAATATATGGCCCTGTTTGAAGCTGTAAGAGAAGCATTATGGTTAAAATCTCTTTTAGAAAGTGTTAGCATTAAACTTGATAGGCCGATAAAAATATTTGAAGATAACCAAGGTTGTATTAGCATAGCCAGCAATCCCACATGTCATAATAGGTCGAAACACATTGATATTAAGTATCATTTTACAAGAGAGCAGATAGAAAATAATACTATTTCCATTGAGTATATTTCTTCAGAAAATCAGCTGGCGGATATTTTTACAAAACCATTACCTTCCGGAAGATTCATGGAGCTAAGAAACAAGATGGGATTACAACGAGAAGACTCCTTTAAAGGCAGCAACTGAAAAACATCTCTATTCTTTTTTATGATCTCTTATTAGTTGTAGAGTATTAATTGAAATTTGTTTTTTAATTTTAAAATCATGATATTTGATTTAAATTAATTTTAATATAATCAAAAATGAAAAATATTGAAGTCATATATATAAAAATATATTTAATTTTAAATCAATTAATTTTAATATTATCAAATCGAAAAATATTGAAGTCATATATATTTAATTTAAAATCAATTAATTTTATTGTAACGAAAATATATATTAATTAAGTAATGATCTGATTGGGTTTTAACTGGGTTTTCCCAATCCTAGCAGCAAATGCTGGATCATATTGTAATACTCCCCAGTATACACACCAGTCATAATAAATGTAAATATATAACTTGTAAGACTATAATGTAAGCTTTTGAGGGGGCGTGTTGGACATAACAGCTATACATTGCTCCTCTCTGCTGTTATGTGAATGGCAAAAGCTAACATTACAGAATCCCTAAATTGAAATATATGGTCACACTTTTTCTTGTCTCTTCCTCTTTTGATCGAACCGTGTAAATGGCTGGTTGTGTTGAAGAATAAAAGAATATCAAATCTGAATAAATAAAAGAAATCATTAACAATAAAATAAAACAAACTGATAATTTATTCCCGGACAACATTTGACTGACTTAAATTACAATAGCCAATTTTCTTGTTTTTTTTTTAATAATTTTTATTTTTATTTAAATATCGTAATGATTTGTAGACAATATTGCTTCTTTATCTTTTTCATTTTCTACTGTGGTCACCGGCTTGAGTAGCGCTACTCTTAATGATTTTAATATCTTATTGCTCATTAACTTGAAATTTTCTATTGAAACGAATTCAAAGAACATTTCCCACGGTGCCACTTTGATTTGGCTGATTTCATGTATACCGGCTTGCTTTTCAAACCTTTGGAAGAACTGACCCAAGTCAATAGCTCCATTGGTGTACAAATCGCTAACATCAATTCTTGCAATAACTTTGTTTCCATGTTTAAAGTAACATTTCTCATTTGTTAAATGCAAGCCCACTTCTTTTCGTACATCGTAATTTTTGATGACTTCATATACGTCGGGCTTAGAAGCTTGTTCAATATTTTGCTTGAGCGAAATATCTTTCTCATGCCCTGCGCAGGGTTTTTCTTGTCTACTCTGTTGCCTGGTAGTGACTTTCGGGACTTTGTTTTGTAAATTCTTAAGGGCGTCAGCGACGAAGTTATCTTTCCCCTTTAGATACTCGAGGGTAAAGTCGTATTCTTCTAACTCGAGCCGCATTCGAGTTAATTTTGAGTTAGGATTGATCATGGAAAATAAATATGTAAATGGTCTGTTTTAAGTAAAAAATGTTGGCCATAAATATCTGGTCGAAAATAGGTAATTGCCCAATGTATTGCTGCTAGTTCTTGTTCTGTTGTACTTTTATTACTTTCACCCTTAGTAAACGAACGTGATGCATAAGCTATTGGAAGTTGGAGTCCACTATGGGTTTGAGTTAAAACCGCTCCACAAGCTTGTTTTCTTGCATCAGTTATTATGCAAATTTCTTTGCTAAAATCTGGGTATTGTAATAAAGTTGGACTCATCAAATTTTTTCTTAAATAGTCGAAAGCATGTTGACATTGAGGTGTCCATACGAACTCTACGTTCTTTTTACATAAATTTTTAATGTGGCGGGAATGATCCGCGAAGTTTTTTATAAATCTTCTGTAACAATTGCAAAATGCAACGAATCTTCTAGCGCTATCAGCATCATGTGGGACTGGGTAGTTTTTTATGACATCAAACTTTTTGTCATCTGGCAAGATCCCTTTATCTGTACATTTATGACCGAGGAAGGTCACTTCATGCATAAAAAGGTTATATATCCTACATATGTTAAAAACGTCTGTTCAATTTTTGATCGTATGTTTTTCGGAACAACCAATTACTATTAAATCGTTCATATAAGGGAAAGCTTGCGAAGGTTCGAGTCCAGAAAATGCTATTGTCATCATTCTCTGGAAAGAATTCGGCGCTATTTTTAAATTAAAAGGTAATCGCGTGAAGCGATATGAGCCATTGCTCGTTGAAAATAACGTTATATTTCTTAAACTATCTTCGAGTTCAATCTGATGAAAACCTGACATTAAATAGAGACATTTTTTTTTTTTTTAATTTACGTTGCCTTTAGTTATTAAATCTTCTCCAATCTTACAATAAGTTTATCAAATCTTATATTTAAAGCTTAACTAACAGTCAAGTTGACTTAATATGAACTACAGTGCCCCAAGTGTTTATTGCTGTGCTGGAAGGTCGTTTCGTTGAAGACGGGTTCGACTGCAAACCCGAGTTAATTACCGAGCAAGAGGATTGGGGTGCAGGGATAACTTAATGTTGTGGTTCGCCTTTTGTCGTGCTATCTCATCTTTAACGTATATAACGTTCAAATCTCTATGAATGTTCTCGTTTCGAACATACCACGGTGCCCCAGTGATAGTCCTCAAGATTTTCGATTGTGCTCGCTGGATGATATCAATATTGCTACTGCACGCGTTTCCCCATAGCTGCGAGCCGTAGGTCCACACTGTTTTATGGTGGAATTGTAGAGTAGGACCTTGTAGTCCAAGCTGAGAGGAGATCGGGGATTTAAAAGCCAATAAAGGTTTTTGGCTTTCAGTTTAATCTAAACGCCAGGTGAGCCGCCTATCAAGATGAACCCCAAGGTACCTTACTTCTTTGGCTTGTGGAAGTTGCGTATTAAAGAGTGTTAACGGAGGACATGTTTGCATGTTAAGAGTAAACGTGATGTGTTTACATTTTCGGTTATTTACTTTAATACGTCAGTCAGCTAGCTATTTCTCTACTACCGCCAAATGTTCTTGCTTTGCAGTATTCCCGATGTTCGTATGCTGTACAGATGTATTTCTGATGTTATTCGGTTGACTTGCTCGATAGTTCCATGCTTTTCTCTGAATCCAAATTGAAGTGTTGGGATTGCGTTGTGTGTTCTCAGATGAGGAATTATGCGCGTCAAGAGGCAATTTTCAAAAAGTTTAGACAAGCACGGTAGTAGACTAATTGGTCTATAACAGTGGTCGGCACCAACACATTCATGTTTGATGACGCTAGTGTGTGAATTAACAGAACGTTAACAGACATCAAGCATCTGACGTTTGCTGCCGATTCATTTTGCCTCGTCTCTACAGCCGCATTACAGCGTAATAGCCCTATAACAGCGACACGACAGCGACTTAACAGCAAAATGTCGTAGCAGCGACGCCACACGAACGTTTACGCTGTACGTGTGCAGGCAGCGCTGCGGCAGAGCAAAAGCCTATGCGCGGCGCATAGGCCGTGCCGACCACTGGTCTATAATATGATGGTATTGTTTGATCTTTTCCAATTTTGGGTATCATTATAATGACCGACTTCTTCCATTTTTTTGGGAAATAGCAAAGCTCAACGATAATTTTTTGAGTTATTTGATCGCAACCTGGAGTTTTTTTTGGTTTCATATGTTCATTTATGACTTTTCCAATTTCGTTCGGACGGAACTGAGGTGGTTCAGGCTCGCCTGTATTATGAGATGCACAGGAAGAAAAAACGAATGAATTTGTTGCGGGATTTGGTTGGAATACATTACGTAGGTGAGTGGCAAATGTGTTGGCTCTGTCTTTGTCGCTACGGGACCAGCAGCCTGATGAGTTTCTTATAGGCGTTACCGTCTCGATCGGCGCACTTAGCGTTGGGTAGATAGTTTGTCGCATACCTTTTGTATAATTGATTGATTGTTTGATGCGGTTTCTTATTAGAATACAGGTTCCACCGTGTGCTTTTCCGTCCGGATGATCTGTGCGTAGAATATATAGCCGTGTATTTGGAAGTTATGTTTGTTAGTGAGATGCGTCTCAGAAAGCAGCATTACATCAATGTGTTTGTCGTATAGGAATTGAGTAAGTTGAAGTTAATGCCGTGAAACACTGTTGGCGTTCCACAGAGATATTCGTAGAGGCTCCATTGATTGTTGAGATGCAAGCATCTGAATCAAAGTGTTTTGATTTTACATAAGATTTTGCATAGTTGATATCATAAACGACATGAATTCTATCATACTTTGTTGTAGGGTAAAAATCATCGCTTCAGTAGAGCTTTGTGACTGATGCATGGGCTGCTGAGCATTATTCATACGCAAATCTTCATGGATTACACTATGGGGTGCTGCTGAGGGAGTTGGTTTCTGTAAGCCAGATTTTTAAGCACTAGCGAAAGATATGCAGTTGATATTGTTTGCGCGACCATATGAAGAGCTGGCTGTTTTGGCGAGAAAGACGTCAGGAGTAGTTTGGGATGCTATAACTGGTTGGTTGGTACTCGTCGGACACGGTTTTTTAGTTCCTTGTACACTGGACAGCCTCTGTAGTTTGCACTCTTTTGTATTAGGGTCATCTTTGTTGACTGTGCAGGAGTCTGGGCCATGGGAGTCTCCATAAGCCACACATACCGGACGCAACATGCAATACGACCTGGTATGCCCATATTCCTGGCAGTTCGAGCATTGAACTGGGCCGTTCCGTTTGTGTGGTTCCTCAACAGTGATCCGGCGATGCAACAGGAGCTGTAGCTTGTAGATCGGGTGCACTTCATTTTTCTTTAGAGCTTTACTGTCTCGCTCCAGATCAACTTTGAAGAGAGGTTTCGGTATTTTAGTTTTGTTTATTATATTTGTGACTCTCTTAGCGAGAAAGCCCTTTTCTTTTAACGCACTTGCGATCTCGGAAGTGGGGACATCCGGTTCAATGCCTTTAAGTACCATCTGCAGGCCTTTGCATCTTTTTAGTTGATAAGTGTAGAAGCTGTTTTTAGCTTAATTTAGATAACGGGAGATTTTACAGAAATGCTCCTCGTCTTTTGCTTGGAGCTTTATTTCGTGAATATTCCCTTTTATTAGAGGAATGACATGAAAATTGTTGTTTCCAATCAGATCAACAATCTTGTTCACCAGTGCGTTGGATATCTTCTCCCGAATGTATATAGGTGGGGGCTTTAGTTTCATTGGTCCTTGTCCAGCTTCGGTAAGCTGATCGTTGACAGTATCAGCCAGCGGCGCAAACCTATTGTTGGTGTTTACTGGTTCCCCAGCAGTTTTGTTCGAGTCACCGCGGTTCATTTTTGTTTTATTTCGCCTGTTTTTTTGTGGGCTAAGTTTTCGCTTGGGTACTATTTGAATGTAGCGATTCATTCCTGTCTGCCTAGCCGGAACCTCTGGTTTTGACGCTGCACTTGCATTCAAAGCAGTAGTTGAAAGAGCTTTTGCTTGGTCAGCAGAAGATGGTACGACGACTGTTGACACAGTTAAAGTTGTTGTTGCCGTAGCGGCAGGTGCAGCAACTGGTGAGGGCAAATTTGGGGTGGTAGTGGCTTTCGCGGGGAGGTAGTCGGCATTGGAGAGGCACACTCTTCGCTCCAGGTTTTAGAGTTGTAGTTCGTAAAATCGGACAGCAAGAACGCGCTCTCGCATCTTCTACGGCTAAGAGGTTCTGCTTTGATTTTTCGATTGTTTGTGGTGTTCTGCCGGAGACATAACTAAAGTAAGCGTTTTTTTGGCCAAAGAGAGTCGCCGTTCATCTTGCTCGCGCTGACGTTGGGCACGTGTATCGTAGTGACTCATCGTAGTTAACACTTGCTTAATTCAAATTCTATTTGATTTGTTTATCTTTATATATAAAGTTCTTTGTCCAACTGATTTAGCATTTTACAGGGCAAACGGTTTATCGTACGACCTTCAAACTTGGCCACAATATTCTTAAGATAATTTCATCGAGAGATAAGGCGGGATTTTTCTAAAATCGACCTGAAAGGGTGTTAAATTAAAGGTCAAAGTTCCCATGTATTTGCTGTTTACATGTGTTTGCAGTGTAGTAGAGTTTGGTGAGGCGAGCCATCCAGTGGCAGATGGTGCAGAGGATGTTCTGTTAGACTCACGCGCAAGGCATCACTGGTTCAAGGCCTGCCGGTTCAGCTCAGGCAAATAATACTTTTTTTTTAATAATATATATCAGCACAGAATTTGCGATCGTGGGCACTACAACAACATCTACAACAAACATAACTTCTGAAGTCATAAGTTAAAGCAAAATGAACACATTTATGACTCTGTGTGCCGCGACGAAAGATCTGTGTGGTTGTTGTTGGTTTTCATGAGCCAGAACAATTATACACTAAAAGAAGTTCTAGTTAATTTTATTTTGTAAGTCGAACGCTTATTATGTGGTAAACATCAAAACGCATCAAAACTTTTCACACAGTGTACAAAACGGTACTGAAGTCATAAATCTTAGCAAAACGAAAACTTTTATGACGGTACGCGTCGCAGCCGAAACTCGAGCATTTGCTGTGTGTTTGTTGTTTTGTTTTATTGGGGGCCATAAAAAATTTGCGCGCAGCCTCAAAAGTTGTTGTTGTATTGTCAAAAATCGCAGGCAAGCCAATTTACCGTTTTGAGCAGCGTGAGCAGGGGCTTGCCCACCGCTGATCTATATACATATTTTCTATTTACATGTGTTTGTAGTGTACTAGAGTTTGGCCAGTCGCAACAAGCAGCGGAAAAGTGGTGCAGAGGATGATCTGTTAGATTCAGAAGCAGTAGCTCCGGGTTCGAATCTTGGTTGATCATGGCTTTCTTAAATCCAGTTGACAAAACAAAGATATAAATTGTGAAAAGGATGGTGTGTTAGACCCAACTGCTGGGAAGTGCGGGTTCATCTCCCACACCGTGCAAAATTTTTTTACTAAATTTTATTAATATTTTTTAATTTAAAGATTTTTTACAATTTGGTCAAAACCAAGTTACTATAAAATATAGCTGCCAAAGGAACAATCGGGTTCACATTAATTATATAATAGTTAAATTATATATTCAAAACTTGTTAAGTGATCGATCGCATCGCACTAGGGGGCTCTTGGCCAAAATTTTAGATTTTTACCGCACTTGGGTACTATTTAATTTTGATTAATTCGGAGCGCTTTAAAGAAACACGTCTGCATGGTCCGAAGGTTGAAGGTTTGTTCGAGACATAAAAAATATTTAGCTCGACTTTGTTGATTAAGATATCATCAATTCTAGGGAGAGGAAATTTATCAGATAAAAGTTTTTTATTAATTTGACAATAGTCAATTACTAATCGCCGTTTCTTTTCATCTGAGCCTTGAAGGGCCTTTTTTGGAACTAGTAAGAGGGGGCTGTTATGCTCAGACACTGAAGGTTCGACTATTTTGTCGGAGATCAATTTTCCTACTTGTTTTTCAATTTCATCTTTTTGGCTATGCGGGCTTCGATAGTTATACCCGTTACTTATAAAAAATAAGTATAAGGGTATATTGTGAGGAGGAGGCATCTCCGACCCTATAAAGTATATATATTCTTGATCAGCATCAACAGCCGAGTCGATATAGCCATGTGTGTCTGTCCGTCTGTCCGTATGAACAAAAGGATCTCAGAGACTATTAGAGATAGAGTAACCAAATTTGGCACACAGATTTCTATATACCCAGCGCAGATCAAGTTTGTTTCAAATTTAGGCCACGCCCCCCTCCGCCCTCGCAAATCGCGAAAAACCGTTCGTTGGTCTGTATAAACAAAGGAATCTCAGATACTATAAAAGATAAATTAACCAAATTTGGCACACAGATTTCTATATACCTCACGCAGATCAAGTTTGTTTCAAATTTAAGCCACGCCCCCCTTCGCCGCCACAAATCGCGAAAAGCTACCACACCCACAGTTTTTAAGATAATATAGTTTTTCTTGTAGTCACTGATATCTATTGTTATTATTTATTATCCCACTGAATCGCAACACGATCGGACAAGTAGAACAGCAGTTATTGTCCGAAAATGATTCTTTAAGCAATACATGGCCATACATGCCCCCTAGAGTATGCAATAGATTTTGTATTGTTAGAAAATTTTCTTTAAAGTACTTTTATATGTAGTGAAATAAGTAACGGGTATCCTATAGTCGGGATCTCAACTATAGCCTTTCCCACTTGTTTTTTATTATACCCGTTACTTATAAAAAATAAGTATAAGGGTATATTGTGTTCGTTGGAATGTATGTAACAGGGAGAAGGAGGCATCTCCGACCCTATAAAGTATATATATTCTTGATCAGCATCAACAGCCGAGTCGATATAGCCATGTGTGTCTGTCCGCATGAACAAAAGGATCTCAGAGACTTTAAGAGATCCCACAAAAAAAACCTCTACACGAGGTAAAAGTCTAGTGACGAAAGCAATATTTAGCCCAAAAATTTCTGATATCCAATTGTGTGACGAGCAAAATTCAGTTTATTATACAAATTTTAAATAGAACTAAAAATTATTAAAAAAAAAAAACAAGAAAATTGGCATTGTGCACTGTGCTCAAAAAGGGCGAGCTTCTTTGTACATCAAAATTACTTTTTGCACAGTGCCGAATACCAATTTTAGTGATTTTTTTTTTTTTATAATTTTTATTTTTTCATGTACTACAATATACTTAAATTTAATAAAAATCGTTAGAGCCGTTTTGTCAGAAATCGCCAAAATATAAGCTAAAAAACCTTATTTTACCTGTAAAATGTTAGCTGAGTTCTTTAGAAAAAAAGTTTGAAGGTACGTCAAAAAGGTACCAAGGTACAAGAAGGTACCTCAAACTCACCTTTCCAATGATATATAGGACATATCTATAGCTTATATGGTTTGCAAACTATTTTAGCGGGAAATAACGTTTTCCCGCTAAACTAGCGGGAAATTCAAAAAGTCTTAGAACAAACACTGCTACATTTTTGAAAAGAAACAAATCCTCTTCATTACATGTAAGCTTTTTTAGCGCTTTGATACGGACAAACGAACCGACAAACAAACTGACTTTTCATCTTAATTTGAAAAGTCCACTAAAAATTTATGTCCGTCCGTGTGAGCGCCTAGATCTCAGAGACCACAAGAGATAGAGATACCAAACTTTCACTAAAAGACTTCTATATACCCCACGCAGATCAAGTTTGTTTCAAATTTAAGCCACGCCCCCCTCCGCCCCTGCAAATAGCGAAAAACCGTCTAAACAAGGAAATCTCAGAGACTAAAAGAGATAAAGTAACCAAATTTGGCACACAGATTTCTATATACCTCACGCAGATCAAGTTTGTTTCAAATTTAATCCACGCCCCACTCCGCCCCCGCAAATCGCGAAAAACCACCAAACCCACAGTTTTTGAGATAATACGTTTTTTGTGATTATTAGCGTTATCTATTAGCGTTATCTATCATCCCACTGAATCGCATTAAGATCGGACATAGAGAACGACAGTTCTGGCGAATTAAAGTTTTCAGATCAAAACAAGTATTTTCTTTAAAGTACTTTTCAATATATTAAAGTAAGTAACGGGTATTATATGGTCGGGATCTCGACTATAGCCTTTCCCGCTTGTTTTTATATAAATTGGTTCTGTATCTTTAAATCTCAATTTTTGTTTGTAAAAATTATTTGTCGTTATCGATTCGGGTTCAAGTCCGAATACATCCCTATATTTGGTGCATAATCCTATTAGTTGGGTTTTAAATTGTGTTGGAAAGTTTGTACTTAATTTGAGACATGACAGTTTTTGGTCGATTTTCTGGAGTAGTCTGAACTACATCGTAGTCCGAAAGTGGTTCGAATTTAAGATTGTTCATATTAATTAATTGATCTTTATTGGTTGTATTTAATAATCGGACAAATGTGTTTTGTGGCACTGCAACTGTGTTTGCACCGTAAATACCAGGTTGAATTTCCTGATTTTGGATAAATATACTATATTCATTTGAAAATAGCTCAAATTTTCGGACAACTTGTGATCTTGCTGGCAGAAGTATTAAATTGTTACCAGAACTGTATTTTATTGGAACATAAATTGAATATCTAGATTGTTTGGTCTTATTATAAACCAAACTTCTGAAGGTTTTAGATCAATTAGGCAATTGAGCTCTTTTATGAAGTCAATGCTTATTATTCCATCACATGGTATGGGAAAGTTTAAATCTACTATTTGAAAATTGTGTGGAATTATGTATTTGTCTGTCTGTAGCAAGGCCTTTGGATTATATGACTCCTTAGCCTATATCTTGAATGTCTATGATATTATTTAATTGGACGTCGTGAAATACATCAGAATCTTCTTTGAGTATTGATTTGTCTGCACCTGTATCTATTAAAAATATTAGTTTTTTCCCTGATTCTACATTATCAAATGAAACAAATATATTAAGATTAAAGTTTATTGAATGAACTTATGGGTTATTTAATTGTGTGTATCTAAAGGTTGTTGGGAGTTTCCCGAAGCAATTTGGGCCATCCTAACATTGTTTCCCTGTTTGTTTGAATTTCCTTGATTGTCGTTTCTCTGGTTGTTGATATAGGAACCACCGTTATAATGGTTGTTTCCTCGAAAACCTCCACGACCTCTGTTATTATTATTGTAGTTACCGCCGTAGTTGTTATTACCACGGTAATATTGTTGAAACAATATCAACACATACAATATAAAAAAGGCGACCAACTTAGTTTCAGTAATCAAGAAAAACACATTATAAATACTACCCACAATTCAGCCTTACATACAAAACCATACAGTTATCCACAAGCATATGAACAGGATGTTGAACATCAAATTCAAAACATGCTTAATCAAGGTATCATATGGCCTAGCAGTTCGCCTTATTGTAGTCCTATATGGATCGTACCGAAAAAGCAAGATGCTTCAGGTAAACAAAAATTCAGAATTGTAATTGACTACAGGAAATTAAATGAAGTAACCATAAGCGATAGGCACCCAATACCAAATATGTACGAGATTTTAGGAAAACTAGGTAGATGCAATTACTTCACTACAATCGACCTTGCAAAAGGATTCCACCAACTTGAAATGCATCCAGATTCCATTCAAAAAACAGCTTTCTCTACTAAACATGGCCACTATGAATATCTTCGTATGCCATTTGGATTAAAAAATGCACCCGCAACCTTTCAACGTTGCATGAACAATGTTTTACGACCGTTACTAAATAAACATTGTCTGGTATATCTGATGATATAATTGTATTCTCAACATCCTTAGAAGAACATTTGCAATCACTCCAATTAGTTTTCGAGAAGCTTTCTGAAGCAAATCTCAAATTACAACTTGATAAATGCGAGTTTCTAAAACAAAAAACTTCATTCCTAGGACATGTCAAACTAAGGATAGAATAAAACCCAATCCTGATAAAATAAAAGCAATTCAGAAATATCCAATTCCCACAAAAACCAAAGAAATAAAAGGTTTTCTTGGATTAACCGGTTACTACAGAAAGTTCATTCCAAACTTTGCAGACATAGCCAAACCAATGACAGCAGTACTTAGAAAAGACTCAAAAATTGACATTAAAAATCCTGAATACATTAGAGCTTTTGAAAAATTAAAACAACTGATTTCTAATGACCCAAATAATGTAGCTCTTGGAGCAGTACTCTCTCAAGACGGACATCCCATTAGTTTTATTAGCAGAACTCTCAATGACCACGAACTTAACTATAGTGTCATAGAAAAAGAGTTTTAAGCCATTGTATAGGCAACAAACAATTTTAGACATTACCTACTAGGACGACATTTCGAAATCAATAGTGACCATCAGCCATTATGTTGGCTGTACAAAATTAAAGAACCAAATTCAAAATGAACCCGATGGAGAGTTAAATTATCTGAATATGACTTAAATAAAATATATAAAAGGAAAAGAAAACCACATAGCTGACGCTCTATCACGAGTAAAAATAGAACAGGAGGAGAAAAAACACAACATAGCGCTGACGAAGACAATAGTAATTTAATATTCACTACCGAGAAACCAATAAACACATTTAAAAGACAAATTATATTTACTAAAACCATACCAAACATAAAAAAAGAAAACTACTTCAAAAAATTAATAATTCACATTACATACGATAACATGACTAAAGATAAAGCCGAAAAATATTTAATGGACCATTTTTGCACTAAAACCAGTGCAATGTTTATAGACAGTGATGCAGATTTTGAAATAATTCAAAACGCACACAAGGAAATTATTAACACTAGCCATACTAAAATTCTTCGAAGTCTCATTCAATTAAAAACATTAACTCCTATGCCGAATTCAAAGAACTTATTTTGAAAACCCAGGAAAAACTCCTACACCCCGGAATTCAAAAAACAAATAAACTTTTTTGTGAAACCTATTATTTCCCTAACAGATAAATATTAACACAAAACATAATAAATAAATGTCATATTTGCAACTTAGCAAAATCAGAACATAGAAACACAAAAATGCCAATGAAAATTACACCCAAGCCCGAACACTGTCGTGATAAATTTGTAATTGACATTTATTCTTCTGAAGGCAAACATTATCTTAGCTGCATGGACATTTATTCAAAATTCGCTCCTCTTGAAAATATTAAAACAAAAGACTGGATAGAATGCAAAAATGCATTAATGAGTATATTTAATCAGTTAGGAAAACCAATATTATTAAATGCTGAACGAGATGGTGCATTTTCCAGCTTAGCACTAAAAAAATGGCTTGAAAGTGAAGGAGTAGAAATACAATTAAATACAACAAAAACAGGAATAGCAGACATCGAAAGACTACATAAAACAATAAATGAAAAAATCAGAATAATTAACACTTTAAATGACGAAGAAAATAAACTCAGCAAAATAGAAACAATTCTTTACATTTACAATTTCTTATATGCCGGACAACCAAATTTAGATACCCAAGAAAAAAAAAGAAAAAGTAATAAATAAAATTAACAGTGACCGACAAGAATACGAAGTTGATACTAGATATCGAAAAGGACCATTACAAAAAGGAAAATTAGAAAACCCTTTTAAAGCTTATAAAAACGTTGAACAAACAGACCCAGACCATTATCAAATTACTAACATAAATAGAATTACACGCTACTATAAAACACAATTTAAAAAACTAAAGAAAATTAACCAAATTCAAATTCCACAGGTTTCTACTTCATAATCATACTCATTCATTCACCCTCTTTAACATATGTCACACCCAACAAATCCAGATAAATAACTTGGACACGGACCACGGATACTTACTATTTTCAGACAAACCTTTAGAATTACCAACAAGGTTCGAACATCACTCATTGCGAATTAACGTAACTGAAATAATAATAGCAAACGAATATTTCCGTATATATATTCCTTTATTTAAAAATTCAACACAAATTAATCACTTATACAACAAATTACAGCAAGAACTAAATGGTATAATCTTTCATCATGAAAATAGTAATAAACGCGGACTGTTCAATGTAGTAGGCTCATTATACAAATTCCTTTTTGGTACACTTGACGATAACGACAGAGTAGAGTTCGAAAAAAACATTAATAACACTAGGCAACAAATTGCAACTTTTAAAAACTTTTTTGTTATTTGAGATATTTTAACTAAACTGACTGAATATGCATTTAAGATGGTCATCTGAACTATTAAATTTGTTTCCTTATATAAAGCTATATTAATTACCCATCGTTTGATATGTTTACCGTTAAAATCTATGGAAGAACGACTAAGTTATTAGCATATAAACAATGAAAGAATTTTGACGCAAAGGTTAATTTTCGACTGAACGGTCCCATGGCAGCTATATATTATAGTGGTCTGATTCAAACCAAATTTGGAGAGGTTGTACAAGACTATACAAGATTCTAAATTTTTAAGTTTGGTACAGATAACTTAAAAAATAAAAAAGTTGTTCATACTAAAGGTAGTTTATCGACCGTTCGTATCGATCGTTCCTATGGCAGCTATATGATATAGTGATCCGATTTCAACCAAATTTTATAAGAATATAAGGGGCAATTAAAATAACGTAATTCATGAGTTTGATTGAGATATCTCCAAAAATAAAAAAGTTTTTTATACTAAAACTTGATTTTGTACCGATCGGTCCTATGGCAGCTATATGATATAGTGGACCGATTTGAACCAACTTCGGTTAGAATGTCTAAGACCATCATAAATGCATATTCCCAACTTAGTTAAAATATCTCAAAAAACAAAAAAGTTTTTCATACTAAGGCTTGATCTTACACCGATCGGTCCCATGACAGCTATATGATATAGTGGAACGATTTTAACCAATTTTGGTAACGATATATAAGATAACAAAGCATACACATTTTGTGATTTTGGTTGAAATTTGTAAAAAAAAAATAAGAAAGTTTTTCATACTAAAGGTGGATTTTCAACCGATCGTTCCTAAGGCAGCTATATTGAATAGTGAACCGATTTGAACCAAATTTGGTAGGCATATAAAATCCATTATAAGATACACAACCTGTGAGACTAGTTGATATATCCCAAAAATTAACAGAGCTTTTCATACTACCACTTGATTTTCAACCGATCGTTCCTATGGCAGCTATATGATATAATCGACCGATTTGAACCAACTTTAGTCATTATGCGAAAAACAATATCAAATTGAGTTTGGTTAGGATATCTCAAAATACACAAAAAATTTTCTTACTAAAAGTCATGCCGTTCTACAAGGAAGTCAAAAAAGTCGACAAAAACATGCCTAGACACAAAAAATATTATATCGCCGTCTCTCCACAGATTTTCATAAGACATATCTTAAACTACGCTCAAATAATGCAGCTTTGCAAAAAAAAAAAATGAAAACCCCCGTTCAGATTTTTTTTCGAGTCTTCCTTGAATTTAAAAACAAAAAAAAGCTAAAAAAAAAAGTTTAAAAAAAACAACATTTTCTTAATTCAAAAATTAATAGCTCTTAAACTACTAACTTTACTCTTAGACTGTGTATAGATGAATTATAGGTATATTCATTAGTTTTCAGGAAAAGTAAAGCTTTTGAATATCGGTTTTGACATTCGGGTGTAATGATGACAAAAGTGGGCGTACCTCTAAAAAAAAGCATTCAAAAACAGCCAAATTTCAAAAAATTCTATAAAAAAAATTCTGCCATAGAAAAAAAAAAAAAAAAAAAATTTCGGTGTTTGGGGCCCCAAATCTATCCAAAAAAGTCGGTTTGGTCCAATTCAGAATTGGGCTGTTGCCTAGTGTAATCTATCTTTAAATATTGTTCAAATTAATGAAATAAATGATATAATAAACATAGTCAACAATGATATGAAAAGAATACAAGAACATCAAAATAAGAAAAATATACAAGATACTTTTACTTACCAATTATCACAATTTATAGAATACATAGAACACGTCGAAATGGGTATGCAATTGTCAAGACTAGGACTTTTCAATCCAAAGCTACTTACCTATGACAAACTTAACAGCGTGAATACCCGAAACATACTACTAATTAAAACATCCACTTGGATTAACTACCAAGATAATATCATACTAATTATATCCCATATCCCAATTGACTTTCAGTCCACTAACACTATCAAAATTATCCCATATCCTGATCATAATGGCTATCAACTTGATTACATTAGTACTGCTTCTTATTTTGAAAAAGATAATAAAATTTATAATCGAGATAATAAACCAGTAATTGACGAATGTATAACAAAAATTTTACTAAACACAACACCAATTTGTAACTTTGATCGCATAAATAACAAAGAAATGATAAAATACGTTGAACCAAATACCATTGTAACTTGGAACGTAAGTAATACAACTGTAAATATTCAGGGCAATAAAATTATAAGTATAAATCAATGCAAAATGTAAATAAATGACATAATTTTAAGCGACAACTATCTACAACCAGAAGTTGATCTTACACCATTGTATCCCCCCTTAGAAATAATTAAAGTTAAACCTATCAAGCATAATGACATTGTAAAATTTTTTTTTTTTTTTTTGTACCTTGGCTTTATTTATTGAATCTTCTCCAAGGGAGACTTACAATAAGTTTCTCAAATCTTAACTAACAGTCATGTTGACTTAATATGAACTACGGTGCCCCAAGTGTTTATTGCTGGGCTGGAAGGTCGTTTCGTTGAAGACGGGTTCGACTGCAAACCCGAGTTAATTGCCGAGCAAGTGGATTGGGGTGCAGGGATAACTTAATGTTGTAGCTCGCCTTTTGTCGTGCTATCTCATCTTTAACGTATATAACGTTCAAATCTCTATGAATGTTGTCGTTTCGAACATACCACGGTGCCCCAGTGATAGTCCTCAAGATTTTCGATTGTGCTCGCTGGATGATATCAATATTGCTACTGCACGCGTTTCCCCATAGCTGCGAGCCGTAGGTCCACACTGTTTTATGGTGGAATTGTAGAGTAGGACCTTGTAGTCCAAGCTGAGAGGAGATCGGAGTTTATTGGCGTTCAGTTTAATCTGCGTTTTCTTTGCTTCAAGGTGACGACGCCAGGTGAGCCGCCTATCAAGATGAACGCCAAGGTACGTTACTTCTTTGGCTTGTGGAAGTTGCCTATTAGAGAGTGTTAACGGAGGACATGTTTGCATATTGAGGGTAAACGTGATGTGTTTACATTTTTGGTTATTTATTTTAATACGCCAGTCGGCTAGCCATTTCTCTACTACCGCCAAATGTTCAGCTAGACATGCTGTTTCTTGAATGGGGCATCTGGAGCGACTAAACATTACGGTATCGTCTGCAAACGTAGCCGCTCAGCGGAGGAATATTGCACTGCAGTATTCCCGATGTTCGTATGCTGTACGTATTTCTGATGTTATTCGGTTGACTTGCTCGATAGTTCCATGCTTTTTCTCTCAAGCCAAATTGATGTGTTGGGATTGCATTGCGTGTTCTCAGATGAGGAATTATGCGCGTCAGTAGGCTTTTTCAAAAAGCGTAGACAAGCACGGTAGTAGACTAATTGGTCTATAAGATGATGGTATTGTATGATCTTTTCCAGTTTTGGGTATCATTATAATGACCGACTTCTTCCATTTTTTTGGGAAGTAGCCAAGTGTTGTAATCGCGTTGAAAAGCTTACAGATGAGGGAAATAGCACAGTTTGGAAGTTCAATGATCATTTTTTGAGTTATTTGATCACAGCCTGGAGCTTTTTTTGGTTTCATCTGTTCTTTTATGACTTTTCCAAATTCGTTCGGACGGAACTGAGGTGGTTCAGGCTCGCCTGGATTATGAGATGCACAGGATGAAAGTTCGAATGAATTTGTTGCGGGATTTGGTTGGAATACATTACGTAGGTGAGTGGCAAATGTGTTGGCTCTGTCTATGTTGGTACGGGCCCAGCAGCCTGAGGAGTTTCTTATAGGCGTTACCGTTTCGATCGGCGCACTTAGCGTTGGGTGAGCCCTCCACAAAGGATGCTTGGTACTGGTTGGTGACAATTGCTCTATGTAGCGGCGTTGGGCATCTGTTTCTTCTTGCTTTAGAGCTTTGCTGAGTCCGCGCGAAGCATCTTTAAAGCGTTGTTTGGTAGATGGCGACCGGTGGGACTGCCACTCACGTCGCAATCGTCGATTTTCCAGAACAAGTCGATCTATTTGAAGATTAGTTTTGCGTTGATTGGTCTGCACATGCGCATGTTGTGGAGTAGAGATTTTAGCTGCTTCAACAAGTACAGATTCTAATAAATCAGCAGAGAAGTCGATGTCCGCTTCAATGTTAAATTTCGGGGTAAGATCGAGGTGAGAGCTTACGTATTTCTTGTACTTGAGCCAGTTGGTTCTGTGTGTTGTAAGTCTATTAGGATATTCCATATATTCCGGGGATTGGAGTAGATTTAATAACACGGGGAAAGTGCTTCGGCGCTTATTAGATTGCGTGGGATGTTTTTTGTCACAGCAAAATCTATTAAGTCTGGTTGTTGGTTAGGGTCTGCTGGCCAGTATGTAGGACTACCCGGGGAAACATAGTTGAGTTTGTTGCTTGGTTTTATGATTGCGTTGTATAACTGCCTTCCCTTATTAGAATACAGGTTCCACCGTGTGCTTTTCCGTCCGGATGATCTGTGTCATAGAATATATAGCCGTGAATTTGAAAGTTATATTTGTTAGTGAGATGCGTCTCAGAAAGCAGCATTACATCAATGTGTTTGTCGTTTAGGAATTGAGTAAGTTGAAGTTTATGCCGTGAAACACCGTTGGCGTTCCACAGAGATATTCGTAGAGGCGCCATTGATTACCTGGCTGCTTTGGCGAAAAAGACGTCGGGTGTAGTTTGGGATGCTATAACTGCAGCTGGCAGGTGCTGATGACGCGTTGTTGGTACTCGTCGGATACGGTTTTTTAGTTCCTTGTACACTGGACAGCCTCTGTAGTTCGCTGTGCAGTTGCCGCCCTTTTTTGTATTAGGGTCATCTTTGTTGACTGAGCAGGAGTCTGGGCCATTGGAGTCTCCACAAGCCACACATACCGGACGCAACATGCAATACGACCTGGTATGCCCATATTCCTGGCAGTTCGAGCATTGAACTGGGCCGTTCCGTTTGTGTGGTTCCTCAACAGTGATCCGGCGATGCAGCAGGATCTGTATCTTGTAGATCGGGTGCACTTAATTTTTCTTTGGAGCTTTACTGTCTGGCTCCAGCTCAACTTTGAAGAGAGGTTGTGGTATTTTATTTTTGTTTATTATATTTGTGACTCTCTTAGCGAGAAAGCCCTTTTCTTTTAACGCACTTGAGATCTCGGAAGTGGGGACATCCGGTTCAATGCCTTTAAGTACTACCTGCAGGCCTTTGCTGCTTTTTAGTTGATAAGTGTAGAAGCTTTTTTTAGCTTAATTTAGATAACGGGAGATTTTACGGAAATGCTCCTCGCCAACCCCCGGTTCACTTCGTTCGCCTGGGTCGCTGCGCTCTCCATGCTCGTTCACCTGGCTCGCTTCGTTCGCTGCTTTGTCACGCAACTTAAAATGTTTCCTTTAGTTTTCCCCTTTTTCTTTTTAACTATCATTTCATTTATTTCTTGGGAATACAGTCTGATTTGCATTGGATAGGTTAGAAAATCGATTATTTGCCATTCGATTGATTTTTAAATACTATTCTATTTAGCACGGTCCGTCTGTCTGCTTGCTTCGATCTCATAGACCTTAACTGCTATGGATTTCAAACTTGGCACTTGTACTTTCTTGGATACCGCCGATCATGACATTTTTGAATCTGACCTCTATATTATAAAGCTGTCATGGTATCGATAGATCGAAATCTAAGATTTTGTATGATAAGCCTCTTGGTTTTTGATATTTCTGAACCAATCTGAAACAATGTACATTCGGCTGGTTTTATACATCCTGAGCAGATTTGATTTAAATCGGACCACTGTATCATAAAGTTGCCTTAGTAAGAATCGCTCATAATTCAACTATTTGTATGCAAAATTTGTATTCCCGTATGTATGTATCTTAACCAAATTTACAGCATATGCATTAACTTAGTTCAAATCGGTTTCCTATATCATATAGGTGCCATAGGAACAATCGGTCGAAATTCAACTTTTAGTAAAAAATTTCTGAATACTGCGATCACTGCGATCAAGGGACGCCTCTTTTTTTGTATTTGTGTTTGTTTCTGTATGTATATATGTGTCCGTATTTCTGTCTGTCTGTTTGAACGCTTCGATCTTTGAGACTATAAGAGCTAGAGACTTCAAACTTGGTGTGCCGGCTCTTGGCTGCGCCCAATGCGGAGCCCCAGACTGCGTAGTTTTATGATGCGGCCAGCGGTATGGTTATCCATCCGTGGCGGCTTTGATGCTCTCAACAACTGGTGACGACTACTCAGACGAAGAAACTGTTGGATTGCGTGAGCAAATGGTTTTACTCTAATATTACTTAATTCTAACAGAGTTGTGTAGTTGACTTGCTGACGTTGGCAGACGTGAACCGTACTAATTATTATTGAGTGCAAGCGCGCCTTTTCTTCAACCGATTTTGACAAAGAAAGAATGCAATAAAACTAACTGGATCGAAAGCGCAACAACTAACGGCGCATCTCCAGTGAGTGCAGACTATGCTGTCTGCTGATGAATGTTTGCTCTCCGTCGCTCGCATTGGTTGCTCTCTTTGTTAAGAGTGCATTGCTGCTATCGCTTGCACACTTCGCTGAATTTTACTTTTTACTCTTCATTTAGTTTGCAGCCCAAACATCCTCCCGCCTTTGATGATCGCTGCAGGCATCATCAGATCCTTTCAGCTCTCCGGTTTCATAGCTCCATCTCGTAGTACCTGAAACACTCAAAACTCTAGAACGAGAAAGATACAGTTTAACTGGATTGTGTGGATTCAGGGTCACTAGTTAGCATATCGTTATCAATTGGCAATGGGCACAATTTCGCTATTGGTCGCTCCATAACACCACTTTGTGTTTTTACGTGACTACTCGTACTAATCCATCGGCTCCATAATGCGTGTGTGTGATAAGAACCAACTCGCCTATCCGCAAATTTTTCTTAGCTTGGGCCCACTTTGGCCTCCGCTGTAATCGTGACAAATACTCTGTACTCCAACGTCACCAAAATTGCTGAACAATACTGACAATTTCTCCAACGTTCTGTCAAACTTAGCTTTTCAACGTCGCACTGAGGTGGTGCTAGAAGGGCCTCGCCGATTAAAAAATGACCCGGAGTTAACACCAGTAGGTCTTCTGGATCATTTGACAACGGACACAATGGTCTCGAATTTAATCAGGCTTCGATTTGAATCAACACCGTCGACATCTCCTCGAATGTAAGAACTCGATCTCCAATAGATCGTTTAAGGTGGGACTTCATAGAATTGGCGCCGGCCTCCCAAAGTCCGCCGAAATGCGGCGCGGATGGAGGATTAAAATGTTACGTGATTCCTTTATCCAAAAAACTCGGCATGATCGTTTTTGATATGGCTGATGAATGTTTGTTCTCCGTCGGTCGCATTGTTTGCTCTCTTTGTTAAGAGTGCATTGCTGCTATCGCTTGCACACTTCGCTGAATTTTACTTTTTACTCTTCATTTAGCTTGCAGCCCAAACACTTGGTATGTACATTCCTGGATACCGTACGCATATCGGGATTTTTTAAGATCATAATGAAGATTTTGTAGGACTAGATTCTTATTTTTTTATATTTCTCAACCAATCTGTCAAAATATTCATTTTGCTGGTTTTATACATTCTGACTAGATTTTATTTAAATTGGTGCACTATGCGATAGGAACAAGGGGGCTCCGCCCCCTACTCGCTTCGCTCGTCTACGTCGTTGATTTTCGACCAATTATTCCAATGGCAGCTATATGACATATGGAACCGATCTGAACCAAATCTGGTCAGAATGTACAAAACCAACATAAATGCATATTCTATCAGTTTGGTTAAGATATCTCAAAAAACAAAAAACTTTTTCATACTAAAACTTGATTTTCGGCAGAGCGTCTGTATGACAGCTATATGATATAGTGGGCCGATTTGGACCAAATTTGGTTAGGATGTATAATACCACCCCAAATATATATCGTGAGAGATTGGTTGAGATATCTCAAAAATTAAAGAAGATTTTCATACAAAAACTTCATTTTCGATGTATCGTTCCTATGGCAGCTATATAATATAGTTGTTCGATCCAAAAATAAAAACAAATTTGATCTGCGTACGGTATCCAGGAACCTACATACCAAATTTGAAGTCTCTAGCTCTTATGGTTTCTGAGATCGACGCGTTCAAACAGACGGACAGACGGACAGACAGACAGACGGACAGACAGACGGACATGGCTCAATCGACTCGACTGTTGATCCTGATCAAGAATATATATACTTTTTGGGGTCTGCCACGCCCCCTTCTGCCTGTTACATACATTCTGCCAAATGCATTATACCCTTTTTTGCCCATTTTTAATGGGCTCAGGGCAAAAAGTAGAGCAAAACGATGACAACGGAACGAACGAGATGGTAGATGAAGATGAAATGGTGGTTAAAAAAGGACAACGTGATGATCTCGACAGTATTTTATACGAATTTGAAATCACTGCGAACGGCAGTTCGCTCTAGTGACGAAAGCAGCAAGAAGGGTGCGAAAGGCGACTAGCAATATATACAGCTAATTTGGAAAATTTGCTACGACTGTCCGATCAGATCGAGTTATATACCGATCGAAAGGTTGAGTCCTAACTTACAAAATGGCATACTAAAACTTTTTGTAACTCACCTGGTTCATGAGATACGGGGGTGTAAGTGGGAGGGGAAAAATTTAAACGATCGCAGCTAATGGGGCCGTTGGGGCCTTTTTGTAAAAATTTTTATTTTTAAAAAATTCTAATCAAAAATACGCGTCGATTGATACCCAAATCACCCAAATCCGATAACTGGTTCGAAAGATAATAAAATTTGAAATTTTTAGTGGACTTTTCAAATTAAGATGAAAAGTCAGTTTGTTTGTCGGTTCGTTTGCGCGTATCAAAGCGCTAAAAAAGCTTAGATTTAATGATGAGGATTTGTTTCTTTTCAAAAATATAGAAATGTTTGTTCTACGACTTTTTGAATTTCCCGCTAGTTTAGCGGGAAAACGCTATTTCCCGCTAAAATTGAAATAGTTTGCAAACCATAGAAGCTACATATATGTCCTATATATCATTGGAAAGGTGAAAGGGCTTTTTGACGTACCTTCAAACTTTTTTTCTAAAGTACTCAGGTAACATTTTACAGGTGAAATAAGGTTTTTTAGCTTATATTTTGGCGATTTCTGACAAAACGGCTCTAACGATAAAATTCTGCGTTTTTTTGTATATAACACATAAATTTTGGTTGAGGGGTTTGTAAGATATTGCCTGTTAACTGAATATATATATTTTTCCATCGGTCGAAAATCACGTTTTAGTTCGAAAATCACGTTTTAGTACTAAAAACTTCTTGGTTTTATGAGATATCTCAACCAAACTGATAAAATACGCATTTTACATTGTTTTATATATCCTGATCGAAGTTGGTTCAAATCGGACCACTATATCATATAGCTGTCATAGGACCGATCGGATCAAAATTAGGTTTTAGTATGAAAAACTTTTTTGTTTTACGAGATATTTTAACCAACTTGATAGAATATGCATTTAAGTTAGTTTTATACATCCTGACCGAAATTGGTTCATATCGGACCGCTATATCATATAGCTGTCATAGGACCGATCTGGTCAAAATAAGGTTTTACTATGAAATTTTTTTTTGATTTTTGAGATATTTTAACCAAATTGATAGAATATGCATTTAAGTTAGTTTTATACATCCTGACTGAAATTGGTTCATATCGGACCGCTATATCATATAGCTGTCATAGGACCGATCTGGTCAAAATTAGGTTTTAGTATGAAAAACTTTTTTGATTTATGAGATATTTTAACCAAATTGATAGAATATGCATTATATGATTAAGTTAGTTTTATACATCCTGACCGAAATTGGTAACCGGTAATCAAACCACTATATCATATAGCTAACATAGGACCGATCGGGCGAAAAGTCTTAGTATGAAAAGTAGACAGTAGTAACGCGAGCGAAGCAAACAGGGGCGGAGTCTCTTAGCTATATTTTTTACTATCTCCCTGCATTTATGATAAAGTTAAAATGTCAAAAGCAAAAGCAATTGCAAAAATTTCTGATATCCCACAAAAAAAACCTCTACACGAGGTAAAAGTCTAGTGACGAAAGCAATTTTTAGCTCCAAAATTTCTGATATCCAATTGTGTGACGAGCAAAATTCAGTTTATTATAAAAACTTTAAATAAAAATAAAAATTATTAAAAAAAAAAAAAAACACGAAAATTGGTATTCGGCACTGTGCAAAAAGTAATTTTTATGTACAAAGAAGCTCGCCCTTTTTGAGCACAGTGCACAATGCCAAATTTCGTGTTTTTTTTTTTTTTAATAATTTTTATTTTTATTTAAAGTTTTTATAATAAACTGAATTTTGCTCGTCACACAATTGGATATCAGAAATTTTGGAGCTAAAAATTGCTTTCGTCACTAGACTTTTACCTCGTGTAGAGGTTTTTTTTGTGGGTACTGAAGAAACAACAAAAAATACAATGTCTGGAAAACGAATTGGCAAGAATGAAAATGGAAAGTAAACTAACTAGTTCATAGAACACTTAAAGCATTTTTACCAGCATACGATGGAACTGGCAACTTTAAGATTTGGCTGGCCCAAAATGTACGGGAAAATTATGAAGTGGATGATAAGTTGCTACGTATGCTCATGTGAAATTTAAGAATTTCTCTATTGCTGTTAGTACTAATTGTTTTTTGGTCGTATAAATATCTATGTGGACGATTTGACTGGGATAAGTGGGTATGGGTATACTTCGAGATTTTGCAAGTTCCGCACTCTTTTGCCGTGACCTCTGCCTGTATGTAGTAGAAATAACTGGTCTTTGAAAACATTAATAGGGACACTTTCGACTAATATTAGGTTATGTGAGGAACTCTGGTCGCTATGGATTGTTGCTGTCGTGCTATTTATCTGACGGTTTCCTGGGATTCTGGAAAGAGCATCAACTACGACCTTTGCATCAAGTAGTTGAGTTCATCGGATGCATCAATCCTTGTATACGAAGATTTAGGTGAAGCATGTCAGATGATTTTGCCGGACACAATATATCCCAACGTTGTATTTTGCGCCAAAGGTGCTCCGGTAGGCCAACGATGAATTTCACTCAACATCAGCTCGTTGTAGATATCACTACCCAGCAGCATATCAACTCCTTGAGGTATAAAATAATTTGGGTCAGCCAAACATACATTTTTCAGATCAGGTAACATGTCTTCTTTAATTAGTCTATCTGGCATTTTATGAGTCACCCGTGGTAAAATATATACCTGCATATTATATTTCACCTGTAAATTCAACCGCGATCTCAACAATATAATCATCGCTGACGATATTTCCGTAATCCTGGAATTCGCTAATCCATTAACCTTCAGATGCACCTTCTGGCGGGGAAGGCGTAGCAACTGTGCTGAGCTTTCCGATATGAAAGACGCTTGCGATCCTTGATCCAAAAATGCTCGAAATTTCAACGGAACACCTTCGGCGTTGTCCACTGTAACAACTGCAGTCGGCAGCACCACGTCACAGCTTGGGCCATTTGTTTATGATCCTTCCTTTGATCTGTTAACCAAATGTGTCGATACATTTTTGACACTCTCATTCGACGGCTTCGCGGGAACGTCTGCCTTCTTCACTTTTTCTAGGTGTATAAGTGTCTGATGACGCCCAGTACACTTTTCACAATATTTTCGATTACCACATTTCGACGCCTGATGTTTATTATCCAAACAAATAAAACATAGTCGATGTTTCCGCACTGTCGCCATCCGATCCGATATACCCATACCGGCAAATTCCTAACATTCACTAATGGGATGATCACCTTGACTACAGACTAGACAAGAACCACCATCTCGAGTTAGAAATGAGAATTATACAGCTCTACTTTTGTCCACCTTATGAGCATCGGTACCACCCTGCTGCGTGCCCTTACGCTCCTTAGTCGTTCCCGATCGCTCCCATAGTACGATGCGGTAATCTTTGTGTGATACTGACCGTCAAGATATGCACACAAGCCTTCAAATGTTGGTAACTCTTTATTTGTAGTCGATCTCTCCCATTCCAATCTCAACTGACCGGGTAACTTCCTTGTCATTTAGTACACCAAGACTTGACCATGACGTTGAAGATCAACTCCAATCTTTTCCAACGAGTTCACACTAGCACGACATGTTTGCACAAACTGCTTCAGTGCACTAGGGTCGCCCTGCTGAACCGCTGCCTGTTTCTCGAAAACATCCATATAATGCTGAAACAGAACCCTTTTGTTATCATACAGGTTGACCGGCATGTCCCATGCAACCTGATAATTCGACTCAATCAGCGATAAGTGTTGTATATCCTTAGCCGCTTCATCTGAAAGGGAGTCCTTAAGATTTTTGAAAACGATGTACATTGTTTAGCCGATCACAATTGTGAACTCTTGACACAAATAATTCCTTAAACACGGGTCACTCAACAAACTTTCCACTAAAGACTGACAGTTTTACCGTCGGTAATTTGACTTTTTCTATAGCGCTATGTACCGTCCGATTCATCTTTGTGTCATGCAATCCGGTAGATGCCAGTATATCACGTTGAAAGTTCAACTCGGTTTTAACTTCGGCAACGACGTCGATGTCGGCTTCTTTAAATAAATTCGCAATCTCTCTACTTACATAATCCTGCTTTACAATATCAACGTGAGCAGCACGTACAAGTTCACTATGATTTTGCCGAAATTCATTATGCATGACTCCTAAAGACTCAAGTCTAGCCTCAAGATGTGCTTCAGACCGGCGTGTCACGTCTTTTCTATAGTTACGTTACATGTCTCGGACTCCATCTAACAGTGCTACTTGCTCCGAAATTAACTGTTCAAGTCTGTCCGCCATTTTGCTATGACCTCTACCAAACACAATGTCAAACTGTACCAAAACTCACCAGCGAATTGAGGTCAAATACTACCCTTTGAATTTTACCGCAAGCTCCAGAAAATTCAATGTTCCACTCGTCATCAACAATTGCGTATCCAGATGCGAAGAGTTCCTCACAGGAGGCACCAAAATGTGCTGGCTCTTATCTGCGCCCAATGCGGAGCCCCAGACTGCGTAGTTTTATGATGTGACCAGCGGTATGGTTATCCATCCGTGGCGGCTTTGAGGCTCTCAACAACTGGTGAATTGTCCACTCTCAGACGAAGAAACTGTTGGATTGCTTGATCATTCTAATATTACTTAATTCTAACAGAGTTGTGTAGTTGACTTGCTGACGTTGGCAGACGTGAACCGTACTAATTATTATTGAGCGCAAGCGCGCCTTTTCTTCAACCGATTTTGACAAAGAAAGAATGCAATAAAACTAACTGGATCGAAAGCGCAACAACTAACGGCGCATCTCCAGTGAGTGCAGACTATGGTGTCTGCTGATGAATGTTTGCTCTCCGTCGCTCGCATTGGTTGCTCTCTTTGTTAAGAGGGCATTGCTGCTATCGCTTGCACACTTCGCTGAATTTTACTTTTTACTCTTCATTTAGTTTGCAGCCCAAACATCCTCCCGCCTTTGATGATCGCTGCAGGCATCATCAGATCCTTTCAGCTCTCCGGTTTCCTAGCTCCATCTCGTAGTACCTGAAACACTCAAAACTCTAGAACGAGAAAGATACAGTTTAACTGGAGTGTGTGGATTCAGGGTCACTAGTTAGCATATCGTTATCAATTGGCAATGGGCACAATTTCGCTATTGGTCGCTCCATAACATTACTTTGTGTTTTTAACGTGACTACTCGTACTAATCCATCGGCTCCACAATGCGTGTGTGTGATAAGAACCAACTCGCCTATCCGCAAATTTTTCTTAGCTTGGGCCCACTTTGGCCTCCGCTGTAATCGTGACAAATACTCTGTACTTAGATTTGAATCAACACAGTCGACATCTCCTCGAATGTAAGAGCTCGATCTCCAATAGATCGTTTAAGGTGGGACTTCATAGATTTGACGCCGGCCTCCCAAAGTCCGCCGAAATGCGGCGCGGATGGAGGATTAAAATGTTGCGTGATTCCTTTATCCAAAAAACTCGGCATGATCGTTTTTGATATGAATTTTTGATACGCCAACTTATCTGCTTGCAGTTTCTTATTTGCGCCGATAAAAGTAGTTCCGCAATCACTATAAAGATTCCGACACAGTCCTCGTCTTCCAATGAACCGATGTAATGCGCCCAGGCAAATTTCCCATTTGCTGTTCAGCTAAGCGGGGCTTGTACTTATAGCACACCAAACATTTGTGCGTTACTGAACTTACTGCATTTCTTCCATTGACTATCCAAAATCTCTTTCGTACATAACTTAAGGTCAACGCCGCACCTCCATGCAAAGTGCTTGAGTGAGCGTGTTGTACTACCAATGTCGTAAAATGATGCTTATACGGTAGTATATACGGGTACTTCTCCATTATGGGTAGCAACGCATCACGAAGCCTGCCTCCCAACCGAATTACTTGTTCATCAGCATCAAAATACGGGTTCAATGAGGATAGAGTGCTGTCCTTTGATAAAGCTCCTCCCAATCGTAGTGCTTTCCAATCAGCTGCAAAACACTATAGTTGCACCATCCGTGTTACACATCGAAGACTGGTACTCAGTTCGTCGATTGACAATCCATCTGTTCTCTGTTCATAGGCCATAACTCGTAGCAGGTGTGTATACGAAGAGTATCGCGTATTTCCCAGAAGCCAATCGTCGATGTGTCCTAACGAAAAGATCCTCGCACCATCTCTCTTAATCCGAGAGATTTGCAGATCCTATTTCGCACCGCTCCAACTCCCAAAACCTTTGCATCAAGTAGTTGAGTTCATCGGATGCATCAATCCTTGATAATTTCACTGTATACGAAGATTTAGGTGAAGCATGTCAGATGATTTTGCCGGACACAATATATCCCAACGTTGTATTTTGCGCCAAAGGTGCTCCGGTAGGCCCACGATGAATTTCACTCAACATCAGCTCGTTGTAGATATCACTACCCAGCAGCATATCAACTCCTTGAGGTATAAAATAATTTGGGTCAGCCAAACATACATTTTTCAGATCAGGTAACATGTCTTCTTTAATTAGTCTATCTGGCATTTTATGAGTCACCCGTGGTAAAATATATACCTGCATATTATATTTCACCTGTAAATTCAACCGCGATCTCAACAATATAATCATCGCTGACGATATTTCCGTAATCCTGGAATTCGCTAATCCATTAACCTTCAGATGCACCTTCTGGCGGGGAAGGCGTAGCGACTGTGCTGAGCTTTCCGATATGAAAGATGCTTGCGATCCTTGATCCAAAAATGCTCGAAATTTTAACGGAACACCTTCGGCGTTGTCCACTGTAACAACTGCAGTCGGCAGCAACACGTCACAGCTTGGGCCATTTGTTTATGATCCTTCCTTTGATCTGTTAACCAAATGTGTCGATACATTTTTGACACTCTCATTTGACGGCTTCGCGGGAACGTCTGCCTTCTTCACTTTTTCTAGGTGTATAAGTGTCTGATGACGCCCAGTACACTTTTCAAAATATTTTCGATTACCACATTTCGACGCCTGATGTTTAATATCCAAACAAATAAAACATGGTCGATGTTTCCGCACTGTCGCCATCCGATCCGATATACCCATACCGGCAAATTCCTAACATTCACTAATGGGATGATCACCTTGACTACAGACTAGACAAGAACCACCATCTCGAGTTAGAAATGAGAATTATACAGCTGTACCTTTGTCCACCTTATGAGCATCGGTAACACCCTGCTGCGTGCCCTTACGCTCCTTAGTCGTTCCCGATCACTCCCATAGTACGATGCGGTAATCATTGTGTGATACTGACCGTCAAGATATGCACACAAGCCTTCAAATGTTGGTAACTCTTTATTTGTAGTCGATCTCTCCCATTCCAATCTCAACTGACCGGGTAACTTCCTTGTCATTTAGTACACCAAGACTTGACCATGACGTTGAAGATCAACTCCAATCTTTTCCAACGAGTTCACACTAGCACGACATGTTTGCACAAACTGCTTCAGTGCACTAGGGTCGCCCTGCTGAACCGCTGCCTGTTTCTCGAAAACATCCATATAATGCTGAAACAGAACCCTTTTGTTATCATACAGGTTGACCGGCATGTCCCATGCAACCTGATAATTCGACTCAATCAGCGATAAGTGTTGTATATCCTTAGCCGCTTCATCTGAAAGGGGAGTCCTTAAGATTTTTGAAAACGATGTACATTGTTTAGCCGATCACAATTGTGAACTCTTGACACAAATAATTCCTTAAACACGGGTCACTCAACAAACTTTCCACTAAAGACTGACAGTTTTACCGTCGGTAATTTGACTTTTTCTATAGCGCTATGTACCGTCCGATTCATCTTTGTGTCATGCAATCCGGTAGATGCCAGTATATCACGTTGAAAGTTCAACTCGGTTTTAACTTCGGCAACGACGTCGATGTAGGCTTCTTTAAATAAATTCGCAATCTCTCTACTTACATAATCTTACATAATCAAGTTCACCATGATTTTGCCGAAATTCATTATGCATGACTCCTAAAGACTCAAGTTTAGCCTCAAGATGTGCTTCAGACCGGCGTGTCACGTCTTTTCTATAGTTACATGTCTCGGACTCCATCTAACAGTGCTACTTGCTCCGAAATTAACTGTTCAAGTCTGTCCGCCATTTTGCTATGACCTCTACCAAACACAATGTCAAACTGTACCAAAACTCACCAGCGAATTGAGGTCAAATACTACCCTTTGAATTTTACTGCAAGCTCCAGAAAATTCAATGTTCCACTCGTCATCAACAATTGCGTATCCAGATGCGAAGAGTTCCTCACAGGAGGCACAAAAATGTGCTGGCTCTTGGCTGCGCCCAATGCGGAGCCCCAGACTGCGTAGTTTTATGATGTGGCCAGCGGTATGGTTATCCATCCGTGGCGGCTTTGAGGCTCTCAACAACTGGTGAATTGTCCACTCTCAGACGAAGAAACTGTTGGATTGCTTGATCATTCTAATATTACTTAATTCTAACAGAGTTGCGTAATTGACTTGCTGACGTTGGCAGACGTGAACCGTACTAATTATTATTGAGCGCAAGCGCGCCATTTCTTCAACCGAATTTGACAAAGAAAGAATGCAATAAAACTAACTGGATCGAAAGCGCAACAACTAACGGCGCATCTCCAGTGAGTGCAGACTATGGTGTCTGCTGATGAATGTTTGCTCTCCGTCGCTCTCTTTGTTAAGAGTGCATTGCTGCTATCGATTGCACACTTCGCTGAATTTTATTTTTTACTCTTCATTTAGTTTGCAGCCCAAACATCCTCCCGCCTTTGATGATCGCTGCAGGCATCATCAGATCCTTTCAGCTCTCCGGTTTCATAGCTCCATCTCGTAGTACCTGAAACACTCAAAACTCTAGAACGAGAAAGATACAGTTTAACTGGAGTGTGTGGATTCAGGGTCACTAGTTAGCATATCGTTATCAATTGGCAATGGGCACAATTTCGCTATTGGTCGCTCCATAACACCACTTTGTGTTTTTAACGTGACTACTCGTACTAAGCCATCGGCTCCACAGTGCGTGTGTGTGATAAGAACCAACTCGCCTATCCGCAAATTTTTCTTAGCTTGGGCCCACTTTGGCCTCCGCTGTAATCGTGACAAATACTCTGTACTCTGTACGTCGCCAAAATTGCTGTACAATACTGACAATTTCTCCAACGTTCTGTCAAACATAGCTTTTCAACGTCGCACTGAGGTGGTGCTAGAAGGGCCTCGCCGATAAAAAAATGACCCGGAGTTAACACCAGTAGGTCTTCTGGATCATTTGACAACGGACACAATGATCTCGAATTTAATCAGGCTTCGATTTGAATCAACACCGTCGACATCTCCTCGAATGTAAGAACTCGATCTCCAATAGATCGTTTAAGGTGGGACTTCATAGAATTGACGCCGGCCTCCCAAAGTCCGCCGAAATGCGGCGCGGATGGAGGATTAAAATGTTACGTGATTCCTTTATCCAAAAAACTCGGCATGATCGTTTTTGATATGGCTGATGAATGTTTGCTCTCCGTCGCTCGCATTGTTTGCTCTCTTTGTTAAGAGTGCATTGCTGCTATCGCTTGCACACTTCGCTGAATTTTACTTTTTACTCTTCATTTAGCTTGCAGCCCAAACACTTGGTATGTACATTCCTGGATACCGTACGCATATCGGGATTTTTTAAGATCATATGGAAGATTTTGTAGGACTAGATTCTTATTTTTTTATATTTCTCAACCAATCTGTCAAAATATTCATTTTGCTGGTTTTATACATTCTGACTAGATTTTATTTAAATTGGTGCACTATGCGATAGGAAAAATGGGTCATGATTCATTTTTCGTATCAAATTTTGTATTGTAATAGTATGGTATTGCATAGTATAATAGCATATGCAATATTAGTTATTAAGTAAACATATTGTATTTAACATATCATAGTATTTAATAAAGTTATGCAACACTGATATCGATAACTTATCGATAAGCAGCTGTTAACAAAAGAATGCAATGTTAAAATAAGAAGAAGAAAAATAAAGTTAATCGTTGCATGAGCGTGGAATAAGCTGGTTCACAGATCAGAAGTGTGAGTGATTTACGGCTATAAAACTACTTAAATGTACATAAAAACAATTAAAAACAATTAATTGATTTAACATCGAGAATATCACTGAGAATTCTGAATATTCTAACAGAGTTCAAATGGACAACGAAAAAGGCAAACTAGAAATTTCTGGTAGCCATGATGAAATTGCCGGCGTCGCCATCAAGGAGGCGCCAGCATGCAAATCGTACTCGGCATATATACTAGCTCGTGGTTGTGTTCTTCTATGAAGTTCTTCCACCTCTTCAATTTCGCGTTGTGATTCTGTGCGCTGAGCGCTAAAGTCAAAGGTTGATGGTCAGTGTATATTATCACCTTAGCGCGAACGTAAAGGTACATTCGTGTGGTCTGAAGTGCCCAAACTATCGCCAGCATTTCTTTTACATCGGTAGCATAGTTTTCATTGGTTTTTGAAAGTGCATGAGAAATAAAGGTGATTGGGCTGGACTCTTGTTCCAATACCGCGAATATGGCGAAGTTTGAAAAGTCAGTTGTTAACTTAAACTCTTACTTAAAGCCCGGGTAAGCCAAGATGACTTCCTGTGAAGCTAAGGTACGTCTTATTTTGTCAAATGCATCTGTCGCGTCCTTGTGAAGTACTATCCTTATATTGCTTGAAATATTCTTTGGGAGACGTCCATTCTCTCCTCTAAGTAAGTTTGTGAGGTGTTTTGCTAGTTTTGCGTAATCGTGGATGAACCTCCTATAGTAACTAGCTAAGCCCAAAAAAGACCGTAGTTCTTTTATTGTTCCGGAAACCGGAAATTGCTCGATAGCTTTAACCTTTTTGTAGCGGTTAGCTGGGGTGTATATAAATGATTTCAGCTTTTGAAAGAAATCGACAAAAACGATGCGATGGCATCAGTCTAACTTTGCAAATGGATGCAGACCAGTGTTGCCATCCCTTAATATCGAATGAACACAGCTGGGGGATCCTCTTGTTCCGTAGCTCTTTCGGGTGCGGGGGGGTTCGTTGCTATGTTTCGACCAGCGTACACAATTTAATTTTTAGGATCCCGACGGAAACTAATCACAAGAGATAAACTCAAGAAAAACGAAACAATTGTATGTACCTCTACCTCCTTATCCTACCATGTCACCAGGAAAATAAAATAAAATTTAACAAGTCATTGTAATTAATTTCATTAACATTCTATGAATTTTATTTCTCCAAGATTTTGTGCTTCATATTGTTGACAAGTCTGACGATTCAGAATAACTATTAATTTGTGATTATATTGCAGAAAAATAAAAACAATTAAGTATTAGTGCGTCTAATTTTAACATTAGCAATTGGTATTTACTATTGGCATTTTGTATTTTTTCGGTTGGCAAACAAAACTATAATTTCTTAGTGCTGAAACAAATAGTAATTATTTGTTTAGATAGATATATAGAATATATATGTATATAATTAATTATAAAAAGTAATTAAGATAAATAATCATCTCAACAATAAATGGTTAAGTTGCTCGTGATTATTAATTTGTTTTTTTTTTTTTCGTTTTGTTATTTTGATTTTTTTTTTTTTTTTTTGTTTTAAGATAATTTTAATAATATTTCATTTGTTTTCTTTTTGTTTTTTTTTTTTTGTTTTTTTTTCACGCAATATCAAAATTTAATTCTGAATATAAATGTAAAATTTAAATGAACAAGTCTTTTGATTACGTCACAAATATTTTATTGACATCGGTGCACAAGCCTTAGAGAATGTGAAAGAAGCAAAACAAAACAACCAAAAGTCTGTCAGCCGTTAATGTCTAGTAAAAATGTAGCGATTTAGCCCGCAATATTGATGCATTATCGCGACAATTGGCGTTTTTGTTTTGATTCCTCCAACGAGATGAGATTTAGACGAACAACCAGTTCGAAGCGGTAGCCGATCGGATGACGGAGGTATTATCCACTCCCAAATTCGACTTCGTCTTCGCTTTTAAAATATGCCAAAACAAAATCTAAACAAAAGCAAAAACTTACAGGTGTCCGTCACGAGGAAAGGCCTTCCAGAGTGATGATCGTGGCTGTTGTTGTTGTTTTTAAATTAATTGAATTATGTTGTTTTAATTTGTTATGTGGCACATTAATTTAAATTGTTTTCTTGCGCAATTTTTTTATTTTTTGTCATAAAAAAATTATTTTTCGCTTTTGACCTACAGTCAACCCTCGAAGGTATGAACAATTAAAACAAATTTTTTTTTTTTAGTTTTTGCTTTTATTTTTATATGTTCTTTCAATTCTGAGATTTTTACAGCAATATTTTGTTAAATTTATGATTCCAATTGTTCGCACTACCAAGGGCTCACTGTACTCTAAGCAGCGAAACCAGTGAAATTTGTTTCCTTTACGTATTATTTAATTTCACTTGCACTTTTTTTTAAATTATAGTTTTGTTTTGCCCTTTTTTTTTATAATTATTTTTGCCTTTTATATTTTGGTTTTATTTATGCACTAGGTTCAGTTATCGAAGAAGCTGAAACTTTTCCAGCGCTCCCTTGGCCGGTTTTGGAAAACACTGCTGTGTTCGGGAGGTAAATCGAGGCTTTGAGATTGTGGCGTTGGACACAGACGTCTCCTTGTACCTTGCTCCAACCCAATTTCACTCCCAGTGTGAAAATAGACTTTCTGCGGGTTCAGCTCGATGCTCCCAGATAAATTACAGTGCCGTCTCCGCCAATAGGCTCGATTACTGTATATCGTAATGCGGAGCACAATATTGGTATGGGAGACTACTATTCTATAGAAGAAAAACAAGTGGGAAAGGCTATAGTCGAGATCCCGACCATAGGATACCCGTTACTTATTTCAATACATTAGCGATTCAATCCTAATGTCATGTTTGCGTTGCCAGAACTGGTTGAGAATTTTAAGCATTCTAATAAGGTTTAACAATACAAAAACTATTACATACTCTAGGGGGCACCTGTTGCTTCAACAACTTAGGTACTTAATAACTGCTGTTCTACTTGTCCGATCTTGTTGCAATTCAGTGGGATAATAGATAACACTAGGCAACAGCCAAAAAATTACACGAACCAAACCCACTTTTTTGGATAGATTTGGGGCCAAAAACGACGAAAAACATTTTTTTTTTTTTTTCTATGGTGAAATTTTTTTTTTAGAATTTTTTAAAAATCTGGCTTTTTTTTCGCACTTTTTTTCAGAGGTGCGCCGACTTATGTCATCATTACTCGAGAATGACAAAACCGATTTTCAAAAGCTTTACTATATCTGAAAGTCAATGAATATATCTAAAATTCATTAATACAAAGTTTTAGATTTAAGCCAGGAGTTAAAGAGACATTAATTTTTGAATTAAGAAAATTATGATTTTTTTAAAGCTTTTTTTTTTAGCTTTTTTTACTTTAAAATTCAAGGAAAAGTCCAAAAAAAATTTATTACATTTTGCATAGCTGCATTAATTACGCGTCGTTAGAAATAAGTCTTATCAAAATCTGTGAAGAGACGGCGATATAATATTTTTTTGTGTCTAGGCATGTTTTTGTCGACTTTTTTGACTTCCTTGTAGAGTGGCATAACCTTAAGTATGAAAAATTTTTGTGATTTTTAAAATATCTTCACCAATCTCACACAATATCAATTTGTTATTATTTTACACATTTTGACCAAATTTGGTTCAAATCGGTCTACTATATCATATAGCTGTCATAGGAACGATCGTTCGAAAATCAAGGTTTAGTATGAAAAAGTTTTTTGTTTTTTAAGATATATTATCCAATCTCGCTGGTTATGTATTTAGTAATGTGGTATGTATGCCTACCAAATTTGGTTCAAATCGGATCACTATTCAATATAGCTGCCATAGGAACGATCAGTCGAAAATTCACCTTTAGTATGAAAAACTTTTTTATTTTATAAGATATTTTAATCAAACTCACAAATTGTGTACTCTATGTTGTCCTTTACATCTTTATTAATTTTGGTTCGAATCTGTCTACTATATCATACAGCTGCCATAGGACCGATCGGTCTAAAAACAAGTTTTAGTATGAAAAACTTTTGTGTTTTTGGAGATATCTTAACTAAACTGATAGAATATGCATATAAGTTGGTTTTGTGCATCCTGACCAAAGTTGGTTGAAATCGGTCTACTATATCATATAGCTGTCATAGGACCGATCGGTAGAAAATCATGTTTTAGTATAAAAAATATTTTTCTTTTTGGGGAAATCTCTATAAAACTCATAAATTGGGCATCTTTCATTGCCCATTACATCCTTACGAAATTTGGTAGAAATCGGACCACTATATCATATAGCTGCCATAGGAAAAATCGATACGAACGGTCGATAAGCCACCTTTAGTATGAACAACTTTTTTGTTTTCTAAGTTATCTGTACCAAACTTACAAGTTATAAGCCTTCTTTTGCCTTATACAACCTGTCCAAATTTGGTTGGAGTCGGATCACTATAACATATAGCTTCCATGGGACCGATCATTTGAAAATCTACATTTGCGTAAAAATTGTTTCATTGTTAATATACTAATAACTTAGCCGTCCTTCCATAGATTTTAACGGTAAACGCAACGATTGGTAATTAATATAGCTATATAAATATAAACAAATTTAATAGTTCAGATGACCATCTTAAATGCATATTCTGTCAGATTGGTTAAAATATCTCAAAAAACAAAAAACTTTTTAATACTAAACCTTGATTTTCAAACGATCGTTCCTATGACAGCTATATGATATAGTAGACCGATTTGAACCAAATTTGGTCAAAATGTGTAAAATAATAACAAATTGATATTGTGTAAGATTGGTGAAGATATCTTAAAAATCACAAAAAATGTTCATACTTAAGGTTATGCCACTCTACAAGGAAGTCAAAAAAGTCGACAAAAACATGCCTACACACAAAAAAATATTATATCGCTGTCTCTCCACAGATTTTGATAAGGCATACCTTAAACGATGCGTAATTATTGCAGCTATGGAAATAAAATTAAAGATAAAATGTTATAAATTTTTTTCGACTTTTCCTCGAATTTTAAAGTAAAAAAAGCTAATAAAAAAGGTTAAAAAAAATCATCATTTTCTTAATTGAAAAATTGATATCTCTTAAACTCTAAGTTTAAATCCAAAACTTTTTATTAATGAATTATAGATAAATTCAATGGCTTTCAGGAAAAGTAAAGTTTTTGAAAATCGGTTTCGGCGTTCTCGAGTAATGATGAAAAAACTGGGCGCACCTCTGAAAAAAAGTACGAAAAAAAAAGCCAAATTTCAAAAAATTCTAAAAAAAAAAATCTCACCATAGAAAAAAAAAAAAAATGTTTTTCGTCATTTGGAGCCCCAAATCTATCCAAAAAAGTGGGTTTGGTTCGTGTAATAGACAAAAAGTTGAAAATTGTTGCCTAGTGTAATAATAACAGATATCGGTTATTGCCAAAAAATACGTATTATATGAAAAATTGTGGGTGAGGTAGTTTTGCGATTTGCGGGGGTGGAGAGGTTCGTGGCTTGAATTTGAAACAAACTTGATCTGCGTGGGGTCAAACGGACACGGCTATATCGACTCGGCTGTTGATGCTGATCAAGAATATATATACTTTATCTGGTCGGAGATGCCTCCTTCTCCCTGTTACATACATTTCAACGAACACAATATACCCTTATACTTATTTTTTATAAGTAACGGGTATAAATACATGTGGTTAACCAAAAGTTTTCGCAAACGGAAATTTTTGCAGCTTGCCATACCTTTATGTTTAAAGAACCCAATGGAACGGCGGCCCAATGTCTTGCACGCCTACCAGAGTGGATGTCTCCGGATTTGGCTGCGGGAACAAGGTGGCTGGAGTCTTGGATAAGGCCTCCAAAGGCAATAAAAAATTGCCAATTCACCAAATCAACACGAATTTAATTTTTGTGTTGGCTTTTAATTTGTTTTTTTTTTTCACGTTTTTTTTTTTTCTGCGATGATGTGCAGCTGCAGACTTCGGCCGGAAGTGCAAAAGAATGGTTAGGAGGCCCTCGACACTATATATACGTCTGCAGAGCTTTTATCATACCGATCGTAGGGGCGCTACCAACGCAGGCGCAAGCGCATTATCGCAGTGGCAACATTGTCGCCGTCGACAGTGATAATGATTGAAAGCTGACTGCTATGAAAAATGTTGTTATTCAAATGGCGCGCTACCGCGGCGTTTGTTTTGACGCCACTTTGTGAGATTGTGCATCCTAGAAAGTTTAATTCTTCTCTAAAGAATTCGCACTTGTCCATTTATACCTTCATGTTTGCTTCGTCGAGAGTGGTAAAGATTTTGTCTAAATTCGTCGGTCTTCGTCGTGGTTAGACGTGTTTTCACCTTGAGCTTTGAATTATATACTGACCATACTAATTATTATCAAGTAATTTAGTCTCATTGTTCGGATGTAGATATCTCTACAGTTTTACGTTATTAAACCGCGCACCGAAAGATAGTGACTTTTAAACGACATATATTAATAAATTGTTGATTTCTACAAGCAACTTAACATTGTTGTTGTCGCGCATTACAAAGTTTTTGTTCTGCTTTGCCTATCTCCTGAGCAATTTTTTGTTTGTGCATTCGCGCATAAGCCTAAAATTGTTGTTGTTTTGTGCCGCGATTGCTTGTCGTTGTTGTTTGCGTTGTTGTCGTTTGCGTTGAATTTAATCGACCCCGCTTGACGTGTGTGTTGTTATTGCTGAAGTTGCTGGCTCGTTGTAATTTGTGGTACTCTGCTGTTCGCTTCGCGGCCTTCCATGGAATCCTAGCCTTAGACTTCCTCCCTACTCTGATACATTGGAATTTATCGATTTACCCTAGCTTAAAAACAGGACTTGCCATGGTTCCATATTTCTATTTCATCTAATTAACGGAACCGTTGACTCTTCTGAGCTCCTATCCAATTTAAAGTTTGCTGTACCCTCACGAGCCTTGCGTAACTCTAAACCATTATCTCTACGGCGCTGTTTTTAAATTACGCTCTTCTCTCACAGTTTTATGTTTTTTGCTCAACATATAATAACTTATATTTTGTTATTAGTTCCCAATATTTTGTACCCAGCATACAAAAACTGTTATGTTATACTTAAGATAATTTGGTTTTGTTAATTCTGTACTGCCGTCCACTATGCTGCTGTGAGTCGGACCATAGCCTTATAAACTTTGTCCCACCGGTGGTGCAGAATTTTTTTTTTCTTTAACATTTTTGAAATTCCGGTTTATAATAGTTTGTATCATTACTGTACATTGTAATGTTTTTTATTAAAAAAATAAATAAAATGAATGGCATGCTCGTTTTCAGACCGACTAAAGACGATGATATCATCAATGTATAAGTAGCAGATTTTCCCTACGAGTTCCCTCAGAATATCATCTAAAGCTCTTTGGAAAATAGACGGCGAGCTCTTCAGACCGAAGGGTAGTCGCGTGAACGCGAATTTTCCGCCGTTAATTGCGAACGCAGTTTTTTTTATGTCCTCTTCTTTGAGCTGGATCTGATGGAATCCGCTCTTGAGATCAAGTACGGAATAATATTTCTGATCGCCCAATTGTGCGATTATTTCTCCGATCTGGGGGATAGGGTATCTATCCGAAATGGTTACAGAATTTAGTTTTCGATAGTCGATGACTATCCTACACTTTATTTCTCCCGATGCGTCGCTCTTTTTTTTGGAACTATCCATATGGGAGCATTGTATTCGACCGTGAAGGTCGAATTATGCCGTCGTGTAGCAATTGGTCCATCTGTTTTTCTACTTCGGGTCTTAATGAAGCTGGGTAAGGGTAGTTCTTGCTGTACACAGGTGTATCCGATTATGTTCCAATTTCTTCTTTTACCCTAGTAGTATATGTTAGTCTTTCGTCCGGGTCTACGAGCAAATTAGAATGTTTCTGTGCGAGCGAACTGATGTGACTTTTGTGTGTATTTGACATGTGCTCCATTCTAACGTTTATGTTATTCACAGAATGTGTCGCCAGCTTACTTATGCAGATGCTATAGTTACCGTCCAGTATTAGTAAATAGATTTTTACATCAATGACTGCGTTTAGTTTCTTTAATGTAGTAGGAAAAACTTAATGGATCTATCCCTGCGACTGAGCAAAGCAAGGTGAGTATGGTGCGTTATTGGGGTTTGGCCACCTATAGAATTTGCGAAGAATTTTTCCACGTTCCTTCTAGGATATGGGACCAAATGCGGTTGGATGTAGTTTTGATTTGAACCGGTGTCTATGAGAAAATTTAGGTAAGTGCCATCTTCCATGATACATTTGAAGTACGGCAGCGATGACCCGTTTAACCTAAAAAATTAACGTCCGAAGCATCGACGGGAGTCGACTCGCTTTCTAGTTCGTTCTCTTCGGCGTGCTGGTCCTGCATACCAGTAGCTCCCTCTAGCTCAGCGCTAGCGAAGTAGGCTGCCTCTTCTGGATCGAGGTAATAAAGTTCGCTGGTCTCATCTTCAAATGTCTCTTCGGGAACCCCTGTGGCGATATGGAACTGCCTCTGAAATTTAGGCGGAGGTCAATTTGTTGGAGTAGGTCGTTCTCCAGAAAAAACGTTGGCATTGGGTCTATTCATGTAGTTAACGTGACCAGAACGAATGAATCCGTCAAATTAGAACTAATTTAAAGTAGACAATTTAGGTTCTTAAGAAGTCTAACTGCTAAATCCGCTGCCGACGTTGTTGCTCAGCCGTTGTCGTTGCTGTAGCTCAACCGTCGTCGCTGATGGTATCCGATGTCTCTTGGTGTTCCCACGACTTGACCGTTGCGTAAGAATTGCTGATGCAGCGCACGTGGAGGATGCGCTTCAGACGTAATTGGAACTTGTTGTTTTGACTTCGGGAGTTGATGAACTTGGTGTTCTTGGTTGCGCTGCTTATGTAAGGTGTGCTGACTGGACACGCGTGTTGGATACGTTGCATGCACTAAGGTCGTGGTTAATTCTTGGCCGACTGCATGTTGTTGTTATTGGTTTTGTAATATTTTGTGTTAACTTGTATAACAGACTTAAAGGCAAAGCACAAGAATGGATATTCTCCAACCCAATGTTTATGACCAAATCGGTAGATGAACTAATAAATGACATGAGCAACACGTTCGGCGTTAAGGAGTCAAAATGTGCTATGCGTCAAACTCTGGAAAAACGCTTATGGCAAAAGAAGGAAAGTTTTGGGAATTATTTCAACGCAAAGTTGGTGGTATCAAACGGCCTTAACCTAGCAGAAGATGAGATGGAATACGTCATCGAGGGAATTCCAGACAAAAATTTACGCGACACTGCTAAGCTTCAACACATTGGATCACACAAAAACAAGCAGATCCAGTGAGTGCCGCACCAAAACAAGATGTCAAATGTTACAACTGTAACAGCAAGGGCCACATGGCTAAGGAGTGCCGTAAACCGAAGCGAGAAGACGGCGCATGCTTCGCCTGTGGTAATCAAGGGCACCAAGCTAAAGATTGTAGCCATTACAAGAAAACGACAAATAAACTAGAGAAAAATGAATATGTAAGCTACTTAGAAATAACTTTTATTGACGATTTTAACACAGAATTACCCCTATATATAGAATGCCTAATGGATATAGGAAGCCCTATCAGTTTTATTAAAAAATTTTACGTTCCAAGCAGAATTAAACGACAAGAAGTAGAAAATAAGTCTTATTTCGAAATTAATAAGAGTAAACTTAAAATTTATGATGTATAACATTGTTCAATTTTGTTTTCAAATAAAGGTATTATAACAAAGCTGATGGTGGTTGATAATGAATCCATGGTATACCCAATTGTATTGGGAAGAAATTCAAAGTAAGGTAAAATTAATTGAAGTAAACCATGTAATGGTGCGTTCTCACTGCTTCATAATGTGATATCATAATTTTGACGATTTGCGATGCTTTGCGATACCTGTCAAAAGTGTTCACATTGGCGTCACAAAAATTGTACGTCACACTGTTGTAAGTCGCAAAATTTTACCCTTCAATGTGAACACTACTAGCCATTGTGACACAGCTTCGCAAAGCGTCGCAAAACCTCCCAGTAGTTCACAATGTTCACAAAATTGAACATTGAACAAACTCATATGCAATGAACAAATTCCACAAATTGAATCAAAACAAACAATTGCCATTGCACATGTTTGTTCTAAGCAAAGAGGCATTTCAATTTCAAACAAAATTTCAATGAAGGGTCCTACTGTTTCAAGCCGTGGTCTCCGTATTAATATTCAGTGGCATTCCGAAACCATCGTGAAGCTTATTGAAGCCGTGGAGGAGACGGAATGCCTCTGGAATATGTGCAGCGCGGAATATAAGAACCGCGATTCTGAACAGGTTGGCTTCCGAGTCAAATTTAATTTGTCTACCCAGCTTCTGCGCTTTAGCCTGGGTTCATCCTCCTCCTCTTCTAGCAGCCACAGCCCTATAGCTGCATATGCAAGAAGTTTTGCTTCCTCTCGTGATCATTCATACATATTTATATAAAATTTGTCGAAATCGCCTCGAAATGGCTTCACAATTGTGAACAAAAACCGACTTGCTCGATGTGCTTGTCACAATTGGATTGGGTTCATCTGAGCTAATTCAACTGAAACAGCTGTTCAATCAATGTTTATCAAAATTGCGAGAGCTTCGGTCACAAAAAGTTTGCGACGCAATGTGACACTGGTGTTCACATTGATGCGTCACAATTTTGTGAGTCCAAATTGTTATCGCAAAGATTTTGACGTTCACATTGCTTTGTGACGTTGTGACACTGCTTTGCGAAGCTTTGTGAGCCAATGAGAATGCACCATAAGTAAACCGAACAATGGTAAACAAAAGGTAACGAAAAATCAAAAGGTAAATGATACAAAATGTAACGAAAAGGTTGTAAGAAAACAATGTCAGAAAGAAAACGAAGAGTTGAAAACGAATACAGAATTTAAAAACAACAATGTCAATGAATATAAAGTATCGATACTTTCGAAAAAGAAATACCAGCAATTGAATTGGAAACAAAAAAAGGGAAGTTTGTAGAAATATTTGAAGAATATTATCAAAAACCAAAGCGACCAATCGAGCCAAAGATAAAATGCGAAATGCAATTAATAATAGAAGAACCGAAACCATTTAACTAAAAGCAAAAGATCAAGAAATTATAGAAGAAAAATTTATTTATTTAAAAAAAAATTTAGCAAATGGATTTATTAGACCTAGTGAATCGGAATATGCCTCTCCCATAGTGCTAGTAAAGAAGAAACAGGGCATCCAAAAATGTGCGAAAATTTTAGACGGTTAAATAAAATAAAAACCAAGACAAAATTTCCCAAACCGTTAATAGATGACCTTTTAGATTGTTTAGTAAATAAAAATATATTTTCAAAGTTAGATCTCAAAAATGGATACTATCATGTATACATGCATGAAGATTCTATAAAATACAAAGGGGCTCCGCCTCCTGTTCGCTTCGCTCACCAACCCCCGGCTCGCTTCGCTCGAGAAATTGAAACGTGAAAAAGAGGAGCACTTCTTATATTACAGCCCAAATCTGAATTGAACCAAACCGACTTTTTTGGATAGATTTGGGGCTCCAAACACCGAAAAACATTTTTTTTTTTTCTGGCATAATTTTTTTTTTAGAATTTTTGGAAATTTGGATGTTTTATTCATGCCGTTTTGTCATCATTACACCCGAATGCCAAAACCGATATTCAAAAGCTTTACTTTTCCGGAAAGTTAATGAATATACCTATAATTCATCTATACGCAGTCTAAGATTAAAGTCAGTAGTTTAAGAGCCATAAATTTTTGAATTAAGAAAACTTTGTTTTTTTTAAGCTTTTTTTTATTTTACTTTAAAATTCAGGGAAAACTTCAGGGAAACATTTTGTCTTTAATTTTATTTGCATAGCTGCATTAATTTCGCGTCGTTTAAGATATGTCTTATCAAAATCTGTGGAGAGACGGCGATATAATATTTTTTTGTGTCTAGGCATGTTTTTTCGACTTTTTTTTGACTTCCGTGTAGAGTGTGGCATAACCTTTAATATGAAAATTTTTTGTGATTTTTGAGATATCTTAACCAATCTTACACAATATCAATTTGTTATTATTTTACACATTTTGCCAATATTTGGTTCAAATCGGTCTACTATATCATAGCTGCCATAGGAACGATCGATAGAAAATATAGGTTTAGTATGAAAAAGTTTTTTGTTTTTTGAGATATTTTAACCAATCCGACAGAATATGCATTTAAGATGGTCATCTGAACTATTAAATTTGTTTATATATATATAGCTATATTAATTACCAATCGTTACGTATGCTTACCGTTAAAATCTATGGAAGGACGGCTGACTGATCGGTCCCATGGGAGCTATATGTTATAGTAATCCGATTCCAACCAAATTTGGACAGATTGGATAGGGCAATAAAACGCTTATAGCCTGTAAGTTTGGTACAGATAACTTAAAAATCATACTAAAGGTTGCTTATCGACCGTTCGTATCGATTGTTCCTATGGCAGCTATATGATATAGTGGTCTGATTTCTACAAAATTTGGTAAGGATGTAATGGGCCATTAAAGATACCCAATTTATAAGTTTTATTGAGATTTCTCCAAAAACAAAAAAGTATTTTATACTAAAACATGATTTTCGTCCGATCGGTCCTATGACAGCTATAAAATATATTCGACCGATTTGAACCAACTTTGGTCATTATGCGTAAAACCACATCAAATTGATTTCCTGTGAGTATGGTTAGGATATCTCAATATACACGCAAAATTTTCATACTAAAGGGCATGCCGCTCTACAAGGAAGTCATCAAAATCGACAAAATCCTGCCTTGATATAAAATTTTATTATATCGCCGTTTCTCCAAAGATTTTAATGAATTATATCTTACACGACGCTCAATTAATGCAGCTTTGCAAAAAAAAATTAGAACCCCAGTTCTAAATTTTTTTTGAGTTTTACTTGAATTTTAAAGTTAAAAAGCTTAAAAAAACATTTTCTTAATTCAAAAATGAATAGCTCTTAAACTACTGACTTTAATCGTAGACTGTGTATAGATGAATTATATTCATTATATTCATTAGCTTTCAGGAAAAGTAAAGCTTTTGAATATCGGTTTTGGCATTCGGGTGTATTGATGACAAAGTGGGCTTTCCTCTAAAAAACGGCAGGAAAAAAACATCCAAATTTAAAAAAATACTAAAAAAAAAATTCTGCCATAGAAAAAAAAATAATTTTTTTTTTCGGTGTTTGGGGCCCCAAATCTATCCAAAAAAGTTGGTTTGGTTCAATTCCGAAAAAAAATGTTGAAATTTGATGCCTAGTGTTATCAGTCAAATTTTTTTTATTTTTTTATTAAATTTTATTATTATTTTTTTAATTTAAAAATTGTTTACAATTAGGGCAAAATAGGGTTACTATATAATATAGCTGCCAAAGGAACAATCGGGTTCACATTAAGCATTAGTATGAAAATCTTTTTTGTTTTTTTAAGGTATCTCAACCAAAGACACAGATTTGCTTTTGCATTTCTACCAAATCTAAAAAAAATAAAAATATAACATTTCTTGTTGAAGCCCTAGGACAAAAGTCAAAAACCAAGATTTTTACATAAATTCAAAAATTTCCATGGGTACTTAATGGGTTAAAAAAAGTTGTGTATAATTCAAACGGCGTTTAGAAGACTTTTCCATTGATACCAAAATGTGAATGGAGTAACTTGAAATAGCGAAGAGATTTAACTTTAGTTTTGTGTAAATACTTTTGACCACCCCTGTATGTTGTTCTGCAGTTAATATGAGATTCTGTCGGCCTCTCTGTTATTGCACCTGGCTTTCCTTTAAAGCTCCAGAGTCCTTCTCTTAGGCCTGTCACACTCTCCATCGAACCATAGCTGATTCGCATTTTCTCTTCCGGGTCTTTGCATGAAGGCGGCGGCCCTCGTGATACAGTTTGTGAGTACCTCAATATCTTGACGTTGAAGCGGTGATTCTAGTTGATTTAACTTTAATGCATACTTGCATACTACAGACTTGGCTTATTTTGGTCCACGGAGTGTTCAATATTGACTAATATTTGCAGTGGCATTTGATCTAAAAAGGTTTCAGTCCATATCAAATGGATACGTCCGTATGATGGATCTAGCGGAACAAAATTTAATTATTTTATTTTTGACGGGTACCTTAAAGGGCAGTTCTTGACCAATGAGAAAAATCCAAGAAAAGTTGCAGAGTATGTGAATTTTTAATTTTGTCAAAACAATTACTTGACTAACTGTATTTATATAAATAATATACTTGACAAGCATGGTTTTTTTTATCGTACATATGATTCTTTCTTAAACGTTGACTGCATTCTGTATTGCAGTTTTGTCATCTACTATAATGTTGGCTGCCGTTGTGGATGGGTTACAGCTGAGCAATTGTTTGGTCGATGAACTGGATGAGTAGCTGTCACTGGAGCTTCGAGTGGAGGACGAATTTCCGCAAACTGGGCTGTCCAACATATCTAAAAGAAAATAATGTATTACAGGCACAAAGTGATCACCGCGAATTGCGATTAGAAATAAATCATGTAAAATTTAAGTAAATTCAACCCTTAAACATTTAAATGCAGTAAGCCATTTTAAGTATGACTTTAGATATAATCAATTAAGATTAATTTTTGGTCAGTTAATAAGCAAACCTAAATTCCAATTTCTTATAATTGCAATTAAGCACGCTGCATTGAAAAACGTGGGACTACTAGCCAGCTTTGTTACCAATTAAAAAAAAACAATTTAATTATTTAATAAATATCATACTAGTCAACAGCCCAAAACTGAACTGAACCAAACCGACTTTTTTAGATAGATATGGGGCCCCAATCGACGAAAAACATTTTTTTCTTCAACGGCAGAGATTTTTTTTTTCGAATTTATTCAAGTTTGTTTTTTTTTTTGCCGTTTATTAGAAGTGCGCTTACATTTGCCATCATTACTTAAGAATATTCTGTCAGTTTAGTTATAATATTAAAAAAAAAAAAAAAAAAAAAAAAATTTCAGGGTAAAGCTTGACTTTCAACCAATCGGTCCTATGACAGCTATATAATATATTGGGCTGATTTGAACCAATTTTGGTCAAGATTTTTAAAACAACAAAGAATACACATTTTGTGAGTTTGGTTGAAATATCTATGAAAATAAGAACCTCTTTTTATACTAAAGGTGAATTTTTAACCGATCGTTCCTATGGCAGGTATATTAAATAGTGTACCGATTTGATCCAAATTTGGTAGGGATATAAACCCATTATCAGATACACAACCTGTAAGATTGGTTGATATATCTCAAGAAACAACATAACTTTTCATGCTAGAGTCTGATTTCCATCCGATCCCTTCTATGGCAGCCATATGAAATTTTTTATTAATGCAAGTTAATATAAATACGATTTATTATTTAATTGTACAATGGTGTGTAATTGTGTGCAGCCTCAGTGGTGCGAGCAGATTGACTTATGTAAAGCGACTGACTTATGTTAACAGACGGGTGCGTAAGAGAGCAGCCTCGGTTAACATAAGTCGCATACATAACACCCCTTAACACCCAGATGCGTCGTAGTACTGCGGGGGTTCATTCTTCGGTGAGACCTGCGGGGCGGCACCAAAGGTAACGATGGAGACGAAACAGCGAGTGGTTCTCCAAGCGACGGTTGGCTGCACTGACGTTGCAAGCTTGGACTTTGCTGTTGCTGTGAGTCATCAGATTGTGCGTCCAGTCCATGGCTACCACTCGGTGGTAAGGGCTCTCGACTTCGCAATTGATCCTGATGTCGTCTAACAATTCGCGAATCACTTAGACGAACGTTGTATGAAATGGGACCAGTTTTATCCGACACCAGACCTTCCACCCACTTTGGTCGAGCAGCATAATTACGGACCCAGACAGAAGTACCTGTATCAAAATGTTAAGTATTGACGCAATCGTTGACCTTACCATACGTAATCTCTTGTGGTTGAATCTTGTCAAAATAGGATCTCAATTCTCGATTCATCATCAATTCGGCAGGCGGTCGGTTCGTGCTGGAGTGTGGAGTCGTATGCTGGCTGAATAGGTATCGGGCCAATGCAAGATCAATGCCGATGCTGCGGTAAAACTTCTTGAGATAGTTCTTTGTGCTTTGCACCATTCGCTCGGCTTGGCCGTTTGTTGCAGGATGAAAAATTGCCGAACGAATATGGCGGATAAGGTTTCTCTCCATAAACTCTCTGAATTCGTCCGACGTAAAAGCAGTTCCGTTGTCTGAAACGACTTCATCTGAAAATCCATGGGTGGCGAAAAATTGCCGTTAGTACTTGATGGTGGCGAACGACGATGCAGACTTCACGTCAGAAACTTCAAGCCATTTGGCCATTTGGAGTAAGAGTCGGCAACCAATAAAAATGTATGACCGTGAAATGGTCCGGCAAAATCGATATGAGGACGAGCCCAGGGCCGCCCAGCAGATTCCCAATGATGTGTAGCTGTTTGTGTTGGGTCATTACGACTTTGTTGGCATTCACGTTTCACGACCTTCTCGATTTCGGCATCGATGTTTGGCCACAACACGTAACTGCGCGCCAACGCTTTCATCTTAACGATCCCTGGATGAGAGGCATGTAATGCTTGTAGAATGGTATGCCTCGAAGGAGGGGGAACAATCGCACGGTTGCCCCAGATCAGGACTCCCCTGTTTGCAGAGAGCTCGTCTCGGCGGCTGTAAAACGGAAATAGGTCGTCTGAGCGTATTGTGCTGGGCCACCTCCTTAACACCCAGTTGAGCTCTGAGATATTCCAGGTGCGGATGATATGCCAAATTGGAGTCTGTTTACTTTAAAGCAACCCTTATGTGTAGATATGGTTTGTAGCAATGCTGAGCGTTCGTTAACCATCAACTGCTGGTAAGCTTGGGCAAGATCAACTCTCAATGTACGCCAAGAGCGTACTAATAGCAGGGATCTGGTGGCCATGTGGCTTGATGGCCCAATTAAGAGTAGATTTATAGTCGCCGCAAATTCGAATGGAGCAGTCCTTTTTTTGAAAGAGAACTGTTAGTGTGGCCCACTCCGAGTATTCAACTGGCTCGAGGATTCCTTGCGAACAGAGGCGGTCCAGTTCTTCCTCGTACAAGCCCTTTAGTGCGAATGGAATGCGCCTTTGGGGGAACCTTACTGCTGCTGCATTTGGCTTAATTTGTAGGGATATCGGTGGTCCGGTGTATCGACCTAGCTCCGGAGAAAACAAGTGCTCGAACTTGTCTAAAGTTGCCTTAATACTTGTTTCATGGTTAATGGCGTGTATACCCTCAATTTAAAGTTAAATCTGGGTTTCCTTGCGGCCAAATGTAGCTTCTTTGATGATCGTAACGGGAGAACCAGAATCCACTTCAAAAATGCACTTGCGGCCATTGATTGAAACGGACGTCTTAGGATTTACCAAAGACGAAATGTGGTGTAGTCCAGAACCTCCCTGATCTGCCTTGCGGCGCGAGCCACCTGAGTGTGCGTGGCGCATACTTGGCGTTGAACACGATCGGCGACTGCTTCGGCATACTTACAACGCGTATGGCCCTTCTGACTGCAGGCGTGGCAAACAGTGTCACGGTGTGGACAATTTATCCGTAGATGCTGGCCTCCGCAGCCATCACACGGTCGGTGGCTTTTAGAGGACCTTCGATGAGAACGGTTGGCAGCCGCTCTTATATCATGTACGGAGTAATTGCGTGACAGTTCCAAGTGACGTGATTGGTCGCCGGAACCCCGCATGGCCATTGCACTGATAGCAGCAGCTTAACTGGATACGGCACGCTCCATAACGCGTGCCACCGTTAAATCAGTTTCGGCGAGAAAACTTTTCTGCAATCCTTCGTCTCTCATACCGCATACAAAACGGTCCCGTAGCATACGACCAAGGGCAGCGCCGAGCTTGCAGTCGATCGCAAGTGATCGCAGTGCAGCCATATAATTCCCGACAGATTCGTCTGACTGCTGATCCCGCTTGTAGAAGGCGTCGATCTCCGATTGTTGCGGGGATAAATGTTTATTTACCATCTCGTATATATCAGTCAACTTTAATGCACTGATCTGAGCTGGATGTGCCAATGACGCGAGAAGCTCGTATAATGGAGCACCGACTAACGTAAGGAATGCCGCCTTCTTACGCTCCTCGTTCTTGACGTCATTGGCTAACAGGAACAATTTAAACCTTTCCCTGTACGACGGCCATTTATTGGAATGTGAGAGATCGAACTGCTTCAAGCCACCCACTCCGGCTATGGTACCTCCCCTCCTGCGAATTCTCAGAGTTCTCCAAAATGTCACTACTCGTGGTCTGCACTGTAGAGTGTTGTGTTAAAGTAGTGGCCGCACAACGTGTAGCCTGATTTTTTAACTTAGCTTCGTCTTTGCTAATTACGTTTTTCGTATCGGCAGCACTGTCGATGTTATCTTCACTGTCCATTTGCTGCAGTGCAAAGAGATCACGACTTGATGTGCAGTTATGCTAGCGGATTACCAATGTAACGGAACTGCAGTTGTGCGTTGTTGTTGGCGTCGCTGTTTGCTCCGTTATAATTGTGTCGCCTTCTTTGTGCACTCTTTCGAACTGTGTTTCGAACAATCTGGCAGCGTTGCACGAGTTAGAATATGAACACAATTTACCCCGATCAATATTAACTCGCAAACATAAACAAATTTAGTATCCCATCCTCGTCGCCAGTTTTATGTTAATGCAAGTTATTATAAATACAATTTATTATTCAATTGTACAATGGTGTGTGAGTGATTGACTTATGTAAAGCGACTGACTTATGTTAACAGACGGGTGCGTAAGAGAGCAGCCTCGGTTAACATAAGTAGCATACATAACAGGTATAATAATCCGATTCTAACCAAATGTGATCAAAATGTGTAACACAACACCAAATTGATTTCAGGCGAGCTTGGTTGGGATATCTCAAAAATCACTAAAAATGTTCATACTAAAGGTCATGCCGCTCTACAAGGATCATCAAAATCGACAAAACCAGCGCTTGATTAAAATGTTATTATATCGCCATTTCTCTATAGATGTTAATGAATCATATCTTAAAAAAAAAAAGTTTTTTAATTCAAATATTTAAAGCTCAAACCACTTGTTTCATAGACTGTATATGGACGAATAACAGAGATATTCATTAGCTTTCAGGGAAAATAAAGCTTTTAAATATCAGTTTTGGCATTCTCAAGTAATTATGACAAGTGAGTCAAATTTCAAAAAATTTTCAAAAATATTTTTCTTCATTTGGGGCCCCATAATGGATATGGGGGTTTGTTTTAAATCAGATTTGGACTGTTGCCTAGTATTATAATTTTTAGTTTTTTATTAAAGGCCTATTTAAACTCTTAATTAGCCCTTATGAGCCCTTATGAGTTGTAACTTTTCAAATAATAAAAGTCTTTAAAGAGTCTTAGAAAAGACCAATAAAATAAAAATCAATTATTATAATAATTATTTGAAATTTTTTTATCACAAGTAACTATTAAGTTTGCTTTATACAATCAAGTCACTAAAAAAAATTAAATGATTTTTTGTCTCAAATATAAGTTTATTAATTGTTTGCATAGAAAAAAAACAACAAATTTAGCGCATTCCCAACAAAAAATGAAATTATTATCGTTAATTTTTTTGGTTGATATTTTCACCAACAACGATTAATTTCAGTGCCTGATAAAAATATAAACTCAAAAAAAATTTATTATTATTTATAAATTATATATATTAAAATGTAAGATTCCTATTCGAGAATTTTTTAAAACTCTTTACTCTTTGTGAGTTCGAATACTTTTTGGTATCGTACATCTGGGGATAAATAAAACGAAGTCGAACATTCTCAAATGCAGCGTTCTAATTTGCTCATGTATATACCAGGGACCGTAAATAATGATTATTTTTATTTTTTTAACTAAAAAAATCACACACTTCTAATGGACCTAGAAAAATTTGGTTCACACCAAAATCCTTATTTTTTCTTAAGCTCTGCATTTCCGTCACGATTTTTAAATTTATGATTTTTACGTTTTTCTTCACTGATAATAATTATTTTTGAGTAATTTTATAAAACTTAGACCGTAATCATTATTTTTTATCAAAAAAAATAAAACTCAAAAATAATGATTATTAATGATTTTTACTTTTTTCTTCACTGATAATAATTATTTTTGAGTAATTTTATAAAACTTAGACCGTAATCATTATTTTTGATCAAAAAAAATAAAACTCAAAAATAATGATTATTTATGATTTTTATTTTTTTCGCTCAAAATAAAACTCAACAGTAATTTACGGCCTCTGGGTTAAATATTTTGGTAAATATTATTTATTATGCTGGGAGGTAGCTTTAGGTTCCATTTATAAGAATAAAAAATAATATTGGCAAAATATTTAACCCAGAGGCCGTACATTACTGTTGAGTTTTATTTTGAGCGAAAAAAATAAAAATCATAAATAATCATTATTTTTGAGTTTTATTTTTTTTTGATCAAAAATAATGATTACGGTCTAAGTTTTATAAAATTACTCAAAAATAATTATTATCAGTGAAGAAAAAAGTAAAAATCATTAATAATCATTATTTTTGAGTTTTATTTTTTTTTGATCAAAAATAATGATTACGGTCTAAGTTTTATAAAATTACTCAAAAATAATTATTATCACTAAACAAAATTGTTTAAAATTAAAATATAATCATTACTATGTAATTTTTATTATATAACTTATAATGATTACGGTCCCTGGTATATACACATAAGCAATTTTGCTATTTCTAATGACAGCTACATTCAATGTCCTCAGGTTTTTTTTTATTTTTTTTAAATTATTAAGACAGGCTTAGTCTGAATTACCCGGAAGTGAGCTGACATTATTGATCTTTAAGTCAACAATACCGCTGCAAGTAGTGGTTGCAGCTCCGGGTCCTACAATATTACCCACAGAACTGGATTTTTTGTGCAGATTCAGATTCTTTTTCACTGTGCTGCTATGGCCTACCCCAATTGCGTTAGGCATGTTTGTATCGTTCTGAGTATGATTTTCAATACCACAGCCGCTGCTGCAGATGGAGTCACCTCGTTTTGCACGCTCGGCCTGACACAACGGACTTAGTATGGTATTTTGTGTGTCCTCGGGTGTATAGTAATCTGAATCGTCAGCACTCAAATTAGTCGCCAAAAATCCTGGCTCTATGACAGGTGTCTTCCTCTGGTCAAGATCGGGTCTATGCTTAACTCGCTTGATTGAGTCCCTTTTTCTAGATGCAGACACAGCATCGTGCACGGAAACTTCTTTCTCACCACCACCGCTGACAACCACATCATTATTATGACGGTCTGAGTCCATGACGTCATCGTTTCGGATGCCCAAACTGGCCACCACCTGCTTAAGTGATTTGCATGATGCATTGTTGCTTTTGCTACCCGGCGACAGCAGTGGAGACAATTTCTCATTCTCGCTGTCTTCATCGTCGACGCCAACGTTGTGCTTTTGGTATTTAAGAACATTTTGACGCTCATTTATTATATGCATCTCTTGTTTTTTTGGGGAGCAAGTAAGTGTGGGCGTAGACGTTGCCATTGAAGAGTTGAAGGTGATAGTGGATTTAATGGTATCGCTTTCAACTTCGACCACGGATACAATTGAGGCACCGCTAGATTTATTTGTAAGGGTGCCCACCTCATTTGTGGCAGTGCAAGTCGAGGCATTTTTCTTGATCTTAGACCGGCGTTGGCTACTAGATTTAACCGGCGATGTGGTCTTAATGTCGTCACATGTCATCGTTGAAGCTGCCACCGTGACGTTGTCCGTGTTATCCTGATCAATGTTTCTATTGCAAAACGAGATGGGCATATATTATCAAATAAATAATTAATCAATGTTAATAAAGAATTAATAAAAAACAGTTTATATTTGAATCAAATTTTACAGAATGGGTTGGGTCAAAAGAAGTAACCCTATTGGAAAATGCACCTATTTTTGCAAATTGCCGCCAATGTCAAATCTGTTTTACACTTGTGAACTAAATATATGTAGAATGCAAGTGAACAAGCCATGGAGCGATACACTCTCCAGGAGCGCGGAATAATCTAGCCTATTTTTTTGCGTAACAATTGGATTGTGGTGTTGGCGTTTTTTCGACCAAAACCATAATGAGCGATGAGGCTCATTTCCACCTCAGCGCGTACGTGAACAAACAAAACTATCGCTTCTGGGCACCGAAAGTCTACGAGTGATGCACGGAGAACCAATACACCCGTTCAAAGTGACTGCATGGTGCGCACAACACAACAGTGGGCGGTGCGCGCTATAGGGCCATGTTTTTTCTGCCACAATTGGTCGAATTAGGACTGAAGGTCATGTGGTTTCAACAGGACGGAGCAAAGGCACACACTGCGGGAGCCACAACAAAAATTCTGAAAGCGGCATTCCTGGGTCGCCTCATCTCTCGTTTTAACGATTTGCACTGGCCCGCTGGGCCGATTTAACCGTTCCAGCGAGAATCTGTCGCCCCAAGTTCTTGCCGGTGTGATAAAAAATGCCATAAAACGATACAGTATGGCAATGAACTTGACCAATAAAATTCTTAACGTTCAAATACACATGTTCAAAAAAGCCGAATTTCATTAAAAAAATAATGAGGCCCAAAAAACATTGGCTGACTTCTTTTGGCTCAACTTGTAGATACTATTGCAATTAATAGCAGCAAGTGATGTTAGAGTAGGTTGCGAAATCAGTTTAGATGGAGCAGTAATTGTAAGTCTACAAAAGAATGTTGTTGGGAGCTGCCGAGCTTTTTCGGCAACTTTCTGCGCGATAGTTTTAGTAAAACACTTGCACCTCAAATATTTCTTATTTTATTTTAAACTTATTTTATTTAGCGCAGAGAAGTACATTAGTTATTTTCAAAGTCGCGTGCCCGTGGGTGTTTTATTTAAACAATTCAATATAATTCACTTTCGTTTGCGAAGCTGCTGTTGCACACCGTTCTGTAGCAAAAATTAAGTGAGTACAAAAATTAAGCAAAAGAGAAAAAAAGAACATGATTGCAAATTGAGTGCCTTTAGGACAACGGGTGCAACAGACAACGATAAATAGCAAGAAGATATGTAGCAAAATGAAATAACTGATTACAGCCTAGAGTTGCAGCCGTTGCGATCAGCTGCTGCTCCGAACAAATGTTGTATAATCAAAGCTTAAAAAATAATATTTTTTAAATACTTTAATTTTAGGAGCAAGACTGATTCAATTGATAAATTTTTAAATTTTATTTCCAAAATAAATAAAAGTCTGTAATGGCATGCGGCGTGGCAGACCCTATATATCTATAACATATATATTAAGTTGTTTGTTTGTTCAATTGACTGAGCTTTGTACAGGACAAACGGGATAAGCTACAAGTTTGAAATTTCAACACAACACAGATATAACCAATTCATCGGAGTTTATCCTGTCGTTTTGGAAAATTCGAGCAGGAAGTGCATTAAATTGAAGGTCAAAGTTCGCAGCGGGTTTAGTACTTATGCAGTGCAGAGGATAGCGTGTTAGACTCACTCACAGGAGCTACACGTACTTGGTTCAAACACTAGACAAGATTTTATTTTCTTTTTGTAATTTCATTTTTTAAAATATTTTTTAAAATACACAATATTTAACAATTTGATCAAAATCATATAGCTGCCATAGGAATAATCGGATGTAAATTAACCTATAGTATGAAACATTTTTTTTTTTGTTGTATCTATTTCAACCAAACTCACAGAATAAGCCTTTTATACCATAAGTTAAACCGTAACAAAATTTCGTTAAAATCGAATGTGTCGTATAAACGGTGGAAAAATGTAGTGGCTGATTTGCTCAAGAAGATAGCATGTTACTCAGCTGCTACTGATTACTGATCCATCAGGAATAAAGGGGGGATTACTGATTCAAAACCTGCTCAATGACCCCAATGTTAGAAATAACGACTCATAGTTCTTAAAATAAAGAAAAAAAATACGCTTACACTGTATATCCCACAAAAATAAACCTCTACAAGAGGTAAAAGTCTAGGGACAAAAGCATTTTCTAGCCCCAAAATTTCTGATATCCAATTTTATGGCGAACAAAATTAGGTATACTATAAAAATTTTAAACAAAACTAGGGTGCTCCGCCCCATGCTCGCTTCGCTCGCGGTGCTACAGTCGAGCATACTCGACTGTCGGAGACCCCGATCTTACTATGGATATAGCAAAGACTGCAAAAATTAAAAAATATTTTGCTCGCTTGATGCTGTTGCAAGCGTTGTAATACATTTTCGAATTCTTTTTTTTAATGAAAGCTATATGATATATTGGACCGATTTAAACCAACTTCGGTCAAGATATATAAGACAAACTTAAATGTGTATACTATAAGTTTGGTTGAGATATCTCATAAAACATAAACATTTTTTATACTATAACTTGATTTTCGAGCAGCTATATGATATACAACAGTTTTTCATACTAAGACTTGATTTTCGCCCGATCAATGAATTAAATTGATTAGATATAGTAAAATTGAGGATTTTATAGTAAGCGAAGAAAACTCAAAACTAATCGAACGGTACAGATTGTTATAATCAGCACACAGAATGCGACAAGGTTTATACGAAGCCCAGTTAGTGATGTAATGCTGAAGACACAAAGGATTAAAGTTGCGAGTTAATCTAAAAGGTATGTTGAGTCTACTTAGTCCTGTAGTAATTTATGGACAAACATTACTCCAAGCATAATTCTACGGTTAGTAAGAGAGGCAACCGAATTTCTGAGTCCCAGCTCAAGCCGCGAAGAGCAAATATTAAGAACTGTTTTTGTACCGATTCCATTCTGGCACGATGTGATTCGTATTGAGGGGACCAAATGCATGACCCATACTCAAGAATCGGTCGAACAAGAGATGTATATAAAAGCCTAGTAATATAAGAATCATCAAATTTCTTGGACCATCGCTTAATAAACCCAAGAACTCCCATTGCCTTATTGACTGCAACAGCAATATGTTTATCGAACTTCAGTTTATGATCTAGAATTATACCCAGATCATTTACTGAGCCTTCGTTATCATTTAAGCATTCCAAGATAATGCCATTTAGTGAATACTGACAAATATGCCGAAAGGATCTGTAGAAAGTCATTACTTTACATTTTGAACTATTTAAATTAAGCAAGTTGGCTTGACACCAAAAAAACAGTGCATTTAAGTCCGCTTGCAAAAACCTATCAGAGAAAGGTTCACTATAAGTTAAACAAAGCTTGACGTCATCCGCATACATAAGTGCACGTGAGTGGGATAAAACAGTTGGAAGATCGTTTATAAATAACGTAAAAATAAGTGGGCCAAGATGACTACCTTGCGGTACTCCAGACGTAGCTTTGATGGATTTTGAAAATTATGTTTTGAAACTTATTTTGCGTTCTGTTACTTTACTAAATCTGTATAAATAACGTCAGTTTGCATATTTTTCTTGAACCCTATAGTCACAAGAGAAGGAGAGATAACACTAGGCAACAGCCCAAATCTGAATTGAACCAAACCGACTTTTTTGGATAGATTTGGGGCGCCAAACAACGAAAAACATTTTTTTTTTTTCTATGGCAGAATTTTTTTTTTTTTTTAGAATTTTTTGAAATTTGGCTGTATTTTTCATGCCGTTTTCTAGACGTACGCCCACTTTTGTCATCATTACACCCAAATGCCAAAACCGATATTCAAAAGCTTTACTTTTCCTGAAAGCTAATGAATATACCTATAATTCATATATACACAGTCTACGATTAAAGTCAGTAGTTTAAGAGCTATTCATTATACCCGTTACTTATAAAAAATAAGTATAAGGGTATATTGTGTTCGTTGGAATGTATGTAACAGACAGAAGGAGGCATCTCCGACCACATAAAGTATATATATTCTTGATCAGCATCAACAGCCGAGTCGATAAAGCCATGTGTGTCTGTCCGTCTGTGTGAGCGCCTAGATCTCAGAGACCATAAGAGATAGAGTAACCAAACTTTCACACGCAGATCACAAAGGCGTTGGAGCAGGTCAAGTTTGTTTCAAATTTAAGCCACGCCCCCTCCGCCCCCGCAAATCGCGAAAAACCACCACATCCACAGTTTTTGAGATAATACGTTTTTTGTGATTATTAGCGTTATCAATTAGCGTTATCTATCATCCCACTGAATCGCATTAAGATCGGACATGTAGATCGACAGTTATGGCGAATTAAAGTTTTCAGAGCAAAACAAGTATTTTCTTTAAAGTACTTTTCAATGTATTAAAGTAAGTAACGGGTATCATATGGTCGGGATCTCGACTATAGCCTTTCCCGCTTGTTTTTGAATTAAGAAAATGTTTTTTTAAAGCTTTTTTTTTAACTTTTTTTACTTTAAAATTCAAGGAAAACTCGAAAGAAATTCTGAACTGGGGTTTTAATTTTTTTTGCAAAGCTGCATTCATTAAAATCAATGGAGAAACGGCGATATAATAAAATTTTATATCAAGGCATGATTTTGTCGATTTTGATGACTTCCTTGTAAAGCGGCATAACCTTTAGTATGAAAATTTTGTGTGTATTTTGAGATATCCTAACCAAACTCACAGGAAATCAATTTGATGTGGTTTTACGCATAATGACCAAAGTTGGTTCAAATCGGTCGACTATATCTAATAGCTGCCATAGTAACGATCGGTCGAAAATCAAGTGCTAGTTTGAAAAGTTCTGTTGTTTCTTGAGATATATCAACCAATCTTACAGGTTGTGTATCTTATAATGTGTTTTATATCCCTACCCTACGATCGGTTGAAAATCCACCTTTAGTAAGGAAAACTTTTTTATTTTCTAAGATATTTTATTCGAACTCACAAATTGTGTACTCCATGTTGTCCTTTACATCTTAATTAATTTTGGTTAAAATCTGCCTACTATATCATACAGCTGCCATAGGACCGATCGGTTATACAAAAAACTTTTTCATACTAAACCTTGATTTTCGAACGATCGTTCCTATGGCAGCTATATGATATAGTACACCGATTTGAACCAAATATGGTCAAAATGTGTAAAATAACAACAATTTGATATTGTGTGAAATTGGTGAAGATATCTTAAAAATCATAAAAAATGTTCATACTAAAGGTCATGCCACTCTACAAGGAAGTCAAAAAAGTCGACAAAAACATGCCTAGACACAAAAAAATATTATATCGCCGTCTCTCCACAGATTTTGATAAGACATATCTTAAACGACGCTCAAATAAAAATTAAAACCCCAGTTGAGAATTTTTTTTTCGAGTTTTCTTTGAATTTCAAAGTAAAAAAAGCTAAAAAAAAAAAAAAAGCTTAAAAAAAAAACATTTTCTTAATTCAAAAATTAATAGCTCTTAAACTACTGACTTTAATCTTAGACTGTGTATAGATGAATTATAGGTATATTCATTAGCTTTTAAGAAAAGTAAAGCTTTTGAATATCGGTTTTGGCATTCGGGTAATAATGACAAAAGTGGGCGTACGTCTAGAAAACGGCATGAAAAAAACAGCCAAATTTCAAAAAAATCTAAAAAAAAAAATTCTGCCATAGAAAAAAAAAAAAATGTTTTACGGTGTTTGGGGCCCCAAATCTATCCAAAAAAGTTGGTTTGGTTCAATGCAGAAGAAAAAAGTTGAAATTTGTTGCCAAGTGTAATAGAACCACATAAATGTTGAAGATGAGAAATTATTATTTTTTCAAGCAACTTCGGAATTGCAGAAAGATTAGCTATACCCCTATAATTCTGAACGTCGCATTTAATACCCTTTTTGTGAAGAGGGATAATATAAGAGTCTTTCCATAGATTTGGAAAAGATGAAGAGTCAATTGACAAGGTAAATAACTTATGTACCGGTCTACACAAAGATTCCGCACAGTACTTTAATACGGAACCAGGCACACCATTGGTGCCTGGTGTATGTACTGGCTTAATTAATTTAAGCTCACAATGAAGAGAGCTTTCCTGGTGTATGTACTGGATTATTTAATTTAAGCTCACAAAGAAGTGAGCTTTCTGTGATTGCAGGGTTGTACATACAGTTTATATTGCTCAGCATGTAAGGGTAAGAGTGACCAGCATGGGGACTACTCGTACAGTATGTAGTTTGAAAAAAGTCAGCAAACAAATCGGCTATGGATAGGTCAGAATTAGCTTAAACGTTATTAAAGGTGAGAGATGATAGAAATGATACAGTTTTGCGTTAAGAATTTACAAATTTATAGAACTATTTGCCACTAGCCGTGATTTAAATCTTTTCACGCTTCCATCCTCAATTGCCTTGACCGCGTATACCCATTTACAACCAATCGGTTTTTTCTCACCAGGTAACTCAGTAAGCGATCATGTTCCGTTCAAAACAAGGGACTTGTACTCATCCTCCATGGATGCCTTCCAAAGTTCACTTTTTGTCGATTGATGTGCTTCTGCGTAGCTTTGAGGAATATGAATGTCTGCTGCCATTATTGTGTTGAGTATATGATACTCTTTTCTTGGTCTTCCTGGCTTGCCCGTTCTAACGATATTTTGGCGACCTGGCCCTCTTCTTGACTGTGGTATTGCAAGATTTTCGTCACTGGACTCAATTTCATCCTGTTGCTCTGGCTGATTTTCTGATTCGTGTTGAACTGTCTCGATTTCAGTTTCTCTGGGTTGTTGAATCTCAATTAATGCCATGTCATTAGAATCTGATATTATTAGACTGTCCCCCTCAGATTCTACAAAAATTACATCTCTACTCTCTATGAGTTTCCTTGTTTATTTGCTAAGCAAACGATATGCTTTGGCTGAATCTGAGTAACCCACCATTATGTACTCTGTACCCTTTTGCGTGAGTTGTGATTTTCTAGTTTTGTCAAATGCGATTCCACTGGCTTTCTTCTAGTCCAGACTTCAAAAGGTGTAACTCCGTTAAGCGAATTGCTTGCTACTCTGTTTCGCAAATATGTTGCAGTACGAATCGCTTCTGCCCAAAAGAATTCCGTTAGCCCAGCATGCAATAGCATGCTTCATGCCATTTTTACCAGTGTCCTGTTCGCTCTTTCGGCTACTCCATTCTGCTGCGGTGTATATGGCACTGTAAGGTTACGTTTTATTCCATTTTCATTCAAATATTTGTCGAACGCGTTCGATACGTACTCCTTGCCATTGTCACTCCTTAAAATTTTAATTTTTCGTCCAGATTGGCGCTCAACTTGATTTTTAAACATCTTGAAAGCATCAAAAACCTGATCTTTCGTTTTAAGGAAATGTACTGATACATATCTCGAGCAATCATCAATGAAGGTTACAAAATATCGATTGCCACCCATTGACTGCGTTTGCATTGGTCCGCATATGTCACTAGGTATCAAGACCAGTACTCCCTTTGACCTGTTTGTGCTCGATTGGAATGGTTGTATCTTGCTTTTGCGCATGTTGCACACACTTGCTTCGGCTTATGTATGCCCTTGAGACCTATAACCACCTCCTTGCTGACCATTTCCTTTAATGCGTCAAAATTGACATAACCAAATCTGTTATGCTATTTGAATGCATCTGCTTCAACATTAACGATGTTTATGCATCATTCCTGTCTATCTTGTACCATAAACAATCCATCTTCCAGATTTGCCCTGACTAGTATGCTGCCATTTTCATAGACTGTCGCTTGATTTTCCTGAAACATAACTTTCTTGCCATTCTTTAATGTCTTTGTGACCGATATAAAATTGTACTAAAAAGCTGGTACCAGTATAACATTTTCCAGTGTGACAGCTCTATCACCGAACTTCACCTTGACGGTTCCATGACTGTCAGAAATAAGTGATTTTCCTCCAGCTAAAAACACATTTTTTTTATCTTCTGTAAAAGTAACAAACCGAGGTAAAAGTCTATAAGCACGGACCAACTCCAAATTAAAAATAAAAAAACCCCCAAATATAGAGAAATTTATCATGAATTTAGCCGAAAAAATTGGTTTGCGGTCTCAACTAGTTTTTTTTTTTTAAATGTTTAAAGTTTCCATACAAAATAGTCTACTTTTGTTGTTGCTTGTGCAACTTGTCACTGTTATGGCCCGTTTACCAACACTACTTTTCTTTGACTTGTCCATTTTATGGCCAGTTTATCAAGTATATAATGGATTTGTGAGTTTTATTTGGAAAAATCTCAATCAAAAAATAATTAAATGAAAACAGATAATTATTTGGAATATTTAGCCAAGCTCGAATTCCAAAAGAAGGTCGAAGTGCACTGGAGAAGCATTTATAAGATATATATGCTCATGAAGTGTGTGTACAAACGTGAAATACAAGCGCTGCACAGGCAAAAATTTTGTCTACGGTCCTTTATTTACACTCCTCAACACCTCTAGGATGAAGTTTATAGAGATGTTTCACAAGCTATTCGTGACCGGATGACCAAATCAGTGTTGGTAAACGAGCTGTAAAGTGACAAGTTGCACAGGGCAACAACCAAAATGGGCTATTTTGTATGGAAACTTCAAACATTTAAAAAAACAAGGGGGCTCCGCCCCCTACTCGCTTCGCTCGCGGTGAGGTGCGGCTACAGTCGAGCACGCTCGACAGTAGGATACCCTGAGCCCAGGTACTCTTTTATAAATGTTGATTTTCGACCAATTATTCCTATGGCAGCTGTATGATATATGGAACCGATCTGAACCAAATCTGGTCAGAATGTACAAAACCAACATAAATGCATATTCTATCAGTTTGGTTAAGATATCTCAAAAAACAAAAAACTTTTTCATACTAAAACTTAATTTTCGGCAGAGCGGCTGTATGACAGCTATATGATATAGTGGGCCGATTTGGACCAAACTTGATCAGGATGTATAATATTAGCCCAGATACATATTCTATCAGTTTGGGTACGATATCTCAAAAAAACAAAAAACTTTTTCATACTAAAACTTGATTTTCGGCAGAGCGACTGTATGACAGCTATATGATATAGTGGGCCGATTTGGACCAAATTTGGTCAGGATGTATAATACCACCCCAAATATATATCGTGTGAGATTGGTTGAGATATCTCAAAAATTAAAGAAGCTTTTCATACAAAAACTTCATTTTCGATGTATCGTTCCTATGACAGCTATATGATATAGTTGTCCGATCCAAAAATAAAAACAAACTTGATCTGCGTACGGTATCCAGGAACCTACATACCAAGTTTGCAGTCTCCAGCTCTTATGGTTTCTGAGATCGACGCGTTCAAACAGACGGACAGACAGACGGACATGGCTCAATCGACTCGACTGTTGATCCTGATCAAGAATATATATACTTTTTGGGGTCTGCCACGCCCCCTTCTGCCTGTTACATACATTCTGCCAAATGCATTATACCCTTTTTTGCCCATTTTTAATGGGCTCAGGGTATAAAAAACTAGTTGAGACCGCAAACCAATTTTTTCGGCTAAATTCATGATAAATTGCACTCTATTTGGGGTTTTTTTTTTTTTTTAATTTGGAGTTGGTCCTTGCTAATAGACTATTACCCAAACCGATTCTTGTCACAGCATAGATGTGCCGTTGCGCCACTGTCTATGCACCATGCATTTACAATTTGATTGATTGGCCTTGTTACAAAGTTTTCATAGGATTTGGGCAGACCGTTTAATAACAGAACGGCTAAAAGCTTATCGTCAACATTTATCGATACCTCTGCTAAAGCTTCGTGCACCGATTGAAACTTGTGCAAATAAGTTTGTGCATCGATTTCCTCCGTCAATTATAATGATAATAATTGCTTAATCAACATCACTATACTTGCTGGTCCACTTGGTCTGTGAATCTCCTTTAACTTTTGCCGTGCTTGCAAAGACGATGCACAATTCTTAATATTTGCCAGCTGTGTTGCCTTTACGCTGAATAATATTGACGCCAATGCCTTTTGGTTGTTTAGTTCAAAGGCTGCACGTAGCTCAATTGTTGCGGATGCAGCAATTAACTGCTTTCCACATACTACCGGCCACAAGTAATTTTGAATGAGAACACTTCTCATCAATATTTCCCAAGTACTATAATTGTTTTCATCCAATTTCTCGATATTGTGATTCATTATCGTTTTAGGCTGTCTTGTTTTCTATCAAATGTGTTTGTGAGATTTTGATCCCTCTCCTTACTTTTTGCACTATCGCCAGTGAGTCTATGTCTTTACGCCTTTACCACTAAAAGAATCCAATTCACTTGTATCTATCTATCGAAACTGAAACATGAAAAAGAGTACTTTTTACATTTTTCTTGAATAAAGTTATTTTACGCAAATATAAATTACTGTTCTATTTCAATAATTCGGACGCTTATTAATTAGGACAACCTGATATTTCGGACACTAATTTTTTTTCTATAATATATTTTGTATCTCGGGCACAACACAAATTTTAAGATTCTAAAATCCGATCATATTAACGTGTTTGTATGTAAGAAAAGAATAAAAGTATAATTGTAAAAAATTTGCAACTGCAGTTTCTTTCATTTAAGAGCAAAGGGTCGTTCTTGTAACATTGGGTTTATTCAGCAGGTTTTTTAATCAGTAAATCCTTATTTACTTCTGATGGATCAGTAATCAGTACCTGCTAAATGACATGATACCTTCTTATACAAATCAGACTACTACGTTTTTATCAAAGTTTGTACGAAGCAATTATTACACTAGGCAACAGCCAAAAAATTACACGAACCAAACCCACTTTTTTGGATAGATTTGGGGCCAAAAACGACGAAAAACATTTTTGTTTTTTTTCCTATGGTGAAATTTTTGTTTTTAGAATTTTTTAAAAATCTGGCTTTTTTTCGTACTTTTTTTTAGAGGTGCGCCCACTTTTGGCATCATTACTCGAGAATGACAAAACCGATTTTTAAAAGCTTTACTACTTCAGAAAGTCCATGAATATATCTATAATTCATTAATACAAAGTTTTAGATTTAAGCCAGTAGTTTAAGAGACGTACATTTTTTGAATTAAGAAAATGTTTTTTTATAGCTTTTTTTTTACTTTAAAATTCGAGGAAAAGTCGAAAAAAAAATTATTACATTTTGTTTTTTATTTTATTTACATAGCTGAATTAATTACGCGTCGGTTAAGATATAATTAATCAAAATCTGTGGAGAAACAGCGATATAATACATTTTTGTGTCTAGGCATGTTTTTGTCGACTTTTTTGACTTCCTTGTAGAGTATGAAAATTTTTTATGATTTTTAAGATATCTTCACCAATTTCACACAATATCAAATTGTTGTTATTTTACACATTTTGACCATATTTGGTACAAAAAACTTTTTCATACTAAACCTTGATTTTCGAACGATCGTTCCTATGGCAGCTATATGATATAGTACACCGATTTGAACCAAATATGGTCAAAATATGTAAAATAACAACAATTTGATATTGTGCGAGATTGGTGAAGATATCTTAAGAAAAACAAAAATTTTTCATACTAAAGGTCATGTCGCTCTACAAAGAAGTCGTCAAAGTCGACAAAAACATGCGTACACACAAAAAAATATTATATCGCCGTCTCTGCACAGATTGATAAGACATATCTTAAACAACGCGTAATTAATTCAGCTATGCAAAGAAAATTAAAGACAAAATGGAATACATTTTTTTCGACTTTCCCTCGAATTTTAAAGTAAAATAAAGCTAAAAAAAAAGCTTTAAAAAATGCATAATTTTCTTAATTCAAGAATTAATGTCTCTTAAACTATTAGTTTAAATCTAAAACTTTGTGTAAATAAATTCTAGATATATTCATTGACTTTCAGAAATAGTAAAGTTTTTAAAAATAGGTTTTGTCATTCTCGAGTAATGATGACAAAAGTGGTCGCACCTCTGAAAAAAAGTGCGAAAAAAAAGGCCGAATTATAAAAAATTCTAAAAAAAAAAGTTCACCATAGAAAAAAAAAAAAAATGTTTTTCGTCGTTTTTGGCACCAAATCTATCCAAAAAAGTGGATTTGGTTCGTGAAATAGCGAAAAAGTTCAAATTTGTTGCCTAGTGTTATCAGTTATTTATGAAGTATCACTGCGGACGGCAGTCCGCGCTAGTGACGAAAGCAGCACGAAGGGTGCGAAAGGCGACTAGCAATATATACAGCTAATTTGGAAAATTTGCTACGAAAGTCCGATCAGATCGAGTTATATACTGATCGAAAGACCTAACTTAAAAAATGGAGTACTAAAACTTTTGGTAACCTACCTGGTTCATGAGATAAGGGGTGTAAGTGGGAAAATGGGGCCGTTGGGGTCTTTTGGTAAACAATTTGGGGGGCGGAGCCTCCCATTTTTCTTTAGGGCTTGTTCCGGTTTTTTCTTTCGGCAAGATTTGTCGGAAGTGAAAATTGTTAGCATATTCTTTTTCCAATCTGAAAATATTTGGCGAATTGAATTCACTTTCAGTTACTGAACAGAAGTACAATAAAGTGAAAAAATAGAATTTTAAAAGGTTTAGCCCAAATGCAACGTAAAAAATTACATTTTTTTAAATCCGATAAAATCGGAAGTAAAAACCGGAATATATATATTTTACCTGGCCTGAATATATATATTTTACTATCTGCATGCATTATTGATAAAGTTACAATGTCAAAAGCAATTGCAAAAATGACTGATATCTCACAAAAAACCTCTACACGAGGTAAAAGTCTAGTGACGAAAGCATATTCTAGCCCCAAAATTTCTGATATCCCATTTTGTGCCGAAAAAAATTTAGTTTAATATCAAAAAATTAAGTAAATATAAAAAAATAAACAATACCTGAAAATTGGAATTCAGCACTGCGCAAAAAGTAATTTTTGTGTACAAAAAAGCTCACCCTTTTTGCGCCAGGTAGTACAAAAAATACATGGAAACAATGGGAGCACTTACCCCACCCGCCACACAGTTTGCGATTTGGCCGATCTAGCGTAACAAAATTAAATTTTTTGGTCATTGAAATCTACCAAATTTTGATGTCCCGCCGACAGCAAAATGTTCAATAAGCATAGTAATTTTATATTTACATTTTTAATCAGCTGTGAGTTTTCAAAGTCAACATATGTAAACACATCTGTGACAAAAAGCGTGTTCCGCCTTTTTTATAGCTGCCCACATTGTCGTGAATAATTGAAAGATTGAACTGTTTGCAACATGTTTTTTGTTTGTATTAAGGTTAAAGCTATGTAATCAAAGAAAAATGTTTTCTGACCTTAGTATGCGGTATTAAGTTGTGTTTTAAAATATCAACTTTTGTAGCACTCTTTTTGTTTAAGTCTTAATAACTTTGGTGGAGTAAAACTTAGTGGGACTACAGTAAATCTAAGTTTATCTGAAAATATGGATCGTCTTCTGTGTAAATTGACCAAAATTAACTGCAGCAGTACGCATCTGCTAAAACTGTTTATCATTTCAGTAATCATTTCATTAGATAAAAACACTGAAACTTTGATAACAAAATCTTCTATTCAGAATCGAATTTGGGCACCGACTCTGAATAAATTTTGGTATTTACACTGCCGCTCAACTGAATATGTTCATGATTTTCATCAAATTAAATTGGCCAGATATTTAAAACCAATTGGTCGATTTTGGATGAAATGATTTTTGATAGAGAATTTAGTTGTTAATAAGATGTAAAAGTTTCCGGTTTCTAAAACAGGTACAAGTATTAAAACTATATAATTTCCCAAAAGGCTATCTAAAATGGCATGCTTTTTTTGGCTCAACTGAATAGGTTCACGAACTTTGAGTTAACTTTGTGATCGAAAGGGATAACTTAGAGACGCCAATTCTATTTTGGTTATTAATTTAGAGCTTTCACAGCTAAATTTAAGTGAAATGAACCGCATAACTCAATTAACTTACTTTGAAGAGCTCAAGTAAAAGAATGTATCTATTTTGAACTAAATTACTATATAATCACGACTTTTGTCACATTAAATTGGCCAGATCTTTTGAAACAATTGGGCGATTTTGTTAAACCAATTTTTATTTGATAGATAATTTAGTTGTTAATATGATGTAGAAGTTTCCAATTTTTAACAAAGGTACAAATATTGAAATTATAAATAAAATTATAAATAAAATTATAAATAAAATAAAGTTCGTGAACCTATTCAGTTGAGCCAAATAAGCATGCCATTTTAGATAGGCTTTTTATCGATCAAATAACAATTATTTCAACAAAATCGACCAATTGCTTCAAAAGATCTGTCCAATTTAATGTTACGAAAGTCGTAAACATATTCAGTTGAGCGGCAGTGTATATATTGGTATATATACAGGGTAGGCCATTTAAGGCTGACCCATGTGATAACGCTATAACTTTTGACTGCGCTCACCGATCGACAAATGTTATACCGCGTTCAAATACAATTTATAGCATGGAACATTACACTTCAAAAGAACACTCCGAAATTAATTAGCTGTACATTCAAATAATCTTCTTAATTTTGTTTACTCAACATGCGTTTCGCAAAAAAAATTGAGTGAACATTGCTTCAGTTAAGAGCACAACTAAAGGTTTATACGCAAAAGTTTTGAGCACCGGTAATGTTAGTAATGCCAGTCATGCATCTGGACCACGAACGAGATGCTCCGATGAAATTATTGAAACCTGACGAGCCACTATTGAGAAGACTCCAACGACATCCAATTATCGCCACTCTCAGCAATTAGGCATCAATCGCATTCCTCTCCGACGCATATGTCATAGCTAAAATGACATGGATAACTTCTTGGATCAACAGGACATGCCATTCAGCTAAAGAAAGAATCAATTTATTGAATCCATAGTTCCCCGGGCGGTTGATATCGAAAAGTGGCGATTTTGACTGGCCACCGTAATTACCAGATTTGACTTTACCACACTTTTATTAGTGGGATTATTGGAAATCCGAGGTATACGCTAGTAAGCCAAAGACCTCAGCTCAACTGAAAGTCAACATTCGATTTAAAATAGGCGCCACATCGTCTATAATATAGGCCAAAGTTATGGAAAATACTGAAAAAAGGGTGAATTTTACTATCATTGCTAAGGGTGTTCATTTTCGCGATATCCTTCTTAAATATTAGCTGAAACAAATCTAATTAAACCATACTAAATAAATTTTCAAACGGAGATAAAAAATGTTTGGGTAAAGTCTATTAGGATAGGCCAACTCCAAATTAAAAAAAAAAAAAACCCCCCAAATAGAGGGTAATTTATCATGAACTTAGCCGAAAAACTTAGTTGGCGGTCTCACTAGTTATTTTTTTTATTTAATGTTTAAAGTTTCCATACAAAATAGCCTATTTTTGTTGTTGCTTGTGCAAGAGAGAGTTCTTTGCTTAAGCGAAACAGACGTGTTTTAATTTGGCTCGTAAACGTTCATCATTTTTTGTGAATAATAACGCACCGCTTTAATATATTATCATCTAAAATTCTGCAAAAGTGAACTAGCTATCGACTTGCTGTGTAAGTTGAATCATTTGTGCATTGTGGTAAAAATAAATAGCATTTTATTTTTGCTAAACTTAGTTTTGCATTTTCCCTTAAATCTTTTACATTCTTGTGCGTGTGTTTGTTTGTGTATTTCGGCTTTCGCTTTACACCTCGCTCACACAAGTTTGTTGTTATTGTAAGCACAGCGATTGTTTTTGTTTGTGTTTACATCTCCTTATCTCAGTTTTGGCGCTTCGCACATCTTAATACATTTGTTTGTGTGTGTGTTCGCTGCTGCATTTCGTTTTGTTTAGCAGCGCGCTCTCACAGCAAATTGTTTTTGTTTTTTGCTCTCTTGCTTAGAGCTTCATTTGAGTGCCTCCCGCTCTATTTACGTGCGCAATTCTGCCTATTCGACCTAATTGTTTATCTTTAACCCCTGTTGGAAATATGTCGTGCTGTAAGAAAAACTGCACTATTAAGTGTGCTGATGGTCTTGATCAACCAAGATTTATTAATTGTTGGTTGTGTGATAATCTAATGCATGCCAAGTGTGCTGGACTTTCAGGTCCACAATGTGATAAGATCATTGCCGTTTCTAAAAAGGAATGTGGTGCAGTGAAATGGTCTTGTCCAATATGTATCGAGTTGCAAATTGATTTCTGAAGAATGTATACTTCTGTGAGAAATCAATTCTTAAAACTTAACAAAATGGCTAAGCTTCTTTCGAGTGATTTTGTTTCTAGTCTCGATCTGCTTAGCCAATATAAATTTAACTCACCACCTGATTCTCAATTTTTAGCAGTTCCCCCTAATATACCAGTTAATCAGCCTCCCGTGACTCCATTGGCATCTCGTCACTATCAAGATGTCTCCCCAACGTTGTCCGTATCGGCCAGTCCGAGTATTGTTAACCTATTCAATTCTCCTACACCTTCTGCAAGTGATTCTATCACTCAGACATTTGAACCAGCCCAAGTCATCGCGTCTTCGGTTCGGGTCGGAAGGGTAGACCTCCTCGCAATGCAACGCCTAACAATACTACTGATAACGTAGCTGCCTCTACATCTGAGGTCCCTATATTAAATGTTGTTGCTCCTCGTAAGCAAGTATTTGTGTCCAGGTTATCCTCGGACACTACTTGTGAATCTGTAGCGGCATACATTTCAAGCAAAATTTCTGCTAGTGTCTCAATCACTAAATTTAATTTTACCACTGCTCGCAAAATAGCATTTTTTAAAATAAGTGTTCCTTATGACTCATTTTCTGTCATTTGTGATCCAAAATTTTGGCCACAACATATGATTGTTCATGAGTTTAAGCCCAAAAGGCGTAGTGAACCCTTGCCTGTTTCTCTTACTGCCGGCAACTCCAACGTACAGGACCCCGCCAGTACGGCTTCAAAAAACTAGACCTGCGGCCTGTATTCATTATCAAAATGTTAGAGGCCTCCTTACTAAGCTCAAAAATCTATATTTGAGTAGTATGTTCTTTGATTCTGATATAATTGCATTGTCAGAAACTTGGTTAACTCCTACAGTGTCTGATTCTGAAGTTATGTCAAGTAACTACCTTTTATATAGATATGATCGACCGAATCGAAGTGGTGGCGTTCTTATTGCTCTTCAGTCAGAACGCATTTCTTTTAATGTGACTACTGATATTGAAATTATTGCTGTCAAAGTAACTTTTTAAACTCGATTAATTGTTATCACCTGCTCTTATATCCCTCCAAGAGCTACTCCTTCAGTTTACTTGCAACATTTTGCCTGTATTGAAGAAATTAACCATAAAGTTAAAGATAACGACTTATTTATTGTGCTAGGTGATTTTAATTTGCCTAAAATTTCTTGGTCACTTTTTAGTAGCACAAATTACCTTATTCCCTTAAATCAAGATTTATTCTTAGATAACATGCTTGATCTCTCGTTGTTTCAAATGAACTCAATAAGAAATCATAATGATCGAATTCTCGATCTAGTTTTTATTAATGACTTCGCAAATACTGCCGTCTCTAGGTCATCCCCATTAAGTATCCCTGAAGACTTACATCATCCTACTATAGAAATTTCTATCTCAATCTCTAAACCTTTTAGTCAACCTTTATTATGTCAGCAATCACCTCGTCGTTGTTTTCGCAAGGGAAATTATTCATTGCTTAATGAACTTATCCTTGCTACCGACTGGTGCTTTTTAGAAAAAGCGACTGACATCGATATTGCTCTTAGTTCTTTCTATGAGACCCTAAATGCACTCTTAGATGTGTGCATTCCAAATTATATTCCATCGTCTGGTTCTATAAAGCCTCCTTGGTTTACACCTAGACTTTCTTATTTAAAGAATATTAAATCTAAATATTTTAAAAAATATAAGAAGTCAGGTTCAAGTCTCGACTGGTCTAAGTATACAGTGGCCAAGTCGGACTTTGCCAATTTAAACTCGATATGCTACGAGAACTATCTAACTCGTTGCAAAAGACAGCTTTCCCGTGACCCTAAACAATTTTATAAATTTGTTAACTTGAAGCGTAAATCCTCCAGTTTACCTTCCTCTTTTTTTCTTGGGACAGATATTGCTGGCAACGACTCTGCAGCCGCTGAACTATTTGCTAACTTTTTTCAATCCACCTACTCTCCAATCTCCACTTCCAACTCATCTTATCCTTATTCTATTTTTCAATCTAACACTATGTTTGCTCCCTCTATTTCCTATAACAATGTAATCTCTTCTATTAGCTCTTTAAAATCTTCTTTCATTCCTGGGCCAGACAACATTCCTAGTTGTCTACTTAAGGAATGCTGTTCTTCTTTAGCTGGTCCGTTGCATAAGCTTTTTAATTTATCCCTTGAAACTTCAATCTTGCCATATCTTTGGAAAGAATCTTATATCATTCCCCTCCACAAAAAAGGTGGTAAGTCTGATATTTCTAAATACAGAGGCATTGCAAAGCTATCAGCCATTCCTAAATTATTTGAAAAAATCCTTGTTTCTTCTTTGCAGCATCTCTGTAAATCGATAATTTGCCCTGCACAACACGGCTTTATTAAGGGTCGGTCTACTACGACCAACTGGCTTGAATTTACCTCCCTGGTAAATGATGCATTTTCAGAGAAAAAGCAAACTGATGTCATTTACACTGACTTCAGTAAATCCTTTGACTCTGTGAACCATGACCTCTTACTTTACAAACTTAACTGCATAGGTTTCCCTCCCGCCTTTATACTTTGGGTTTCCACTTATTTAAAAGGTAGAACCCAAAAAGTGCTTCTTAGGTCAACCATTTCGAGTTCGGTTCGTGTAACTTCTGGTGTACCTCAAGGTAGTCACTTAGGACCTTTATTTTTTACACTGTTCATTAACGATCTACCCACTATTCTGTCCCATTCTTATATTTTAATGTATGCAGATGATGTTAAGCTTATTTTTTCATACACTGATCCCCTGTTTCACAATCGTCTGCAAGACGATTTGAACACTATGCAACTATGGTGCTCGGCCAATAAGTTGCATCTCAATTGTTCGAAGTGTATGTTTATGACATTTAGTCGTTCTAGGCCCTACTTAGGTTCTTATACGATTGACAATATCCCTTTGCAACGTATAAAAACTGTAAAGGATCTTGGAGTTTTATTTGACTGCAAATTATGCTTCAATTTACACATCTCCACTATAGTTAATGATGCCAAAGGAGTACTTGGTTTCATTAAACGTTGGTCGAAAGAATTCAATGATCCTTTCACCACTAAACTCCTTTACGTCTCTTTAGTCCGTCCCATCCTTGAATACTGTTCGTGCATTTGGTGCCCGCAGTATCAAATAAATCAGAATCGAATTGAATCAGTTCAAAAGCAATTCTTGCTTTTCGCCTTACGTGGTTTTAACTGGGATCCCAACCGGCGTTTACCACCGTACTCCCATAGGCTTCGTCTTATTGACCTTCCGTCTTTAATTAATCGTAGGAAAACTCTTAATGTGGTTTTTCTTCACAAATTAATTAATGGCGACATTGATTCTAGTCCCCTTTTGGGCCGCCTCAGATTTTCGGTCCCCCGCAGGTCTACTAGGAATTACAGGCCTTTATTTTTACCTACATGCACAACTGATTACGCTTCACACGGTTCGTTCCGGGTTATAGCCTCTTTCACGTTTTCTACTCAGAACTCTCTCTCCCTATCCCTTCCCTAAAATCCGCACTTTTCCAATATTTTAAATCGTTAAATTCCTAACCTTACTAATACTAATAACATGTTATATTATTTTTGAAACCAATCAATCACTAACAACAACACTAATATTTATTGATCTGATTGGGTTTTTCTGGGTTTTCCCCAATCCTTGCAACAAATGTTGGATCATTTTAAATTAATAATTTTTGCTTACCCCAGATATAATTCTAATTTTAATTTTTTCTTTACAGTATATTGCTTACATTTATATTTAATATTAATTTTATTTCAAATTGTAATCTTAATTTTTATATTTAATAATTTTTTCTTTGCCGACTGCTTTTAGTCGTGCATTAATAAATAAAATAAAAAAAAAATAAAAAAATAAAACTTATCACTGTTATGGCCCGTTTACCAACACTACTTTTCTTTGACTTGTCCATTTTATGGCCAGTAGTATATAATGGATTTGTGAGTTTTATTTGGAAAAATCTCAATCGAAAAATAATTAAATGAAAACAGATAATTATTTGGAATATTTATCCAAGCTCCAATTTCCAAGAAGGTCGAAGTGCACTGGAGAAGCATTTATAAGATATATATGCTCATGAAGTGTGTGTAGAACAGTGAAATAGAAGCGCAGCAGGCAAAATTTTTTTTTTTGAAAATCGCGCGATTTTATTAAAAAAAAATTTTGTCTACGGTTTTTTATTAACACTCCTCAACACCCCTAGGATGAAGTTTATAGAGATGTTTCACAAGCTATGACCAAATCTGTGTTGGTAAACGAGTTGTAAAGTGACAAGTTGCACAGGGCAACAACAAAAATAGGCTATTTTGTATGGAAATTTAAAAAATTAAAAAAAAAAAAAATTGTGGATTGATTTGGAGTTGGCCCAGCCTAATAGACTATTACCAATGTTTGTTTTAACTGTTTTTTTTTTTTCAAAATCACATGGGTGTATATTCTTTTTCATTTAAAACGAATTTTATTTTTAAAATTAAAAAAAAAAATTCAAATTCAAATTTTTTGAAGGACTTTAGCGTCAAATGCATCTACAAAAAAATTGGAAAAAAAATCGATGGCACATGGTCTAGCTAACGAGCACTTCCTTTCTTATGAAGAATTCAAAAGTTGGATTAATACTCGGATCGATTCGCTGGATATCCCAAAATATGGACAAAATTAGAAGCTAGCAACGTCCAGTATTTTGAATAACAAGTATGCTACAATATTTTTAAAACAAAGCTTCAAAAGTAGAACAAAAAACCGCGGTAGCAAAGTTGTACACCATATAAATTTGACAAAATTTTAATGATATAAATTATATATAGTTGGTAAATGTAACTCCAATAAAGTTAGAAGGTGTATCTTTAAAATACTTGGGGCAAAGGCAACGTGAAAAGTGAAGAGGGGTGTATACTAAAATAAATCTATATCATTAAATAAAATTTATGATTACAGTTCGTGGTATAGAATTTTAAATTGTTCGATAATTGATTTAATTTTTCTTTAAATACCTGGCACGGGCCACATATTGTGGCGGTCCATTTAGCGCCTCGATAAGAGAGACAGGGATGTATCCCGTTGGAATATCAATAGGTGCTGACTCGCCAGCCACTGACGTTGGTGGATTCTGATGTAGCATGTGTGTGCTGATTCCTTTTTGTACCGCTCGTATTTGTAGCAGAGCCCGGAAAGGTGCACGGCAAATGGGGCAGTTGTTTGCTTGGTATCGCAGAGAGTCGGCACACGAATTGCATAGACACAGATGCCGGCAGGGCAAAATGAGTGTGTCGCGAGTTTCGCTCATGCATATAACACACTCACTGCCATGGTCGTCAATCTCTTCATCTTGAGACGACTTGTTTACCGCCTTATTTTCAATACCGTAAATCTCTTGTAATAGGTAGCAGAGACCATCCACAAATATCTTTTGTTTGAGAGCACGGAGAACATATGTCTTTGTGTCTGAATGATGGTCAATCACACAAATGGTTGTATGCGACTGACGACATTCTTCGTTGCCTTCCTCTATAACGCAGTGAATAGCTACAGGGTACTGGTCGCGACCTGCGTTGTAAACGAGATCATCCTCGTGTATTAACTGCGGATTAAATACGTGACTGGGCTGTGAAAAGCATTGATTTATCCCTTTCTCATAGTGGTACGTATCTGACGAGAATGTCAGACCCTCACGTTGAGTCAGCGTGACGCCGCTAGGACTGACATTTTCTGTACAAAAGTAGTACACAGTAATGGCACACTTTGCATCAGAGTCGAAGGTAAACTCAATATTGTAACTGGAGTTTGAAGGCCCCGTTTCCTTGTCTGCTGAATTGCATAGCACATTTCCATCAACCACCGTCTGGATACTTTCATTTATCTCATTTTTCTTTTCGTTCTGCTGCAAAGTATCTTCACAGTCACCTTCAGTATCATTTTGTGTCTTATTATTTGGCACTCGCACAAAGCGAACAGATTCCTTGCGTATGTTGACAAGACTCTTTAGAGTTTTAGTTGGTTCATTGGCCTGTGGTGGAGGATAGGGAAAGGCTGTGGGACGATTGCCAAGGAAGTTGAGGTCTGCATTTTCGCCAAACAAATATGACTCGGGCTCGGGCGTGTCAAAGCGCTCACCGCCCATGATAAAGTGCGTGCCAAAGAAGTTCCCTGCTCGAGGCGGATATTTGTAGGCATGATTGGATGTGTGATCTACTTCCTCCACAGCTGCGTTTTGCCTGCTCACAAAGTTTCCCATCTGTATTTCGTTTGTCGATTTTCTATTTTATTTTAAGCTAACACGGAATCTTGATTTGTTATAACACATATATAACATCCACGTACATATATGTCTAAGTTCTAATAGAGTTGTATTAAATCGTTAGCACTAAGATCTATTGAACTAGTCCCTAAAGTGAACGAATGAATTAAATCCCTAATTATAGATGTACGTCAAGATAGCAACGGTCCACCAGCAATGAAAAACGGAACTAGGTTCACGGCGTCGGAACCACTTATGATCTTTCGCATTTTTAAATTAAGAACCATGCATCTGTTTTGGCGGTCATTTTGTATGGGGATTTTTCTGAGGCAGCTGCGTTCATTGCAAAATATCTCAAAAACGTTCTGAAAACTTTTTTTAAAAGTGGTCTCATTAGAAAGGTAAAATTGTGACCTTTAATCGTGTATTATCTAAGCTTAGATGTTTAAAAATGGTGAACATTTTTTTTTTTTTCATTTTCTATTTTCACTTGGGTCACCCAATCCAAAGGCTGAAATTGACAAAATGTTGCTTAAAACTATAGATAAAACAATTTTCTACAATTCAGCTTCATTACTTTATTGATTTAATGCCGAAAAACATTTAAAAAATGCGAAAGTTCATAAGTGGTTCCGACGCCGTGAACCAAGTTCCATTTTTCGTTGCTGGTGAACCGTTGCTATCTTGACGTACATACATAGGTAATTTAGTTCAGTGAATAAATCACAAAACAAATCGTTCATTTGTGGGATTCCTGAAACAGATTCGGACTTGATTTTGACTTGGTTTACGCATATCTGAATCAGTTTCAGGAACGACCCTTTTTGCACACTGATTTGATTATGATATCAAGAATTTAAAAAATTGCGGGAAAACACAAATTGACAATTGATAGTGTGAAAACTGTTTTCCTTGAACTTTTTAATAATAGTTTGGTTACAGAATAGTATAGTTAGAATGATACAAGTTGCTTATAATGCTTAACTTGCAATTTTACACTTTACCAGCTCCTTTATTATCTGCGTCTTTTTAAGCTGTTTTAGTGCATTAGCTTAAATTCTAACAGCCCTTTCTTAGCTATCATCCATCTGAGACATTTTTAGTTATTATTCTGAATTCAAATTATCCATTCTTGAAATGCAAAAAGCTTTTGACATTCTCCAAATTAAAACCGCAGCAATATGTAAACAAACACCAAGTGTGGCCAAATAATATTATCGAAATGCACGGTCTCACATGTTATCAAAATGAAATCAAAACGAAATCAGCCTCAAATCTGATTTCGCGAAATCACTTAGGGTTCCCACACTTTCCGTATAATTTTTTTAATTTGCCTGACATCCCTACACATTTTGTATAGAGCAGCTGTGAACAAATGATCGGCGAAATCAAATTCGTAACGAAACCAAATCAGTATCGTTATCAGGAGTACCTACAATATATACATATTATCGATTGTGTGCAGTGATGCCAATTTAGCCTTTTCGCGGAGAGATTTGTCCTATTTTCAACTGCTTCAGCCGTGAAAAATATCAAACAGCCTCTATCCGAAAATCTAGAATATTTTTAGATTTAAGTTATCATTAGAAAATTTTCAAATCGAAAACGAAGTTAAAACAAAAATAGTTGCTAAATACGCAAACATTCACCTTGTAAAATGGGAGAATGTAGAAAATACACAAAAGTTTTCGACTGAGGCAAAAAATTATCGAGATTCGGCTGGCAACAACCCTTTTCTGGAACTTTTAACATTTACTCTGACCGTACTAGTATTGAATTGGTCGAATGCAGAAATCGATCGTGTATTCAGCCAAGTTAAATTGGTAATATAAAAAATTAGAAACCGTCTGGAAGCAAAGACGTTAAATGCCATTTTGACCATAAGGGAAATGTGTATATTATACAATTTTTCAATTATATATTAATGTATATTTTATCTTCTGAAGATTTGGATTGCGTCGGCACAAGTCCTGTTGCGATCTATATAAATTACCCGACAAATATTTAAAACAAATTGGTGCCATGGCGGCATATGAAATAAAAGAAAAGGCAGAGGAGACAATAATTGACGATACCCTCAAACAATTAAATTAAATTTTAAAAAATGTCCTATTTCTTGCTCTATATTTTTTTTTTTGCCTTTTTCCCTGTGCTTTCTTGTCCTATTTTTCCGAAAAATAGTTGGCATCACTGATTGTGGCAGGTGGCGAATAAATATTAGGAAGACGATAGATAGATATTCTGTTGCAAAATGCATTTGCAATTATTTTTTGCTGTTAACTTTGGAAATAGCACTAAGCAAATATTATTTGCTTAGAGGTAATAGTCCATTCGGTTGCAGAAACAACAACAAAATTATGCAATGTTGTATGGAAACTTCAAACGTTAAAAAATCTAGTTGAGTCCCCAGACCAATTTTTTCGGCTAAGTTAATGAAAAATTGCCCTCTATTTAAGGTTTTTTTTTTTGATTTGGAGTTGGCCCATCCAAATAGACCTTTACCTTCACTTTAAATGTAAAATCGAAATTGGCTCTTATAAGCAAACCGCTAGTGCACGGTTGAAGCCTACAATTTAATCTTTCTAATGAGACTATTTTAAAATAAAGTTTTTATAACGTTTTTGAAATATTTTGCAATGAACGCATCTACCTCAGAAAAATCCCCATACAAAATGACCGCCAAAATAGATGCATGGTTCTCAACCCTTAATATCTTTTCTCAGGACGAACGGCCCAAAAAGCGGAATATACCAAATTAAAGCTACAAGCTTGTAGAAGCTTTTTCAATTAAATTAAAAAAAAGTTTTCAGACAGTTTTTGAGAAAATTAATTATTTGTACATTAACCTCAAAAGGTTCATTAGCAAGTTCAATCGAACTAGTAGTTCCAACGTGAACTGAACTACTACGCAACAGAAAGCTGGCTAATATAACTCGGTTTATATGCGAATGTCTACAGCAGAAAGCTGACCGCTAAATGATGTCGTTGCTATCTTTTAAATTTTTTTTAAATTATTTAAGTCATGGCCCCATTTGCACGATATTGGGGAATATAGTCCTTAATTTTACTAACATTTTGCTGCAACTTTCATCAATTTCTTTCTGACAGTTTTTGAGAAAATCGCATTTTACTAATTTTCGTAATCTGTTTTGAGAAAGTTAAACATAATTGCACTTTTTGTAATTAATTGATTTTTTAATTATATATATAAGTTAAAATGCAATTTTATTTGGATGCATTAGTATTACTAAATGAATTACACACCAAGAAATTACACCACAGAAAATATTTTTAGACACAAAAGTAACAACACCTACTGTGATTCACATTGACTTACGAGTAATGTCGATAAGACCGTATTGATTTTATGAAATTTTAATACGCTTTTTAGTTTCAAATGTAAGGAATACGACTTCCCAATCTATTGTTTGGGCAACTATCCAAGTGTTGCCAACGTTATAAGCTTTTCAAAATATTGAAAACAATAATGGGATTCCTGAAACTAATTCAGAATTACATTTGAAACTAAAAAGCGTATTAAAATTTCATAAAATCAATACGGTCTTATCGACATTACTCGTAAGTCGCTATGTTATGCAAAATATTAAATATGCAAAATAAAATGTTTTTTGCTTCTTGTTGAATATATGAATTAAAACAACGTATATGTAACAGCATACATGCCTGTATGTAAACATCAGAGAAGAACTCTGTTAGCATTTAATGTTAAGTTTTTAGTCGCCATTAATACTTTGTCGAATACACACGAAGTGTACTTATATTTAAAAATAAATCGAATAGGTTATGGGCCCAGACATTGCTGGACTGCGCTGGTGACTCCGTTTGCAAAATAAAGTTTTGATTGAGCGTAAAAATGATGTCGTCGATGCATAATATCGAGAAGCTCGATAATGACAATTATGGTGCCTGGTCAGTACACATGAAGAGCGTGTTAATTCATGCTGATTTGTGGTCTGTCGTTTGCGGTCGAGTCGTTAAAAAAGAGAACGACAACGCACAGGCAAAGGCAGATTTTGACACAAAAGATGAGAAGGCAATGGCAAGCATTATGTTTTGCATAAAGGCAACGCAAATAAACAATGTTAAGCATTGTATAACATCAGCGGGTGTTTGGAATATGTTGCGTGAGATCCATGTACCAAGAGGACCAGCACGGCGTGTAACATTGCTCAAGCAATTATTGGCCACAAAAATGAAAGAAGGAGATAGCATGGCTGGGCATCTTGGAAACTCCTTTGACGTGGTGGAAAAACTCAATGAGATTGAGGTCATGATTCCTGATGAGCTTTTGTGCATATTGCTCTTGTCGACGTTGACAAGCTCATACGAAAGTTTCGTAGTGGCAATAGAGACTCGCGATACTCTACCGACGCTCGCCTCACTCAAGGTAAAGCTTCTAGAAGAAGGAGATAGACGCAAAGCAGAGAATTGTGTGGAAGAAGAACAGAAAATGTTCGGAATGCGTGCACAAAAGAAAGGTAAAAATCAGTGCGCGCAAAAGCAATTAGACAAGAGTGAGCGGGACAACAAGCGAAGCGGCGAAAAAAAGTCGGGTTGTTGGGCTTGCGGCCGCCGCGGCCATATTGCTGTAAATTGCAAGTCGAAAGACCACAAAGAAAATAGAGAAAATGATGCCGAAGAATCAAAGAAATCGTTTTCAGTGTTTTGTGGTAATATAAATAAAAAAGAAATGCCCTCAGAATATGCGTGGTGCTTGGACAGCGGCGCTACAGCGCACCTTTGCAAAGACAAGGCTCAGTTTATCAACTTAACAGAATGTAAAGAGCGGATTATTCTTGCAGGTGACAATTACATCGAAGCGAGCGGTCGTGGAACTGTGCGTTTGTATTTGAAAAGTGGACATGTGGATCTACTTGATGTATTGTTCGTAACAGGCCTGCAATGCAACTTTATATCAGTTACTAGAGCAAGCAATAATGGTTTTACAGTTGAGTTTGCTGCAGAAAATGCATATGTAAAGGATAAAAACGGCCAAGTGGTGTTAACTGCAAAGAAGCAACAAGATTTGTTCATGCTGGAAACAAATATGGAAAAGTGCTACGCTGCCATGGTAAATGGCTCAGAATTGATGAAATGGCATCGCCGGTTTGGACACCTTAATTTTGACAGTTTGCAAAAAATGATAAAAAGCAACATGGTACACGACTTGAAGGCAAGTCTATGTGGATTAGAAGATCGTTGTAACGTGTGCAAAATGCAAAATATGCGTAAAACGGTTCCCAAAGGCTTCACAAAATCGATCCAAAGATGTGCTAGGCTTGATACACACTGATATATGTGGCCCTATGAGCAAGCCGTCAAATGGTGGAGCAAGATATTTTGCAACGTTTATAGATGACAAGACCCGATTTGTGTACGTTTGCTTTCTAAAGTCAAGAGATGAAATCTTTGAGAAGTTTAAAGAATTTTTTAATGCATATGCAGAAAAACAAACTGGAAAGAGCATTAAAGCGATCAGGAGCGATAATGGAAGAGAGTATTTGAGCGAGGTGTTCGAAAACTATTTGAAGAGCAGCGGAATCAAGAGACAGCTGACAGTCCCGCACACCCCGCAGCAGAACGGCGTGGCAGAGCGTGCCAATAGGACTCTTGTGGAGGTGGCCCGTAGCATGCTGGTGCATGCCGGCACTGATGAAGCATTCTGGGCAGAAGCCGTTAAGGCAGCTTCGTACTTGCGAAACCGTTCAGAGACGTCGACATTGACCAATGTCACACCTCAAGAGGCCTGGTCTGGAAAGAAGCCTTGTGTAACGCACCTCAAAGTGTTCGGCTCTAAGGCTATTGTACTAGACAAGACGCACAAGAGAAAGTTTCAGCCAAAGGGAGAAGAGCATATCATGATTGGCTACTCCGAAACTGCAAAGGCTTATCGTTTATACAATCCACGTAAACGTAAGGTAATAGAAGCTCGAGATGTAATATTTTTTGAATCTATTATGGCAGAAGATGGTCAAGTAAAGTACCAGGATCTCGCATGTGATGAAGAAATCATGATGGTCATGCCTCCAGACAAGCCGGATGATGAGTCATCGGTGGAGCTTCAATATGAGCCTGCTAGTTCATCAGCTTCGAGCAACTCAGTGCCTGATTATGAGCTGGATACCGAAGGCATAGCAGACAAGCAGTGCATTGAAGAATGAGCGTGTGAGGAGCAAGTTCGTCGTGGTCCAGGAAGACCAAAGTTAGTACATAGCGGTCAACGTGGGCGTCCGCGCAAGATGTACAACACCTTGAATGCCATGTCTAGAGATGACATTGATGTTCCTGAAAGCTATAAGAAGGCGCTGGACACGAGCCATGCTGACAACTGGAAGTCTTCAATGCAGAAGGAGATTGCAAGTCTGCGAGCCAATGACACTTGGTCATTGGTTGAACTACCGAAGGGCGAAACCGCAATTGGCTGCAAATGAGTTTACGCTGTAAAGCGCGACAAGTTTGGCAAAGTCGAGCGCTTCAAATCTCGACTAGTCGCGAAGGGCTGCAGTCAGCGCTACGGAATTAATTATTTTGAGACTTTTTCCCCAGTAGCTAGGTATTCGTCAATCAGGCTGGTGATGGCCATGGCCGTGGAGCATGGCATGTACATGCATCAGATGGATGTGTCGGCAGCGTATCTTAACAGCGAGCTTAGTGAAGATGTCTACATGCGTCAACCTGAAGGGTTCGTTGACGGAAATCATCCCAAACGTGTTCTGAAGCTGCACAAATCGTTATATGGGCTTAAGCAGAGTGGCCGCGAGTGGAATGAGACGCTTAATAGCGTCCTATTAGACATAGGTTTCATTCCATGCGCAAGTGAACCTTGCGTGTACACACTTCAAGATGAGCAGCAGTTCAACATAATCGTTGTGTATGTTGATGACCTGATACTGGCCAGCAAAAGCAAAGATGACCTGAACAGAATTAAGGGACTAATATCCGATCAGTTTGATGTGGTTGATGTAGGCAACTTGAAACATTTCTTGGGAATGGAGATCGACCGAAAAGGAGAGACTGGTGGCATAACAGTTGGCCACAAGCAATACATTCAGGATCTGTTGCACCAGTACGGCATGGAGAACTGTAAGCCAAATGTTGTACCGCTAGAAGCAGGATTTCAAGTAAAGTGCGAGACTGAAGGATGTCAAAAGGTGAATCAAGTCAAGTATCAGTATTTGATTGGCTCACTGATGTACTTGGCCATAACAACTCGTCCCGATATTCTGCACTCTGTCTCCAAACTCGCGCAGAGAAACTCTGATCCACATCAGGAGCACGAAGCAGGTGCGAAGCGTGTGCTACGATATCTAAAGGGTACTGCTGACTTGAGCATGCACTACGAGCGAACCGGCAAGTCAATCTATTGCTATGTGGATGCAGATTGGGCAGGCGACAGTAGTGACCGCAAGTCCTTTAGTGGATGGGCTTTCTTTGCAGCAGGTGCTGCGTTTACATGGGAATCGAAGAAGCAGAGCATCGTCGCACTAAGCAGCACAGAAGCCGAATACGTGGCTCTATCATCGGCTGCTAAGGAGGCCGCATATATCAACAAGCTGGTTGAGGAGATGGGCTTTGGCAAGACGACAGCAATGATGATGTACAGTGACAATCAAAGCGCTCAGTGCCTTGTAAAGAATTCTACATTTCATGCCCGCAGTAAGCATATCGACATCAAATATCATCATGTGCGAGAAATGTATAAGAATAATGTAATCGAAATTAGTTACGTGCCCACTGAAAGTATGATATCTGATGTGTTAACTAAAAATCTCGTAAGAGTTAAACATGAAAAATGTATTCGATTGTTAGGTTTAAATTAACCTGTAAATTTGTTTATGATCTATAGTTACATAGTACGTTGAGAAGGAGTGTTGAATATATGAATTAAAACAACGTATATGTAACAGCATACATGCCTGTATGTAAACATCAGAGAAGAACTCTGTTAGCATTTAAGCTATGACGCTATGTTAATGTTAAGTTTTTAGTCGCCATTAATACTTTGTCGAATACACACGAAGTGTACTTATATTTAAAAATAAATCGAATACTTCTCATAATGATACCAGAAAAAAACAAGTGGGAAAGGCTATAGTCGAGATCCCGACTATAGGATACCCGCTACTTATTTCACTACATATAAAAGTACTTTAAAGAAAATTTTCTAACAATACAAAATCAATTGCATACTCTAGGGGGCATGTATTGCTTAAAGAATCATTTTCAGACAATAACTGCTGTTCTACTTGTCCGATCGTGTTGCGATTCAGTGGGATAATAAATAATAATAATAGATATCAGTGACTACAAGAAAACTGTTATCTTAAAAACTGTGGGTGTGGTAGCTTTTCGCGATTTGTGGGGGCGGAGGGGGGCGTGGCTTAAATTTGAAACAAACTTGATCTGCGTGAGGTATATAGAAATCTGTGTGCCTAATTTGGTTACTCTATCTCTTATAGTCTCTGAGATCCTTTTGTTCATACGGACAGACGGACAGACACAAATGGCTATATCGACTCGGCTGTTGATGCTGATCAAGAATATATGTACTTTATAGGGTCGGAGATGCTTCCTTCTCCCTGTTACATACATTCCAACGAACACAATATACCCTTATACTTATGTTTTATAAGTAACGGGTATAAATATTAAAAGAAAAGGCTAGAATTTCCGCTGTCCGTTGATTTCGTTTTCTTCCCGCAATTGGACTTTGAAAAGAACCAGTTTGGTCGGGAAAATGTTGTTTTGGCAACACTGAAAATGACCGATATAGTCACGGTTGCCACTTGAAAAAGTCTAATGGCCGATTTCTCATCTTAATTTCAAAGCCTAGTTTACCCATAGAGAACTTTACTATAAATATAGGCCTTAACTCTTTTCGTTTACTATTCTTGATTTTAGTATAACATTAAGAATTGTGACTAAGTTGTCAGCTCGGTTCCACAAAAAGAGTCACACTTTTTAAAAATGAGCAACACTTGTCGAAAAGTTTGGCGCAAAATTGAAAATTTTGAAATTTTTGTGTGAATTGTGTTATATCTCAACCGCTTTGAGAGCTAGAGCAACCAAATTTGGCAGAAAGACTACCATGAATGTGGAATAATTCAAGAGCCTTTCAAATTTTTTCCACGCCACCGTTGTCCAATGCAAAAACAATATATCACACCCACATTTTTGAGTATAGAACTCTTTTGTTTTTAAATAACGTTTCGTGTTATTCTTAGCTATTATTCTGCTTATTCTCATTAATATCAGATAAACATCGCGATTATAAATTAGGATAAATGATGATAAACAGTTAAGGACCCTAAAGGTATGCAATAATTGATACACTTTATGGCGTTGCCCTTAGCAACACCAAAATAATCGTAGTTGGCGAATGTTAAGCCCTTAAAGTTTGGATGACCTGCTCTGTAACTTATAGCCTGCCTGCAACTAAATTTTTGACAAGAAAATCTAAGTTCCCTTCACAGCCAATTTGTCTACACTGTAAAGTTAAAAGCATGATGAAAAAACGGCCCTAAATGCACCAAAATGAAATAAAAAAAGATCCATTTTCGCCAAAAAAAAGCGCCAAAAATTGTTTTTCAATTCATATTTTCAGAGCTGTCTTGAGACGACTTGGTTCCCGTTGTAAATTTTTTTGTGATGAATATAGATTCTATATACACAAAATCGAATAAGCACAAGTTAGACTAATTTGTAATATTTCTACACAGAAAAAAAAATCCATTCTAAAAATCAAGTTTAAAAAACTTGATTTTGGCTTGAATTTTTTAAGTATGTGTTATGAACTGCGTTGTTTCTCAGTGGGCCGCGCCGGCTGGCTCATCGGTTCGCAGGGTAGAGTCCCATCCCTGGCCCGCAGTCCTTCTCTACCTCCTTTGGCCCGAACTCCACTCCTTCCTCTCCGCGGTTGCAATTCCCGAACGCGCTGGTCCCGCTCTCATCGCGTTCTCTATGGAGTTTCCCGGACAGTTGACGCATTCAGGGCAGAGTGTATCCAGTTTTCCGCATCTGTAACAGAAAATTTTCCGTTCCTTCGACAGACAGTTGGCCCAATTTGTTTGGTGAAGAGCTGAAAAGGAATCGCAATTGTTTGTGTTCCCTGTGCCGCCCAAGAATAAAGTCGCTGTCGCTTTGTTTAATAAGAAAATATTAACATTTATTAAAGACTTCATACAAAGAGGTTAAAAATATAAAAGTCGAACAAAGAAATTATATAAAATAAAACATAAAAAAATATTTGGTAATTGTCTATTAGTTAGGGCCCACATCCAAATCAAAAAAAAAAAAAACCCACATAGAGGGCCATTTATCATGAATTTAGCCGAAAAAATTAGTTGGCGGTCTCAACTAGTTTTTTTTTTTTAAATGTTTAAAGTTTCCATACAAAATAGCCTATTTTTGTTGTTGCCCTGTGAAACTTGTCACTTTACAGCTCGTTTACCAACACTGATTTGGTCCCCCGGTCACAAATAGCTTGTGAAACATTTCTATAAACTTCATTCTAGGGGTGTTGAAGAGTGTGAATAAAGAACCGTAGACAAATTTTTTTTTTAAAAAAATCGCGCGATTTTTTAAAAAAAAAATTTTGCCGGCGGCGCTGAACTTTCACGGTTTAACACACACTTCATTAACATATATTTATATCTAATGATTGCTTCTCCACTGCACTTCAACCTTCTTTTGGAATTGGAGCTTAGCTAAATATTCCAAATAATTATCTGGTTTCATTCAATTATTTTTCGATTGAGATTTTTCCAAATAAAACACACAAATCCATTATATACTTGATAAACTGGCCATAAAATGGACAAGTCAAAGAAAAGTAGTGTTGGTAAACGGGCCATAACAGTGACAAGTTGCACAAGCAACAACAAAAATAGGCTATTTTGTATGGAAACTTTAAACATTTTTAAAAAAAAACTAGTTGAGACCGCCAACTAATTTTTTCGGCTAAATTCATGATAAATGGCCCTCTATTTGGGGTTTTTATACCCGTTACTTATAAAAAATAAGTATAAGGGTATATTGTGTTCGTTGGAATGTATGTAACAGGGAGAAGGAGGCATCTCCGACCACATAAAGTATATATATTCTTGATCAGCATCAATAGCGGAGTCGATATAGCCATGTGTGTCTGTCCGTCCGTCCGTCTGTCCGTCTGTGTGAGCGCCTAGATCTCAGAGACCATAAGAGATAGAGTAACCAAACTTTCACACGTAGATCACAAATGCGTTGGAGCAGGTCAAGTTTGTTTCAAATTTTGGACCCGCCTCCTTCCACGCCCGTAATTCGCGAAAAACCGGTCATCCGTCTGTATAAACACAAGGATCTCAGAGACTATAAGAGATAGAATAACCAAATTTGTCACACAGATTTCCATATACCTCAAGCAGATCAAGTTTGTTTCAAATTTAAGCCACGCCCCCCTCCGCCCCCGCAAATCGCGAAAAACCACCTCACCCACAATTTTTCATATAATACGTATTTTTTGGTAATAACCGATATCTGTTATTATTATCTATTATTCCACTGAATCGCAACAAGATCGGACAAGTAGAACAGCAGTTATTGCGTGTCTAAGTTGTTGAATCAACAGGTGCCCCCTAGAGTATGCGATAGTTTTTGTATTTTTAAACCTTATTAGAATGCTTCAAATTCTCAACTAGTTCTGGCAACGCAAATATGACATTAGGATTGAATCGCTAATGTATTGAAATAAGTAACGGGTATCCTATGGTCGGGGTCTCGACTATAGCCTTTCCCACTTGTTTTTTTTTTTTTGATTTGGAGGTGGGCCCTAACTAATAGACAATTAACAAATATTTAAATTAAAATCCGATTAAAATTAAATAATAAAAATAATATTAAATTAAAATTAGATCAAAATCGTATTAAAGTAAAGTAAAATTAAAGTAAATTTAAAAGAAAATTTAATTAAAATCTGTGTAAAGTTAAATTAAAACAAACAGTTTAGGAACAACACAATAATAACATATAGCAGACTTATTGAGCAAAACAAAATATCTACATATATATATATATTCAAAACAGAACGTATAAACAAACACATATCGCCCCTTAAACCACCCAGAGAGCTCTTTAGGCAGGTTAAGGTAGATTTAAGCGATTCACACATAATTACATACAAACATATTTACATTGACACGCACAAACATACTTACAAGTATTCAAAAACTCACATGCGTGACTAAAAATATATATATATATAGTAACGTAGTTATAGAGCTAGATGCACGTACCAATACAAACATAACTCAACCGACAGAACCACAGCCAGATACAATTCATAACATAAACACTTCTCAGGAAGCTCAAATTCAAAACATAACAATTAAGAAACAGAACGGTTCACAGGCAGATCATATAAGCCAAATGTAAACATAAAATATCTTGATAAGTCCCGCAGCTGCCGATTCAACTTATAAATAAATAATTTGCATCGACAGCATAATTTCTCCAACATATGCGCCTCGCGACAATGGTCACGTAGGCCGCAGCTGAAAATGAATTGTAAACATAACTTTTGAGGTTTCTTTATTCATTTCGATCGAAGATCGAGTTAGTCTTAATTTATTCTTAAGCTCACAAAGAACACGCTGAATAAAAACTTATCTGCACTCAAATGTGTTTGTGTTTTTGTTCTAATATTTAATTTCGGTACTTAGCGAAAACAAGTGCCAAGTAAGTGGCGCAGCCGGTAGGATAGAAATTATTTATTGACGTATACGATAAAGTTTCTATCCGCTAAAGAACTACATTTCCAATACCGCGTTAATTACAACATTCGGTTAGTGAAATATTAAATCAATCAAAGCTCGAACGAAGCTTTTTGAAAAAAAAAAAAAATAAAATAATAATAAACTTAAAAATAAAAATCTTAATTTCCTAAACCGCGTTAATTACAACATTCGGTTAGTGAAATATTTAATCAATCAAAGCTCGAACGAAGCTTTTTGGTGAACAATAATAAACTAAAAAAAAAAAAAAAAAAGTTAATAAATTAAAAAATGGCACCAGATCCAGATGCAGCCAGCAGTGCTAACGCCGAGCTTAGCGTTGAGCAAATAGGAATGTGCTTAAAATATATTAACAGCCTACGGAAATTCGATGGCAACCCAACGCACCTGTGCTTGTTTGTGAAGAGCATCGATTCAGCGCTTTCGCTGTTTTCCACCGGTAGACCAATCCAGATGACACTCCAGCTGAATGCAGTGAAGGGGCTTCTCATCGGAGACGCTATGCGGGTATTGATGAAGGCGAACTACGAAACGTGGTACACCTTAAGGGCAGCCCTACTACAACATTTTGAAGACCGGGCACCATTACATCAGTTAATAGGGAGCATCAGGACGATTAAATTTAAAGGAGATCTCAGTAAGTTCATAAACGATCTTGAATTTACATCAAATCGGGTTTATAATCGACTAAATTTAGGCGGAACTCCAAGTGAGAAATTAATGTATTCGTCATCCCTTGATGACTTTTTAAGTGATTGCATTTATGAAGAATTACCAGAAAGAATTTTGTTTAGACTAAGTAGATTTGACATAAGTACACCTATGAAATTAAGACAAATAGCTATGGAAAAGGGATTATTAAACAATTGTCCACAAAATAATGAATATTCCAAGAATGATCAATTTAATAAGATCAAATACAACCAGACCAATTTTAGACCAAATTATACTTTTCAACCAATTCCACAAAACGCAGTACCGCTGTATACACCAAGATACAGCTTCAATCCAAATTATATACCACGACCAAATTTTGTCCAAAATCAGCCATTGAATCAAATTCAACAAACTTTACCTCGAACAAGCCAATATCAACCCAGACCACAGTTTAACCCGGCACAAAACAATCAAACTCAGCAACAGCCAGAATTTAGAGTTCCATTTAAAAGACAAAGAGAAAGTACACAACAAAGACGCGTAGAGCCAATGGAAGTTGTTGAAAATTTTCGGCTACAAGCCTCGGACAATCAGCAGGAACAGTTACAGAACCAAATGAGTCAGGAGGAATACCAAGAGGATCAAGAATATCCTCAAATGTTCAACCAAATAGGTCAGGAGGAATATCAGCAGGATCAGGAATACGTAGTCCAGGAGCAGAGCTATATAACTCCGGAAGAATACAACCAATACCAGCAAGATTTACAACAGCAACCATAGAATTGTTTATTGAAAGGCAGCGTTGCAAATGTTTAATCGATACAGGGTCAAATATTAGTTTTTGCACGCCAAATATTTGGAAACATATAGTGGCCATTATATTAACTAATCCATTAAAAGTCACTACATTGGCAGGAACAATTAATATACCATACATGAAATATGTAAAATTACCAAATATACTGAACACAACAGCGAAAATGTATGTTCACCACTTTTCTGATAACCACCACGTACTGATAGGCAGAGACTTATTACAACAATTGCACGCAAGCATCGATTTTATAAAGGGATCAGTAACTTTAAATAACACAGAATTTGAATTCATAAGCCCAGACCCAGAACCAACACTTGAAGCTAATCAAGAATACGAGCTTACACACCCACACGAATGGTTAGGTAATATTGAAGAAGTAAAGGAAAATAAGACATTAAACGAACTTAATACAGAAGAACAAAATGTACTACAAAAAATTCTTACCGATTATAGAGACATTCAATATAGCGACGGCGACGTGTTAACTTTCACAAATAGTGTTAAACACGAAATAAAAACAAAAACAGAAGAACCAATTTATAGAAAATCATACCCTTATGCACAAATTCACGAAAACGAAGTAAATGAACAAATTAATGACATGTTAAAACAGGGTATAATCCGGCATTCGAACTCACCATATAATAGTCCGCTACTAGTGGTAGGAAAGAAAGACGGTAAATTGCGTCTGGTAATAGACTATAGAAAACTAAATGAAGTTACAGTAGATGACAGATTTCCAATCCCAAACATCGACGAGATACTAGACAAACTGGGCAGATGCCAATATTTTACCACACTTGACTTGGCCAAAGGGTTTCATCAAATCCAAATGCATTCAAATTCAATTAAAAAGACAGCTTTCTCAACAAAACATGGTCATTACGAATATACTCGTATGCCATTCGGCTTAAAAAATGCACCCGCAACATTCCAACGATGCATGAATCACGTTTTAAATGGTATCATTGGAAAACATTGTCTTGTTTATCTTGACGATATCATCATCTTTTCGACTTCACTCCAAGAGCATGAGATTTCAATAAGAAAAGTTTTAGATCGTTTAAAACAATACAATCTTAAACTACAATTAAGTAAATGCACATTTATGCAAAGAGAGACTTCATTTCTAGGACACATCGTAACTCCCGACGGCATCAAGCCAGAACCGCAAAAAATAGAATCAATCCAACGTTATCCAATACCAAAAAATCCAAAAGAAATAAAATCATTCTTAGGTTTGGCAGGATACTACCGAAAATTTATAAAAGACTTCGCAAAAATAGCAAAACCAATGACAAATTATCTTAAAAAAAATCAAACTATTGACGTTAATAATGAAGACTATAAAAATTCGTTTAATAAATTAAAGACCTTAATAGCCAGCGACCCCATATTAATAAGACCCAATTTTAATAAAAAATTCACCCTTACTACAGACGCAAGTAATTTTGCATTAGGTGCAGTTTTGGCACAAGAAAATAAACCAATATGTTTTGCCAGTCGAACTCTAAATGAACATGAAACCAGATATTCAGCAATCGAAAAAGAGTTATTAGCTATAGTATGGGCCACTAAATATTTCCGACCCTATCTATATGGACGCCGATTTACAGTACAAACAGATCACAAACCTTTAGTTTGGTTGGAATCTCTTAAAGAACCCAACATGAAACTTCAACGGTGGAAAATAAAGCTTAACGAATTTGACTTTGAAATAAAACACATACAGGGAAAAGAAAATCATGTCGCAGATGCTCTGTCTAGGATAAAAATAAATGAAACATTTATGGGAGATGCGCATAGTGAAGACAATGATAGTCAGGCTGATACGACCTTAGCAACAATACATAGTGCATCAGAGGATGGTAGTCAGTATATCCAGATAACAGAAAGACCAATAAATCATTACAATAGGCAAATAATAATGACTAAAGGAACCGGGCATAAAGTAAAAACAGAAAAATATTTTAACAAGAACATAACGCAAATAGAATACCTATCGCCATTAAATGAAACCGAAGCAAAAGACATACTAGAAAACGTCGTAGGAACCAAAAATACAACAATTTATATTACCGACGATCAAGACTTCGCGCTAATACAAAGAACATACTTGACCTTTTTAAATCCCAGAACTAGAGGAAAATTGACAAAATCAACAACATTAAAGAAAAACATGGAAAGCTACGCAGATTTTAAAGAAATGATTTTAAAATTACATGAAGAAAAATTACACCAAGGTATAGAAAAAGTTGTAAACGAATTTAAGGCTTCAGATTTTTACTTCCCCGACTACCATAATTTAATACAGAATATTATTAATAAATGTGAAATTTGCAAACTTGTTAAAGCAGAACATAGATTTACCAAATTGCCTATGGAAATTACACCGAAACTTAATAAAACCAGAGAAAAATATATGATAGATTATTACATAAATAACAGACGGAACTATCTGACTTGTATTGACGTATATTCTAAATTCATGATGGCCGTAGAAACAGAATCAAGAACATGGCTCGATGTAAAAGGAGCATTACTTACAATATTTAACACAATGGGGAAACCAAAACTAATTAAATCAGACAGAGATACAGGAATGAACAGTTTAAGCCTTCGAAACTGGTTAGAAAGTGAAAACGTAGCCATAGAATACAATACAAATAAAACAGGAGTTGCAGACATTGAAAGAATTCATAAAACAATTAATGAAAAAATGAGAATAATATTAACTACCAAGGATATTGAACAATCAGGTACAGAAATGCAGGAAATAGCTTATACTTATAACCATAAAATAATACACGGAACTACTGGTAGAACGCCCGCCGACATATTTTTGTACAATAAACAACCAATAAAAAATGTGCAAGATAATAAAAAAATTAAGATCGATAAAATAAATGCAAATAGAAAAGAACATGAAATTGACCCACAAATTTCAAAAAATTTACAGAAGACTCAGAAATCGCACAACCCATTTAGAAAAAATACTAACGTTACACAAGTAGACAGCAAACGATACGAAATACAGAACCGAGGACATAAAACAGTTCACTACAAGACGGCATTTCAGAAGAAAAAGAAAATAAACAAATCAAAATATTCCAGGGAACCCGACGAAAATATTTTCAGTTAAACCAGGACCAACTCCTACATATTGAAACATCAGTTTGGGTATCAATAGATAATAATTTATACATTATTTTACAAATTCCATTAAAATCTCTTGAAATCGCAGTGTATACAGTGGTACCGTATCCGGACTATAATGAAAACCTTATTGAACACACGTTAATAAATAATATTGTATCAGCATACTTATACAAAGACAATGTCATAGATTTTAAAACTAAAACATTAATAACTGATGAATGTATTATATCAATAGTTAAGAAATCAAAATTACAATGTAAAACAAAACAAGGGCATGTACCTTTGATTCAATATGTCTTTCCAAATATTTTAATTACTTACAAAATAAGTCCAACGCCATTATTTACAGATTGCAAATCAGCACCATATTCGGTTACAGGGAATCAGTTAATTCAAATAAATCAATGCGGCGTTCAAATTAATAATGTAACAATAACAGTAGAAGAAATTTATCCGTACAAAACGGAAGTAATTTTAAGTGATACTTCTAATTTTGAACCAATTGAACACATAAACAAAGAAATGAAATACTATGTAAAAAAAAAAAAAATGCAATCAGCAAGAAATAATTTTGTACATTATAATTTTTGTTATCATCTCCATAGCCATTTTATACGTATATTTGCGAATTCGAGGACGTAATTCGAACAAGGCAAGGGGGAGTAACGTAGTTATAGAGCTAGATGCACGTACCAATACAAACATAACTCAACCGACAGAACCACAGCCAGATACAATTCATAACATAAACACTTCTCAGGAAGCTCAAATTCAAAACATAACAATTAAGAAACAGAACGGTTCACAGGCAGATCATATAAGCCAAATGTAAACATAAAATATCTTGATAAGTCCCGCAGCTGCCGATTCAACTTATAAATAAATAATTTGCATCGACAGCATAATTTCTCCAACATATGCGCCTCGCGACAATGGTCACGTAGGCCGCAGCTGAAAATGAATTGTAAACATAACTTTTGAGGTTTCTTTATTCATTTCGATCGAAGATCGAGTTAGTCTTAATTTATTCTTAAGCTCACAAAGAACACGCTGAATAAAAACTTATCTGCACTCAAATGTGTTTGTGTTTTTGTTCTAATATTTAATTTCGGTACTTAGCGAAAACAAGTGCCAAGTAAGTATATACATATTGATGACAATTCCCGCGGCGTCTCCGCATCGTTGTCTTGCCACCGGCAAGTTTGTTGCATCTGCAAGATCATGGTGTTCCTGATATGTTTCGTTGTCACATTGTCGTTTATATTGTTGCCAAATTGTTTGATTCACACCTGTTAGAAATTAAGTAAAGTTATTGTCATGTATCAACATAAGCAAATGATACAAATTATACTCACCTGAAGATAAAGTCGAAGATGTCCGTCTAATTATTGATAAAGGGGGGAGAGAGAAACACAATGGCCAACACAGGATCAAGTAGGTCCATTCGGTGGCCAACATGAGGGAGATGACGGTGTGGTGTTATCTCAGGCAGGGCGGGTACGCCGGGGTCCGGAACCGGGATCCTGTTTGGACGAGAGGTGGATCAGTGTTAGGTTTTGTGAATGTTTGGTTGTTTACTTACCGTATTGTCGTTTATTGCAGGCTTTGTTGTTTATGTTGTGGTTTTTGTAGTCTTTTGTTGTTGAGTGTTGTGTAGTTCCGTTCGCCACAGCTGTTGTGTATCGATGATGTTATCGATTGTTTGGACTGCGGGCCAGGGATGGGACTCTACCCTGCGAACCGATGAGCCAGCCGGCGCGGCCCACTGAGAAACAACGCAGTTCATAACAAGCTGATCGGCAATTGGAGTTTGTCCGCGCGTTCAACATAAAAGACGTGAATATTTATGTATTAAAAAGGTAAGTAATTAATTATTAATTAAAAATATGTATATTTATGTATATGTGTACATACATTAATGTTATATATTTAATGTAGGTAATTTTTCTACCCGTTACTTATAAAAAATAACAGGCAGAAGGAGGCATCTCCGACCCTATAAAGTATATATATTCTTGATCAGCATCAACAGCCGAGTCGATATAGCGATGTCCGCCTGTCCGTCCGTCCGTCTGTGTGAGCGCCTAGATCTCAGAGACCATAAGAGATAGAGATACCAAACTTTCACACGCAGATCACAAAAGCGTTAGAGCAGGTCAAGTTTGTTTTAAATTTTTGACCCGCCTCCTTCCACGCCCGTAATTCGCGAAAAACTGGTCGTCCGTCTGTATAAACACACGGATCTCAGAGACTATAAGAGATAGAGTAACCAAATTTGGCACACAGATTTCCATATACCTCACGCAGATCAAGTTTGTTTCAAATTTAAGCCGGTAAATGCAGCAGGTAAATGTATCTATATGTACGTTCTTATTCAAAATTCAACTCAAATTTTAAATAAACTTCAATTCCAGAGCTATTCCAGAAGAGGGAAACGGGAGCTGGAACAACAGCTGCTGCCACAGTCACATAAGAAGGATGGCGGATTCATATTGACAAGAAACTGACAACGGCTTTGCGGAGATTCGCGGAAGAACGACCGCCGGCGACGTCTTCAGCAGCTCTTATTAAATAAATATAGTTAAATAAGTTACAATATTTTAAAATTGTTAAACTGTACGTAACATTTAATCCCACAAAAAAAACTTCTACACGAGGTAAAAGTCTAGTGACGAAAGCAATTTTTAGCTCCAAAATTTCTGATATCCAATTGTGTGACGAGCTAAATTCAGTTTATTATAAAAACTTTAAATAAAAATAAAAATTATTAAAAAAAAGAAAACCCGAAAATTGGCATTGTGCACTGTGCTCAAAAAGGGAGAGCTTCTTTGTACATAAAAATTACTTTTTGCACAGTGCCGAATACCAATTTTCGTGTTTTTTTTTTTTTTAAATAATTTTTATTTTTATTTAAAGTTTTTATAATGAACTGAATTTAGCTCGTCACACAATTGGATATCAGAAATTTTGGAGCTAAAAATTGCTTTCGTCACTAGACTTTTACCTCGTGTAGAGGTTTTTTTTGTGGGATATCAGAAATTTTTGCAATTGCTTTTGCTTTTGACATTTTAACTTGTAACGAAGCTTTTCCAGACGAGGTCGACGTCTCAGTCTGTCCAGGGCCATTTACAGAAAATTTGTAAATTTCTGGAACAACTAGAGGAGCTACGGGAGCGCAAGAGGGTATGCGTGCGCTCTCGTAAGGATCGGCATAGTTCCCTATTTGTATTTGCCCTATCACCACTGGTTGGCCCAGATGGGCGCGGTACCCTACCGTCGGGCGCAAGGGAGGATCCCCCAGACTTGAGTCCGTGGAGACACCCCATTGAGCCTCCCGGCAGGGCACGCACGCTGCATCCGGCCCAGGTCCCGGTCCGACCGGTACCAAGGATGACCGTGGAGGGACGTAGGGGCAACGCCCTTTATTGTCCCGACCACGACACCCTCAGCGCCGTGTCAGGCCGGGCTCCGGACCGGACCCCTCCGAAGGCTAGCCCAGTGGTCCTACCGAAGCCTACCGTCGGGCGCAAGGGAGGATCCCCCAGACTCGAGTCCGTGGAGACACCCCATTGAACCTCCCGGCAGGGCACACACCCGTTGCATCCGGGCCAGGTCCCAGTCCGACCGGTACCAGGAGGCGACCGTGGAGGGACGTAGGGGCAACGCCCTTTATTGTCCCGACCACGACACCCCTGGCGCCATGTCAGATTGAACTCTGGACCGGATGCCTCCGAGTGCTGGCCAAGATCCGGCAGGGTGGTAGGACTATCACGGGAGACGTAGGGGCAATGCCCTTTATAATCTCGCCATGACGCCGCGACCACCTTGCCCGATCCCGGCCAGGTCGTGCTCCATTGTTCTGCCACCTGAAATCCCCTAAACCCAAGAATTGAAAATATTTGCACGCATCGCTATAAATTTATTCGTCTAGAAAAGTAAGGCAGGGAGATCGCAGCGCATGGGGGTTTTTCTTTTGGTGCTCCCGATGCGAAAAGGTCAGGTTATCTACGAATTTACACACGCTTACCGCAGATCGAATTTGCCCTAGGGGCGGGAAATACTTCTCAAAAACTTCTCCGTGGCAGCACCAGCCACTGTGCCTCTCTGGTTGTTGTGCGACGCGGTAGCGGTCGTCGCGTTGGCGGTAGCTGCGTGCGGTAGCTGTTGTTGTTGCTGGTGCAGAGGCGGCGGCGGCTCACACCTAGCACTCACACACACACACGTTTTCTTGGCGGCGTCAACGCACAATCCCACGCTGTCACTCGCAAGTTGTCCTCGTCGTTGTCGCTGTTGCTGTTCCCTCGTTGTCCCTTTTGTTGCACTGCCCTTTTTATTTTACCGCACACTTGTACGTTGTTGTCCCTCGTTGTCGCTTTTGTTGCACTGCACCTTTTATTTTAGCGCACACTTGTACGTTGTTGTCCCTCGTTGTCGCTGTCTGATTTCCGTCCCCTTCATGCACTTGCACCACTTGTCGGTTTTGTTTTCACTGTCACTTGTCTTAATTTTCAGAACGATGCGTCTGCACTTGGCGAGTCCGCCAGAAAAGTGACCTTGTCCGCCAACACGTCTGCACACTTCAAGCTCACCAGAAAAGTGACGCTCCCGCCGCATGATGGCCGCCGATCGCCGATATCAACCCTCCTGATATCGATAATGCTATGCAAGGTTGCCACCCTTGCAAAATGAGCGAAATGTGGATCATCGTCCTAAAGGTGGACGATGACCTAAAGATCGAAATGAACTATCGGCTCCATGCCGAATGACTAGTTCTCGATTATAGTTCGGTTCTTACGAACTATTGGCTCCGTGCCGTAAAAAAAAATGTAGGTGGCTTCATGACATAAAGGTAAATATTGTGGGGTCAGCGGAATGCTGCCTCACAAACTTTATCATAAATGCAGGGAGATAGTAAAAAATATAGCTAAGAGACTCCGCCCCTGTTTGCTTCGCTCGCGTTACTACTGTCTACTTTTCATACTAAGACTTTTCGCCCGATCGGTCCTATGTTAGCTATATGATATAGTGGTTTGATTACCGGTTACCAATTTCGGTCAGGATGTATAAAACTAACTTAAATGCATATTCATACTAAAACCTAATTTTGACCAGATCGGTCCTATGACAGCTATATGATATAGCGGTCCGATATGAACCAATTTCGGTCAGGATGTATAAAACTAACTTAAATGCATATTCTATCAATTTGGTTAAAATATCTCTTAAAACAAAAAAGTTTTTCATACTAAAACCTAATTTTGATCCGATCGGTCCTATGACAGTTACATGATATAGTGGTCCGATTTGAACCAACTTTGGTCAGGATATATAAAACAATGTAAAATGCGTATTTTATCAGTTTGGTTGAGATCAGTGTTGCCAACTCTTCGGCTCATAAAAAAGCCATAAAAGTCATAAAATTAGCCTTCGAAAAAAGCTAGAAATAGCCAGATTTTTTTTTGGTACCTAAAAAAAACCGCTTGAGTAGTGAAACGATATTTTTATTGAATCAAGTCTGCATTTTTTTAAATTTCGTCCAACATATCCTTTTCTGCAGCTGAACTTATTTAGGACTGATTGGTCCCTATCTTATTTAAACAAACTGCTGGCACTTCATAGTCATGACAGCATTTGTTTTCGCGGCGTATCTACAAATATGAAATTCAATGTTACTAAGATTATAAAATATAAGCTGAACAGATAAAATACCTTGTGTAAAATTGAGTTTACTGTCTACACGGCCATTCTATTTCTCAGCTTAGTTTTGACATTGTTCATTTGACTAAATAGTCTTTCCACCTCTGCGTTTGACCATGGCAGCTATAAAAGACTTAGCGCAACTGATGCCAGTGCCGAAAATCTTTTATTTGCTGCTGCATCCACGTAGTTGGACACTTCGGCCCAAAAGCTTGTGGTATCCTGTAAATTTGACCACTTTATAAGGTGGAAGTTGGCTTATTAAAACAGAATCTCTTCAATTTTGGCTGATTCCACCTTGAAGTGCTCGAGAATGTCCGCCTCTTGGCACATAATATTTGTCTACAGAAAAATAGCTATAATTCCAGCTAGCCGCTAGTTTAGAATTTATCCCGCATTTGCCAATTGCAACCCGCTAGATCTAACGGGGAAATAGCTAAATTGGCAACACTGGTTGAGATATCTCATAAAACCAAAAAGTTTTTAGTACTAAAACGTGATTTTCGAACTAAAACGTGATTTTTGACCGATGGAAAAATATATATATTCAGTTGACAGGCAATATCTTCCAAACCCCTCAACCAAAATTTATGTTTTATATACCAAAAAAAATTTACGTACTAAAACATACATCAATTTAATAAAAATCGTTAGAGCCGTTTTCTCAAAAATTGCTTTAGAAAAAAAGTTTGAAGGTACGCCAAAAAGCCTTCAAACTAACCTTTCCAATGATATATAAGACATAGATGTAGCTTCTATGGTTTGCAACTATTGGGGTTTGAATTTTAGCGGGAAATAGCGTTTTCCCGCTAAACTAGCGGGAAATTCAAAAAGTCGTAAAACAAACATTTCTATATTTTTGAAAAGAAACAAATCCTTATCATTACATCTAAGCTTTTTTAGCGCTTTGATACGCGCAAACGAACCGACAAACAAACTGACTTTTCATCTCATTTTGAGAAGTCCACTAAAAATCTTAAATTTGATTATCTTTTGAACCAATTATCGGATTTGGGTGATCGGGGTATCAATCGACGCGTATTTTTAATAAGAATTTTTATAAAAGAAAATATTTTAACAAAAAGCCCCAACGACCCCATTAGCTGCAATTATTTAAATTTTTTCCCTCCCACTTACACCCCCTTATCTCATGAACCAGGTGTGCTAGCAAAAGTTTTAGTACGCCATTTTGTAAGTTAGGTCTAAACCTTTCGATCGGTATATAACTCGATCTGATCGGACAGTCGTAGCAAATTTTCCAAATTAGCTGTATATATTGCTAGTCGCCTTTCGCACCCTTCGTGCTGCTTTCGTCACTAGAGCGAACTGCCGTTCGCAGTGATACTGTGTAAATAAAAACGAAAATTAATAAAATTTAGCCTGTTTTTATCCTAATTTTAAGAATATTTGGGATTAAATTATTTGATCCCGAATTTAAGAATATTCAGGATTGCTTTTAATAAGCCTGAATTTAAGAATAGTCGATATTGAATTTTTGAAGCCTGAATTTAAGAATAAAAGTGATTAAATTTTTTAAACCTGATTTTAAGAATAGTCGGTATCGAAATTTAATCCTGAATTTCAGGATATTCAGGATTGAATTCAGGCTAAATGCATGTCAAATTAAGGCTAAATTCGCGCTTATTTTAAGAATGGCAGTATTAAAAATATCAAGTTTGTCGTACTTGGTTTAAGAAAATCCGGGATTACCGTACTTCTGACACCGGGTTGGATTGATTTTAGCCTGGAATCCCGGATTTTTTTTTCTGTGTACTTGTCCATTTTTCTCAAGGTTTTTATATGCGATACGTTTTATTTAGACAGCTACGACATTAAAATATATATACAGGGTGGGCCATCTATTGGTACATTTTTAAAAATGCGATTAAATGAGCATACATTGATATTTTTTATTAATTTTTTTTTGTTGTGAAGCTAAAAGTATCCGCGTCAAGAATGAAAAACGATTTCGTTCATGTGGCTCCCTCTACTGGCCTTACAGTATGCCATTCGGTTACCCCAATTATTAATGACATTTTGGACTACTTCGGCGCCAATTTCACTCAAATCAGTCGTAATATTGTTTTTATTGCGGATTGCGGATTATCCGCATAACATCGGTCTTTAACGGCACCCCACAGGAAAAAGTCCAGCGGTGTCAAATCGCAGCTACGCGAAGGCCAATTGACATCTCCTGAACGGCTGATTATGCGGTTGTTGAACTTGGTGCGCAGAAGGTCGATCGTAAGTCAGCTTGTATGGCATGTGGCGCCATCTTGTTGAAACCAAAGGTCGTCCACATTCATAGTGTCGATTTGAGGCCATAAAAAGTTGGTCAACATGGCTCTGTAGCGTTCGCCATTGTCGGTAACGGCGTTTCCAGCATCAGTTTCGAAGAAAAATGGGCCAATTATGCCACCACTCCAATTTCACACCAAACTGTGACTCTTGGAGGATGCATTGGTCTCTCTACGATTGTGTGTGGTTGTTCAAAATTCGTACAGTTTCGGTGACACAGCACTGACTTTGACTTTAAAAAGAATAATAGTAAATTTGTTAATAATGCTTAAGTTGCAATTTTACACATTAACAGCTTCTTTATTATCTGCGTCTTTTTAAGCTATTTTAGTGCATAAGCTTCAATTCTAATAGCCCTTTCTTAGCTGTCATCCACCTGGGAAATTTTAGTAATTATTCTGCATTAAATATGTAGTTATTAAATTATCCATCTTGAAATGCAAGAAACTTTCGACATTCTCCAAACAAACACCAAGTGTGGCCAAATAATATTATCGAAATGCACGGTCTCACAAATTACCGAAATGAAATTAAAACGAAATTAGCCTCAGACCTGATATCGTCAAATCACTTAGGGCTACCACACTTTCCGCTTTATTGTATTTTGATTTCGCCTGGCAACCCAAAACATTTTGAAATGTAATCAAATCTGTAACGAAACCAAATCCGCATCTGTTTGAGCAATCCCACTTGTTAATAGATCCCAAAACAAATCGTTCAATGAATAGATCCCAAAACAGTTCGGTCAGTGAATAGATCCCAATACATTTCGTTGGTTTATTCTAATCTCATTATATCTATCACTGCGGACGGCAGTTCGCGCTAGTGACGAAAGCAGCACGAAGGGTGCGAAAGGCGACTAGCAATATATACAGCTAATTTGAAAAATTTGCTAAGAATAAAATTATTTATATATTTTAATATCTGCTTGCATTAATGATAAAGTTACAATGTCAAAAGCAAAAGCAATTTCAAAAATTTTTGATATCACACAAAAAAACCTCTACACGAGTTAAAAGTGTAGTGACGAAAGCATATTCTAGCCCCAAAATTTCTGACACAAAGTCATAAAAATAGAGTTACCAGATAAGGTGTGGCGTTTTTAAACACTGTAGCCAGTAGGTGATATTACTCTGTTGACTGAAAAAATAATTGGCGTGTTTAAAATTTGGATAGCCATTAGATAAGTATGAGCTGTTTGTTGTGGACGCACAAAATAATAAATGACGTTAAAATGTCTCAATTTAAAGAAAATAGAGGACGTTGGACCTTTTTACAACGGAGGATAAGATAAAGTTGATACATGAAGTAGATAGGGACCTTATCCTATATGACTTGAATGAAAATAGCATTTTGATGCAATTTTTATAGATTGACCCAATATGCGCGGCGCCTGCGTTCCTTCTCCTCTTTTTTATCCAGCAGTGGGCAATATGCTAACAATCACGTCTCCAAATCTAAAAAACTTTTTTAACTTTAACTTATTTTTGAATTTAGACGCTTTATAAAATGTAAATATAGCACAGCTGCCCTTCGAATGTAACCACTTAACTTTCTCTCAGCTTTCTCCAGATATTAACAAATAAGTGTATGTATATAAACATATTACTTAGGGCCGTTTTCTCATCATGCTTTTAACCTTACAGTGTAGACCAGGGGTGCTCAGTGCCTATACACACAACACACATTTGTTTTTGTTTTGCACATAGCATATGGAAGTGTGTGAGCTTACACATTAGTAGGCTGCTAGTGCACATTGACAAATTACACTAACAATTTTTGACTTTTGGTTTTCCGTCCCTTTCGATCCTTTTAAAACCAAAACAATTTTAGGCATTCGCTCTCTTTCTTTTCATTTTCTGACATGCTGACGAGCTCGGCAACAACAATTTCATAGATTTTGTAGTTGTGTGAGAGACTCGTCGTAAATCCGAATGTAATTTGTTGTTGCCTTATTGTTTCGTATACACTGAAATAATAACCTGGAGGCGCTTCTAAAACTATCAATAACCAAAATTAAAATAAATATTGATGAATTTTGAAATCAGTATTAAAAAACATTTTCTATTTTTTTATTTTGTTTGAAGTAACATTTTCCATTTTTTTCCAGTGTACACATTGACACAACAAATTTTTTCGTTACATGTGTGAGTGCGATTTATTATATTTGTATTAGTGCGTACACATTCATAAGGCAACTTTGAGCACCCCTGGTGTAGACAAATTGGCTGTGAAGGGATTTTTGATTTTCTTGTCAAAAATTTAGTTGCAGGCAGGCTATAAGTTACAGAGCAGGTCATCCAAACTTTAAGGGCTTAACATTCGTCAACTACGATTATTTCGGTGTTGCTAAGGGCAACGCCATAAAGTGTATCAATTATTGCATACCTTTAGGGTCCTGAATTGTTTATCATCATTTATCCTAATTTATAATCGCGATGTTTATCTGATATTAATGAGAATAAGCAGAACAATAGCTAAAAATAACACGAAACGTTATTTAAAAACAAAAGAGTTCTATACTCAAAAATGTGGGTGTGATATGTTGTTTTGCGATTTGCATTGGACAACTGTGGCGTGGAAAAAATTTGAAAGGCTCTTGAATTATTCCACATTCATGGTAGTCCGTCTACCAAATTTGGTTGTACTAGCTCTCAAAGCAGTTGAGATATAGACACAATTCACACCAAAATTTCAGGATTTTAAATTTTGCGCCAAACCTTCTGACAACTGTTGCTCATTTTTAAAAAGTGTCACCCTTTTTGTGGAACCGAGCTGCCAGCTTAGTCACATTTCTAAATGTGACGTTAAAATCAATATGAGAGAACGAAAAAAGTTAAAGCCAACATTTAGAGTAAAGTTCTCTATGAGTAAAGTAGGCTTTAAAATTAAAGCGGAGTACTCTCGAGAGAAAAAAGTTGTTCGCGAGGTGTCAACTCCATATAAAAAAAACGGTGTTGAAATTAGGTAGAAGAAAATTCAGCAGCGGTTTAGCTAAGCAGTCCTCAGAAAAAAAATTCAGAGTTGCCAGATCTAAGGGGTTGTCGGTTTCCAACACTGTTAGTGAAACAGCTGATTTTCGCTAGGCTGCCTGTAAGAAGAATGAAATTTTCAATCCTCTTACACCACTTGGCAAAAATGGCCGCCATTTATTTGAAAACAAAACAAAATTTTTGGAGTTATTCAACAAGAATACAAAATCTACAATATAGGATACAACTGAAACCATCTTAGCACCCTGAATATACAAATTTTTTTTTATTTCTATTATAAAAGTGCAGAAATCAGCAAAATATATATATTGAGCTACCAAACATATAATATCCTACATTTTCCATTCACCATGCCTCCTCAATGTGTTCTAATCAGTTGTGTGTTTTTTAATTTAAACAAAGCGCGCAACTGACGAAACAGAGTTACCATTATACTTTAGTTAATTTTTGTGAGTTGCACTGGCAACACTGGATTTTTCTAGGGCCTAGCGAATGATTGGGAGTTTTTCGCCAGCGAAGACAAATTTTTTCTGAGTACTCACCTTAAGATGAGAAAACGGCCCTTAAGGCCTTTCTCCAGCAGGCCAGGAACTAAAAATTCCTGTCAAACTTCATATAAAAAAAACTTTGGCAAGAATTTTTAGTTTTCTTTTTCGTTTCGTGTGTATTCAGCAACTTAAACGAAATCCACAAATTCATATCGATAGCATGTGTGGATTGGGAGAACAGCTGATGAGTCTATCAAGAAAATATATATATCAATTTTTCCTGGTGGACTCATACAAATGTCAAACATTGAAACTCAATGTGCTGTGCGCAAAACAAAAAAAAGAGATTTGAATTTTCAACGCGAGGAAAGATAACTTTAATTAAAGCAGTGGAGTCGCGACCATGTCTTTGACGAATCGCAAATAAGAATCATTTTGATAAAATATATGTGAAAAGTGCATGAAAAGTGTTGCTGGAGAAATAATTGAATATTAATTGGCGCAACCAACACAATAACTTCATCATCCAAATTTATTTGCTTTATTATTTAATTTTAGTTGACCTTTCAAATTTGGCGCTGCTTACAAGCCAAACTGATTTGTCAGAGTGACCATGTACGTTTTTGGTGATTGGTCAAAAATATGCCAGTTTTAGGTAAATATTTTATGCATATTAGGTGCTTGGTCTCACTGTTTTAGTTATGTTCCACAAACACAAAAAATAATTGTGAAATTCCTGACAAGGAATTTTAAGTTGCTGGAGTCAGGCCTTTAGAGTACAAAGATGACCGCAGCAATAAAGTGTCATATCAACAAGCCTATGTAGCAGGCAGCTTTTGAGCAGCTAATACAGTTTCGCCAGAAAGTCTTGTTTTGCATTGCATAATTAGCTAGTGTTGCCAGACAGTTTGGTTTTGTTTTTGTTTTGACAATTTAAATTAATTGATTTAGTTGTGCCTTTCTTCAACGCATATTAAATTTATTGAGCCCATTGAAGATGGACAAAAAAGGGTATAATGTGATAAGCAGAATGTATGTAATAGGAAGAAGGGGCGTGGCAGACCCCCTAAAGTATAAATATTCTTGATCGGGATCAACAACCGAGTCGATTTAGCTATGTCCGTCTATCTGTCCGTTATTTTGAACGCGTCGGTTTCAGAGACCATAAGAGCATGTAACAATTGTATACAAAGGAAAACTGTATGAATCCAAAGCGAGATTCTATGCACAAGTATGGACGAGTAAGTGCACGCAGATCGCCGAGTCGAGGGAGCATAGCGGACGGGACCCTTCTGGCACCTTAGCTCTTTCGGTGTGGGGTGGATTTTTGGCATGTCCTCTAACTACGCCTACATATAATTTAATTTAAAGAGTCCCTACTGAAACTAACCACAAAAAGAAACCAGCAGAAGGCTAAAGATCGAGATTCCATAAAAACAATTAAAATGGAGTGAAGCTTCTTTTATGCCATCGATGTCCTTGGTTGATGTGGGGTCCACGGTGTTAATTGACCCCTTGCGCTCAGTACACACCCAACCATTGGATTTTCTGCGCATTAAAATTTCTAAAAATGCACTAAAAAAACTCCGTTACATTTAATTACTTCCCCAGGTCATCAGGAAAAACAGAAATACTTACCAAATCATTTTAAAATTATTTGATTTCCATGTATAAATTTTCAAAGCAGGTCCTAAATTTTTCAGAAGAGAACAACAATTTTCTTAACGATAATCAATATGTGGGTCTTAAGTGCCAACGACATAAGAAAACTTATTTCATAAAGGCCTGAGTCCAGCAACTTAAAATTCCTTGTCAGGAATTTGACAATAATTTCTTGTGTTTGTGGAACATAACTAATACAGTGTGACCAAGCACCTAATATGCATAAAATATTTACCTAAAACTGGCATATTTTTGACCATTCACCAAAAACGTACATGGTCACTCTGACAAATCAGTTTGGCTTGTAAGCAGCACCAAATTTGAAAGGTCAACTAAAATTAAAAAAAAAGCAAATAAATTTGGACGATGAAGTAATTGTGTTGGTTGCGCCAATTACACTAGGCAACAATTTTCAACTTTTTGTCTATTACACGAACCAAACCCACTTTTTTGGATAGATTTGGGGCTCCAAATGACGAAAAACATTTTTTTTTTTTTTTCTATGGTGAGATTTTTTTTTTAGAATTTTTTGAAATTTGGCTTTTTTTTTCGTACTTTTTTTCAGAGGTGCGCCCAGTTTTTTCATCATTACTCGAGAACGCCGAAACCGATTTTCAAAAACTTTACTTTTCCTGAAAGCCATTGAATATATCTATAATTCATTAATAAAAAGTTTTGGATTTAAACTTAGAGTTTAAGAGATATCAATTTTTCAATTAAGAAAATGATGATTTTTTTTAACCTTTTTTATTAGCTTTTTTTACTTTAAAATTCGAGGAAAAGTCGAAAAAAATTTATAACATTTTATCTTTAATTTTATTTGCATAGCTGCAATAATTACGCATCGTTTAAGGTATGCCTTATCAAAATCTGTGGAGAGACAGCGATATAATATTTTTTTGTGTGTAGGCATGTTTTTGTCCACTTTTTTGACTTCCTTGTAGAGTGGCATAACCTTAAGTATGAACATTTTTTGTGATTTTTAAGATATCTTCACCAATCTTACACAATATCAATTTGTTATTATTTTACACATTTTGACCAAATTTGGTTCAAATCGGTCTACTATATCATATAGCTGTCATAGGAACGATCGTTTGAAAATCAAGGTTTAGTATTAAAAAGTTTTTTGTTTTTTGAGATATTTTAACCAATCTGACAGAATATGCATTTAAGATGGTCATCTGAACTATTAAATTTGTTTATATTTATATAGCTATATTAATTACCAATCGTTGCGTTTACCGTTAAAATCTATGGAAGGACGGCTAAGTTATTAGTATATTAACAATGAAACAATTTTTACGCAAAGGTAGATTTTCAAATGATCGGTCCCATGGAAGCTATATGTTATAGTGATCCGACTCCAACCAAATTTGGACAGGTTGTATAAGGCAATAGAAGGCTTATAACTTGTAAGTTTGGTACAGATAACTTAGAAAACAAAAAAGTTTTTCATACTAAAGGTGGCTTATCGACCGTTCGTATCGATTTTTCCTATGGCAGCTATATGATATAGTGGTCCGATTTCTACCAAATTTCGTAAGGATGTAATGGGCAATGAAAGATGCCCAATTTATGAGTTTTATAGAGATTTCCCCAAAAAGAAAAATATTTTTTATACTAAAACATGATTTTCTACCGATCGGTCCTATGACAGCTATATGATATAGTAGACCGATTTCAACCAACTTTGGTCAGGATGCACAAAACCAACTTATATGCATATTCTATCAGGTTAGTTAAGATATCTCCAAAAACACAAAAGTTTTTCATACTAAAACTTGTTTTTAGACCGATCGGTCCTATGGCAGCTGTATGATATAGTAGACAGATTCGAACCAAAATTAATAAAGATGTAAAGGACAACATAGAGTACACAATTTGTGAGTTTGATTAAAATATCTTATAAAATAAAAAAGTTTTTCATACTAAAGGTGAATTTTCGACTGATCGTTCCTATGGCAGCTATATTGAATAGTGATCCGATTTGAACCAAATTTGGTAGGCATACATACCACATTACTAAATACATAACCAGCGAGATTGGATAATATATCTTAAAAAACAAAAAACTTTTTCATACTAAACCTTGATTTTCGAACGATCGTTCCTATGACAGCTATATGATATAGTAGACCGATTTGAACCAAATTTGGTCAAAATGTGTAAAATAATAACAAATTGATATTGTGTGAGATTGGTGAAGATATTTTAAAAATCACAAAAAATTTTCATACTTAAGGTTATGCCACTCTACAAGGAAGTCAAAAAAGTCGACAAAAACATGCCTAGACACAAAAAAATATTATATCGCCGTCTCTTCACAGATTTTGATAAGACTTATTTCTAACGACGCGTAATTAATGCAGCTATGCAAATAAAATTAAAGACAAAATGTAATAAATTTTTTTGGACTTTTCCTTGAATTTTAAAGTAAAAAAAGCTAAAAAAAAAAAGCTTTAAAAAAATCATAATTTTCTTAATTCAAAAATTAATGTCTCTTTAACTCCTGGCTTAAATCTAAAACTTTGTATTAATGAATTATAGATATATTCATTGACTTTCAGATATAGTAAAGCTTTTGAAAATCGGTTTTGTCATTCTCGAGTAATGATGACATAAGTCGGCGCACCTCTGAAAAAAAGTACGAAAAAAAAGCCAGATTTTTAAAAAATTCTAAAAAAAAAATTTCACCATAGAAAAAAAAAAAAAAAATGTTTTTCGTCGTTTTTGGCCCCAAATCTATCCAAAAAAGTTGGTTTGGCTCGTGTAATTTTTTGGCTGTTGCCTAGTGTTATACAACACAAGTTACAACGGAAGTATCCGTAAGTTCGTAGAAGATTTAGATTATAAGTCTTTTGTAATTTCTAATAAATTATTATTAGAAAATAATGCCGCTCATAGCATCTTGTACACAAATGCTATGAAAAATACAGTTAAAGACGTTATTACCCAGAAGCTTCCAGACAGAATTTTTATGACACTTTATAAATACGACATTAGCACTGTGACCAAACTAAAACAAGTCGCTCAAAGAGAGGGACTGTACGGAAACAATCACTCTGAGCGCAATAAACCTCAAAGTAATAATGAAACCCAAACTTCTTCTAAAAATGATAATTCCCGAAAGAATAAGGGAAATAATCATCAACACTATTATCCTTCAACAACTACACTCCATACTAACAATCAATCATATCAACATCCTCAAAACAAACCATCAACTTTAGCAAGAATTCAGTCAAAATCTAAATCAGGGTAGGGCTCAAAACCCAATCAATTACCAATCGAGTAAAAATCAACCTATTACTAATCCACCTATCAAAAGACAACGTGAAAGTACTAGCGGACAATCCAAAATGGTTGTAGATGAAAATTTTTCATCAAACAGCCTCGGACTCCGAAACAGAATAAACCCTTTTATTCGGTTAATAATGAATAACACTAGGCAACAATTTTCAACTTTTTGTCTATTACACGAACCAAACCCACTTTTTTGGATAGATTTGGGTCCAAAAACGACGAAAAACATTTTTTTTTTTTTTTCTATGGCAGATTTTTTTTTTTAGAATTTTTTGAAATTTGGCTGTTTTTTTAATGCTTTTTTTTAGAGGTACGCCCACTTTTGTCATCATTACACCCGAATGCCAAAACCGATATTCAAAAGCTTTACTTTTTCGGAAAGCCAATGAATATATCTAGAATTCATTTATACAAAATTTTGGATTTAAACTTATGGTTTAAGAGATATCAATTTTTGAATTAAGAAAATGATGATTTTTTTAAAGCTTTTTTTTAGCTTTTTTTACTTTAAAATTCGAGGAAAAGTCGAAAAAAATTTATTACATTTTGTCTTTAATTTTATTTGCATAGCTGCATTAATTATGCGTCGTTTAAGATATGTCTTATCAAAATCTGTCAAGAGACGGCGATATAATATTTTTTTGTGTCTAAGCATGCTTTTGTCGACTTTTTTGACTTCCTCGTAGAGTGGCATAACCTTTAGTATGAAAATTTGTTGTGATTTTTGATATATCTTAACCAATCTTAAACAATATCAATTTGTTATTATTTTACACATTTTGACCATATTTGGTTCAAATCAGTGTACAATATCGTATAGCTGCCATAGTAACGATCGTTCGAAAATCAAGGTTTAGTATGAAAAAGTTTTTTGTTTTTTAAGGTATATCATCCAATCCAGCTGGTTATGTATTTAGTAATGTGGTATGTATCCCTACCAAATTTGGTTCAAATCGGATCACTATTCAATATAGCTGCCATAGGAACGATCAGTCGAAAATTCACCTTTAGTATGAAAAACTTTTTTATATTCTAAGATATTTTAGTCGAACTCACAAATTGTGTACTCTATGTTGTCCTTCACATCTTTATTAATTTTGGTTCGAATCTGTCTACTATATCATACAGCTGCCATAGGACCGATCGGTCTAAAAACAAGTTCTAGTATGAAAAACTTTTGTGTTTTTTGAGATAAACTAAACTGATAGAATATGCATATAAGTTGGTCTTATGCATCCTGACCAAAGTTGGCTCAAATCGGTCCACTATATCATATAGCTGTCGTAGGACCGATCGGTAGAAAATCATGTTTTAGTATAAAAATTTTTTTTGTTTTTAAAGAAATCTCTGTAAAACTCATAAATTGGGCATCTTTCATTGCCCATTACATCCTTACGAAATTTGGTAGAAATCGGACCACTATATCATATAGCTGCCATAGGAACAATCGATACGAACGGTCGATAAGCAACCTTTAGTATGAAAAACTTTTTTGTTTTTTAAGTTATCTGTACCAAACTTACAAGTTATAAGCCTTCTATTGCCTTATACAACCTGTTCAAATTTGGTTGGAATCGGATCACTATAACATATAGCTTCCATGGGGCCGATCATTCGAAAATCTACCTTTGCGTAAAAATTGTTTCATTCTTAATATACTAATAACTTAGCCGTCCTTCCATAGATTTTAACGGTAAACATACGCAACGATTGGTAATTAATATAGCTATATATATATAAACAAATTTAATAGTTCAGATGACCATCTTAAATGCATATTCTGGCAGATTGGTTAAAATATCTCAAAAAACAAAAAACTTTTTAATACTAAACCTTGATTTTCGAACGATCGTTCCTATGACAGCTATATGATATAGTAGACCGATTTGAACCAAATTTGGTCAAAATGTGTAAAATAATAACAAATTGATATTGTGTAAGATTGGTGAAGATATCTTAAAAATCACAAAAAAATTTCATACTTAAGGTTATGCCACTCTACAAGGAAGTCAAAAAAGTCGACAAAAACATGTCTAGACACAAAAAAATTTTATTTCGCTGTCTCTCCACAGATTTTGATAAGGCATACCTTAAACGACGCGTAATTATTGCAGCTGTGCAAATAAAATTAAAGACAAAATGTAATAAATTTTTTTCGACTTTTCCTCGAATTTTAAAGTAAAAAAAGCTAAAAAAAATGCTTTAAAAATATCATCATTTTCTTAATTCAAAAATTAATGTCTCTTAAACTCCTGGCTTAAATCTAAGACTTTGTATTAATGAATTATAGATATATTCATTGACTTTCAGAAACAGTAAAGCTTTTGAAAATCGGTTTTGTCATTATCGAGTAATGATGACATAAGTCGGTGCACCTCTGAAAAAAAGGACGAAAAAAAAGCCAGATTTTTAAAAAATTCTAAAAAAAAAATTTCACCATAGAAAAAAAAAAAAAAATGTTTTTCGTCGTTTTTGGCCCCAAATCTATCCAAAAAAGTGGGTTTGGTTCGTGTAATTTTTTGGCTGTTGCCTAGTGTTATTATTCAATTATTTCTCCAGCAACACTTTTCCATGCACTTTTGACAGATATTTTATCAAAATGATTCTTGTTTGCGATTCGTCAAAGACATGGTCGTGCCTCCACTGCTTTAATTAAAGTTATCTTTCCTCGCGTTGAAAATTCCAATCTCTTTTTTTTTTGTTTTGCGCACAGCACATTGAGTCTCCATGTTTGACATTTGTATGAGTCCACCAGGAAAAATTGATAAATATATTTTCCTGATAGACTCATCAGCTGTTCTCTCAGTCCACACATGCTATCGATATGGCAAATATCGATATGTATTTGTGGATTTCGTTCAAGTTGCTGGATACACACGAAACGAAAACGAAAACTAAAAATTCCTGCCAAAGTTTTTATACCCTGAGCCCATTTAAAATGGGCAAAAAAGGGTATAATGCATTTGGCAGAATGTATGTAACAGGCAGAAGGGGGCGTGGCAGACCCCTAAAAGTATATATATTCTTGATCAGGAACAACAGCCGAGTCGATTGACATGTCCGTCTGTCTGTCCGTCTGTCTGTCTGTCCGTCTGTCTGTCCGTCTGTTTGAACGCGTCGATCTCAGAAACCATAAGAGCTAGAGACTTCAAACTTGGTATGTAGGTTCCTGGATACCGTACGCAGATCAAGTTTGTTTTTATTTTTGGATCGGACAACTATATCATATAGCTGCCATAGGAACGATTCATCGAAAATGAAGTTTTAGTATGAAAAGCTTCTTCAATTTTTTAAATATCTCAACCAATCTCATACGATATAAATTTGGGGTGGTATTATATATCCTGACCAAATTTGGTTAAAGTCGGCCCACTATATGATATAGCTGTCATAGAGACGCTCTGCCGAAAATCAAGCATAAGTATGAAATAATTTTTGGTATTTTGAGATATCGTAACCAAACTGATAGAATATGCATCTGGGCTGGTATTATACATCCTCACCGAATTTGGTCCAAATCGGACCACTATATCATATAGCTGCCATAGAGACGCTCTGCCGAAAATCAAGTTTAAGTAAGAAAAAGTTTTTTGTTTTTAGAGATAGCCTCACCAAACTAATAGAATGAACATTTAAGTTCGTCTCATATATTCTGGCCAAATTTGGTTCAGATCGGACCACAATATCATATAGCTGCAATAGAGACGCTCAATCGAAAAGTAAGTGTTAGTATGAACAATTTTTCGGTCTTTTGAGATATCTTAACCAAACTGATAGAATATGCATTTAGGTTGGTTTTGTACATTCTGACCAGATTTGGTTCAAATCGGTTCCATATATCATATAGCTGCCACAGGAACAATTGATCGAAAATCAACTTTTATAAAAGAGTACCTGGGCTCAGGGTATTCTACTGTCGAGCGCGCTCGACTGTAGCCGCACCTCACCGCGAGCGAAGCGAGCAGGGGGCGGAGCCCCCTTTTTTTTATAAGAAGATTGACAGGAATTTTTAGTTCCGGGCCTGCTGGAGAGAGGCCTTAAAGGACTAAAAAGAACAATTTAATTGTAGTAGCGACTAAAAGTGATCATGTTCAAGTTATATTTATTATATATATATATCTTTTCAGGTCGAGTCTTGTCGATTACGTTATTTGAGTTATCCAAAATTTTTCCACTGCATTATTTTTATATATCTATTTTCCCTATTAAACATAATTGACTTTCTTTTCTCTTAGTGCATTTGTTAAATTTTTTTTTTTGCTGTAAGCAAAAGTTATTAGGAATTAAATTTTTCGTAAATAATTTAATATAATAGATAGAAATTGTGTAACAATGTATAATTGTAGAAAAGCATATAATTAGATTTAGAAAAAAATATAAAAATTATCAAATTTAAATTTAAGGTTTTAATATATTTATATTACTGTTTTATTTATTTGTTTTTTTAATTAAATTAAATTTTTTTTCAGCTGAATATTTACATACATATAAAATCTCGATCGTTAGGGCACCGGGTAAAAAAAAACAGGGGCTGAATGCGATATTGTTTTTTTTTTTTTTTCATTATATTTAATTTTATTAAAAACTTAAAGCTTTTCCACAGAAGCTTAAAGCTTTCGAGCTTTTGCCTTAGCCACAGTGAACACTCGCAATATAACACTCACCAGATCGTCGATGAAGGCCTTCTCGAAAAATGCTGTTGTGTTTGTGTGTGTGAATGATGATGTGTGTGTGTAATGATGATGTGTGTGAATGAGTTGTGCGTGTGTATGATTTATGTGTGTTTATGATTTATGTGTGTGTATGATTGAAGTGTGTATGATTTATGTGTGTGCATGATGTGTATGAATGATTGGTAATTGTAAACACAAAATTTTGTAATTTTTTGTAAATTTTTTTGTTATCTCTTTTTTTTCTTCACAATTACAGAGTATCACAAACACCTGAAGAGAAAAGCAAATCAATGGCTTTTGGCCAACCACAATTTTACAATATTTGTTAAGAATGATCACTTTTTTTTTATTTATTTCACTTGCTGCCACTATTTGTTGTTGTTGCTGTTTCGGTCATCCAACTGGCAATGGCTAGTATCGGAGCCGGGAAAAGGGAAGAAGAGGGTTTGCAAGTGGCAGACAAACATTTGTTCGAGCAGCTTAGGAATTGCAGATAATTTTGAGATGCCACGATAATTTTCAACACAAGATATTCTGCCTTTCTTGTAAAGAGGAATAATGAAAGAGCTTTTCCATTCCTCGGGAAAAGAAGATGTAATGATAGAAGTATTAAAACAAGTGGGAAAGGCTATAGTCGAGATCCCGACCATAAGATACCCGTTACTTATTTCAATACATATAAAAGTACTTTAAAGAATTTACTTGTTTTGCTCAGAAATCTTTAATTCGCCATAGCTGCCATTCTACTTGTCCGATCTTGATGCGATTCAGTGGGATAATAGATAATACCTATAGATAACGTTAATTACCACAAGGAATTTATTTTCTTAAAAACTGTGGCTGGGGTACTTTTTCGCGATTTGCGGGAGCGGAGGGGGGGGGGGGGGGCGTGGTTTGAAATTTGCTTACTCTATCTCTTATAGTCTCTGAGATCCTTGTGTTTATACAGACGGACGACCGGTTTTGCGCGAATTACTTGCGTGGAAGGAGGCGGGTCAAAAATTTAAAACAAACTTGACCTGCTCCAACGCCTTTGTGATCTGCGTGTGAAAGTTTGGTTACTCCATCTCTTATAGTCTCTGAGATCTAGGCGCTTACACGGACGCACAGACGGACGGACGGACAGACGGACGGACGGACGGACGGACAGACGGACGGACGGACAGACGAACGGACGGACAGACGGACGGACGGACAGACGGACGCACGGACAGACGGACATAGCTATAACGCCTCGGCTGTTGATGCTGATCAAGAATATATATACTTTATAGGGTCGGAGATGCCTCCTTCTGCCTGTTACGCATATTCCAACGAACACAATATACCCTTATACTTATTTTTTATAAGTAATGGGTATAAAAAATACTAAGCGGGATGCACAGTGAATCCGCACAGTACTTGAGTATGCAACTAGGAATACCGTCCGGACCAGGAGAAAATTTGATTTTAAGGCTTTCATGGACTTACAGACATGCGCACAAGTAAATAACGGAGGAAATGCCTAGATTTCCTGTTTTTTAAGTTGGTTAATTTTCTCGTAAGCCACCATAAGCGATTAGGGATCGGGAGGCTCTCAGTATAGGGTACACTTAAATCAAATGCAAATTCTAAGGTTCGGGTGAAGAAATTGACTTCAGCATTTAAGTTTGAATATGCGTTCAAGTAAGACCAATCAGTGGAAAAAGAATGTTATTTAACCGCATGTAATTTGTTTTACGAAGCAACGAGTTCTTAATGTTTTCACATTTATACCTTGATTGGGGCACCATCAAACTCAAATTTAATTTGTAAAGTAGGATGATAAACATCCTCTGTGACGGAGAGCGGTGGTATTCTTGTTAATAGGCAATTACACTAGGCAACAATTTTCAACTTTTTGTCTATTACACGAACCAAACCCACTTTTTTGGATAGATTTGGGGATCCAAATGACGAAAAACATTTTTTTTTTTTTTTTTTTGGTAAGATTTTTTTTTCAGAATTTTTTGAAATTTGGCTTTTTTTTCCGTACTTTTTTTCAGAGGTGCGCCCAGTTTTTTCATCATTACTTGAGAACGCCAAAACCGATTTTCAAAAACTTTACTTTTCCATTGAATATATCTATAATTCATTAATACAAAGTTTTGGATTTAAACTTATAGTTTAAGAGATATCAATTTTTGAATTAAGAAAATGATGATTTTTTTAAAGCTTTTTTTTCAACTTTTTTTACTTTAAAAATCGAGGAAAAGTCGAAAAAAATTTAATACATTTTGTTTTTAATTTTATTTGCATAGCTGCATTAATTACGCGTCGTTTATGATATGTCTTATCATAAATCTGTGGAGAGACGGCGATGTATTTTTTTTTTATCTAGGCATGTTTTTGTACAATTTTATGACTTTCTTGTAGAGCGGCATGACATTTAGTATGAAAAACTTTTTTGTTTCTTAAGATATCTTAACCAAACTCACAGATAGTATATTTGGGACTGTCTCATACACCCTGACCAAATTTGGTCTAAATCAAATTACTATATCATATAGCTGCCATAGGAACGATCGTTAGAAATACAAGGGTTAGTATGAAAAAGTTTTTTGTTTTTTGAGATATATCATCCAATCTTGCTGGTTATGTATTTAGTAATGTGGTATGTATCCCTACCAAATTTGGTTCAAATCGGATCACTATTCAATATAGCTGCCATAGGAACGATCAGTCGAAAATTCACCTTTAGTATGAAAAACTTTTTTATTTTCTAAGATATTTTAATCGAACTCACAAATTGTGTACTCTTTGTTGTCCTTTACATCTATGGTTCGTACGAGGGTGGGCTGATAAATAGTCGGCCTACCAAAGAAAACACGGTTTTTTTTTTATTTTTCAACATAATCTCCTTTTAGACGTATGCACTTAGTCCAACGGTCCTCCAATTTTTTTATACCTTCCATAAAATATGACTGGTCCAGGTCCTCAAAATAGGCGTTTGTTTCACAGATCACCAGTTCATTCGACTGAAATTTCTTTCCACCAAGCCATTTCTTTAAGTTTGGAAATAGATAATAGTCACATGGTGCTAAATCTGGAGAATAGGGGGGATGTGGAAGAATTTCATAGTGTAGTTCACACAATTTCATCATGGCAACAACGCTCTTGTGAGCCGGAGCGTTGTCCTGGTGAAACAGAACTTTTTTCTTCGCCATGTGCGGCCTTTTTTTCTTTAGTTCTGAATCGAACTGTCCCAAAAGGTTAGAATAGTATTCTCCATTAATTGTTCTGACTTTTTCTAGATAATCCACATGAATTACGCCTCGGGCATCCCAGAAAACCGTTGCCATTACCTTGTTGGCCGACAAACCAATCTTTGCCTTTTTCGGCTCCGTTTCTCCGGTTGAAATCCACTGCTTTGACTGTTCCTTGCTTTCTGGTGTATGGTGATGTATCCAAGTTTCGTCGACAGTCACAAAACGACGCAAAAATTCATTCTTATTTGCGTTTAACAATGCCAAACTCTCCTTCGCAATGACCAAGCGGTTGCGTTTGTTTGTCATTACTCAAGAATGACAAAAAAGTACCTCTGAAAAAAAGTTCGAAAAAAAAGCCAGATTTTAAAAAAATTCTAAAAAAAAAATTTCACCATAGAAAAAAAAAAAAAATGTTTTTCGTCGTTTTTGGCCCCAAATCTATCCAAAAAAGTGGGTTTGGTTCGTGTAATTTTTTGGCTGTTGCCTAGTGTTATTGTTAGGTAAAGAGAGATTGCTCTTCTTTCTTTTGGGAGATTCATTGGTCACTATGAGGTTTTTTTTTAAGTGTGACTCCATATCAAGAAATCTTGCATCAAGTTCACGAAAACCGGAGTTTACAAGATCAAACTTCAGCTGAGTTTGACGCATACAGCATGCTGGGCCCGTAGCGACATAGACAGCGCCAACACATTTGCCACTCACCTACGTAATGTATTCCAACCAAATCCCGCAACAAATTCATTCGTACTTTCTTCCTGTGCACCTCATAATCCAGGCGAGCCTGAACCACCTCAGTTCCGTGCGAACGAAATTGGAAAAGTCATAAAAGAACAGATGAAACCAAAAAAAGCTCCAGGCTGTGATCAAATAACTCAAAAAATGATCATTGAACTTCCAAACTGTGCTATTTCCCTCATCTGTAAGCTTTTCAACGCGATTACAACACTTGGCTACTTCCCAAAAAAATGGAAGAAGTTGGTCATTATAATGACACCCAAACCTGGAAAAGATCATACAATACCATCATCTTATAGACCAATTAGTCTACTACCGTGCTTGTCTAAGCTAACACGCAATGCAATCCCAACACATCAATTTGGCTTCAGAGAAAAGCATGGAACTATCGAGCAAGTCAACCGAATAACATCAGAAATACGTACAGCATACGAACATCGGGAATACTGCAGTGCAATATTCCTCAACGTCTCCCAGGCTTTCGATCGAGTGTGGCTTGATGGCCTCATGCACAAAATCAAAACGACGCTCCCGGTGTACACTCATAAGCTACTCGAGTCGTACCTCTACAATAGAGTCTTCGCAGTTAGATGCAACACTACTACATCTAATGATCACATTATAGAAGCTGGAGTTCCTCAGGGAAGTGTTCTGGGACCAACTCTATATGTAATATACACAGCGGACATCCCGATAAATGAGCGGCTAACAACATCTACGTTTGCAGACGATACCGCAATCCTTAGTCGCTCCAGATGCCCCATTCAAGCAACAGCACGTCTAGCTGAACATTTGGCGGTAGTAGAGAAATGGTTAGCCGACTGGCGTATTAAAATAAATAACCAAAAATGTAAACACATCACGTTTACCCTCAACATGCAAACATGTCCTCCGTTAACACTCTCTAATAGGCAACTTCCACAAGCCAAAGAAGTAACGTACCTTTGCGTTCATCTTGATAGGCGGCTCACCTGGCGTCGTCACCTTGAAGCCAAGAAAACGCAGATTAAACTGAAAGCCAATAAACTTTATTGGCTTTTAAACCACCGATCTCCTCTCATCTTGGACTACAAGGTCCTACTCTACAATTCCACCATAAAACCAGTGTGGACCTACGGCTCGCAGCTATGGGGAAACGCGTGCAGTAGCAATATTGATATCATCCAGCGAGCACAATCGAAAATCTTGAGGACTATCACTGGGGCACCGTGGTATGTTCGAAACGACAACATTCATAGAGATTTGAACGTTATATACGTTAAAGATGAGATAGCACGACAAAAGGCGAGCTACAACATTAAGTTATCCCTGCACCCCAATCCACTTGCTCGGCAATTAACTCGGGTTTGCAGTCGAACCCGTCTTCAACGAAACGACCTTCCAGCCCAGCAATAAACACTTGGGGCACCGTAGTTCATATTAAGTCAACATGACTGTTAGTTAAGCTTTAAATATAAGATTTGATAAACTTATTGTAAGTCTCCCTTGGAGAAGATTCAATAAATAAAGCCAACGTAATTAAAAAAAAAAAAAAAAATAAATAAAATTAATATATATCGTTCAACAGGTCTTGAGCATAACGGCCAAGAATAACGGGCTGCGAACTGAGAAAAAATTTAAAGTGAGTTGAGCATCTTTCACTTTTGGGATTACCACTGTAATATTTACCTGGCTCTATTACAAGCAACCAAGGGCGAAAAGGAGTGAACGTCAGCAGAATTTGGGGCCGTTCGTTGCCCAATAGAAAATAAAAATTGGCATTGTTGCCAAATCCCATGTGTCGTCTTGCAGCAGTTGTCGAAGCGGAAAATACCGATGCTCCACATGTGATCTGGCTTCCGGGCTTAAAAGCTCTTTTTGACAGTAGCTGTCAGAAATGCTCTGGAATGCAACAATAAGGTGCAGCATACCAGGCTCAAAGCTTTATGCAGCTAAAGCTCACAACATTACAACTCTGAGTGTAACAGCGAATAATGAAAGCTCCATTTTGATTGTCTGGCAACATCGCAAGAGCTAAACGAAAATTTCAAATTTGAAAGGGGCATTAGAGTCAAATTTGAATTTGAAAATGAACTTAACGGCTAATGTTGTAGTTTTAAACGTACGACAGATATACATTTGAATTGACTGCGATCATTTTATCGCAAACAGAGCTGCATATCAAATGATGTCTGTTGGGGAATTTGTTATTATGCGTCATACGTTAGGCCGAGAATTAGAGGGAATTAGGGTCGAATGTCCTTAGCATGGAAAGTAACAATTTCTCTACCTGCTAAGTCCTTCAAGACATAAAAATAACTTCCAAGTTTCTTTTTAACCCGACATTTCAGAAATTGTGGGCCTAATTGCGCATTGAAGTTTTGCGTAAATTTGCCAAGTGAAAATTTACGACAGAAAACTTCCTGTCCTTCTTTAAAGGATACGGGTTTCCAGCGCAGATTGTACTGCTGAACATTACATTCATAGGCTTTGCGAATATTTGATTGTAAAGCCAAATCGTCAGATCAATCGAGAGCTACAACAGGTTCTTTTAAAAGGGTCAAGTTTTTCAATAAACGAAAGTCCGAACCATGCGTGATCATATCTAGTCCGAAGAGCGCTTTATAAGGGGAATAACCCAGGGATTGATGTAAAGCCGAACGCAAAGCACAAGATTGCTGGTGATCTCTGGAAATATATGATCTTACCGTAGCTAGCAAAGAACGATTAGCAGCATTACTCTGGGGTGAATATAATGCTGTATAGACATGCTTTATTCCCAATTCGGTTAAAAAAGCATTAAAGTCATTTGCCTTGAATTGTGTACCATTATCGCTAACTATTGTTCCTGGAACTCCGAAACAATGAAACACTTGAGTCAACAAGAACTCCTGAATCTTGGCAGAAGTAAATTTCTTTAACGGATGCAACCAGTGAAACTTACTAAAATGGTCAAGCACTATGAGCAAACCAAGGTGGCCGTCTTTACTCCGCGGATATGGACCAAGCGAGTCTATGTAAAGCCTTAGGAATGGTCTCTAAGAGTACAGTTTGGGGCTTTCGTCTACTTGCAAATTTGGCAGTTGCGAATATAACTACGGACCTCGGTTGGAAAACCTGGCTAATATAAATGACGACGAAGCTTTTCAATAGTTTTCTGCATGCCGCCATGCGAAGAAACAATAATATCATGCGCTTGCTTGAGAACGTCAGCTCGCATTCTTTTCTTGTTCTTGATCCCCTGAAGCATGCTCTGTGCGAATGTAGATAAATTGATCAACAAGTATCCGGAAATCGATCTTTATTTTCCATGGAATTATCCTTTAATTTTACGAGGTCCAAATCCTGAAACGCGTTTGACTCTAAGTCGATTACTAGTGCTGTCTCTATTGCGGCCAATTTTACTTCAGTTAATCGTGAAAGCAAGACTGGAACAATATGGTCTTTACCCTTGCGATGAGAAAACGCGAACTTATATTGCTGAAGACGAAAGCTCCAACGTGCAAGTTTACCGGAAACATTTTGTTGCCGCATTAAGCAAAGCAGACTTAAGTGATCTGTCACTACCTCGAATTCCTGAAGCTCCAAGTAGCAACGGAACTTCTCAATAGCTAAACTCGCAGCTAGACATTCTCGCTCGGTTACGTTATAATTTCTTTGTGATCGACTTAATTTCTTTGACATGAGCGCGATTGGTTTTTCCTCAATTTTTTCCGACATCTTGACTAACACAGCACCTATTCCAACATTACTCGCATCGCAGTGTAAATAGAATTTTTTCGTAAAATCTGCATTCTGCAGTACCGGAGCGGAAGTCAAAATAATCTTTAGCTTGTCCATGGCCTCTTGTGCTTCTGCCGTCCAGATAAACTTTTTCTTGGTGGATAATACATTAGTGATCGGAGAAGTGACATCAGAAAAGTCGGAAATAAAACGGCGATACCATCCACAGATACCTAAAAATCCACGAGTTGGCCAACTTAATATTCACGAAACCTTCTCCGGATCATTGTGAATTCCATCTTTGCTAATGACATAGCCAAGATAGTTCACACTGATAACACAAAAATGGCTCTTCTGGATGTTAAGAGTAAGATTGGCTTTTCTTAATTCCCCCGCAATACGCACAACTACCGCGAGATGAGTAGAAAAATCTTCTGACACGATTCATAAATTGTCCAGGTATCCGAAGACACAATTTCGGAGGTTTGGTGGAATTATTCTATCGACTAATCGACACATAGTTGAGGGAGCATAACACAAACCGTAAGGCATTACCTTAAATTGGTATAATGGCCTTCTTGGTATTGTGAATGCTGTTAAATGCTTTGATTCCTTATTAAGTTCTATTTGCCGATAGGCATCTTTAAGATCTAACTTCGTGATGAGCACCGGCTTAGGCAAACGTGCAAATATTCCATCGATGCTATGCAAAGGGTATGCATCTTTCTTGGTAGCGTATCCAAGCAAAGGCGAACTTTATTGGGCTTTACCACTAAGCGCATTGGAGAGCTCCAAGCACTTGTTGATGGTTCTATATATTTCGCCAAATAAAAGCTTCCCCACGGCAGAGCTAACCGGGTAATAGCGCTGTTTTACAGGCTTAGCATCTCCAATATCTATATGGTGCTGGATTAAACTGGTTCGACCTAAGCTATCGGAACAACTGGGGAACAATTTTTTTACTACCTGCAATTGCGATAATTGTAGACTTGTCAGGGGGTAGGAATTTGGTTCTGGATTGGCTGTTACATCTGAGTCAGTTTCCGAAGCATTAATTAGATTAGGAGCAAGCTCAAAAATTCTCTTAGGGATGGGAAGTGCTTCATCGAATATCCTATCCCGAACTTCATAATAATTCTTCAATCTTTCTTGGTAGGATGGAAACGGAGTGGGGACTGCAACAGGTAACTCATTACGCTGGCGACTTTTGATTTTTAAAGGCTGAGCCAAGATAGACGAGCTAAAGCTACTGTTGACTTGATTAGACATATCCATTATTTCTTCGGGGACAACCTGGTCTTGTTGGTTGCACCCTTCTGTCCGAGGTCTTTACAGTTCCAGTATTTGAAATTTGGGCCAGCCTGTCGAATAGCAGCAACTTCGTCTGTTGTCTCAGCAGATGCGTTCGATTCTACATCTGAATACGTGTCCTCCACGGAGTACTCTTGCTGCCGAAGGACTTGAGGTTTCGTCTTCGAAACTGCCTCTGTGCATGAGCGCAATTCCCCAATTAGATTTTCGTTCATCTGCACCAATCTTCGCAGATGTCCTACGGAATGAATAGGCTCATATAAAAGTTTGTGCCTGTGCACCAGAAGAACATTGTTCTTCAAAATTTCCATCAGCTCATCTTCAGATATTTTAACAGATGATCTGTCAATAAGTGACGCAACTGCATCATAAAAAGCTGTCAACGTTTTACCGGTTTTTTGTTTTCGTGAACGAACTTGTTCCTTTATTGTAAACGATAGTCGTTATATTGGTGACGTAAGGCTGCGCAAAATCTGTCCAAACAATATGTTCAACCTGCTTATCGTATCTCCAATACCAATCTCGCGCCTTGCCCGGAAATTCACTGTTGTAACGAGTAACGAAGAGAATCTTAGGGCAATGAAGTAGATGTTCGTATAACTGAACGAAGGAGTACGCGCTGGCACATTCGGCTACTTTCTGGTCGGATGGGAGTGGGTATTTTATCTTAACCTTCAATTTACATTGCTTCGCTCCTTAACATAACATTTTATTAAATTCGCGTACTATATTTTGAACAACGGGGGGAAATTACCTACGAAGGGGATAAAAAGGATAGGTAGGACTCAATGGATACTATAGAATAAACAAAAAGGACAAAAAATTGATCTTTAATCGACATCGGACAATTGTGCATTCGCCCACCCAACCATGATCCTGAAAAGCCTAATAAAACTCAATAAAATATCAGGATCCCTAAAAGAAGTCTTGTGTTAGCTAGCCTATATCATCCTACTAAAGTAAATTTGGCAAAAAGATGCAAACGGGTTGGTTATAAATATGTATAATGGCTAGAGAAACTATTATATGTACTAATTATGTTTATAAATAAATATAATTATATATAAATATAATAAAATGTTATATATACTATATATATACGAGTATATAATCATAGAAATGAGAATATAAATATAAATAGTTAAATATTCAGGGGTGGTCAAAAGTATTTACACAAAACTAAAGTTAAACTTCTTTGCTATTTCAAGTTACTCCATTAACATTTTGGTAACAATGGAAAGATCTTCTAAATGCCGTTTTCGTAACCCATTAAGTACCCATTGAAATTTTTTAATTTATGTAAAAATCTTGGTTTTGACTTTTTTCCTAGGACTTCAACAAGAAATGTTTAGATGCAAAAAGTTGCTTCAAACAATTCTAATAGTGACTGCAAAAAAATTTTTTCGAAAACATCTTTGCTTATATTTTTTACGATTTTTGGTAAAAAAAATTTTGTAAGAATAGGAGGAAAATGTGCAAAAACTTAGCAAATTTCAAAAAATCATAAAAATATAAAATTTCTTGTTGAAGCCCTAGGAAAAAAGTCAAAAGCCAAGTTTTTTACATAAATAAAAAAATTTGCATGGGTACTTAATGGGTTAAGAAAAGTTGTGTATCATTCAAACGGCAATTAGAAGATCTTTTCATTGATACCAAAATGTTAATGGAGTAACTTGAAATAGCGAAGTAATTTAACTTTAGTTTTGTGTAAATACTTTTGACCACCCTGTGCTATGTATTATATATTAATTGATCTTTTTGTATATGCACATAAGCCGCCTTTGCAATCAATATAATCATTGGCCAAAAGTACATAAATTCACGATTAACTTGTTCAGCAGTACACTATTGTAAGACGGCTGAAGGCCCAATAAGCAAAAATGTAAATAAAGACATTCACAAAACATAAGCACATCACACTGCTGACGTCATCCATAGCTCCAGATGAGGTGAATGTTTCCTCACGAAGGTGGGAGTTTTGGTCCAAGCAATCTTTGCCAGATCGTCAGCCACAAAGAGTGGAGGCCAATTGTCAGCACTCTGTGCCCCGCATCGGCGCTGAATCTTCAAAATATCTCTCCTATTAAGTTTGGGCTGCCATCACTTCGCGAGAACAATTCACACTGATGAACAGCTGTTCAGCGCGGTGGGCTAAAAGCTCATGTGAAAGCTTTTAGAAATCTGATTGCATAAACCGAGATATCTGGCTTTGTATGTAAGCCTAAGTGCCGGCTCTGATTTTGAAATTAGAAGAAGATCAAAACCGAAATTAATACACAGTTAATTTTAAAAGAACTCATTTTAAATTATTTACCTATAAAGAACGGGCACAATTTTTGGAAATTTTGGATTCTATCTGCTTCTTGTTTTTCTTTCTCCATGTCGTTTGTAATTAGTATGGCCAATTTTGGCCAAAAGTTGCACTTTAGAAAAAAGTAAAAATAACAATTCAGAACCTACAGAATATAATTACTGAGAATTAATTACTCACATAAAATTTCTTTGCAACCACGTTGATTTTTACGCAACTTTATTTTGAATTTTCACTATTACTTTTAATCACACACAACTTGTCCACTTGACGAACACGTGGAGAAAGAACTATGGGGTCGAAATAGGCCTAGAAGAAATCTAATTTTTCCGGAAATCTCTTAGTCTATTTTATTGACATTTTATGAGGGCTGCAAATGTTTAAAAATAGTATTTTGGGGTGCATTTATCTTATGTTTGTTCTATGCACATTCTGAACCTCTCTCATAGATGGCGCTAACAAATCTACAAAACAGACAAAGTACATTAAACCTACATTAAATACATAATAGGATAACATGCTTAACACATAGATTAAGCTACAAAAATTTAATATTAATACTAACATACATAAATTAAACAAATAAAATACATTAAATTATGCTTGTTGTGACGTAGCAAATGTTGTTTGTCCGGGGGCAAAACTACTCCATACACGCAATGTAGATACAAAATATCTGTTGCTTACTTTCGGGCAACTATTGAAAATCTTTTCCTACAAGCGAACACTACAATCTCCCCGGCCAAAATCACACTTTGGTGTTGAAATACCAAAGGGTGGTACTCGCTAGGAGAATTCATTGCATGATGTCCTTCGCATGATACTTCCCGATAAATCGACCTTGGGCATCCTCTAATTCGTAAAAGCTATTACCGAGTTTACGTTTTATTCGAGCTTTAACAAAGGTTGGTGCTAATTTCGCGTTAAAGCCTTTTGCAAAGTTGCTTTGCTGAAAAATGCGTCTAAAAACCTCTTGACCAACTTTAAAATCAACTTCCCGACTCCAAAGATTGTACTGTCTTTCGTTTCGCTGATGCTGCTGTTGAATATCATTCAGGGCAGTTTTTCGAATTAAATCAAATTAGTCTTCTGTGTCAAAACTAACAGTACAGTCCTCTAATTGTTGTAAGTTTCTTAAGAGCGGGTACGTGTTACCATTGGTTATCATGTGTTGACCAAATGCAACACGATTAGAACTGTTGTTGATAGCTGAATGTATACTTGAGCGTAGGGCACAACTAATATGGCTAAGCTGCTCATCCCAATTGGTTTGATCTGGCTTAATGTACGCTTTAATAGCAGCAATGACAGATCGGCTTACGCGTTCTGACGCATTTGCTTGAGGAGCGTGTACTGCCATGAAGAAATGTTGCACATTGTATTTTTGCAACAGTGAATTAAATTGGTGTGACTTAAATTGTACTTCGTTGTCTGACACGAGTATTTCGGGTACACCAAAGCAGTGGAATATTTCCTCTTTACAGGCTTGAGAAAAGGATACTTGGACAGGTGGTCTTACACTACAAAGATTCCTATATTCCCTGATTTGCTCCGAGGATACGGTCCCAAGAAATCGACAAAAATCTTTTGAAACACTCTCTGTGTTTCTTTTACTGGAGCTAGTAGTGGTCGTATCGTACGATTGGTATGTTTGGTACATTTACAAATAGCACATTCGTTTACAAACTCCTTAACGTCGTTAACTAAGTTTGGCCAATAATAATAGCATCGAATTCTTTCCAGCGTTTTAATAATGCCACTATGTGACGATAACGGATCTTAATGATTTTGTTTAAGCACCTCTGACACAAAGTCCTTTGGAATCCACAGCTTCCAACACAAGTCATCCGCAATTTTATCGCCAGATGCGTGCTCTGCACGACGATAAATAAAATTATCGATGACTTTAACATCAGGGAGCTGTGTCTGATTTGCTTTGATTTTGTCCATCAGATCTTGATACTTTGCTGACTTGAAATGAATAGATTGTAAGTCTATCAAATTGTCTACACTAATAACTGACAAGTCCTCAGTGTGTACGCGTGATAGAGCGACCGGGACAATATTTGCCTTTGCGGTGGAAAATCTTAAATGAAAACCCTTGGAATTTGAGATCCCATCGAGCCAACCTAGAACTAAGTCCGATTGGGCCATCAGCCACTTCAAAGATGCATGATCGGTATGGATAGCGAAATCGTGGCCTTCAACACACGCTCAAAATTTTTTCACGCACATAATAGCTGCCAAACACTCTTTCGCTGTAACTGAATAATTTATCTAACAACGATTCAGTTTACGAGACATGAATGCAATTGGAACGTCATTTCCCTCACTATTCTTTTGCATTTAAACGTCTCCAACTCCTGTATGGCTGGCATCCAAATGAATTTCAAACGAATTTCAACTTTAATACAGGAGCCGTGCACAGTTGTTCCTTTAAGTTTTTGAACGCCTTCTGTGCTTCATCAGACCATATAAACTTGAGACTTTGTTTGAGAGTGTCAGTAATGGGAGCAGCAATTTCAGCATAGTTTTTAATAAATTTATGATACCACCCAGTGGATCCCAAAAATCTACGCACTTGCTTGACCGATCGGGGCACTGGAAACTCTCGAATAGCTGCAACTTTGTCAGGATCAGTTTGAATTGTTCCATGACCAATTACATGTTCTAAATACTTAATCTCTTTGAGGCAGAAATTACTTTTCTCCACATTAATTGTGAGACCTGCTTGAGAAAGTCTATCTGCTAACGCTTTCAAAACTGCAATGTGTTTCTCAAGCGACTCTGAAACCACCAGCAAATCATCAAATAAATAATTAAAAAAAATGATAAAATAATAAATAAAAAAATAAAATAAAATAAATACAAAGTGCACAAGAGTAGAATGTGAAAAAAATAGTGATATTTTTAGACCCCGTACTTAAAAAAAAGTACAGGGGTCTATTGGGTTTGTTTTAACGAAAATGTGCGTAACAGGCAGAAGGAGGCGTGGCAGACCCTATAAAGTATATATATTCTTGATCAGCATCAATAGCCAAGTCGATATAGCAATGTCCGTCTGTCCGTCTGTCTGTCTGTCTGTCTGTCTGTATGAACACCTAGATCTCAGAGACTATAAGAGCTAGAGACATCAAACTTGGTATGTAGGTTCGTCTATATTTCAAGCAGATCAAGTTTGCTTAAAAATTTGGCCACGCCCCCTTTGTCGCCCACAAATCGAAAAACAAAATTTCATATCCAAATTATAATAACAATTTCAAAGCTAGGGACACCAAACTTAGTATGTAGAGTCGTCTATATTGCAGGCATATCAAGTTTGTTTATTTTTTGTGTCGGACCACTATATCATATAGCTGCCATAGGACCGATCGGGCGAAAATCAAGTCTTAGTATGAAAAACTTGTTTTATGAGATATCTTAACCAAACTAATACATATGCATATAAATTGGTTTCAAAGGTCCTGTCCAAAGTTGGTTCAAATCGGATCACTATATCATATAGATGCCATTGGACCGATCGGACGAAAATCAAGTCTTAGTATGGAAAACTTTTTTGTTTTATGAGATATCTCAACAAAACTATTAGAGTATGCATATAACTTGGTTTTATATATTTTGTCTGAAGTTAGCTTAAATCGGACCACTATATCATATAGCTTCCATATGATATATCGGGCGAAAATCAAGTCTTAGTATGAAAAACTTATTTGTTTTATGAGATATCTCAACAAAACCATTACAGTATGCATATAACTTGGCTTTATATATCCTGTCCGAAGTTGGTTTAAATCAGATTACTATATCATATAGCTTCCATAGGACCGATCAGCCGAAAATCAAGTCTTAGTATGAAAAACTTTTTTGTTTTATGAGATATCTCAACAAAACTATTACAGTATGCATATAACTTGGTTTTATATATCCTGACAGAAGTTGGTTCAAATCGGACAGCTATATCATATAGCTGTCATTGAAAAAAGTAGTCGAAAATGTATTACCAAGCTCTGCAACAGAATCAAGCGGGCAAAATATTTTTTAATTTTAATAGTCTTTTCTATTTCCATAGTAAGTACGGGGTCTCCGGCAGTCGAGTATGCTCGACTGTAGCACCGCGAGCGAAGCGAGCAGGGGGCGGAGCCCTCTAGTTTTTATTAAGAATTTGTAGTAAAAAAAAATTTATATATACCTATATATGTGTTAAGCTCCAACAAATATTAATTAAAGGAAAGGAAAAGTTTAATGTGAAAATTATATAAGAAGAGAAAAATAACAAGGGGGCTCCGCCCCCTACTCGCTTCGCTCGCCTACCCCCGGCTCGCTTCGCTCGCGGTGAGGTGCGGCTACAGTCGAGCACGCTCGACAGTAGGATACCCAGAGCCCAGGTACTCTTTTATAAATGTTGATTTTCGACCAATTATTCCTATGGCAGCTATATGATATATGTAACCGATTTGAACCAAATCTGGTCAGAATGTACAAAACCAACATAAATGCACATTCTCGCAGTTTGGTTAAGATATCTCAAAAAACAAAAAACTTTTTCATACTAAAACTTGATTTTCGGCAGAGCGGCTGTATGACAGCTATATGATATAGTGGGCCGATTTGGACCAAACTTGGTCAGAATGTATAATACCAGCCCAGATACATATTCTATCAGTTTGGTTACGATATCCTAAAAAACCAAAAAACTTTTTCGTACTAAAACTTGATTTTCGTCAGAGCGTCTCTATGACAGCTATATGATATGGTGGGCCGATTTGGACCAAATTTGGTCAGGATGTATAATACCACCCCAAATATATAGCGTGTGAGATTGGTTTAGATATCTCAAAAATTAAAGAAGCTTTTCATACAAAAACTTCATTTTCGATGTATCGTTCCTATGGCAGCTATATGATATAGTTGTCCGATCCAAAAATAAAAACAAACTTGATCTGCGTACGGTATCCAGAAACATACATACCAAGTTTGAAGTCTCTAGCTCTTATGGTTTCTGAGATCGACGCGTTCAAACAGACGGACAGACGGACAGACGGACAGACAGACGGACAGACAGACGGACATGGCTCAATCGACTCGACTGTTGATCCTGATCAAGAATATATATACTTTTGGGGGTCTGCCACGCCCCCTTCTGCCTGTTACATACATTCTGCCAAATGCATTATACCCTTTTTTGCCCATTTTTAATGGGCTCAGGGTATAAAAAGCAAATAAATTTGGACGATGAAGTAATTGTGTTGGTTGCGCCAATTACACTAGGCAACAGCCAAAAAATTACACGAACCAAACCCACTTTTTTGGATAGATTTGGGGCCAAAAACGACGAAAAAATTTTTTTTTTTTTTTTCTATGGTGAAATTTTTTTTTTAGAATTTTTTAAAAATCTGGCTTTTTTTTCGTACTTTTTTTCAGAGGTGCGCCGACTTATGTCATCATTACTCGAGAATGACAAAACCGATTTTCAAAAGCTTTACTATTTCTGAAAGTCAATGAATATATCTATAATTCATTAATACAAAGTTTTGAATTTAAACTTATAGTTTAAGAGATATCAATTTTTGAATTAAGAAAATGATGATTTTTTTAAAGCTTTTTTTTTTAAGCTTTTTTTACTTTAAAATTCGAGGAAAAGTCGAAAAAAAAGGAAGGAGGAAAGATATCTTAAGAAACAAAAAAGTTTTTCATACTAAATGTCATGCCGCTCTACAAGGAAGTTATAAAATTCGACAAAAACATGCCTAGACAAAAAAAAATAATACATCGCCGTCTCTCCACAGATTTTTATAAGACATATCATAAACGACGCGTAATTAATGCAGCTATGCAAATAAAATTAAAGACAAAATGTAATAAATTTTTTTCGACTTTTCCTCGAATTTTAAAGTAAAAAAAGCTTAAAAAAAATTTTTAAAAAAATCATAATTTTCTTAATTCAAAAATTGATATCTCTTAAACTATAAGTTTCGATGGCTTTCAGGAAAAATAAAGTTTTTGAAAATCGGTTTTGGCGTTCTCGAGTAATGATGAAAAAACTGGGCGCACCGCTGAAAAAAAGTACGGAAAAAAAAGCCAAATTTCAAAAAATTCTGAAAAAAAAATCTCACCAAAAAAAAAAAATATATATATTTTTCGTCATTTGGAGCCCCAAATCTATCCAAAAAAGTGGGTTTGGTTCGTGTAATAGACAAAAAGTTGAAAATTGTTGCCTAGTGTTATTATTCAATTATTTCTCCAGCAACACTTTTCCATGCACTTTTGACAGATATTTTATCAAAATGATTCTTGTTTGCGATTCGTCATAGACATGGTCGCGCCTCCATTGCTTTAATTAAAGTTATCTTTCCTCGCGTCGAAAATTCAAATCTATTTTTTTTTTGTTTTGCGCACAGCACCTTGAGTCTCCATTTTTGACATTTGAATGAGTCCACCAGGAAAAATTGATAAATATATTTTCCTGATAGACTCATCAGCTGTTCTCTCAGTCCACACATGCTATCGATATGGCAAATATCAATATGAATTTGTGGATTTCGTCCAAGTTGCTGGATACACACCAAACGAAAACGAAAACTAAAAATTTTTTAAAATTAATATAAGCCCAAATGAAATTCTTCGTTTACAACGAATGTCTTGAAGCATGTCTGCACAAGGCACAAGCATCATTATTTTAAATAAGCTACATTTCTACATTTAAAATTATTCGAATTGGTTTAAAAATTAAGCTACTTATGAATTAAAATAGTTTGTACTGGAAATCAAAACAATAAAAAAAATTTAAATAAAAAAGCACACAATTGAAAAAGAATAAATTTATTTTTTCTTTCAACAATTATATATCTAACTTGCTAAAATTTTAATAATATTATTAATTTTTTTATTATAATGTTCAAATTACAACAGGAAAAATTATTTATGGGCTGAATAAATATTATTATAATGTTTGAGTAAAATTTGAAATCTTTCCTTGAAGCGATGGGATAATTTATACAGGACATATGCATTTTGAGATTATTCTTGTTAACGCGCAGTCGATCATCGAAATCATTGGTTGGGTGGGTAGAGAGCGTTGCTGCCATGACATCTGGTTAGCTTTGAATTTAACTTTGCTTTTGCTGTACTTTTTTACATTTTTTCTCATTTCTCTTCTTTAGAATTTTCTTTCGATTCTCTATCTATTTATTTACAACGTTTTGTATTATTATAAAGGCATCGGGATTTATTATTTTTTTGTTTTATAGGTGTTGGAGGCGATGGGATCAAGAACCCACCTCACAGGCTGTTTTTGCTAGTCGATAAAGTGTCCCGCTCGACTCTCATCTCTTCCAATATTAAGCCCATATCCCAAGGAGATATTGTTTTGTTTTCTGCTCTGTCAAAATCGATGAACATTATCACCTGTGTAATGGGAGGCTGAAGAGTCCGAATTATTTATGATTTGGTTGAGATACAGTTGATTCTCTTAAGTTTGCAATTTAGATAAATTTGTATTTGCAGATTAGAATTCTCTCCCGTTCTCTTTTGGGATGGTCATGATACACACGCTTAAATAAATTTTTTTATGTGTGCTATTTTGGTCATTACACGTTTTCCCGCTAAACTAGCGGCTAAACTGGCGGGAAATTGAAAAAGTCGTAGAACAAACATTTCTAGATTTTTGAAGCGGAATAATTCCCTATCATTACATCTAAGGTTTATTAGTGATTTGATACAAGCAGACAAACCAACAAACCGAGAAACTGACTTTTCATCTCATTTTAAGAATCCACTAAAAATTTTAAATTTAATTATCTTTTGAACCAGATTTGGGTGATCAAGGTATCAATCGACGCGAATTTCTGATAAGAATTTTAAAAAAATAAAAGTTTTTACCAAAAAGCCCCATCGATGCCATTAGTTGCAATCGTTTAAATTTTTCCCCTCCCACTTATACCCCGTATCTCATGAACCAGGTGAGTTAGAAAAAGTTATAGTATTCAATTTTGTAAGTTAGGACTAAACTTTTCGATCGGTGTATAACTCGATCTGATCGGACAGTCATAGCAAATTTTCCATATTAGCTTTATTTATTGCTAGTAGCCTTTCGCACCCCTCGTGCTGCTTTCAACACTAGAGCGATCTGCCGTCTGCAGTGATTAAATATAAATATATTATAGTCAATAAAATTCCGCGTACACATATCTGTAAAAATTACTTTCGGCAAGATTTTACCAATTAAGTGTATATATTAGGGGGCATTTAATTTTTCGGAAACAATGTTACCCCATATTTGTAATGTACGGTCAATTCTAAGATGTTTTTACTCAGATACTATAGTTCTAAAATCAATTTCGGCTTTTGCTTTACACCTCGCTCACACAAGTTTGTTGTTATTGTAAGCGCAGCGATTGTTATACCTGTTACTTATAAAAAATAAGTATAAGGGTATATTGTGTTCGTTGGAATGTATGTAACAGGGAGAAGGAGGCATCTCCGACCCTATAAAGTATATATATTCTTGATCAGCATCAATAGCCGAGTCGATATAGCCATGTCCGTCTGTCCGTCTGTCTGTCTGTATGAACAAAAGGATCTCAGAGACCATAAGAGATAGAGATACCAAACTTTCACTAAAAGACTTCTATATACCCCACGCAGATCAAGTTTGTTTCAAATTTAAGCCACGCCCCCCTCCGCCCCCGCAAATAGCGAAAAACAGTCTGAACAAAGAAATCTCAGAAACTAAAAGAGATAGAGTAACCAAATTTGGCACACAGATTTATATATACCTCACGCAGATCAAGTTTGTTTCAAATTTAATCCACGCCCCCATCCGCCCCCGCAAATCGCGAAAAACCACCACACCCACAGTTTTTAAGATAATACGTTTTTTGTGATTATTACCGTTATCTATTAGCATTATCTATTATCCCACTAAATCGCATCAAGATCGGACATGTAGAACGACAGTTATGGCGAATTAAAGTTTTCAGAGCAAAACAAGTATTTTCTTTAAAGTACTTTTCAATATATTTAAGTAAGTAACGGGTATCATATAGTCGGGATCTCGACTATAGCCTTTCCCGCTTGTTTTTAGATTAAAAACTATCATTGGAAAAATTTCAAGTCGAAAACGAAATTAAAACAAAAATAGTTGTTAAATACGGAAACATTCACCTTGTAAAATGGGAGAATGTAGAAAATACACAAAAGTTTTGGACTGAGGCAAAAAATTATCGAGATTCGGCTGGCAATAACCTTTTTCTGGAATTTGTTACATTTGTTCTGACCGTACTAGTGTTGGCTTGGTCGAATGCAGAAATCGAGAGTGTATTCAGCCAAGTTAATTTGGGAAAATCAAAAATTAGAAACCGTCTGGAAATAAAGACGTTAAATGCTATTTTTTCAATTTTATGTTAATGTATATTTTATCTTCTGAAGATTTCGATTGCCTCGGCACACGTCCTGTTGTCATCTCTATAAATTACCCGTTAAATATTCAAAACAAATTGGAGTCATGGCGGCTTATGAAATAAAAGAAAAGGCAGAGAAGACAATATTTAAAGATGCCCTCAAACTATAAAATTAAATTTAAAAAGTTTTGTCCTTTTTTTATCTTAGTTTTTACTTTTTCTGCCTTTTTTCCCTGTTTTCTTTGGTCGTTTTGTCCTATATTTCCGAAAAATATTTGGCATCACTGCTATACACTGCTAATCACCCATCTGATAGCGTGTGCAGAGGAGCAGTTGTCCTTGTGCGCTTTCACATTGTTCACCACCTTCACTCTACTGATTCATTTGCGAAATATCAAGTCGTCTCGGTCTCGGTCTGGGTAGCCTGGTCTTAGTTGCCATCTACTGCCCCCGGGCACTTTTTAATGGCTTTTATGACCAGTTTTTGATCGCTGGAGACTGGAATGCGTACAACACCTCTGGGTAGGTAACCAGTCAACTTCTAGGGGCATTGAGCTGCTGGTCTACATTGCCTCGACTAGCTCGCAGGTTTTGGCTACTGGGGGACCAACGCACTACCAATTTGATGGCTCTAGCCTGCCTACAGTTATTGATTTCGCTGTCTATCGAGAAATCCAGCGGCTTACTTAAATATCTCCGAGTCTACAGATTTAAGCTCGGACCATATCCCGCTGTTGATCTTTTTATGTTCAATCGCCACAACTCAAACTGCAAAACCACGGCTTCTCCATCGGCGATCACACATTCAGCTCTTTAAGCACACGCTTTCGTCTCTCACTTTATCTGAGAACCCTCCGGTGCTAGCGTCCGCTGATAACCTGGAATGCGCTGTCCAGGAGCGTACCTCCAAAATTCATACTGCCGCAGTTATCTGACATGATAATATTACCCCCAGATCCCAGTCCCAGCCCAACTGGTCCCTTTCAAAGCCCGAATTTACGTCTTTTGCCAGACGGAGGAGAACTCTACGAAGACTTTGGATGTGCTAGAGGCACCCTGCTGATCGCGCTGAGTTTAAACTTGCCACTTCTGAGCACAGGAAGGCGTTTCGCGACACGAAATCTCAGTTTTTTATGGACAAACTCTGTGTTATTGATCCCAACCCAAACCACGGCTTTGCTATTTGGAAGTGTACCCGGGTTCTGAAGAGACAACCGCTTCGGAAACTTCCGCTGCGCCGCTTTGATGTTTCATGGGTTCGATCTGGATATTGCTGACAAGTTTGCTGACTCACTTGAGGAGCGCTTTAAGCCATTTGATTTGGCCACGGATACTGAGACGGCGGACACTGTTTGCTTTTCTGGCGTGTATGCTGGCCCTGCGGTTGAAGTCCCACTCGTTGATTCTGAGTGGAAGTGCACCAAATCAAGCGTTAAAAGCCCAGTAAAGGGCCCGGACATGACGGCATTGATGGAAAAGTTGTCAACGCTCAATAGCGGCCTATTGACCTGTTAGTGCGTATTTTTAACGCTATGCTGCTCTTAGCTATCTTTCCCAGTCAGTGGAAACTTGCCAATATCGTAATGATCCCCAGAAAGGATGTTGATCTTCGCTGCGCTGATGCCAACATTTTCCAAAATGTTTGAGAGGATGTTCCTAAGACGCCTATTGGCTGTTGACGCCTTCCAGGAAGCTATCCCTGACCATCAGATTGGATTTAGGTGCGATCACAACACCGTGGAGCAGGTCCACCGGGTTATCAATCATATCCTTTGCGCTCTGGAGTCACGTAAATTCTGCTGTCGTGTGTTCCTGGACATAAAACAGGCTTTTGACCGAGTTTGGCACGATGGGTTGTTCTACAAGCTCAAGCCCCTAGTACCTCCAGTCTACTTTAAGCTTTTAAAGTTCTTCCTCAGAGGGCGAACCTTCCAGGTTGATGTGAGATGCTCCCTATTCTACCCGAGGGACATTCTGGCTGTTGTTCCCCAAGGGAGTGTCCTAGGACCCGTTCTTTATACAATATTTACCTATGCCCTCCTCCAACTGCTGCAGGACCGTACATTACGAGGGCGCGAGTTATGATATGAAGTCCTCTCATGGAATGATGTCTTCAATCAGGTTCCAGTTATACTGAGGTTCCAAGTGTTCCAAATATTATTTAATAAAATTCGTTCAATTAAAAGATATGTGTTGTGTTCTTGTGGTTTGGTTTCCAACTGATTTATTCACAATGCTTTTGGTTTTAGATATACTTAAATGCTAACAGAAAATATGAAAGTTGCGATCTACATTTTGCTGGAATAATGCTGACGTCGCGTTCCGTAGTCGTGGGTGTCTCGAGTTTCACAACGACATCCTCTAGTACTTTTGCGCTGAAGAATTGCTGAGTCGGTCAGTTTACAATGTAGCTCAATGTACTCAGAGGCATTGCATTCTTGTGGGTTTAGGTGGTGGGGTGCCAAAGGGTACCAGCATGGTAACTCCTCCCCCCCTAGAATGGAGTGACGGCCATAACGAAGGCATGTCCAGAGCGACATCAATGCTGTGGGGTCCGGGGGTAATTACTGTCCGCTTCCCAACCTTTGCTATTGCGAGGAGCGATATTGCCGCCAAAAATTGTTAAGATAATATAAATCGTGGTGACATGGTGTGATTCGTTATGCTCGATCTCCGATAGTTTGACAAGATTTATTAAGTTTGCGTGCTCCAAGGCCTCTAGATTTATTTCCTCTAGCGTATTATTAATCCTCACGTTGGGTGGAGCCTCCAGTGATAGTCCAATTGATGGCTCGTACGCAGTACTAGGTTATTCATACGCTATGCCTTTAATCACTACCGTACATTTGTTGTACGTGATTATGACAGATTGGTTGATTCTCTTTGGGGTGCCACAAGTTGAGTTTATTTCCAGATTGTGGGCATTGAATACAAAAATGGTCTGCTTCTCCATCTCCATTACTATCTCGTGATCTCCGATTTTTACAACATCACACGTCGTCGTGTCTTGGCGCCATATCCCGCGAAGACAATTATCGTCGGATTTGCTGATGTCGCTGTCATTACTTTCGCAAACATATAGATCGTGAATCTTTTAACATTTTTGTTTCAAAAACTTAAGGTTAATACTATTAGCCAAAGCATATTTTGGTATTTTAAGAAAATAACTATTATTTAAGGGTAATGGAATAACATGATAAAGTGTATATTGAGTTCTTTCAAAGATGGGTACATCGATTTGGAAGATTATATCAGTATTGTATATAATCGCTTGTAATTGCAATAGTCTATATAAGTGTTCATGTGATACTTTTTTTAGATTTTGGTTTTCGATAAAGCCTATTATTTTTTCAATTTCGGTTTGCGACAGTATAAATGCTGGAATTATTTTTAGATTAGAAAAAAGTATACTTTCAGCTATATTTGTTAAATGGGTGCTTAAAAAGTCGATATTGAAATTAATTCGATTAATGTATTGCAAAATAAGTATTTCGTTATGTTCCTCACTTAATTCTTTATATATTTTTTTTTATAATTGTTTAAAAAATTAGTTATAATCGCCTGTTCGTTATTTATATGTTCGGTTATATTATCGAATCTTACGAATATCTCTTTGTTAAACTCTATCTGTTCGTTCGTCTTTCTATATATTTTTCCTGTTTCTTCTGTTCCTCTTAGAATATTTTTTTGAATATCTTCCTCGTCATTTGCGTCCATGTTGCCTGTCACTACTTTTATAATAGTACCCAGTCCGTTAAAAATCCCTCTTTTCCGTCTCTGTCTAGGTAGCAACGCATTGAGTTTGTCTTGTAATTGTTGCAACTTGGCCCTTAAAATGCCAGTTGTTTCGCCTGGTACATCAGTATTTTGTATCGAGTCCAAAGCTTCTTCTATACTCTGTATGTTAACATTATAGTCACCTAACTTGATAATATGATTAAATTGTTTATATGTTGAAATTAGTCTTGCCTGTCCCAGGTCCAACTTAGCTATCTGCTCCTCTTTCCTTATTTTTCTTGTCCTCGTGTCAGAACGATCCTGAAAATAGATTTTAAGTGTGACTTGTCACTTTTCGTTTCTTCACTTTTGATTTGTGTATTTTTTGGTTCTTTTTGGAAATAAACGTTACGCCTTGGTCTTGTTTTACCTCGTGGGTAGAAAATCTGGGAGTTGGCTTGTTTCTTCTATTTTCTTTTCTAAATATCATATTTTCGGGATCTGAGTTTATTGGGTCTGTTCTACTGGTATTCACTTTTTTAATATTTTCTTCTTTCTGTTTCTGTATTTTTTCTACTACTACGGGGTTATCTGTTTCTTAAACTCGTTCAATTTAGTTAAATAGTCATGTTCGCTGTTGAAATTCGCAGTATTATTAAATATGTGTAGTGGCAACTTCGGTGTTTCTGTTATTTGAAACTCGATTTTTTTGGGGGTTCCTATCATATTTAAGGGTATAACACGTTTGACAATTATTTATTGCTTCTGTTATTTTTGTTTTTATATTTGGGAAATAAAACTTTCTTTTCAGATGAAGGTGAGACTCCTCTATTCCCCTGTGATTATTGTTTTTGTGGTATTCCTTTATCTCCTTTTCCTATTCTGTATTGTCCGTTAGGTCCATTAAAAGTGCTGTGCATCTTATTACTTTATATTTATTTATTTATTTATTTATTTATTTACGTCAACTAAAATCAGTCGACGAAAAGTTAAATTATGAAGAAGATAAAATAAAATTATTATAAAAATAAAATTGAAATTAAATTAACAATTTAAATTAACAACTATATATGATTATACGATATAACTGAAATTATAAAAATATAAAATTAATTAAGTTAAGTCTAGTCTGGGGAATTCAAAAAATTATTTAATTGATCCAACATTTGTTGCAAGGATTGGGGAAAACCCAGAAAAAACCCAATCAGATCAATGATGGAAAATAATGAAAGTTATGTTGTGTTAGTGCCTACGGTTTAAATAGTTTAGAATTAGAAATTTAATAGTAGAAAGAGAAGCCTCTGAGTTGAAAACACGATAAAGTCGATTATATTCATCACAGAGTACTCTAAAAGGTTCATGCAGAGAGTAGTTAGTAGTACAGGTGTTAAGAGAAAGAGGAGTGAAGTTACGTGTACGCCTAGAAGGAACCGACAAGTTAATTTGGCTAAGTAATGCAGAGGAGTCAATATCACCCTTAAGCAGTTTGATAATGAACATAACACCCAGCATAGTGCGCCGATTAGCTAAAGATGGAAGGTTAATCAATAACAGTCTATCAGTGTATGAGGGCAAGTCTAAGCCAGGGTCCCAGTTGAAGCCACGAAAAGCAAAAAGAAGAAATTTCTTTTGAACAGACTCAATTGAATTTTGATGTGCCATATATTGTGGCGACCACACACAAGATCCATATTCTAAAATAGGACGAACGAGAGAGGTATAGAGTAGTTTAGTCGTGTAAGGGTCATCAAATTCCTTAGCCCATCGTTTAATGAATCCAAGAACTTGAGTGGCCTTATTGACAGTGTGTGCAATATGAAGATCAAATTTTAACTTATGATCAAGGAGTATTCCTAAATCATTCACGCGATTAAGTCTCTCCAAGCAGTTTCGGTCGATCGTGTAGTTAAATATATGAGGTCTGCTTCTATAAAATGACATAACCTTACACTTTGAGCAGTTTAGATGTAATTGATTAAAATTACACCAGGCGAAAAAAGAATCGACATCTGCTTGCAAAAAGTGATGGGAATTTATGTCATTATACGAAAAGCATAGCTTCACATCATCGGCATACATTAGTATATGAGAGTGGGAAAAGATTAATGGGAGATCGTTAATAAAAAGATTAAAGAGTAAAGGACCAAGATGGCTTCCCTGAGGTACACCAGAAGTTACCAGGACAGGTTTAGACAGACAGCTTTTAAAAAGGACTTTTTGGGTTCTAGAATTAAGATATTCAGAAATCCAACTAAGTAGGATATGAGGAAATCCAATAAGATTAAGTTTATGAAGCAAAAGAGAGTGATTAACAGAATCAAAAGCCTTACTGAAGTCAGTGTAAATGACATCAGTTTGCATTTTATTTTGAAATCCTCTGATCACAAGAGAGGACAGTTCCAGTAGGTTAGTGGTAGTAGATCTTGATTTCACAAAACCGTGTTGGCAAGGTGAAATTATAGAGCTACATAAGTGTTGAAGTTGAGAAGTAATCAGCTTCTCAAACACTTTTGGCATTGCAGACAATTTGGGGATACCTCTATAGTTTTTAACATCCGACTTAGAACCATTTTTGTGCAACGGAATTATATATGATTCCTTCCAAACAGAATTTACAGACAGCTCAAATAATTTTAGTAGTGGCTTACATAGAGAACCAGAACAGTATCGAAGTACACATCCGGGAACTCCATCGGGGCCCGGTTGGAAACCAGGTTTAATTATATTAAGTTCGTTTAGTAACGAGCTTTCAGTGATCACAGGAAAATAAATGCAATTAGACTTTTGTATAGTGAAAGGATAAGGAGCATTAGAAATTAAGTTAGAAGATGTATAAGTAGATTGGAAGAATTTAGCAAACAGATCGGCTGCTGCCTGATCAGTATTTGCTTTCAATTCTTCATAGGAAACGGAAGAGGGTAATACAGAAGATTTACGCTTCATGTTTACAAAGTTATAGAACTGTCTGGGATTTTGAGCGAATTGTAAGCGACAACGATTTAAATATTCATTGTAAAGACGCGAGTTAAGAGAAATAAAATGTGATCTGGCAGTAACATAGCGGGAGAAATCAGATGGAGATCCCGAACACTTAAACCTTTTATAATATCGCGACTTCACATTTTTCAGCCGCGTTAGCTCTCGAGAAAACCACGGAGGTCTATTAGCCCTCCTAGGAAACTCACGGGGAACGCACTCATCAAAAAGCAAATTCAAAAATTCAGTTTGTAAAATTAAAGAATTCATTTTTAAAAAATCAGCTTTTCGGAAACATCGAGATCGAACTACGACGTTATTTGAAATAACAGGCTCACACCCAGGCAACTCTAAAACTAAGTCTAGAGTAGGATGGTAGGGGTCTTCAGGAAATACTAAAGGGTCAATACGGGAAATAGTACTACAAGAGGGATCCGATGTAAATATCAGGTCAAGAAGACGGTGATTACAATTTCGAACCGAGTTGACTTGGGATAGAGACAGCTCAAGGAGTGAATTAATAAATTCATCAGAGCTTTATATATTTTACTGTTTGTAAAATATGTGTTAAATACTTCATCTGTCGCAAAAATTGCACATATCTTGTTAGGTTTAAGAAATTCTTTTGGAGCTCTTGCAATATCTTTGACACTAAATTGTGGTTTTGAAACTACCCTCCGAGCTTTCTTAAAGATCGTTGTTGATTGTGTATCATCTGTCCGACTGATTTTGAATATTTTCTGATAATTGTTTTCATTAATTGTTTTCTCTGAAGTCTGAATAGATTTGTCGTAATTAACTTCGATCCTGCTCAAACAATCTGCTACTACATTCTGGGATCCGTTTTTATAAACGGTTATAAACGGTATAGTTGTAACTTCCATCTAAATAACTTTGAATTAGGTTCTTTAAATCCCATTAACCACGTGAGTGGCTTGTGGTCCGTGACTATTTTAATCTTATTCCCAAACAAATAGGGTCTGAAATACTCTGTCCCCCATATAATTGCAAGCATTTCTTTTTCGATGGTCGAATAATTACCCTCTGTGTCGTTCAAGGTTCTACTTGCGAATGAAATTGGGCGATCTGCCCCCATATTTCCTTGAGACAAAATCGATCGCACTGCTACATTGCTGGAATCTGTTGTCAAAATAAAGGATTTATTAAAGTCAGGGTATTGTAATACGGGATCGTTACATAACAGAGTTTTGCAATATTCAAACGTCTTAACAAGCTCGTCATCTATCTCAATGTCCTTTTTGCCTTTAAGCTGTTTCGTCAGTAGTTTGGCAATTTTAGCAAAGTCTTTTATGAATTTTCTGTAATACCCTATCATTCCTAAAAATGATTTTATATCTTTGCGAGTCTTTGGTAATGGAAATTCCCGAATTATCTTTTATTTATCCGGGTTTGGCTTGACACCGTCCTGAGTGACGATGTGACCCAAATATTCTATTTCTTTACGTAAAAATTCAGATTTTTCCAGTTGTAACTGGAACTTCGCATTGGAGAGCCGTTCGAATACCATTTGTAAATCATTCATGTGTTCTTGTAAGGAAGGTGAATACACAATTATATCGTCCATATAAACTAGGCAATTTTTTCCTACTAAGTATCCTAATAAATTGTCCATTGCCCTTTGAAATGTTGCCGGTGCATTTATGAGACCAAAAGGCATTCGTTTATATTCAAAATGGCCGCTGTCCGTTGTAAATGCTGTCTTAGGTATGTCTTTGGCCCTCATCTCTATTTGGTGATAGCCGCTAGCTAAGTCCAGAGCAGTAAAGTGTTTAGCCCTGCCAAGTTTGTCTAAAACCTCGCTTATTACTGGTATTGGGTATCTATCCTTGATTGTTTTTTCATTAAGCTTCCTAAAGTCCACAACGAGACGCCATATCTGCGTACCCGCTGCATCCTTTTTCTTCGGTACCTGATTATATTTTTCTCTAACAACTCATCTATTTGTCTCTTAATTTCCTTTCTCCGGTTAAACCCATATCTATATGGCTTAGTATAAATTGGTATGTCGTCAGAAGTATTGATGGGGTGCCTAACCATGTTCGTAAAGGTTAGTGGATTTTCTTCATAAAAAAATATTTCCTGATACTTTGCACATATCTATATAATTACAAGTCCAGTATAATTGGTTAATAAAAAAATATGTTTTATTTATAACAATTAACCGACGTTTGGAGTACAAGTAAAAATCAAGACTCAAACTAAAAATAAAATGTTGACGCTTAGCAAACCTCGGCTTAAGAGAATTTGGTTATTACTTTACTCTTAAATAAACAGAGACTTAAGTTTCGTTCTCTTGAGATGGCGAACCTTTGGACTCTAAACAAAAGCCTGGATTTGTGCCGCGTCGGCATAAATGACCCTTGGTGAGAATATCAAATCTAGAATGTTTATGTAAACGTTCGAAGCGTGGGAGCGCCCGATTTGTTATTTTCACCAGTGGTGCTCGATTACATGATTACGATAAGAAATATAAGTGCGTAAGTGCTTATGTGTTATTGTGAATATGTTACTTCCCCATCAATAAAAAATTAGCCTGTCCTCAGGCGTTTATCTTAGGATATAATGTTGGTTCAGAATCAATTACAATATTATCATTTTGGTTTGATATTGGATTTAAGTTTACAATATTTGATTGTGGGGTTGTTTCCGTTTGTTTCTTAAATTTGACAATTATTTTATGTGGTAAGTTCTTATATTTATAGCTAAAGCATAATATTAGAGTGATTACAATAATTATAAGTGTTTTTAAAGTTATAATTTGAAATGTATTATAATGTTTTGTTTGTTCTTGTACAATTTCTTTTGCTTGGATATAGGAAAGTGGTTCTAGTTTCGTTACATTATTGTTTACATAAATGGTTTGTGTGTAATCTAGCATGGTACTTGTAATTAATATTTCTTCTAATTGAATTGAACAATTGAATGCTTTTATTATATTATTACTTTCTATTATTATTTCTCTATTCAAGCCATTTTGATTTAAAGTGGTTTTAGGTAGGTTCCAAGTTAACATTATATTAGGTTCTATGTATTTTATTTCAAATGCTTTATGTGTTTTTGAGTATCTACATTCAGTAGAGACTTGATTTAAAATTCCTGTTATACATTTATTCATAACTAAATCTTTTGTCTTTGCTAAGTATGCTTGGTTATTGTGTATGTAGTATTTGTCATGTATAATTTCAGTTAAAATGTTGTTGACTTTGTCTGGGTATGGAATAATTTCAAAAATTGGCGCGTTGATAATTTCGCGAGGAATATGGGAAATTATCAAAATTTCGTTTGTAGTTGTTTTTAACCATGTGGATGTTTTAATGTTTAAAATTTTTTCTGAATTGACATGTGATAATGGGTTATGTTTTAGTAATTTAGGGTTGAATATACCTAATCTTGTTAGTTGCATTTCTAACTCAAAGTCTTCAATGTATTCTGTGAACTCTTGTAGATTAAATGTGATTATTGATAGTTTTTGATTTCCTTCATTTGATAAACTTAGTGTGTTAGTTACTTCTATTCCTCGATTTACTACTTCTATTCCTCGATTTACTACTTCTATTACTTGATTTAATTCATTTGCTTGAACGCTATTTTCTGATAAATGTTCAATTTTTGTTTCTAATTCTACTCTATCTTTATGATCTAATGTGCCAAATAAGTATTTATAAAATGTTCCTACAAAATTAATTAGACCTCTTTTATTTCGTTTTACTATTCTTATACCGTTCATTTCTCTATCGAGTTTTTCTGTTAAATATTGAGTTTGTGATAATGATTCGAATTATTTAGCTTGTTTCATCAAATTGTCATATGTGTCTTTAATTTTTGTAAGATTAACAGTTCAATAATGATATTCATAATTTATTGGTAGGTTTATGGTTCCTGTTGTAAATATAAGATAGCCATTTTTAGATTGGATCGGGTTTACTTCTAGGCTTTGGCCACTGGCTTGATGAATGAAATATATGTGTGTAAAAATGCGATTATGAATGGTATTATTTTATGTTGTAGTTTCCTGGTCTGTGTTGTCAATTGGAGGTGATCTGGAATTATCATATTTACTCTTATTAGTTATTTTCTTCTTCTTAAGCTTCGATTTGTAGTGTATTATTTTTCTACCTCTATTTGTCTCTTCAAAATGTTTTTCGTCAAGTTGTTTTAAATTACCTGTCTTTTTAAATGGGTTTGTTGATTTAGAACGCACTATTGGTGATTCTTTATAATTAGTGTCAATTTCAAATTCTGTGCGTTTTTCATTTAGTTTATCTATTTGGTTTGCTTTATTAAGTTGTGTATTATATTGTGGGGTTCCTGCGTATATAAAAATATCTGCTGGTGTTCTACCTGTTGTATTGTGCTTGGTTTTATGATTATATGTAAAAAGTATTATTTCAAATCTAGTTAGTTTATTTTCCGGATCTGATTCCGTATTTATAATTCTTAACTTTTCATTGACTGTCTTGTGAAATCTCTCAACATCAGAAATTCCATTTTTGCTTGTTGTTATGTTTATATCCACTCCTTCCGACTTTAACCATATCTGTAAAGCCGAGCACATAAATGCTGAGTCTTTATCTGCTTTTATTTCTTTTGGTTTTCCCATTGCATTAAAAACTTTAAGTAATGCCCTTTTAGCTTCTAGCCAATCTCTACCTTTTACTTCAATTAAGGAAGCAAATTTGGAATAGATATCTATGCATGACAAGAATTGTTGATTATCCACCATATAAAAATCTATATGTAAGGGTAAAATAATAACACACTCCTAGATTAATTGTGTATGTTAAGATTAGTTCTTTATTTCTTAAGTGTTTTTGTTTAATATAAATGTTTTTCTTGGGTATTTTTTGCACAATGTGATCTGTACTCTTCAAGTCTATTTTAAAAGTGACGCTTACTCGTGTACGTTACTTCTTCCTCTTCTTGTTTTAGCGTTGCTAGACTGTTTTTTTATAATGCTAATAACATGTTATGGGTATTCCTTTGTTAGCTTAAATCAATTGCGTGTATTCTTATAAGTTAATAGTAATTCTAGTGTTTACATTTATAATACTTAAATATATCCTACAGTTCGGCCATCCTGACAATTAATCGCCTCGATTATATACAAATATTAATAATAAAAATTTAATTTAATCGTTGTTAATATAGCTTCTAAGATTATATCTTTTTATTTTTTTATTTAAAATATCATTATTATTTTCTTTTTCTGAGTCTAATTTTCTTTTTCGTTTTACTAATTTTAACTTTTCACTTTCAGCTTTGGAGTTTGTCTTTTCTTCGTATGACTGATCGATTTCCTTTATCTTTGCACTTTCTATTTCATCATCTGACTTTTCAATTTCTTTCTTATCATGTAACTCTTCACATTCCTGTTTATCTGACTTTTCATATACTTCTTCATCGGACTTTTCCCATTCTTCTTCATCTGACATTTCACATTCTTCTTCATCTGACATTTCAAATACTTCTTCTTCTTCATCTGACATTTTACATTCTTCTTCATCTGATTTTGAGATTTCATTTATATTAACCCATGGTTTCATATTTGCTGCTTCCCAGATCCCATTATATGGTATTTGTGTTAATTGAAATCCTTCGACGTCTGATACAGCATATCTATCATTTGGTAATACTTTATCTATTTTATACGGCCCTTTATATTTTGGTATTACTTTTCTACAAGCTCCTGGTACACTTACAAAATTTTTTAAGACTACGTAGTCTCCTTCTTTATATATTCTTTGAATTCTTCCTTTGTTTTTATTTTGTTCGTTGTATATCTGACTTTTCTCAATATTCTTTTTTGCTACAGATCTTATTTCGGAAAGATTTCTTTCTTGTTCTATTTCAATTAAATGTTCTCTTAAAAAGTCAATAACAACTCCTCTTTGACTTACACCGAATAAAACTTCACTTGGAGTTGTTCCTGTGCTTCTATGTACTGTGTTGTTTAAGGCAAATTCTATTTCAGGTAGTACACTATCTAAAGACTTTTATGTTCCTGCGCTTGTTAATTTTGCTATCATTGGTCCCAGGCATCTATTTATCCTTTCGACCTGCCCGTTTGCTTGTGGCGATCCTGTAGCTATTTTAATGTGTCTTACATTATTTTTTTCTAAAAATTCCTCAAAGTCATTGGATGTAAATGCACTTCCGCGATCAGATATAATAATTTTTGGTCGGCTGTATGTATTAAAGAAATTTGTTATACATTTAATCGAGCTTTTCGAGTCCGTCGATTTTGTACCGTATAATTTTACAAACTTTGAAAATCCATCTACAACCAAAAGTACATGTTTCTTTTGTGATTTTTGAAGTTTTATTGGACCAAAATGGTCAATATGTATTATTTCAAACGGTTTGTCTCCCTTAGGTATACTGTGTAATAAGCTTTCGTGGCTTCCACATTTTGACGAGTACGTTATACATTTCAAGCAATTTCTAATGTGTTCTTTAATTTTTTCGGTCAATCTAGGAAACCAATATGATTTTTTTATTGCAATATAGACTTTTTCATAACCCCTGTGTCCCATATCATCGTGGTATAATGTTAAAATATTTCTTTCCATATTTCTGGGTACGTAAAATAATATTCTGCCTTTGTGTTTTCTATATATTAGTCCATTTCTCATTTCGAATCGATTGCTTTCTTTTTCTTCCAGTTGTGTACGTATAGCAGATATAACTTTATCCTTGTTTTGGCATATTGAAAGATTTTGTTCAAATGTATTTTCTTCTAATACTACACTCCTGCCCAAAACTATACGACACCTCAATAATTTTAGTTTCGACTCTCGCAGAAAAAGGAGAAAGCATAATGAAGCAAAACAAAGTATGCAGATAAATAGCAGAAAGAGTTCTGCACAAAATCCAATGTTCTTATCTCTCATTGCATCTCGCATTATCGAGTAACGGGAAAAAAAGCACAAAAGTTATATTTTAAGCTTGACTGCAAAGGTATTTTCTTCTAATACTAGTATGTTAGATATTCTGCTCAGTGCGTCAACATGCTGCATTTTCTGACCGTCTCTATGTTCTATATCATAATCATAATTTGCTAGCTCTAATGCCCAACGGGCAATTCTTTGATTTACTTCCTTTTTATTTAATGTCATTGACAGAGAATTACAATCTGTTATTATTTTGAATTTTTTACCGTGTAGATATATTCTAAATCTTCGGAGGGCATATATTATAGCTAGGGTCTCTAATTCAAAGCTATGATACTTTGACTCATAATCTGAAGTTCGTTTCGAAAAATAAAATATTGGATGCATTTTTCCATCATCTTTTCTTTGCATTAATATTGAACCAAATCCAATTGAGCTGGCATCACAGTGAAGTTCAGTGTCATGTTTTGGGTCATATATAGATAGAATAGGTGCGTCTATTAACCTTTGTTTTAGTGATTCGAAACATTGTATTTCTTCTTCATTGAATTTAAATATTGCATCTTTTCGAATAAGATTGTATAATGGCTTTGCTTGTACCGAGAATTCTTTGATATATTTTCAAAAATAGGAGCATAATCCCAAAAAACTATGGACCTCTTTTGTATTCTTTGGTATTGGGAAATTTGTAATTGTTTCAATGTTTTTCTTATCCGGCTTTATTCCATCTTTTGAAATTATGTATCCCAAATAATTACATTTTTCTTCCATAAACTTGCATTTGTCTAGCCTAAGCTCTAACTTGTTCCTTGTTAGTCTTTGGAATACGTCTGTAAGTGTACTTAAGTGTTCTTCGACTGATTTAGATGCTATCATTATGTCATCTAAATATATAGCTACTTTGCCTGCTCTGATCATATCATCAAATACATTATTGACAAATCGCTGAAAAGTCGCTGGTGCATTTCTTAACCCATATGGCATTTTATTATATTCAAATTGTCCCATTGGCGTTACAAATGATGTGTATTTAATAGATTTTTCCTGAACATCTATTTGATGAAACGCACTTTTCAAATCTAATAATGTGAATATTTCTTTGTTTGCTAGGTTATCAATTAAATCTTCGATCAAAGGTAGTGGGTAATTATCTTTCGGTGTTACTTTGTTTAGTGTCCTATAATCTACACATAATCGAATATCTCCTGTTTTCTTTTTAACTATTACGATCGGTGACGCATATTCAGACTGACTTGGCCGAATTATTTTCTTTTCTAATAAATCATCTAATACCTCTTGTACTTGCTCTTTCTCCTTGTATGACAATCTTCTAGGCTTATAGTGAAAAGGCTTTTCATTGTTAAGTACTAATTTTAATTCACATTTGCTTTCTGGTTTTTCAGGACGAACGCTTTTAAAATAATATTGTTCAAAAATATTTTGTAGTTTTGTGATATCAGTTATATGTATGTTCTTATTTTTAACAATTACACTGTAGTTTTCATTTTCTATATCAATAGTCATTATATTAAGGCATTCTTTTTCCATTTCGGACATATTTTTATCAATTTGTAAATTCAATACCACACCGTTTTCCACTATATTATTTTGTTCTTTTTTATTATTTTCCTCACATTTATCATTCATTTGTTCTACTTTACTACTTTTATTTGTATGTTTTATTTCGTTTACTACTTTTATTACTTCACTTTTATTTCCTCCTATTTCGTTGTGAATTTTTTTCATTGTATTTTCATTTAATTTATCTTTACTTTCTTTGATTAATATGAATTTTTCTTTTTCCAAAAAGTCTGCCCCCAATAAAGCTGAGTATTGCATTGTTTCATTTGGTACAACAAAAAAATCTTTATTAAATTCTTCATTTTCAAATATGATTTTACATTCAGTTTTTCCAATGATGTTAAGTTTACTATTATTTATTCCATAATAATTTTGAGCAAAATAATAATTTTCAATATATTTCATTGGCACGTGTTCTTCACGAATCAGACAAATTGTGCTTCCCGTATCAATCAAGGTTTCTAATGGAGGTGTGGTATGATTAGATTTGTTTAAAAATATAAATACTATAGACCTTACATACGGATTGTTGGTGTTTAGACTCTCACGTTGACCCAGGTCCTTGCGTTTGCTGCAGTTAATCGATAGATGCCCCATTTCAGCACAAACAAAACAGGCTCCACTTGCTCTATTCGGCTTTCGGCATTCGTTGGCCATGTGTCCTTTGGAATTACAGTTGTAGCATTTCACTACCGTTGTAGCATCGGCTACGTTGGTTGAACCATTGTTCTTCTGTGTCATCTTTTGGAGGTATTTATTCTCTGGTTCCAACTGGATCTTTTTAAAGGCTTCGAGTAGCTCATTTGTATTAGTAAAACGTTGCATTCTGGCTTGAGTGCGTAATGCATAGTTTGGGATTCCATCTATTACATATTCAAGTAATTCATCTTGAGTAATTTTTACTTTAGTTGACATTATTAACTTTTCATAAAAATATTCTTGGAAAGATTCCTCAGTTTTCCAAATCTTTTTCTCAAACTTGCGTTTCAACTCTAGTTGACTTTCACGGTTTTCAAATACATTTTCCATTTCACAGAGTAATTCATCCACTGGCATTGTTGTTGCATCACTGCGAGTTTGCAACCACTTTGCTGCTTTTCCTTTTATACGGTTGGCAATTAAAGCCCGAATGCTGTGATCGTCTAGTTTGTATATTGACTTCACTGAAATTACTTGTTGTTTAAACAATTTAATGTCTGAGTCATTTTCCATTGGATCATACTCGGATACCAATTCTTTGAGTTGAGTAAAAGAAATTTTAATATTTTTTTGTTCTGCGTAGTCATTATTATACATTTTTTGTTTAAGCATTTCATTTTCACGTGCTGAAACTCTTAGTTCTCGTTTATATAATTCCATTTCTCGTAGCAACAAATCGAATTTCATATCTTCGTAGTCCTGTTTTTCATATTTATTGCTCTCTTTTGCCTCTTTGCCTTTCATTTTCTCGATCTTGCTGTTTACGTTTTTTATTTCACCACTGCCGTCGCTTACGTTGTATTGAATTTCATCATTTTCGTTGTTTTTCATTTCTTCATTTTTGTCGCTTACGTTGTCTTGATCATCATCGTTTTTGTTGCTTCTGTTGCCTTTTATTTCGGCATCGTTGTTGCTTACGTTATCTTTCATTTCATCATCGTTGTCGCTTACGTTGTCTTGCATATTTTCTTCGTCGTTCTTTTCGTTGCTTCCTTTGGTTGGCTTAAAATTGGTACTTAATTCATCAGCTTTGCGAACATTGATCAACCGTTGTATTAATTCTGCTTTATTTCCATTTACTGGTAGATTATATGTTTTCAGTAGGCGTTTAAGACCGTCTATTGTATATTTCTCATAGTCTTTATCACTCATTTTAGCAAATTTTGTACGTACGTGAATTGCTTTAAGTTGCGTATGTAACTGTGCACCGTTTTGCATGTACACAATATATTTTTAATTAGTAGGCAATTTTGAATTTGTACCACTTCTGATTATTGTAAGGGTAAAATAATAACACACTCCTAGATTAATTGTGTATGTTAAGATAAGTTCTTTATTTCTTAAGTGTTTTTGTTTAATATAAATGTTTTTCTTGGGTATTTTTTGCACAATGTGATCTGTACTCTTCAAGTCTTTTTTAAAAGTGACGCTTACTCGTGTACGTTACTTCTTCCTCTTCTTGTTTTAGCGTTGCTAGACTGTTTTTTTTATAATGCTAATAACATGTTATGGGTATTCCTTTGTTAGCTTAAATCAATTGCGTGTATTCTTATAAGTTAATAGTAATTCTAGTGTTTACATTTATAATACTTAAATATATCCTACATATAACATATTTTTCTCTTGGGTTGAACGTTTCTGGAGTTAATTCGAAACTTAATTTTGTGTTTCTATGTTCTGTTTTAGCAAAATTACAAATTTGACATTCATTAATAATGTTTTGGATTAAGTTTTGATGTTTTGTTTCAGAATATGATTGTATGTCTATTAGGATTTTATTAGATCTCATTACTTTTGTTAAGTTACTGGGACTGATTATTTCTATAAAAGCGGATTGGAAAATTAAAAAGTCTGCTTCATTATGAAAGAATATTACGCTTTTCTTTGTGCATAGATATTTTTTTATAAGTTCTTTAGCGTGATTTGTATTTTGCTTTTATGGAAATAGTTTATTACTTTCACTTCATTGATATTTTGTTTAATAAACTCAATTTGCCTGTTGTAATAATTAAGTAGTCTTTCGGTAATTGAAATATAATTTTTACAGTTGCTGCTGTACTATTAGGAATTTCGCCTAACAAATTTTTGTCTATTTTAATTCTTGATAGAGCGTCTGCTACATAATTTTCTTTACCAGGGACATATTTGATGTGATAATCGAATTCATTTAACTTGATTCTCCATCTTTGTAATTTCATATTTGGTTCTTTGATATTGTTCAACCAAACAAGGGGCTTGTGATCACTAAGGATTTCGAATTTTCTTCCGAAAAGATAGGATCTGAAATATTTGGTTGCCCAAACAATAGCTAAGAGTTTCTTTTTTTATTGCAGTAATTTTACTTCATGCTCATTTAATGTTCTACTTGCAAAACATATAGGTTTATGATTTTGCGATAATACAGCACCTATAGCGAAATTGCTTGCATCAGTAGTTAAATTGAATGATTTTTCAAAATTGGGATATGTAAGTATTGGATCTGAGGTAATGAGTAATTTCAACTTCTCAAATGCTGCGATATAACCTTTGTTTTTTATATCAATACATGCATTCTTTTTTAGATTTAACGTCATTGGCTTAACAATTTGAGCGAAGTTTGGTATGAATTTTCTGTAATAACCGCAAAGTCCTAGGAATGATTTGATTTCCTTAGTTGTTTTTGGTATTGGAAAATATTCAATTGCTCTGACTTTTTCTGGATTAGGTTTTATACCTTCAGTTGTGACAATGTGACCAAGGAATTCAGTTTCCTTTTTCAGAAATTCACATTTATCTAACTGTAGCTTTAAATTGGCTTCTCTAAGTTTCATGAAGACTCTTTTTAGTGACAATGTGTATTTTTTGGTTCTTTTTGGAAATAAACGTTACGCCTTGGTCTTGTTTTACCTCGTGGGTAGAAAATCTGGGAGTTGGCTTGTTTCTTCTATTTTCTTTTCTAAATATCATATTTTCGGGATCTGAGTTTATTGGGTCTGTTCTACTGGTATTCACTTTTTTAATATTTTCTTCTTTCTGTTTCTGTATTTTTTCTACTACTACGGGGTTATCTGTTTCTTAAACTCGTTCAATTTAGTTAAATAGTCATGTTCGCTGTTGAAATTCGCAGTATTATTAAATATGTGTAGTGGCAACTTCGGTGTTTCTGTTATTTGAAACTCGATTTCTTTGGGGGTTCCTATCATATTTAAGGGTTTGACACGTTTGACAATTATTTATTGCTTCTGTTATTTTTGTTTTTATATTTGGGAAATAAAACTTTCTTTTCAGATGACTCCTCTATTCCCCTGTGATTATTGTTTTTGTGGTATTCCTTTATCTCCTTTTCCTATTCTGTATTGTCCGTTAGGTCCATTAAAAGTGTTGTGCATCTTATTACTTTATATATTTTACTGTTTGTAAAATATGTGTTAAATACTTCATCTGTCGCAAAAATTGCACATATCTTGTTAGGTTTAAGAAATTCTTTTAGAGCTCTTGCAATATCTTTGACACTAAATTGTGGTTTTGAAACTACCCTCCGAGCTTTCTTAAAGATCGTTGTTGATTGTGTATCATCTGTCCGACTGATTTTGAATATTTTCTGATAATTGTTTTCATTAATTGTTTTCTCTGAAGTCTGAATAGATTTGTCGCTATTAACTTTGATCCTGCTCAAACAATCTGCTACTACATTCTGGGATCCATTTTTATAAACGGTTATAAACGGTATAGTTGTAACTTCCATCTAAATAACTTTGAATTAGGTTCTTTAAATCCCATTAACCACGTGAGTGGCTTGTGGTCCGTGACTATTTTAATCTTATTCCCAAACAAATAGGGTCTGAAATACTCTGTCCCCCATATAATTGCAAGCATTTCTTTTTCGATGGTCGAATAATTACCCTCTGTGTCGTTCAAGGTTCTACTTGCGAATGAAATTGGGCGATCTGCCCCCATATTTCCTTGAGTCAAAATCGATCGCACTGCTACATTGCTGGAATCTGTTGTCAAAATAAAGGATTTATTAAAGTCAGGGTATTGTAATACGGGATCGTTACATAACAGAGTTTTGCAATATTCAAACGTCTTAACAAGCTCGTCATCTATCTCAATGTCCTTTTTGCCTTTAAGCTGTTTCGTCAGTAGTTTGGCAATTTTAGCAAAGTCTTTTATGAATTTTCTGTAATACCCTATCATTCCTAAAAATGATTTTATATCTTTGCGAGTCTTTGGTAATGGAAATTCCCGAATTATCTTTTATTTATCCGGGTTTGGCTTGACACCGTCCTGAGTGACGATGTGACCCAAATATTCTATTTCTTTACGTAAAAATTCAGATTTTTCCAGTTGTAACTGGAACTTCGCATTGGAGAGCCGTTCGAATACCATTTGTAAATCATTCATGTGTTCTTGTAAGGAAGGTGAATACACAATTATATCGTCCATATAAACTAGGCAATTTTTTCCTACTAAGTATCCTAATAAATTGTCCATTGCCCTTTGAAATGTTGCCGGTGCATTTATGAGACCAAAAGGCATTCGTTTATATTCAAAATGGCCGCTGTCCGTTGTAAATGCTGTCTTAGGTATGTCTTTGGCCCTCATCTCTATTTGGTGATAGCCGCTAGCTAAGTCCAGAGCAGTAAAGTGTTTAGCCCTGCCAAGTTTGTCTAAAACCTCGCTTATTACTGGTATTGGGTATCTATCCTTGATTGTTTTTTCATTAAGCTTCCTAAAGTCCACAACGAGACGCCATATCTGCGTACCCGCTGCATCCTTTTTCTTCGGTACCTGATTATATTTTTCTCTAACAACTCATCTATTTGTCTCTTAATTTCCTTTCTCTGGTTAAACCCATATCTATATGGCTTAGTATAAATTGGTATGTCGTCAGAAGTATTGATGGGGTGCCTAACCATGTTCGTAAAGGTTAGTGGATTTTCTTCTTAAAAAAATATTTCCTGATACTTTGCACATATCTATATAATTACAAGTCCAGTATAATTGGTTAATAAAAAAATATGTTTTATATATAACAATTAACCGACGTTTGGAGTACAAGTGAAAATCAAGACTCAAACTAAAAATAAAATGTTGACGCTTAGCAAACCTCGGCTTAAGAGAATTTGGTTATTACTTTACTCTTAAATAAACAGAGACTTAAGTTTCGTTCTCTTGAGATGGCGAACCTTTAGACTCTAAACAAAAGCCTGGATTTGTGCCGCGTCGGCATAAATGACCCTTGGTGAGAATATCAAATCTAGAATGTTTATGTAAACGTTCGAAGCGTGGGAGCGCCCGATTTGTTATTTTCACCAGTGGTGCTCGATTACATGATTACGATAAGAAATATAAGTGCGTAAGTGCTTATGTGTTATTGTGAATATGTTACTTCCCCATCAATAAAAAATTAGCCTGTCCTCAGGCGTTTATCTTAGGATATAATGTTGGTTCAGAATCAATTACAATATTATCATTTTGGTTTGATATTGGATTTAAGTTTACAATATTTGATTGTGGGGTTGTTTCCGTTTGTTTCTTAAATTTGACAATTATTTTATGTGGTAAGTTCTTATATTTATAGCTAAAGCATAATATTAGAGTGATTACAATAAGTATAAGTGTTTTTAAAGTTATAATTTGAAATGTATTATAATGTTTTGTTTGTTCTTGTACAATTTCTTTTGCTTGGATATAGGAAAGTGGTTCTAGTTTCGTTACATTATTGTTTACATAAATGGTTTGTGTGTAATCTAGCATGGTACTTGTAATTAATATTTCTTCTAATTGAATTGAACAATTGAATGCTTTTATTATATTATTACTTTCTATTATTATTTCTCTATTCAAGCCATTTTGATTTAAAGTGGTTTTAGGTAGGTTCCAAGTTAACATTATATTAGGTTCTATGTATTTTATTTCAAATGCTTTATGTGTTTTTGAGTATCTACATTCAGTACAGACTTGATTTAAAATTCCTGTTATACATTTATTCATAACTAAATCTTTTGTCTTTGCTATGTATGCTTGGTTATTGTGTATGTAGTATTTGTCATGTATAATTTCAGTTAAAATGTTGTTGACTTTGTCTGGGTATGGAATATTTTCAAAAATAGGCGCGTTGATAATTTCGCGAGGAATATGGGAAATTATCAAAATTTCGTTTGTAGTTGTTTTTAACCATGTGGATGTTTTAATGTTTAAAATTTTTTCTGAATTGACATGTGATAATGGGTTATGTTTTAGTAATTTAGGGTTGAATATACCTAATCTTGTTAGTTGCATTCCTAACTCAATGTCTTCAATGTATTCTGTGAACTCTTGTAGATTAAATGTGATTATTGATAGTTTTTGATTTCCTTCATTTGATAAACTTAGTGTGTTAGTTACTTCTATTCCTCGATTTACTACTTCTATTACTTGATTTAATTCATTTGCTTGAACGCTATTTTCTGATAAATGTTTAATTTTTGTTTCTAATTCTACTCTATCTTTATGATCTAATGTGCCAAATAAGTATTTATAAAATGTTCCTATTAAATTAATTAGACCTCTTTTATTTCGTTTTACTATTCTTATACCGTTCATTTCTCTATCGAGTTTTTCTGTTAAATATTGAGTTTGTGATAATGATTCGAATTATTTAGCTTGATTCATCAAATTGTCATATGTGTCTTCAATTTTTGTAAGATTAACAGTTCAATAATGATATTCATAATTTATTGGTAGGTTTATGGTTCCTGTTGTAAATATAAGATAGCCATTTTTAGATTGGATCGGGTTTACTTCTAGGCTTTGGCCACTGGCTTGATGAATGAAATATATGTGTGTAAAAATGCGATTATGAATGGTATTATTTTATGTTGTAGTTTCCTGGTCTGTGTTGTCAATTGGAGGTGATCTGGAATTATCATATTTACTCTTATTAGTTATTTTCTTCTTCTTAAGCTTCGATTTGTAGTGTATTATTTTTCTCTTCAAAATGTTTTTCGTCAAGTTGTTTTAAGTTACCTGTCTTTTTAAATGGGTTTGTTGTTTCAAATTCTGTGCGTTTTTCATTTAGTTTATCTATTTGGTTTGTTTTATTAAATTGTGTATTATATTGTGGGGTTCCTGCGTATATAAAAATATCTGCTGGTGTTCTACCTGTTGTATTGTGCTTGGTTTTATGATTATATGTATAAAGTATTATTTCAAATCTAGTTAGTTTATTTTCCGGATCTGATTCCGTATTTATAATTCTTAACTTTTCATTGACTGTTTTGTGAAATCTCTCAACATCAGAAATTCCATTTTTGCTTGTTGTTATGTTTATATCCACTCCTTCCGACTTTAACCATATCTGTAAAGCCGAGCACATAAATGCTGAGTCTTTATCTGCTTTTATTTCTTTTGGTTTTCCCATTGCATTAAAAACTTTAAGTAATGCCCTTTTAGCTTCTAGCCAATCTCTACCTTTTACTTCAATTAAGGAAGCAAATTTGGAATAGATATCTATGCATGACAAGAATTGTTGATTATCCACCATATAAAAATCTATAACATATTTTTCTCTTGGGTTGAACGTTTCTGGAGTTAATTCGAAACTTAATTTTGTGTTTCTATGTTCTGTTTTAGCAAAATTACAAATTTGACATTCATTAATAATGTTTTGGATTAAGTTTTGATGTTTTGTTTCAGAATATGATTGTATGTCTATTAGGATTTTATTAGATCTCATTACTTTTGTTAAGTTACTGGGACTGATTATTTCTATAAAAGCGGATTGGAAAATTAAAAAGTCTGCTTCATTATGAAAGAATATTACGCTTTTCTTTGTGCATAGATATTTTTTTATAAGTTCTTTAGCGTGATTTGTATTTTGCTTTTATGGAAATAGTTTATTACTTTCACTTCATTGATATTTTGTTTAATAAACTCAATTTGCCTGTTGTAATAATTAAGTAGTCTTTCGGTAATTGAAATATAATTTTTACAGTTGCTGCTGTACTATTAGGAATTTCGCCTAACAAATTTTCGTCTATTTTAATTCTTGATAGAGCGTCTGCTACATAATTTTCTTTACCAGGGACATATTTGATGTGATAATCGAATTCATTTAACTTGATTCTCCATCTTTGTAATTTCATGTTTGGTTCTTTGATATTGTTCAACCAAACAAGGGGCTTGTGATCACTAAGGATTTCGAATTTTCTTCCGAAAAGATAGGATCTGAAATATTTGGTTGCCCAAACAATAGCTAAGAGTTCCTTTTCTATTGCAGAATATTTTACTTCATGCTCATTTAATGTTCTACTTGCAAAACATATAGGTTTATGATTTTGCGATAATACAGCACCTATAGCGAAATTGCTTGCATCAGTAGTTAAATTGAATGATTTTTCAAAATTGGGATATGTAAGTATTGGATCTGAGGTAATGAGTAATTTCAACTTCTCAAATGCTGCGATATAACCTTTGTTTTTTATATCAATACATGCATTCTTTTTTAGATTTAACGTCATTGGCTTAACAATTTGAGCGAAGTTTGGTATGAATTTTCTGTAATAACCGCAAAGTCCTAGGAATGATTTGATTTCCTTAGTTGTTTTTGGTATTGGAAAATATTCAATTGCTCTGACTTTTTCTGGATTAGGTTTTATACCTTCAGTTGTGACAATGTGACCAAGGAATTCAGTTTCCTTTTTCAGAAATTCACATTTATCTAACTGTAGCTTTAAATTGGCTTCTCTAAGTTTCATGAAGACTCTTTTTAGTGGCAATGAAGTGGAATACACTATTATGTCGTCCATATAGACCAGACAATCCTTATAGATTAAATCTATAAAAGGTTGTTCATTCAACGTTGAAAAGTTGCAGGGGCATTTTTAAGTCCAAATGGTATTCGAGTGTATTCATAATGGCCATTTTTCGTCGAGAATGCTGTCTTTTGGATTGAATCAGAATCCATTTGAATCTGATGAAAACCTTTTGCTAGGTCAATGGTAGTGAAATATTGACATCTTCCAAGTTTATCTAATATATCTTCCATGACCGGAATAGGGTATTTATCATCTATTGTGATTTCTATGACTATGACTATTCTGAATTTTTTCTTTCCTGATGCATCACTTTTCTTTGGTACTATCCAAGTTGGTGAGCAATAAGGAGAATTTGATTTCCTAATTATTCCTTGTTGAATCATATCTTTAATTGGTTTTTCCACTTCTTCATCATAAGTTTGTGGATATTCATAAGGACGCTTGTAAATAGCATCTTCATGTTTTGTTTGAATGACATGTTTTATTGTACTAGTAAAAGTCAAATTGTCACTTTCCTTGTACTGAATGTCATTAAATTCAGTCAAAATATTTGTTAGCTTACTTTTTTCTTCATCGTTAAGATGTTCTAATCTGAATTGATTACTTTCTGCTAATTCGTTTTCAATTGCGAAGATAAATGGTCTATCTTCAGTTAATGGTGGATCCATGCAATCAAAACCTGCATCTTCCTTGTTAGGTGGGTCAAGGATGAACTTGCCATTAAGATAGTTTTTATTATTTATAATATTTTCCTGATTGTATCTCATGACAAATTGGTAATCACTTAGAATTACAAAATCATCTTTATAATTTATTGTTGCCTGGCAGGCTTCAAGATAATTCCTGCCTAATAATACATCGTAATTTTCTGAAAATTCGTGTATGTAAAATGTTTGATGGGATGGGCAAAGTTTGCTTGGGGCTAAGGAAATACATTGCTTTAAAGTAGTGTTTCCATTTATGGTTTGAACTGTCAAATTAAATGTTTTTATCGGAAAATCTAGAAAATTCGACTTCATAATGTTAATAGAAGATCCCGTAACTATTACGCATTTGAGGTGTCGATTACACTAGGCAACAGCCAAAAAATTACACGAACCAAACCCACTTTTTTGGATAGATTTGGGGCCAAAAACGACGAAAAACATTTTTTTTTTTTTTTCTATGGTGAAATTTTTTTTTTAGAATTTTTTAAAAATCTGGCTTTTTTTTCGTCCTTTTTTTCAGAGGTGCACCGACTTATGTCATCATTACTCGATAATGACAAAACCGATTTTCAAAAGCTTTACTGTTTCTGAAAGTCAATGAATATATCTATAATTCATTAATACAAAGTCTTAGATTTAAGCCAGGAGTTTAAGAGACATTAATTTTTGAATTAAGAAAATGATGATATTTTTAAAGCATTTTTTTTTAGCTTTTTTTACTTTAAAATTCGAGGAAAAGTCGAAAAAAATTTATTACATTTTGTCTTTAATTTTATTTGCACAGCTGCAATAATTACGCGTCGTTTAAGGTATGCCTTATCAAAATCTGTGGAGAGACAGCGAAATAAAATTTTTTTGTGTCTAGACATGTTTTTGTCGACTTTTTTGACTTCCTTGTAGAGTGGCATAACCTTAAGTATGAAATTTTTTTGTGATTTTTAAGATATCTTCACCAATCTTACACAATATCAATTTGTTATTATTTTACACATTTTGACCAAATTTGGTTCAAATCGGTCTACTATATCATATAGCTGTCATAGGAACGATCGTTCGAAAATCAAGGTTTAGTATTAAAAAGTTTTTTGTTTTTTGAGATATTTTAACCAATCTGCCAGAATATGCATTTAAGATGGTCATCTGAACTATTAAATTTGTTTATATATATATAGCTATATTAATTACCAATCGTTGCGTATGTTTACCGTTAAAATCTATGGAAGGACGGCTAAGTTATTAGTATATTAAGAATGAAACAATTTTTACGCAAAGGTAGATTTTCGAATGATCGGCCCCATGGAAGCTATATGTTATAGTGATCCGATTCCAACCAAATTTGAACAGGTTGTATAAGGCAATAGAAGGCTTATAACTTGTAAGTTTGGTACAGATAACTTAAAAAACAAAAAAGTTTTTCATACTAAAGGTTGCTTATCGACCGTTCGTATCGATTGTTCCTATGGCAGCTATATGATATAGTGGTCCGATTTCTACCAAATTTCGTAAGGATGTAATGGGCAATGAAAGATGCCCAATTTATGAGTTTTACAGAGATTTCTTTAAAAACAAAAAAAATTTTTATACTAAAACATGATTTTCTACCGATCGGTCCTACGACAGCTATATGATATAGTGGACCGATTTGAGCCAACTTTGGTCAGGATGCATAAGACCAACTTATATGCATATTCTATCAGTTTAGTTTATCTCAAAAAACACAAAAGTTTTTCATACTAGAACTTGTTTTTAGACCGATCGGTCCTATGGCAGCTGTATGATATAGTAGACAGATTCGAACCAAAATTAATAAAGATGTGAAGGACAACATAGAGTACACAATTTGTGAGTTCGACTAAAATATCTTAGAATATAAAAAAGTTTTTCATACTAAAGGTGAATTTTCGACTGATCGTTCCTATGGCAGCTATATTGAATAGTGATCCGATTTGAACCAAATTTGGTAGGGATACATACCACATTACTAAATACATAACCAGCTGGATTGGATGATATACCTTAAAAAACAAAAAACTTTTTCATACTAAACCTTGATTTTCGAACGATCGTTACTATGGCAGCTATACGATATTGTACACTGATTTGAACCAAATATGGTCAAAATGTGTAAAATAATAACAAATTGATATTGTTTAAGATTGGTTAAGATATATCAAAAATCACAACAAATTTTCATACTAAAGGTTATGCCACTCTACGAGGAAGTCAAAAAAGTCGACAAAAGCATGCTTAGACACAAAAAAATATTATATCGCCGTCTCTTGACAGATTTTGATAAGACATATCTTAAACGACGCATAATTAATGCAGCTATGCAAATAAAATTAAAGACAAAATGTAATAAATTTTTTTCGACTTTTCCTCGAATTTTAAAGTAAAAAAAGCTAAAAAAAAGCTTTAAAAAAATCATCATTTTCTTAATTCAAAAATTGATATCTCTTAAACCATAAGTTTAAATCCAAAATTTTGTATAAATGAATTCTAGATATATTCATTGGCTTTCCGAAAAAGTAAAGCTTTTGAATATCGGTTTTGGCATTCGGGTGTAATGATGACAAAAGTGGGCGTACCTCTAAAAAAAAGCATTAAAAAAACAGCCAAATTTCAAAAAATTCTAAAAAAAAAAATCTGCCATAGAAAAAAAAAAAAAAATGTTTTTCGTCGTTTTTGGACCCAAATCTATCCAAAAAAGTGGGTTTGGTTCGTGTAATAGACAAAAAGTTGAAAATTGTTGCCTAGTGTAATTAAAGGTGTGTGCAGAAAGATTACCTTCCAATATTGAAGTGGACACATTGACTCCAGCGCGTGGACCTTTTCAAAGTACTGCCTTACCAAGATTATTCCGTCCACTTGTGGAGTTTTCGATTTTGTGGCAATTTTTTTTTGGACGAACGCAAACATCGAAGACTGGGCGTTATCGAGTTGGTTTGACTGTGATGGTGGCTCTTCGAGGCTAGGAGATTGCTTCAAATATTTTATGTAAATTGCAAGCTCGTTCTCTATCGCGGTACCTGCAGCATTAGCAACATCCAAACTTCCAAAGCCCTCTTTTTTCAGCCGGGGATCCAATATGGTAGCCAATCGAAGGACGCTTCTTCCCTCAGGACTGAAGCGATTTAATCGATTAAAAATCGAATCGAGTTACAGCTCTATTTTATGGTTTGTATCATTTTGGGCCAATAGTAACGTTTCTTTATTTTTGGTAGGGTACGCGCAATCCCTGTATGGAATCCTTCTATTGGGTCGTTATGATATCTTAACAGGATTGCATTAATTTGACTTTCGTCATTTTTGTCTACTTGTGTCACTTTTTGTAATAGCGCTATTTTTATATTTAATAAATGTTTATTGCCCTTATTTTTAAAAGTCATTTATAGTGACAAACTGAAAAATTTGTTCACTTGCTTCTTATTCCGGCTTCTGCAATAAGCCTTTGAAAAAATTGACCTAAGTCGAATTTTTCATTAGAATATAAATCTTTAACTGAAAATTGTGAAATAATTTGTTTGCCTCGTTTGAGTAAACATTTGAAATTATTCATTTTTATTTTTACAAATATCTTTACGTCGCTATTGCTAACGACTTCGTAGACATTGGGCTCGTATATTTAATGATGCATTTTAATTTTTTCATCTGCGCAGATGTTTTCCTGTCTTTTTGATGACCTTGTTTGGACTATCAATATGTTTCTGTTCATTTGTATTAAGTCTTGTACATTTATGCGAGATAATGTATCCGCAACATAATTATTCTTCCCCTTGAGGTATTCAACTGTAAATTGATACTCTTCTAAGTCTAGTCTCATTCTAGTCAGCTTTGAAGTAGGATTCTTCATAGAAAATAAGTATTCTAGTGGTCTATGATCTGTTTTTACTAAGAAATGCGTTCCATATCCATATATTGTCTGAAGTGTTTAATTGCCCAGTGTATAGCTGCTAATTCCTGTTCTGTAGTCGATTTATTACTTTCTCCCTGCGTGAAAGCTCTCGATGCATATGCAATTGGTAGTTGCGCACCGTTGCAGTCTTGTGTAAGTACTGCACCACATGCATGTTTACTTGAATCTGTGGTTATGCAAAATTCTTTTCTAAAATCAGGGTATTGCAATAATGTTGGCTTCATTAATGCGTTTTTAAGATATTGGAATGATTCTTCACATTCTTGAGTCCATTTGAATTGGACATTTTTCTTGCACAGTCTTTTCAAGTGACGTGAGTATTGTGCGAAATTATTAATGAATCTTCTATAGTATTTACAAAAAGCGACGAAACGTTGTGCACTATCCGGATCTGTTGGAGTTGGATAATTTTTAATTACATCATATTTCTTATCATCCGGAAGGATGCCATGGTCCGTACATTTTTGGCCAAGGAATGTTACCTCGTGCATAAAGAATGAACATTTCTCTGGATTTAGTTTAAGGTTGTGTTTTCTACAAAGCTCGAATATGCTTGTTAGATTTTTGAGCATGTGTTCAGAACAACCAATTACAACTAAATCATCCATATAAAGGAATGATTGCGATGGTTCTAGACCAGAAAAAGCAAGTTGCATCATTCACATAAATGAATTTGGGGCTACTTTAAGGCCGTATGGTAATCGCGGGAAGCGATATGAGTCAGTGCTCGTGGAAAGATGTTATATTTCTAGATTTTTCTTCTAGTTCAATTTGATGGAAGCCAGACATTAGGTCTAGAAATGAGAAATATTTCGCTCTTTCCAATTGATCTAGGATTTATTCTATTCTAGGTAATGGATATTTATCTGCTAGAAGTTTTTTATTTATTTACCTATAATCCACTACTAGACGCCATTTTTTTTTATACCCGTTACTTATAAAAAATGAGTATAAGGGTATATTGTGTTCGTTGGAATGTATGTAACAGGGAGAAGGAGGCATCTCCGACCCTATAAAGTATATATATTCTTGATCAGCATCACCGTTCGTTAGTCTGTATAAACAAAGAAATCTCAGAGACTATAAGAGATAAAGTAACCAAATTTGGCACACAGATTTCTATATACCTCACGCAGATCAAGTTTGTTTCAAATTTAAGCCACGCCCCCCCTCTGCCCCCACAAATCGCGAAAAGCTACCACACTCACAGATTTTAAGATAATATAGTTCTTCTTGTAGTCACTGATATCTATTATTATTATTTACTATCCCACTGAATCGCAACACGATCGGACAAGTAGAACAGCAGTTATTGTCTGAAAATGATTCTTTAAGCAATACATGCCCCCTAGAGTATGCAATAGATTTTGTATTGTTAGAAAATTTTCTTTAAAGTACTTTTATATGTAGTGAAATAAAAAACGGGTATCCTATAGTCGGGATCTCGACTATAGCCTTTCCCACTTGTTTTTCTTTTGAATTTGGGAGTGATTTCTTAGGAACTAAGAGAAGTGGGCTATTATATTCTGTTATAGACGGTTCGACTATAACAGTTCTTTAATCAATTTTTCTACTTGTCTATTTATTTCTGGTTTTTCTGTTTCCGCATTTCTATAGTTTTTAATGTATACCGGAGTTTTGTCTGCTAACCTTAATTTTTGTTTGTAAAAGTTGTTACTCGAAATTGCTTCTGTATCTAAACCAAATATGTCACTGTATTTGGTGCATAATTCAGTAAGTTCTGGGAATTTTAATTTGTTTAAGACTTCATTAGTTCTATTGGTTTGGTTTTTATTGAACGATTTAATTTCGTAATTTTCTATTGATTCGAATTCAATGTTTGGATTTTCGATATTTATATTATTATTTGTTGTATTCAAAATACGAACTATTGCACTATTGCTTTTTTCGATGCTGTTAGCTATAAATACCCCAGGATGAATTTCCTGATTTGGTACTAAAACAGCATCTTCATTTGTCTGAAGTGTGATTTTTCTCACTACTTCCGACCTTGCTGGCCATAATATTGAATTGTCAATAACATTGTGTAAGAGTGGCACATGTATTTGGTATTTAAGTGATTGTGGTTTTAGTATTAATTCATCGTTGTGATAATCTAATATGCAATCGAATTTTCGAATGAAGTCAAGTCCCAAGATTCCGTCACACGGTACGGGGAATTCATTATTAACTATTTGGAAGTCATGACTGATTATCAAATAATCGAAGAGTAAATCAATTGTTGCTAGTCCAATTGATTGAATTGTTCCCTGACCAATTCCTGTTATATTTGTTTTGAAAGTTTGATTAATTTCAGAACATATGCTATTATCTTTTAGAATTGATATGTTAGCTCCAGTATCTATTAGTAATGTTAATGGCTTATTATTTTTTTGACTCTGTATTTTAATTATGCTGCTGAGATTTAGGTTTATATTAAAAACTTTTATGTTCTGTTGATCAAGGGGGCTTGAGCGTTTTCCGAGCTACTTTGTGTTACTCGTACTTGATTATTACTTCTATTATTACCTCTATTTGAGCCGCCTCTGTTCGAGCCACCTCTAGAGTTGTTGTTGTTGTGATTATTGTTATTATTGTACCTTTGGCCGCCTCTGTTATAGTTACGGCCTCTATAATTACCACGACCACGATTTCCACCGCGCTGTGGGTAATTTTGGTAATACATAATAGTATTATTTTCTTCGGCTATATCATTGGCTGTTTCAATAAATGTAGCTATTGCTTTGTCCATAGTGTTGAATTGACGAGAACGAGACAGCTTTAATTTTTTTTATTTAGGCACTTTTTCTTTATTGCTGATACAGCTTGTTTGGTACTTAATGATTTAGCTTGTTCTAGTGTATATTCTTTTTCAATATATGCTCCTTCTTGAGACTTAGCTAACTTTTCTATCTCTTGGGTATACACGTTGGGTGTTTTGTTTTTCTGGGAAAGATTCAATAATCGTGCAGATATATTGTCGATTGACTCACCCTTTACATTTGCTTAAAGTTTATTTATGATCTGATCAATTGTACTCTCATTGCTGATTATATTTCTGGCTGGTCCTTTTAGTTTTGTTTTTATTAAGTTATGCGCGCCCTGTATTGTTTTTATAATTTCCAATGCATCTATGAAACTACGCAGGTTATCAGCTTTACCGCTGAAATCCGGTATAATCATCGATGCTGTGTTTATAAATTCAATATTAGTTTGCGTCATGATTGCTGGTTTTTGTTCGACAATGCTGGAGTTCGTGTCGGATTCTGATAAGGAAGTATCTTGGTCTAGTTCGGGTAAATTTATAACCACAGGTATAGTTAAGTCTTGTAGATCTTTTTCTTCAACTTCTGGGTCAGTGTTACTTTCTGATTCGTCTTCTTCTGTTGAATCTATGTCTTCCTGATCTATTGGATTTGGTTCTTCACTAGTTCCCACTGTCAATGGGGTGTTCAAGATTGTCGGTATCGATATATCTAGATTGTACCTCCTTTGGACTGATAATAAATTTGACCTGACTTTTACCAATAATTTAGATACTATTGACCAGTGTGATTGATTTAGCTTGTGTTTTTATGTATTAATATTCTTGATTCATTAAAACAGTCTACTAATATCTTTGCGTGTCTATTTAAAGTTTCTGGGAGAATATTTCTATTTTGTGAGAGACATTTATTGGATCTATCAAAGGCTTTCTTGATTTCTTGAAGGTTGGCTTTGTTTTGGTGCCATTCCATATCTGTTTTATATCTGCCCTATAAGAAAATCTTTTCATGATTTTTTTTTTTAAATATAGTTAATTTTACTTTTATTCTTTAGTATTGAAATATGTGTAAATGATTGTATACACAATTTTATTATACTATTGTTTCCAATATTTTATTGTAAAAGATGTATGTATAGTTAGCATTACTGTAATGATACAATAATTTTAATATTTTTTCTTTTTAGATCTTATCCAGATCATTTGCTTTACTCAAATACTTTTTCTTCAAATACTTATTGTGTACTTTATAGATTTTGAACAATAGATTTAGGATCATTATTATTACTATTATTATCAGTAATGTTGTTATCTTTCTTATAGACCCATTTTTGCGGGTGATACATATATTATATATTTAATATTTTCTACAAACTCAAGATTTTCAACACGTTTACTAATTCTGTTATCATTCATTTACTTCATTTTTTTTTTATATATTCATTTTTTTTTACATTGTTTCAGGCCACACTCTAATCGGGCAACTTTTGTATCGCTCAGTTTTACAATTAATTTTTAAGAATTAATAAAAAAAAATATGCATCGTAGTGCAATGAAAAAAAAATATATGCACGTAGTGCATTGGAATGAAGATATGTATGCGCTCTTGGAAGCGCTGTCGGATCCAGTTGTTAGAGGGGGGCGGTGCTGGCTGCACAGGCTGCTTCTGTTGTTGGAGGGGAGCCGGTGCTGGCTGCACAAGCTGCTTATATTTCTTGAGGGGCACCGGTGCTGGCTGCACAAGTGTACTCACAGTGCGGTGCGTATAGTGGTCCCTTGCAGTCGGCGGGACAGGTCTTCATTGGCTTCGTAATTTCTTTTTGTTGGGGTGAAGAGGATTTAGTATTTTGTTTTGCAATGTTTTTTATTGCAGAGTAGGTGTATGTGTGATTTGCTCCAGAGTAAATCAGTACCGGTATTTAATAATTTTAACAGTTAAGCTTTTCTTGCTCTTAACCGTTTTACTATGCCGCTGCGCTTCGCACACATATCACTCTACTCACTGCGTTTATTAATTGTTTCGTTGTTGTTCCTCCTGTTCCCGTTGTTCCTGTTGCTTGCCGTTGTTATTGGTTGATTCAGGTTTGTTGTCCGTTGTTCCTGTTGATTGCCGTTGTTATTCGTTGATCCAGGTTTGTTGTCCTCCAGTAACTTAAGTCACGGTCGCCATGTAGTTAACTTAGTTTTTTAATAGGGTCATCATAAAATAGAACACTTAATTTTGTAGTTCTAAAGTGAGAACAACAGTTGTTATCGCTACTCACGACTTTATTCTTCTGTTCTTTACATTTGGTTTTCATTATTACTAAACCTAAGGCTGAGCAGTCCCCAGGGGCAGCGCTGCCTTTAGTATGTAAGTCGTTTTATATATTACGTATAAAACGAGTATAAATATATTATGTATAAGCGGCGGAAACGTCGCTGGTGGGACAGAGCGTATTGTGCACGTATGTAAGCGGTCAATGCATGGGACTAATGCTGACGCGGCTTGTTTGTAGTTAAGGCATTCTGTGCCGATCATATTTCGGGCACTTGGACTGCACTTGAACATGACATATGTTTATGCAACAAAGAATAAATGTCTTTGCCTTTTTAGCATTTATGTTTATAAGTATATTTGAAGTACATACTGGATGTATTGCTGAGTACAGTAAGCTCTCTGAAATGAAATTTTATTAGCACTACTTTTTGTAATGCTAGTGAAATGAAATTTCATTAGCACTACTTTTTTTTTATTGCTAATTAACAAGTAATGATAATGCTTATGGACCGACCTCTGATAATATGTTTGCATTAGTGGCATTCATATGAGATTTTGGGTGGTTTTCGGTTGCTTTGTAGTTCGGGAACACCGCTGGATACATAGCTTCTCCATCCTATTACAATGCAATGCTTCATCTCTCTTTCCTTATTGAGTTGGCCCTGAAGAGTGGTGGTATTCAAACATATTTGCATGCCAGCCTATCGCACTTGTTATCTTGCCACAATACCGAATTTACGATAACTCCTTGAATCTTGGACCAGAACTCAACGGGAAGATGGCTGAATTTGGAGACCAGTTGGTTTAAGTATTGGAAATAAAGATCGGATTCTTTAGAAAGGCTTGAAGCAAGCAGTTGATTTGGATGGTTGTTCTCCATCGATGGGTATAGGACCTACACTGTAGGTGAAACTTATGCCTGAACGTCTTGGGAAGCATTGAATGAGAGGCTTAAAGAAATGCATCTCAATTATCATTTTCAACAATTTTCCAATTATCTAATAGTTCCGGAATAGTCTGGGTATCTAGATTGAATTTTGTCGAAAACATAAATGGAGTCCTTATCTTATTATCGCTTCTACCGAATCTATTAACTCAAGCAATTGTTCATTTAAAAATGATTATAAACTAATATATTTTATAAATAATAGACACTTAAATTTAAGTAAATCGCATATTAATCGTTATAGTTGTGATTACCAACTCAAAAAGAACTTTATAAGCAAAAAAAAAAAACCAAAGTTATATTAATATATTTTATAAATAACTAGGGGGCTCCGCCCCCTGCTCGCTTCGCTCACCAACCCCCGGCTCGCTTCGCTCGCGGAATTGAAGCGTAAAAGAGCGAAGCACTTCTTATATTTGTCTTGAATTAATTTTTTATCTATAAAAATAATCTGTTGCCCAGGCACTATACAAATCTGTTGAGTCTGAAATCCGATCACATTAACGTGTTTGCGTGTAGAAAAAAGAATACAAGTAGCAAAAATATGTGCAAGAGAAGGCATTAAAACTAAAGTTTCTGTCATTTTATAGGAAAGGGTCGTCTCTCTAACATTGGGTTTATTTAATCAGATTTTTTAATCAGTAATCTCTCTTTAATTCTGATGGATCAGTTATCAGTACTTGCTAAATGACATGATACCTTCTTATACATATTAGACTACCACGTTTTTTCACCGTTCGTACAAAGCAATTATTATCAGTAATCAGGTTTTAGAGAAGAATTAAAAATTTGTTGTTGTTGGAAATTCCCTTCTGAATGTTATAAGTAGCAATAAAATTATATAATATAACAATTTAAGTAAAAGAATCGAACAATTGTATGCACGCTGCTAGATTTGACAGAAAAGTTAGAAATTTGGCGTGCAAAAGCAAATCTGTGAGTTTTGTTAAGAAATTGCAAAAATTAAAAATATTTTTCATATTAAAGGTTATTTTGAAACCGACGTTCATATGTCATCTATATTATAACTCATCCGACTTAGACCAAATTTGAACAGGGTTTAACATTTAGTAAATAAAGTGTTTGGTTGAGATAGCTCAAAACGAAAATAATTTTCATAGTAAAAGTTAATTTCCATCCAATTGTTCCAATGGCAGCTATATGATATAGTTACTCGATAATGACCAAATTTGGTCAGGGTGTAGCCATATTGTACTGTAACCAGATTTTCACCAAATTGTAAAATATTATTGAATTTAAAAAAGAACTTAAGAAAAAGTAAATTCTTGCCTTTGCTGGGGTGTGATCGTGCGCCGGCGAACGCCTCGGTCTAACACACCATCCTCTGCACTACCAACTCACTTATGTTAGTCCTCCGCCTCACCAAACGCTGCTATATATAAATCAAAGTAACATTTAAAAAAAAAAAAGAAACGAATAATTATATTCATGCTGCCCGCTGCCACTGAGATAGCTGAAGAAACAAAAAAGTTTTTCATACTGAAGATTAATGTGAGCCCGATGTAGCTATACTATATAGTAACCCGACTTTTATCAAATTGTAAAATATCGTTAAATTAAAAAAAGGATAAAAAAAAATTTAAAAAAAGTTCTTGCCCTTGCTGGGATTTGAACCAGTGCCTGCACGCACCTGGGTCTAACACACTATCCTCTGCACTACCTAACCATTTCGCCTGCCGGCTGACCAAACGCTGTTATATATAAATCAAAGTAAAATTTTTTTTTTATGAGAAACATAATTATATTCACGCTGCCCGCTGCCACTGAGATAGCTGAAGAAACAAAAAAGTTTTTCATACTGAAGATTAATGTGAGCGCGATGTAGCTACACTATATAGTAACCCGACTTTTATTAAATTGTAAAATATCGTAAAACTAAAAAAAGTATTAAAAAAATTAAATTCAAAAAGAAAAATTAAAAAAAAATTCTTGCCCTTGCTGGGGTTTGAACCAGTGCCTGCACGCTCCTGGGTCTAACACACCATCCTCTGCACTACCTAACCATTTCGCCTGCCGGCTGACCAAACGCTGCTATATATAAATCAAAATACACGCGAACTTTGACCTCGATTTTGACGCACTTCCACTTACAATATTACAAAATGGCGTCTTAAACGCCGATGAAATTATCTTAAGTTTATTTTGGCCAAGTTTCAGACTTGTATCTTTAGCCATTTGGCCTGTGCAATGCAAAGTCAGTGAATGAATGAGGTCAAGCAATTTTATATATATAGATAACAATTTAAGTAAAAGAATCGAACAATTGTATGCACGCTGCTAGATTTAACAGAAAAGTTAGAAATTTGGCGTGCAAAAGCAAATCTGTGAGTTTTGTTAAGAAATTGCAAAAATTAAAAATATTTTTCATATTAAAGGTTATTTTGAAACCGACGTTCATATGTCATCTATATTATAACTCATCCGACTTAGACCAAATTTGAACAGGGTTTAACATTTAGTAAATAAAGTGTTTGGTTGAGATAGCTCAAAACGAAAATAATTTTCATAGTAAAAGTTAATTTCCATCCAATTGTTCCAATGGCAGCTATATGATATAGTTACTCGATAATGACCAAATTTGGTCAGGGTGTAGCCATATTGTACTGTAACCCGATTTTCACCAAATTGTAAAATATTATTGAATTTAAAAAAGAACTTAAGAAAAAGTAAATTCTTGCCTTTGCTGGGGTGTGATCGTGCGCCGGCGAACGCCTCGGTCTAACACACCATCCTCTGCACTACCAACTCACTTATGTTAGTCCTCCGCCTCACCAAACGCTGCTATATATAAATCAAAGTAACATTTAAAAAAAAAAAAGAAACGAATAATTATATTCACGCTGCCCGCTGCCACTGAGATAGCTGAAGAAACAAAAAAGTTTTTCATACTGAAGATTAATGTGAGCCCGATGTAGCTATACTATATAGTAACCCGACTTTTATCAAATTGTAAAATATCGTTAAATTAAAAAAAGGATAAAAAAAAATTTAAAAAAAGTTCTTGCCCTTGCTGAGATTTGAACCAGTGCCTGCACGCTCCTGGGTCTAACACACCATCCTCTGCACTACCTAACCATTTCGCCTGCCGGCTGACCAAACGCTGCTATATATAAATCAAAATACACGCGAACTTTGACCTCGATTTTGACGCACTTCCACTTACAATATTACAAAATGGCGTCTTAAACGCCGATGAAATTATCTTAAGTTTATTTTGGCCAAGTTTCAGACTTGTATCTTTAGCCATTTGGCCTGTGCAATGCAAAGTCAGTGAATGAATGAGGTCAAGCAATTTTATATATATACATAGACACTTAAATTTAAGTAAATCGCATATTAATCGTTATAGTTGTGATTACCAACTCAAAAAGAACTTTATAAGCAAAAAAAAAAAAACAAAGTTATCGCCAAAAGCCACGTGCGATATTCCCTTGTGCTGCAAGCGAACGGCCATATTTTTTTCGCTCAAGCCGACAAGACCGTCTACAGACGGTCTTCAGTTTTTCAAATTTAAGAATACTTCTAGTTGCATTTTGTAATTTATTTTTTTATAAAACATAAAGGCCTGACTCCAGCAACTTAAAATTCCTTGTCAGGATTTTGACAATTATTTCTTGTGTTTGTTGAACATAACTAAAACAGTGTGACCAAGCACCTAATATGCACAAAATATTTACCTAAAAATGACATATTTTTGGCACTGCACCTAAAACGTACATGGTCACTCTGACAAATCAGTTTGGCTTGTAAACAGCGTCAAATTTGAAAGGTCAACTAAAATTAAAAAAGAAAGCAAATAAATTTAGACAATGGAGGGATTTTGTTGGTTGCGCCAATTGATTAGATGAGCTGATCAAAAGATTAATTAATAGAGAGATACAATGTCAGGGCTACGCTGATGACATTGTTATCATTATTATTATTAAGATGGGGATAAATGCACTTCGACCCTCTGGATCTATTGTGCCCCCTTCTGAGCTTAAAGCTCTTCATCAACCCTATTTCTCTCACAAAGTCGAGAATTTTTGCCGGATTGAGATCTACAATGTCCTCCGTCGGTATGACATATTTCCCAAGAAATTTGCATCTGCGTCTAGCTAGAGCAGTGCATTCTGCCAGAATATGCATTGAGGATTTCTCCTCGCAGTCACAGAAACGGCAGGTTCCACTGCTTACTATTCCTAGTTTAGATAGGTGAATTCTCAGTCTACAATGTCCTGTCAGTAGACCGGTAAGTATCCTGAGTCTATTCTTCCCCAATGAGATTACTTGCTTGAATCTCTTTAGGTTGTAGTTACCTATGAGATGTTTGGCTTGTCGGAGGCATGTGGTCTCCGCCCAATACGACTGTTGTAGCCGTTTCTCTTCTTTACGCAGGTACTCCCGAATCGTGTGTCTTCCTATACCATAAAACGGCTCGGGGCCTATCAGGGGCTTGCCTGCTCCCATTCTGGCTAATTTTTCAGCTGCTTCATTCCCTGGTATCTCCTTGTGACCAATAGGGTTAGCCTATTGCATGACCCCAGCTGGTATAGCTTCCTTCTCACTTCATGTACTACTTTAGACGTTACTTTCGCCTTATTGAGTGCATTCAGAGCTGCTTGGATATGAGAAAGAATGGCTATTTCCCTGTTCTGATAGTTACGTTTGAGGTTAATGTCAACACACCTCCCTATTGCACATACTTCAGCCTGGAAGATGCTGGTGTATGTTCCTACCATTTAATCGTGTGTTGACCCATCGGATGGACTTCATCACGTTTTGTCCAGTTCTTTTTGCTGCAGTTCTGCATCTCTGTGACTAAGGATATGGCTGCTTCCAATACCCTCCCGCGCCATCCTTAACACAGTTCGCTCATTGTTGTAGTCCAATGAATACATGGAGTGGAGTGAGCTCCATTAGAACTTCTATGGCCGTTGTCGGACAGGTGCTCATAGCTCCCGTCATACATACGCAGGCCATTCGTTGCAGTCGTAGCAACTGTTTCTTTACGGTGATGAGCTGCGCCCTGTCACCACAGGCTATTGCTACGTATGTGAGCATTGGCCTGACTACCATAAGGTATAGCCATCTAATTATCTTCGGTGATGTGCCCCATGACTTTCCGGCTATGCTGCGACATGTGTAGAGTGCTCTTGAGCACTTTGCAATCGCGTTCTTAACATGTGAGCCGAGGTTTAATTTATTGTCAAAAATGACTCCTAGGTATTAAACCTCCTTACTTGTTTCTATAGTGCTATTAGACAGCCTTATTTGCCTCATACTGTCTTGAACTGTTGCCATGGCTTGTCTAGACGCAAGCAGTGAGGAAATCCATCTGCTTGTGGTTGTGTTTAGGCCCCTCCTGATCAGGGCAGCCAGAACAGCATCATGGGACGTGTTGTCGAAGGCACCCTCTATATCCAGGAAGGCGCATACTGCCACCTCCTTGTTTTCAACTGCTGTGCTTAAAGTGCGGTGTAGTTGATATATTGCCGTATCCGTAGATCGGCCTGCTCTGTATGCGTGCTGCGTTGATTGCAGCGGAGTTTGCATCAGAAGAGTATTTCTTATCTTGTAGTCCACCAGCTTTTCCAACGTTTTCAACAAAAACGATGTTAAACTGATGGGTCTGAAGGACTTGGGGCTGGTGATGTCTTTCTTCTCTGCCTTGGGGATGAAGACCACCCTCGCTCTTCGCCATGCACTAGGTATGTAACCTAGCGCGAGACTGCTGATCATTATCTTCCTAAGGATAGGGAGGAGTATGTCCTGCCCTTGCTGTAGGAAGGAGGGTGATATCATGTCCAGGCCCGGCGATTTATAAGCTTGGAAAGTTCCAATTGCCCATTGTAATCGTTCCGATGTGACTGTCGATTTGGCAATTTGCCAATCTGCAGACGTTGGCCTGATCATGTCTCTTATTTCGAGAGTGTCTTCTTGATCTAGTCTCGTTATGCTACTGCTAGTGAAGGTGGCATCCCTTCGTTTTAAAGCTAAGTTCGCTTCCGGTGTGCGTTTAGAAAGTGCCCTGTGAAACCGAGCACCTTCAGTCGTACTACCTATGCTTTCGCAAAAATCGCGATAATTCTTCCGTTTGGTCTTTCTAATCTCTCTGTTGTAGGAAGTGAGGCTTTCACGGTATGAGTTCCATATTACGTCCCTCTTCGCTCTGTTGAAGAGGCGACGGGTGGTTAGTCTTAGCTTTTCAAGGCAATCGCTCCACCATGGGGCATCTGTTTCCTTCCGCTTCCTCCCAAGAGGACAGCTTTCTTCAAAGGCATTGAATATGCTACTATTTAAATTGCCTACAACTTCCTCTAATTCCAGTGGTGAACGGAGTATGCCCGTTCTTCCATTGGACAGATTTAGTTGCAGGGTCTTTTTATACTTTTCCCAGTTTGTTTTCCTGGGATTGCGGGTTGGTAAGCTGATGTCCATATTTACTAGCAGCTCATATAAAATGATTCTATGATCAGACATGGATTCATCCGAAGAGACATGCCAGTTTTTTAGGTGCGGCTTAATACCCTTGCTAATCAGAGTGATGTATAGGACTTCTTCTCTGATTCTGGTTACGAATGTCGGTGTATTTCCGATATTTCCAACTCCTGGGCAGCAGCGGGGTCTAGTGTCAGCTCTGCCAGGTCCTCATCTTCATCCAGATCCTCCAACGGGTTGGTAGGATCTGCCAGCTGAACTCCGGATCCGCAGACAGCCGGAGATGTTTCCATATCCAACGGAGGGGGGTTGTCGCTCTCGGGTGTGGTTTTCTCAGCTAAGGGGGGTGCTGTCTTGGAGTCAGCCTTCTCTACCAGCTTCTTCAAACCGTTTACGGGTATCGTTCCGTAGCGGAAGAAGAGCCGGTATCCTCTCGACACAAAGTCATCTTTGGCCAACTCGTCGATGCCAAGCACCAACAGGGCTCCTCCTCCATCATTCCTTCTTGATAGGATCCTCCATGCGTCGGTCTCGATCTTGTTCTGGTTTCTCAGCATAACCAACAAGGATCGGTTGACCAATCCGCACTTCTTGGGCAGTAGATGGTGATGTTGTGGGGTGACGGGATGTCATCCCCCGTTCTACTATCAAGGGGTACGCCCTTCCATGACGCTACAGTCATTAGCCAGTCTGCCGAATTTTCATCCGTGCAGTCGATCTCCAGGTGGCCCACCCGGAAATGAATGCCGGAGAAAGATACGGCAGTGTCCCATCCTGTCAGTATAACTTCATCCAGGATGGCCTCCTCAAGCGCGGACAAATCCCCGTGGCTGAGGCTTACCTGGGGGTAGTCCACAGGTAACACGGCCACTTTCACGTTTTTCGCCTCCGACGCGTAGCTTGCGCGAGGTTCAGTGGACGCTGAGGATGTTGACTTCCTGGCTACTTGGTGCTGGTGCTGCTGCTGACGTGCTAGGGTGCTCTTCCTCCTGCCGTCCTGCTTCTGACGCCGCTCCTGCCTTACCAGGACGCTCGTTAGTAGCCTTCTTCCGCTCTACTCCAGTAGGTGTGGCCCCAGATCCGTGGGTAGCAGTTGGCTCCGCCGCACGCACCCTTTTGGGAGTGTCGGTCGATGGAGTCAGTGTGCTGCTGGACCTTTTGTGGGCTGGTATCCTACTCTGGAATGTTGTTGGTCTTGGCTCTTTTGCCTTGGCCAACGCATCCTCCTGTGACATCCCCTCCTGGAGGTACCGGGTGTACCATTTGACCCGTGATCCACAGAGATTGCGCCTGTGGGGGTCATCTCGTCGACCCGGTTCTCCCAGTCCTGTCAGGAGATCCTTCTTCGTCGGCTGCTGTTGTTGTTGCTTCCGTCTGTCAGCGGCTAACGCAGGACGCATCGGTAGAGATGGTCCAACAGTGCTTCCTTGCGTATGCCGTGTTGCTGGCAGAATTCTCTGCCTGTTCTGTGCCTGTGGCACTCTCCTATTGGTAGCCGGAGCTTGGCTGCGTGGAGGTGCGTCTACCACGTTGGAGGGCCGCTCCTTGTCATGGAGGCGGTCCTCAAAGTATATCGCGACACTTTCCGCAGGGGTGTCCTGCGGTAGTTTGTACGATTTCTTTCCCATGCTATTTGATCCCACGAGTAGCGCGACAAGGGTGAGGTACATCCGGGCCGAAGTCCGCATGCCCGGATAAGGCTGGTTAGAACAAGAGGTCGCCACTTGCCTGAGCCCACCGTTAGCGACTGAGCTAGTTTTTGACCCGGGCCCCCAGGCAGGCTGACTCTCGGCACGGTTCGAGTGACACCCTTAGTCCGGCCCGTGATGAGATGTAGGGGAGAGGATTGGGTAGGTATATTGTGAGGGGGTTGAAGGGTGTGTGAGGCTATGCTTTAAAGGCGGCAACACAAACGCCTTGTCAGTACGATGATCAGTTCGTACCAGCTGTTTGTCCGGGACTGCTTATTACGAGGTAGGCTCGCTATTCGCAGCTAACCTGCCCGAAGGGTGGCCGTTCGCTATCCGCAACCCGCGACCCGCCTGGTTTCCTCAGCTGAGCCCCCTCCGAACCATCCCATAAGTTCTTTGGAACAGGGTATTTTTGATTAGAATTTAAAAAAAATAAAAAATTTATACCAAAAGACCCCATTAGCTGCGATCGTTTCAATTTTGCCCAAATTATGGTCCCAACCACTTTCTTTTTCATTTTAAATACCCCCATAATATTAAAATTTTTATTAATACAGTATAATTTGCTTAGCTGCCTCTATACTTAGCTGCATCGTCAAGATAGCTGCCTGATATTTGAATTTTTCTGCATCATGATCTCTTTAGTATGAAAATAATTACGTTTGGTGCATCCAACTTAGCAGCCTTTTGCACCTAAGCGCCTCATATTGACAGTATTTATATATGGTTTTCTACGAAAATCATGTAAGTTTGCTGCGCCATCTATTGAGAAAGAAGCTAATTTTCTTAAATAATTTGTATGCAGTATGGCAACTCGTGCAATTAGAATTTCTGCGCATGTCCGTTTTTTTCCTTGTTGCTTTGATCGTGACTTTCGCTCTATACATACGCTTTCAATTGTGAAATGGTAAAACAATGTTAAAATCGAAGCGCGTAACTGGTTTAACAATCAGAGAAAAGCTGCAAATTATAGCAGCTTTTAAAGATAAAGTCGACAAAAAGGAACTATGTGGTAAATACAAATGCGATAGGGCTACAATAAACCGCATCATTAAACAACAAGCAGGAAAAGAACATCGTAATTCTTGATCAATTCAACCAGGATTGATTAAAGACTACAATTCGGAGAATATTTTTAACGCTGACGAAACTGGCCTATTTTATAAAGCAATGCCAACTGCAACATTTTACACTTGTGGAAACCAGAGAAGTGGCAATAAATCGCAAAAAATTAGAATAACAATTTTGTTTATCTGCAATGCGACTGAAAGTTACAAAAAAGCGTTTCTAATCGGCAGGTCAAAGTCCCCCCGATGTTTTAAAAATGTCAATTTGCCACTGCCGTATTATGCCAATAAAAAGGCATGGATGACGAGCGAGCTTTTCAAACAAATAATCACGCAAGTTAATGCTGAAATGAAAAAGCAAAATCGAAAGATATTTCTCTTTTTCGATAATGCAACAAGTCATTCTGCCGTAAAAAGCTGTGACCACATTAACTTTTGCTTTTTGCCAGCAAATACAACGGCTCTACTGCAACCGCTAGACCAAGGCATTATTCACTCATTTAAACTGGAGTAAGACGTATTTTGGTCAAACAACAATTGATTGCTGTAAATTGTGAAAAAACCACAATTGAATTTTTAAAAACAATATCTATGCTGCATGTTGTTCACTTTATAAGCCAGGGATGGGCGAAAGTTAAAACGACAACTATTCTGAATTGCTTCAAGAAGGTAAGCAATGCATATAAGTCCCATTCGCCTCAACTTACAAATGTATCTTTTCAGGCTGGATTTAATCTATGTTTTGATGTCAACGAAAGCGTTACTGATGAAGCTCAATTTGTGAAGACCGTATTTGATGCTCAAATTAATTGGGAAGAATATGCCAATGTTGACGCAGATGTTGCTTGCCATGGTCAGTTAACCGAAGATGAAATTGTGCGGTCTCTTCTTTAAGATGCAAGAAAAGCAGTAGTGAAAGCGAAAGTGACGAGGATAGCGGAAAAATAAGCCTCCCTACTATCCAGGAAGGTTATTGTGCAGTGAATGTTCTTAAAAACATTTGCATGATTCACAAATATGACGAATTTTTGCAAGCACTGAATTCTTTGGAAAGCAAATTATTCGATCTGAATATCAACGCAGCAGACGTCCAAAACAAAATTACAGATTATTTTAACAATTAACAATGAAAATATAAAATGAAATGAAATTGGAATGAAAATCAAATTTGGTTAAAAAAGATACAAAATGTAAATATGTATTTTATTTGATCTTTAGGTAAACTCTTGTTTTGTCCAAAAATTAAAATTAAGTTAACTGCATTTTTAAGATAGCTGCCTCGAAGTTGCTGCTAAGCAAACTATACTGTATTTACATTTAAGCTACACAGTATTAATTTAATTTTAAATTTATAGTTAAGTGCTTAAAGCCTGACAACAAATAAAAAAAAAATACATAAATTTGAACAAAAAAAGCATGAAAGCTAGCAGTCCAAGGGTTCCCAGAAACATTCGCTGTTACTACTTTAACCCAGTGCCTATTAGAAGGTGTGTTCCCAAATATGTAGAGGCAACAACGATTAGTTCTGTCTCCCAAACCGGACAAGTCATTGGGAGAGATTTACTCTAATATGCCAATTTGCCTTTTAGGTTCGCTGGGGAAAATATTAGAAAGAATAATATGTGATCGAATCGAGGCTGCTCTGGAGACTGGAAACTGCATCTGTTATCTTCAATTTGGCTTTAGAAAAGGACGGTCAACGATAGAAGCTCGACTTTGGTCACAAAAATGTCGAGAAGCGATATCCGGCACACGATGGGAGGTGCTAAGAACTATTTCCTCATAGTTACATTGGATGTTAAAAACGCATTTACCTCTGCAAGATGGCCTTGCATCGTGGATGCCTTGAAAAAATTTGGGGCTCCAACCTATCTCACTCGAATTGTCAATAGCAATTTGTCAAACCGATGGCTGCATTATGACACACTCGAGGGCCCTATGCACTATTAGGCCATAGGAGGAGTTCGCAAGGTTCAGTGCTTGGACCTCTTTTATGGAACAGTAGGTATTAACCCGAATCGTCCTGAGCAACATTTTTTCGAATTTCTTAATGAAAATTTCAGGGCTGATAAATTTGAGTTCGCTGAATCCGAAAAACACATTCATTTTGTTCGTCCTTGTCAGGATAATCGACAGGACCATTTTTTCGGCTGTTACCATATGGTAACGCTGGGAAGTACAGGGTACAGGTTTTCTTAATGCTACAAAATACAAATGTTTGAGAAAAAGTCTAATAAACACAACTTATTCCAACAGGGGGGCTCTTCCTTGATATATTGGACCAAATTTGGGTCAAATCGGTGCAGTATATCGTATATATAACACAACTGTCAGAGGAACAATCGGGGTCAAATTCACCTTTAGTATGAACAACTTTTTTCTATTCTGAGATATCTCAACCAAACTCTTACAATATGTGTCTTATATGTTGTTACACATCCTGACCAAATTTAGTTCAAATCGGACCACTATATCATATAGCTGCCAAAGGGGCAATCATATTTTATGAACAAAACAGTACCTAAAAGTGAAAAAATGTATGGAAAAAAACTGTACCCTGTACTTCCCAGCGTTACCATATGGTAACACGAAAATAAAAAAGCGTAAATTAACTTTAAAAAAGTGTTTTTTATTTAAAATTTGTTTCATAATTAAAAAGAGCACTCTTTTACCTTTCTAATGAGGGGTGCATTGCATATAGTTCAGTACTGAAATTAGTAAACGATTTAAATTTACTTGCGACGAATTGCCAAATGCCGTTTTATTGCACTGCAGAATATAATGAGCAACTTAATGCGCATTTTTCGATCAGCTAACTTCAAGAGATTGTGTCAATCAACTTTTTATCAGTTAGAGACAACAATTTACTCTTAGAATATCAAATAAAAGTTAATCTAATGTTAATATGTTATCTAAAAACTAAGTTTTAGTAAATGCCTATTGCTTGTTACCATATGGTAACGCTGGGAAGATTCGGGTTAAATCATCTTGCGGCTCCGTTGGATTTGCAGACGACATCGCTGTCATTGGAGTTGCCAAACACCTTCACGAGGTCGAAGCCAAAGGCAACGAAACCATAGCTTTGGCACAGTCATGGCTCACATCTTTGGGACTATTTTTCGACGATCACAGGACGATAGCAGTTCACATCAGCAGCCGTAAAGTCGTTGTGGCGGCAACTATTACACTAGGCAACAGCCCAAATCTGAATTGAGCCAAACCAACTTTTTTGGATAGATTTGGGGCCCCAAACATCGAAAAACATTTTTTTTTTTTTTTCTATGGCAGAATTTTTTTTTAGAATTTTTTTAAATTTGGCTGTTTTTTTCATGCCGTTTTTTAGATGTACGCCCCACATTTGTCATCATTACACTCGAATGCCAAAACCGATATTCAAAAGCTTTACTTTTCCTGAAAGCTAATGAATACACCTATAATTCATCTATACACAGTCTAAAAAAAAAATGAAAACCCCAGTTCAGAATTTTTTTCAAGTTTTCCTTGAATTTTAAAGTAAAAAAAGGTAAAAAAAAAAGCTTACAAAAAAACAACATTTTCTTAATTCAAAAATTAATAGCTCTTAAACTACTGACTTTAATCTTAGACTGTGTATGGATGAATTATAGGTATATTCAGAAGCTTTCAGGAAAAGTAAAGCTTTTGAATATCGGTTTTGTATTCGGGTGTAATGATGGCAAAAGTGGGTGTACCTCTAAAAAACCACAAATTTAAAAAAATTCTGCCATAGAAAAAAAAAAAAATGCTTTTCGGCGTCTGGAGCCCCAAATCTATCCAAAAAAGTTGGTTTGGTTTAATTCAGAAGAAAAAAGTCGAAATTTGTTGCCTAGTGTTAGAGTCGGCACCAATAGTGTACTTCAAGGAACATCTTACATGCGTAGCGGAGAAAGCGAAGAAGGCGTGCTTGGCTTTATGTCACCTTATACTAAACACGCATCGTTGCAGATTCTGACCTATAACCGTCAGCTTGTGTCCACATACAGGATCAGCGCATTGAGGGTATGCAGTGGTTTCCGCTCAATTTCAGGTGATGCTGTTCTGGTGCTGGCCGGTATCCTCCCACTGGATCTTCTGGCAGTGGAACGCAAGAAGAAGAATCGAGCACTAGCACGGATGCGGATAACGGCACTGCGAGCTAAAGTTAGGACAAACAGATATTCGGTGTGGCAGAACAGATGGAACAACAGCTGCAATGGGAGATGGATACACAGATTAATCGCGGACATCAAAAAATCTAAGTGAAGACGGAGTTTCGTCGCCTGGAGAGGTTCAGTAAAGAAGAACAATAAACTAGATCTCTAGTACATCTGGGTCATGCGAAGCAATGTCTCACGGCAGTTCCGCATGACCCGGATGACGGCTAACAATACCACTCTATGTATATATATTTAATAAACCAATTTTAAAAAAAAAAACATATACACACACACACACACAAACAATCTGAAATGAGAGCAAGTCAGAATTGCACAAAGTCAAGTCCTGAACCTAAACCTGAAGGAGAATGTTCGCACTGTACGGCGTACTGCTGCAGGGGAAGTTCTTTTCCAAATGAAGAAGACTGCTGATGATGCCACAATTAAGCTGCACGAAGAAGTAAAAAAAGCTCTGGGGGAGACAGCGGAATGTACGTGTGGAGATTAAAGATCTTCCAGCTGACGACGTCACACTGGAGGTGTTTAAACATATAGAGGGAGATTTACTTGCAGAGTCGGCGCCAAGGCTGCGTAAAGGCTACCGTGACACACAGACAGCATCGATGTTTCTCCCACAGCCAATTACAACCACATTGCTAACAATGAGAGAAATTCGTGGAACTGCGGTGGAGAGGGTCATCTATCCAAAGATTTCCGGGACAATGCGTACTTTTTACTCTGCACTAGATCTGGAGCTCAAAAAACGGACACCACACATTTAGTAAGGGCTGTCAGTTCTACACGAAGGCAATAACGGACATAAAAAAATTAAGTTTCTGCAACTTAATTTAAACCACTGTAGATCAGCACAGGATATGCTAATGCTGACAGTGCGAGAGAAGGCCATTGATGTAGCCATCTTGTGTGAGCCTTCTAAACCGAAGCAGGATGTAAGCTAGCTACAAAATCACAGTTTTGGAGCAGCAATCTGGAGCTGTGCTACTCCGGCATTCCAATTAACAGAACAGAGCACGTCTATGGGTTTTGTGCAAGCTTAATGTAATGGCATCTGCATTTATAGCTGCTATATTGCACCCAGTGTACCGCTCGCAGAATACGACGAAATTGTAGTTGACGCAAGATCACGGTCGCGAGTATTCATTGCTGGAGTCTTTAATGCTGGGGCCACCGAATGGGGTAGTATTCGTACCAATCCAAGGGGTAGGCTACTCATTGATGCTTTTGCAATACTCAATGTATCTCTGTTGAATTCAGGCAATGGGCACACCTACACTAAGGCAGCTAAGAAATCAGTGATAGACCTCACGTTTGATAGCATGTCTAGCTCGGAATAGCAGGTGGATCTAGCATAGGACGAGACAGGCGAGATGTACTAGCTGGTCCCACGAGACGCTGACTGAAGAAGCCCTCCTCATCATGATGGAAAACACACATATTCAGCCCAGCCAGGATGCTGATGAATATGCGAATAACACCGCCGTGGCAATTAAACGTGCATGTGTCGTCTCGAAGTTGCAGAATAGCGCCTGCTACTAGACTATCGAAAAAAGAGTGTTGCACTTAACAAGGCGATCAAACGCGGTAAAACCACATGCTGGAAAATCCTATGTGCCGAAGCAGACGGTCAACCATTTGGGACGGCGTAACATAGCTATCTCTACCACGGCATTAATGGCATCGATTGTGCTTCGCTTTTTCCGGAATCTTTGACTGGCAATATAGTCAGAGACGCCTCTCCTTGCATCTTGCATCTTACTATTCCTCCAGCCTTTTGCAGATTATACATTCAAACAACTTTATGCAAACATTAAAAAGGTTCGCAAAGAGAGTTAAGTGGCTTGCAGCAATAACCTTGACTACCTTAGAGAGTACTCCGTCTGGGCATGGAGCTTTGTTGACTTGTATGCGTGCTGCTGCCTCTACTATTTCCGCTGTCTCTGTATACCTCGGTGCTGTTTGCATAGTGCCCGCCGTGAGGTTGGTGTGTGGGTGCTCCGGAAATAGGGTGGTAACGATGGTTACCAGCTGCTCCGGGTATATAGGCATTGGACGTCTTGCCAGCTTACCCATTACCACCTTATAACATAGTAAAGCCATGGAGTGAGAACGTTGGAAAGGTGGTAAAAATCAGTACTGCCTCAGCACCTAAACCAAACCTTCGGACCGTGCAGACGTGTTTCAATGAGCTGTAGCATGATCAATATTAATATCAACCATACCCAACAATTTTAAGGGTATTTCAATTCAAATATACAACAACCCATTTAGCGACACTTCGTTGCTAAACCTAGCACAATCCAAAGTACAATTGAAATATGATCGTCCACTCATAAGTGGCCTGACCATAGCGTGGGCTATGCAACGTCTGCATATTCCACCGCATACCATTCCTTTGTCTTGTGTTATGTATATGTACAATGTATATGCTTTAAGTGCAGGCATATATGTATACGATCGCTTCATGCTCCCGCTCTGCAGCTGTACCCAGCGACAGAGACATATATCCAAAAACCCTAATGTTAAGCTCTAAATACATATATACTTTATGTACGCCGCTGCGCTGCCGCCGGTTTTACCGACGCAGCATTAGGCTAAGTGAATATTAAAAGATTATTGAATAAACACACCTAAAACAATTCAGACGTGTTTTCATGTTCTACAAAAACCTATCCTTTACATGGCGACCGTGACTTGAGTCCTCGGAGGACTCCGAAAGTAAGTAGGACTCAGTAAGTACCTACATTGTAGTATTGAAATGACGGGTAATGAAAGCTCCATTTTGTACTCCCAGAGAGGTCAAGCCCAACGTGGTAATTATTACAAAGGTAATTACCGCGGTAGAGACAAAGGTCGTGATAATAATAATCGAAACAATTATTACCGAAATAATGGCCAAAATAACAACAATAATTGTGGAAGAGGACGTGGAAGTTATAGGGGAAACAACCGTCAAAACAGAGGTAACAACTAAAATAACCACCAGAACTCCTCAACTAATTACAGGTAAAATGGTAATGTGCGTCAAGCTCAAAGCACGTCGGAAAACCAGCAAGCCCCCTTAAGTACTCAAAATTAATAAAAGCAACAGTTCACACTATCAATCTTAATTTAAATATATTTATCAGCATACAAAATGAACATACTGGTAGGAAATTAACATTTTTAATCGATACAGGAGCTGATATTTCAGTCATAAAAGAAAATTCAGATCAATTTTTAGAGATTTATTATGATAATATAACCCAAATTACAGGAATTGGTAAGGGATCATTAAGCTCTTTGGGTTTAGCGTTCCTCAAAATGCTAACCTATAACTTCATTATACCACATATTTTCACATAGTACAAAACGATTTTCCGGTCCCAGGAGACGGAATAATTGGTATAGACTTTATCAAAAAATTCAATTGCAGATTAGATTTTACTATGGATAGTGACTGTTTCATTTTAAGACCTAATAATATTGCACATTCTATACAAATACCAATTTTCCATAATATCAACAACAACGAGATAATTATACCAGCACGTTGTGAAGTAATCAGAACAATTAACGTAAATAGTAAATATACCCAAATCTTAATACCTAATCAGGAGATAGGAGATGGTATATTCGTTGGTAATACAATTTCAAATTCAAGAAACGCATACGTGCGAATATTAAACACAACCAACAGTAATACAATTTTAAATACAAAAGAAATACATTTTGAACCATTACCCGATTATCAAGTCAGAGACTCGCTCGACTCTCAAAGAGCGGAGTCAATTCTCACGAAATTAAAAAAGAACTTTCCACCAGCATATAAAACAACAATGACAGAATTATGTTCAAAATATACTGATATTTTTGGATTGGAAACAGAACCAATCACAACTAATAACTTTTACAAACAGAAATTAAGATTGAAAGATGATGATCCAAGTTACATTAAGAACTCCTCATTCGCAACAAGATGAAATAGATAAACAAGTAACTAAACTTGTTAATGACAAAATAGTAGAACCGTCTGTGTCTGAATATAATAGCCCGTTACTATTAGTTCCAAAGAAATCCTTACCGGATTGAACTGAGAAAAGATGGCGTTTAGTGATAGACTATCGCCAAATTAATAACAAATTGCTTGCTGATAAATTTCCACTTCCAAGAAAAGATGATATTCTTGACCAGTTAGGACGAGCAAAATATTTCTCGTGTCTAGATCTAATGTCTGGATTCCACCAAATAGAACTTGAAGAAAATTCAAGAAATATAAGGTAATTATCTACGAGCAATGGCTCTTATCGTTTCACACGATTACCTTACGGATTAAAGATAGCGCCTAATTCCTTTCAAAGAATGATGACAATAGCTTTCACTGGTCTTGAACCATCGACTTGATTGTCATAGGATGTTCTGAGAAACACATGATTAAAAACTTAACAAACGTTTTTAATCTATGCAGAAAGAACAATCTAAAGTTGCATTCAGATAAGTGCTCATTTTTCATGAGTGAAATAACCTTTCTTGGACATAAATAAAGGATAAAGGAATTTTACCTGATGACACAAAATATGATGCCATTAAAAAATACCCAGTCCCTACGGACGCAGACAGCGCTAGAAGATTTGTTGCATTTTGTAACTATTATAGACGGGTTATCTAAAACTTTGCCGACTATTCTCGCCACATAACAAGATTATGTAAAAAGGATGTAAAATTCGAATGGACAGCTGACTGCCAGCATGCGCTCGAACATCTTAAAACGGATTTAATGAATCCAACTTTACTGCAATATCCCGATTTTAGCAAAGAATTTTGCATAATCACAGATGCCAGCATAGAGGCATATGGAGCAGTTTTGACCCAAAACTATAATGGTGTTCAATTACCTGTAGCATCTGGCATACGCATCTGGCATCTGAAAGTAATAAGTCAACCACAGAACAAGAACTAGCAGCCATTCATTGGGCGTTAACTTACCCATTTTGAATGGTTAATCCTACATCGAAATTAACCAGAATGAGGCTTGCTTCAGAAGAATACGAGTTTACAGTGGAGTATCTTAAGGGTAAAGATAGTCATGTAGCGGATGCGTTATCAAGAATAACCATTCAAGAACTAAAAGATGTACAAATAAAAGTCCTGAAAGTCACTACCAGGCACCAAAATAGACAGAAATCCTGCGCAGGAGATGATAAAGAAGAATTGCCTATGCAACCTTCAGAAAAAGCTTCAAAGCCCAACGTATATTCCGTCATCAAAAATGACAAAATACGTAAAGTAGTGACCTTGCATATAAAAAATATGCTATGTTTCTTTAAACATGGGAAGAAAATTATTGCAAGATATGATGTTAGCGATTTGTATACTAATGGAACTCTTGACTTAGGTCAGTTCTTCCAAAGGCTTGAAATGCAAGCCGGTATGCATCAAATCAGCCAACTCAAAGTGGCACCGTGGGAAAATATCTTTGAACAAGTTTCAATTGATAATTTTAGACATATGGGCAATAAAACATTGTTTTTATTAAGAGTAGCGCTACTCAACCCGGTGACCCTAATAGAAAAGAAGCTATTATGTCTACATTTCATAATGATCCAATACAAGGAGGTCACACAGGCATTAGAAAAACCTTGGCCATGGTCAAACGACATTATTTTTGGAAAGGTATGTCTTAATATATAACTGAGTACATACGAAAATGTCAAAAATCAAAATTGACAATACACACAAAAACTCCTTTAACAATTACTGAAGTTCCAATCAACGCTTTTGATAGAGTAATAGTAGACACGATCGGTCCACTACCAAAATCAGAGCAAGACAATTAATATGCAGTTACACTGATATGTGACTTAACAAAATATCTTGTTGCCATACCTATTCCAAACAAAAGTGCAAAAACTGTAGCAAAAGCTATTTTTGAAAATTTTATTCTGAAATATGGTCCAATGAAGACGTTTATTACGGACATGGGAACAGAATATAAGAACTCAGTTATAGAAGATATATGTAAAAACCTAGATATAAAAAACATAACTTCAACAGCACACTACCACCAGACCTTGGGTACAGTAGAGCGAAGCCATAGAACATTTAACGAATTCATTCGGTCCTATATATCAGTTGATAAAACTGACTGGGATACTTGGCTACAATATTTCGTCTATTGTTTTACTACAACACCATCCACAACGCACAACTACTTACTGCCCATATGAGCTTATTTTTAGCAAAAACCCAAACATTATGAAGGCATTTAATAGTGTTAATGAACACATAGAACCTTTATATAATACAGAAAATTACACTAAGGAAGCAAAATATAGATTAGAAATAGCATATAAAAGAGCTAGAATAAAGCTTGAACAGAACAAGCAAAACAATAACTTAATATATGATAGAAAAGTAAAAAATATAGAATTAAACATAGGAGATAACGTACTATTAAGAAATGAAACAGGACATAAGCTAGATCCAGTATATATAGGACCATTTAAGGTCATAGGAATAGAACCTAACGATAACATAGTTATAAAATATAGTAAGAATAAAAATCAAACAGTATATAAGGATAGGTTAATATTGTTTAACGAATAAAACAAAAAGAATGGTTGGCCACCATATATAAAAAAAAAAGAAAAAAAAAAGAGAATATTTTTATATTATTTTATATTCATATTCCTAATTATTCAACTAATTATTCAATTATAACTGTTCAATTATGGTAACTTAAAAAAAAAAAAACAAAAAAAATAAAAACTTTTAAAACTTATCTATTATTACTATTCATTGATTGATCTCATTGGAAACAACAATTTTCATGTCATTCCTCTAATAAAAGGGAATATTCACGAAATAAAGCTCCAAACAAAAGACGAGGAGCATTTCCGTAAAATCTCCCGTTATCTAAATGAAGCTAAAAAAAGCTTCTACACTTATCAACTAAAAAGCAGCAAAGGACTGAAGGTGGTACTTAAAGGTATTGAACCGGATGTCCCCCCTTCCGAGATCTCAAGTGCGTTAAAAGAATAGGGCTTTCTCGCTAAGAGAGTCACAAATATAATAAACAAAAGTAAAATACCGCAACCTCTCTTCAAAGTTGAGCTGGAGCCAGACAGTAAAGCTCCAAAGAAAAATGAAGTGCACCCGATCTACAAGATAATGCTCCTGTTGCATCGCCGGTTCACTGTTGAGGAACCACACAAACGGAACGGCCCAGTTCAATGCTCGAACTGCCAGGAATATGGCCATACCAGGTCGTATTGTATGTTTCGTTCGGTATGTGTGGCTTGAGGAGACTCCCATGGCCCAGACTCCTGCTCAGTCAACAAAGATGACCCAAACACAAAAAAGTGCGGCAATTGCGGTGGAAATCACACAGCGAACTACAGAGGCTGTCCAGTGTACAAGGAACTAAAAAACCGTATCCGCCGAGTACCAATAACGCGTCATCAGCACCTGCCAGCTGCAGTTATAGCATCCCAAACTACACCCGACGTCTTTTTCGCCAAAGCAGCCAGGTCCTCATTTGGTCCCGCAAACACTATCAACGGCATTTCTTTCGCTAGTGCTGTAAAATCTGGCTTGCAAAAACCATCTCCCTCAGCAGCACCTTCTAGTGTAATCCAAGAAGATTTGAGTATGGTTAACGCTCAGCAGCCCATGCAGCAGTCACAAAACTCTATTGAAGCAATGATTTTCACCCTACAACAAAGTATGATGGAATTCATGTCGTTTATGAGATCAACTATGCAAAACCTTATGCAAAATCAAAACACCTTGATACAGATGCTCGCATCTCAACAATCAAAATAATCAATGGCGCCTCTACGAATATCTCTGTGGAACGCCAACGGTGTTTCACGGCATAAACTTGAACTTACTCAATTCCTAAACGACAAACACATTGATGTAATGCTGCTTTCTGAGACGCATCTCACTAACAAATATAATTTCCAAATTCACGGCTATATATTCTACGACACAGATCATCCGGACGGAAAAGCACACGGTGGAACCGGTATTCTAATAAGAAACCGCATCAAACATCAATTCCACAAAAGGTATGCGAAAAACTATATACAAGCCACATCCATATTGTACAATCGGACATCAACAATCTTACTATTGCTGCTGTATACTGTCCCCCCGGTTTACAATCTCTGAAGATCAATTCATGCAATTCTACAACTCACTGGGACAGCGATTTATAGCAGCAGGAGACTATAATGCGAAACACCCGCACTGGGGCTCTCGCCTTGTGACCACTAAGGGAAGGCAGTTATACAACGGAATCATAAAACCAAGCAACAAACTCAACTATGTTTCCCCGGGTAGTCCTACATACTGGCCAGCAGACCCTAACAAACAACCAGACTTAATAGATTTTGCTGTGACAAAAAACATCCCACGCAATCTAATAAGCGCCGAAGCACTTTCGGATCTGTCATCCGACCACTCCCCCGTGTTATTAAATCTACTCCATATTCCCCGGAATATATGGAATATCCTAATAGACTTACAACACACAGAACCAACTGGCTCAAGTACAAAAAATACGTAAGCTCTCACCTCGATCTTACCCCGCAATACAACATTGAAGCGGACATCGACTGCTCTGCTGATTTATTAGAATCTTTACTTGTTGAAGCAGCTAAAATCTCTACTCCACAACATGCGCATGTGCAGACCAATCAACGCAAAACTAATCTTCAAATAGAACAACTTGTTCTGGAAAAGCGACGATTGCGACGTGAATGGCAGTCCCACCGGTCGCCATCTACCAAACAACGCTTTAAAGATGCTTTGCGCAGACTCAGCAAAGCTCTAAAGCAAGAAGAAACAGATGCCCAACGTCGCTACATAGAGCAATTATCACCAACCAGTACTAAGCATCCTTTGTGGAGGGCTCACCCAACGCTAAGTGCGCCGATCGAAACGGTAACGCCTATAAGAAACTCCTCAGGCTGCTGGGCCCGTAGCTACATAGACAGAGCCAACACATTTGCCACTCACCTACGTAATGTATTCCAACCAAATCCCGCAACAAATTCATTCGTTTTTTCTTCCTGTGCATCTCATAATCCAGGCGAGCCTGAACCACCTCAGTTCCGTCCGAACGAAATTGGAAAAGTCATAAAAGAACAGATGAAACCAAAAAAAGCTCCAGGCTGTGATCAAATAACTCAAAAAATGATCATTGAACTTCCAAACTGTGCTATTTCCCTCATCTGTAAGCTTTTCAACGCGATTACAACACTTGGCTACTTCCCGAAAAAATGGAAGAAGTCGGTCATTATAATGATACCCAAACTTGGAAAACATCATACAATACCATCATCTTATATACCAATTAGTCTACTACCGTGCTTGTCTAAGCTTTTTGAAAAATGCCTACTGACGCGCATAATTCCTCATCTGATAACACGCAATGCAATCCCAACACATCAATTTGGCTTGAGAGAAAAGCATGGAACTATCGAGCAAGTCAACCGAATAACATCAGAAATACGTACAGCATACGAACATCGGGAATACTGCAGTGCAATATGCCTCGACGTCTCCCAGGCTTTCGATCGAGTGTGGCTTGATGGCCTCATGCACAAAATCAAAACGACGCTCCCGGTGTACACTCATAAGCTACTAGAGTCGTACCTCTACAATAGAGTCTTCTCAGTTAGATGCAACACTACTACATCTAATGATCACATTATAGAAGCTGGAGTTCCCCAGGGAAGTGTTCTGGGACCAACACTATACGTAATATACACAGCGGACATCCCGATAAATGAGCGGCTAACAACATCTACGTTTGCAGACGATACCGCAATCCTTAGTCGCTCCAGATGCCCCATTCAAGCAACAGCACGTCTAGCTGAACATTTGGCGGTAGTAGAGAAATGGCTAGCCGACTGGCGTATTAAAATAAATAACCAAAAATGTAAACACATCACGTTTACCCTCAACATGCAAACATGTCCTCCGTTAACCCTCTCTAATAGGCAACTTCCACAAGCCAAAGAAGTAAGGTACATTGGCGTTCATCTTGTTAGGCGGCTCACCTGACGTCGTCACCTTGAAGCAAAGAAAACGCAGATTAAACTGAAAGCCAACAACCTTTATTGGCTTTTAAACCCCCGATCTCCTCTCAGCTTGGATTACAGTTCCACCATAAAACCAGTGTGGACCTACGGCTCGCAGCTATGTGGAAACGCGTGCAGTAGCAATATTGATATCATTTAGCGAGCGAAATCAAAGATCTTCAGGACGGGGCACCGTGGTATGCTCGAAACGACAACATTCATAGAGATTTGAACGTTATATACGTTAAAGATGAGATAGCACGACAAAAGGCGAGCTACAACATTAAGTTATCCCTGCACCCCAATCCACTTGCTCGGCAATTCTCTCGGGTTTGCAGTCGAACCCGTCTTCAACAAAACGACCTTCCAGCCCAGCAATGAACACTTGGTCCACCGTAGTTCATATTAAGTCAACATGACTGTTAGTTAAGCCTTAAATATAAGATTTGATAAACTTATTGTAAGTCTCCCTTGGAGAAGATTCAATAAATAAAGCCAACGATCGCCACAATAAACAACGGCCATAAACATTCTTCAAGTGGCCACTTCTCTTTGAACCCACAAAAGCATAGCATAACTGTTAACCGTTTTTTTCCTTACGCTCTGTTCGCGAGAACAACCGAAAAAAATCATACTTTCTCGCTCTCGCTCTGAGCAAGACCCTTTGGTTGTTTTCGATCCGGTTTTCGGTTGAGCGCTAACAGTTGAGCAATTTGCTTATCGGTCTTTGAGTGAACAGCGCGTAAAGAGTGACACGATTCACGCTCACACAGTGAGGCTCACCAAAAGACCGAGTGACTGAAAAACTCAACGCAAACGGTCTTTTCAACTATTTGTCTTCTTTTCGATGCACAGTGGTACGTTGTGTAAAATTGCGACATTAAATTTCACTTTCGATCTTCTTGAAAAATTTGTATGTATTTCAGACTAATTTTAATTTAAAAATTTAATTTAATTAATTTTAAAAAATTGATGCACTTTTTTATTAGTTTCACGTCCCATTTTGTTAAAATCACTGTGCTCAATCGAAACTCACAAAGCAAATTGACGCGTAAAACCCACGAAACTTCACATACACACATACATGCGCAAAAGACTTTTTGAATCGTCGTTCAGAAGCAAACGGTCCCGGAATGAGCAGAGCAAAAGGGAACAGAAAAAAGTGATCTTCGACTGAGCGCGAGCAAAATTTATTTACGAACAATCCAATCGGTTGCTCTCAGACCTTTTGCTCAAAGTCTCAGTAAAGAACACTTATTTCGCGACAGTGTGAAACGGTTAACAGTTATTTGCGAGCTATGCACAAAAGTCAACTATAAAACTCTCTTCAAGTGGCCGCTCTCTTCATCGTAACAACGTATGAAAAACGGTCGATCAAGTGCCGGCTCATAACTCATACTGCAAGGCAAGCGTTTTGTGCACAACAACAATGTTGTCACCCAAAACCACGACGCCGGCATATTCAACGCAACGACGACGTTGCGCTGGCGAAGCACTGGCCGTTGCCGGGTTTTGCGCCACATCCGATGCAACTATGTTGCAGCGATTTGCTGACTAGGCGATTGCAGCGCGACGTTGAGTCGTCAAGCGATCAAAGTTCTGGACAGCGAGTTAGACTAATTCCAGACGAGGAAGAAGAACGACGCCTTCACGCTACAATTCTTTACTTTACAAATATATACACTACAATCTGAGCTTAAACAACATTCTTGGACCTTTTATTTGCATCCATTCTCTTTGAAGTCCTACGGGATCCCCAGGATGAACCACATATTGTTAAGTCCTACGGGATCCCCAGGATGAACCACATATTGTTAAAGTAGTCACTCTGACTGGCCTAACTGGCGCCCGAGCGGATTCTCTCTATGGAGAGCGAACCCAAAGTGTACAAAAAAGAAGTAAAAATGTGAAACAAAGTGGAGAGTTGTGTTGCGTGAGCGTGTGCGAAAAAATATTAAAAAAATAACCAACCATAAACGGTTGAATATTAAAATAAAAATTAAAGTGAAAATGATCGACAACCCACCGGCGGCAATTTGTTCAAACATTAGTGCGACATATTTGCGGGTGCAAAACGTCCGATCTTTTAATAAAATAAAATTAATAAATCGACAACTCACCGGCTGCAATTTGTTCAAACAGTAGTGCGACATATTTGCGGGTGCAAAATGCTCGAATTATAAATACAAACAACAAAAATAACCAACAACCCACCGGCTACAATTTGTTAAAACAGTAGTGCGACATATTTGCGGGTGCAAAAAGTTGGATTGTTGAATTAAAATGGTGTGTGGTAGTCTACTAGATACGCCAAGTAGTGTGGAATGCACTCAAAAAAAGCCGCTTAGTGGACTGTGTGGCAACCGTACCTTAGTAGGCGAAATGCTAAAAAGGATAACTACGGACCACCGCGCCCAATGCCTACTAACAAAAAAATAGTAAAAAAATAAATTAAAAAACTATAAATACAATAAAAGAAAAAAATCAAAATGGAAATTAAAATTTATTTTTTTGAACACACGCAATCGCACGCAACGATCACAAGTTTTCACTATATTTTCTTTTTTTTAACACTTTTGTCAAACATTATTAAACATATTCTTTTTTTAAACAGAATCATCACGACTTAAACTACACAACACTACTACACCATATGGCCAGAAATTAAAAGAATTTTGGCGCTACACTACGCAGACAAGCGCGATGTACGGACTCTAGAATATCAGTTGAGCCAATTGAATCAGGGTAACAAGACATTAGAGGAATATTACATGGAATTTGGCAACCATTTTTCTCTGATTATGAACAAGTTAAAGGCAGGAACTCATCCATCCAACGTTACAGCTGTTTTAATTTAAACTTACAGAGATAAGACATTGGATGTTTTCATAATAGGACTCGACGGTGACGCCTCTAAACTTTTAGTGATTCGCAGTCCGAAACACTTACCTGAGGCATACGCATTTTGGCTAGAATTACAAAATGTCACGTATAATTGTATTTCTTAAGAATGTCAAGCACAATACGTCTCCAACTTTCTACTTGTGAATGTTTTTAAGATACACAAATACAATAGACACCCTAACACACCAGCTTTACGACCAACACCTATCCCTAATTACCCATGCGAGATTCTCCACATTGACGTCTTTACGTTAGAGAAAAGAATTTGTCTAAGTTGCATAGATAAATTCACTAAATTCGCCAAACTTTTTCCATTAGAGTCAAAGTCGACAGTACACTTGCATGAAAAATTGGTGGAAGTGTTACACTATTTCACAGTACCAAAAATGATAGTCTCAGACAATGAAAGGGGTCTTCTGTGCCCTACCGTGTTGAACTATCTAAGAACATTAGAAATCGAATTGTATCATACTCCGACTCAAAAAAGCGAATTTAATGGTCAAGTCGAGAGATTTCATTCCACCTTCCTGGAAATATACAGATGCTTGAAGTTCGAATTCCCTACTTTCAAGATCACTGAATTGGTACCGATAACAGTGGACAGATACAACAATTCAATCCACTCGGTTACGGGAAGAAAACCAGTAGACGTATTCTTTGATCGATTGTCCAGAATAAATTACCAAGGATTGACTAATTTTAAACAGCAAACTTTGGAGGATATTAAAGGTCTAATCGAACACAAACAAAAAACAACCAACCACAACAGAAATAAGAGTAGGACAGAGCCTGCCTCTTATAATCAAGGTGACAAAGTATTCGTCAAGAACAAGCAAATTAAAACTAAAGAGAAACCACGCTATAAACAAGAGGAGATTCAGGAAGATAGGACGGTCACCGTCAAAACAAAATCAGGCAAAATTTTTAAGAAGATTTAAGAAGCTAGAAAGACATTTTAATAAACATAAAGAAACGAGGAAATACGGTGGGAGTCAAGCTTGTAAGAATACAATTGATTCGAAAGCGTTTCACTTGCATTTCAAGTTACTTACTTACTTACACTTTACATTTACACAAAAAATAAAAGTAATTAAAACAAAACAAGCGGGAAAGGCTATAGTCGACATCCCGACCATATGATACCCGTTACTTACTTTAATATATTGAAAAGTACTTTAAGGAAAATACTTGTTTTGATCTGAAAACTTTAATTCGCCATAACTGTCGTTCTGCATGACCGATCTTAATGCGATTCAGTGGGATGATAGATAACGCTAATAGATAACACTAATAATCACAAAAAACGTATTATCTCACGTATTATCAAACTGTGGGTTTGATGGTTTTTCGTGATTTGCGGGGGCGGAGGGGGGCGTGGATTAAATTTGAAACAAACTTGATCTGCGTGAGGTATATAGAAATCTGTGTGCCAAATTTGGTTACTTTATCTCTTTTAGTCTCTGAGATTTCTTTGTTTAGACGGTTTTTCGCTATTTTCGGGGGCGGATGGGGGCGTGGCTTAAATTTGAAACAAACTTGATCTTCGTGGGGTATATAGAAGTCTTTTAGTGAAAGTTTGGTATCTCTATCTCTTATGGTCTCTGAGATCCTTTTGTTCATACAGACGGACAGACGGACGGACGGACGGTCAGACACACATGGTTATATCGACTCGGCTGTTGATGCTGATCAAGAATATATATACTTTATAGGGTCGGAGATGCCTCCTTCTCCCTGTTACATACATTCCAACGAACACAATATACCCTTATACTTATTTTTTATAAGTAACGGGTATAAAAATAAAAAATTTTATAAAAACTTACAAAAAAAATTTACAAAAAATTATAAAATTAAAAAAAAATACAAATGAAATACAAAAAATTTAGCTATAATCACACTAAACACAAAAAATTATAATTTAAGATTAAGTCCACAAAACTTATTATTGTGATCAATTAACACCCTTCTCTTCGAACCCACAATAGTCAACTATAAAACTCTCTTCAAGTGGCCGCTCTCTTCATCGTAAAAACGTATGACAAACGGTCGATCAAGTGCCGGCTCATAATTCATAGAGCAAGACAAGCTTTTTGGTCACAACAACAATGTTGTCCCCCAAAACCACGACGTTGCTAATTCCAGACGAGGAAGAAGAACGACGCCTTCACGCTACAATTCTTTACTTTACAAATATATACACTACAATCTGAACTTAAACAACATTCTTGGACCTTTTATTTGCATCCATTCTCTTTGAAGTCCTACGGGATCCCCAGGATGAACCACATATTGTTAAGTCCTACGGGATCCCCAGGATGAACCACATATTGTTAAAGTAGTCACTCTGACTGGCCTAACTTACATATATGTGAAATGAAAATAAAAAGCCGTGTTTTGCTGCTTCATTGCGTGTTATATATTCATATGTACTTATGTATTTAATTTTAATGTTTACAACAAAGGCATTACATATTTCATATGTATTTGAGATCGTTCATATAGTTTAATTAACAAGTAATTCAGTCGTTAATAGTTTTCCTTTAAAATTAATTATAATCGTAAAAAAAAAATGTAAATGCCGTCTTCAGTGACTAATATTAAAATAAGAAATGCTTATAATTATTATTTGCTCATGAATAAAAGTTGAAGACACTCGAAATCATAACTGTAAAACATGAGTGTTTCGCTCACAGCGCATTATTGCGCATTGCTTTTTGTGATCTATCTTTGCTGTTCGCACATTTGCTTTGAGTGCACTGTGCCGTCCACTTATCTGAGCATAATTTTTGGGTGTCTGGTGAAATAGAATCGACGCTTACTGTTTGAGTGAGTGACGAAATGCAAAAACACGAAACACGAAAAGCGATTTGTGCGTTTGGGTGTGTTATTCTTTTCTTGCTGTGCCTGAGTGCGACAAGCACTCCAAATTTATACATAAGTGGGATTCGGGTTCCAAAAAGTGACACCCTTGACGTTCTCTGATCCTTACCTAAAATTGGAGTTATTTTTTAATAGAAAGCAAAATTTAATAGAAAGAAAAATGTACCGAAAGCGGTACCGGTACAAGAGTTTCGGTTTTCGGTTCTTATAAACAAATTTATTTCGGTTACGGTTTCGGTTCCGGTACTCAAAATGAAACGGTTAATTTCGGTTAACGGTACCGGTACCGGTTCGGTATTATTCTCTGATTGTTAGTGTTGTAATATTTCTGCCAACTGGCCGCAGCTTTTTCGAAACATAAAATTTTAACCAATTGGTACATTATTGTAAGAAAGAAAATTTCACCTTCCGTGGCTTAATGGTAAGAGTCACCAAGAAACAGAACTTTTAAATTTGGGGTGCACAGTTCACCACAAAGAAGAATGAATAAAACAAAAATACAATACAATATAAATATAAATTAATAAAAAAAAGAACAAAGTAATAATAAAACAAATTTAAAAAAACAAAAACCAATAAAAAAAAAACTCAAAATGAAAAAACAATACATTCGAAATATTTTTTTTTGTTTAGTGCCTGGGGATTTCTTGGCAGAGTTCCCCGAGGAGTCTCCAACGTTTATTGTTAGAGAAACATTGAGAAATGTATAGGGAAGCTTTCTCAATCCTCGTTCCTAGGAACTCTCAATATTAAATTCCTCAATCACTTTCATACAAACGCTTCGATGATGGTCAGGCCACTTATGAGGGGACGATCATGTTTCAAGTGTACTTTGGCTTGTGTTATGCTTAGCAACAAAGGGTCACTAAATGGGTTATTCTTTATTTGATTTGATATACCCTTACATTGGTTGGGTATGTTTAATATTAATGTTAATCATACTACACCTTCCTTTTTAAAAAAAATAACGTAATATTCTGTATGTAGTTATTTAAAAATAATGATTGTTTATGAAAGAGAAATTTGTAAATTAAAATGTAAATTATAGTTATTAATTGATGAATATAAAAATTAAAGAATTTAAAAATTTTTCTTTTGTATATTGAAATTACAAAAATTGACAAGTTTGTTGAATTTAATAATAAAGAATGAATATAAAATATGAATAAATGAATATTAAGGGGGTCTTCTCATTGAGCAACTTTTTTTTTCGACATTTTTTTTCTGCATTTATTTATAGCTTGGGTAGTTGTGAATATGCCCCTAAAAGGATTTTTAGAAATTCGAAATACTTTAGAAGATACAGCCTTTTTTGTGAAGCAAGGTCTTCGTCAAAATGAGCTATTTTACTAATTACTTCAAACTTTAAACGCGTTTATCTCGAAACCACGTTTTTCGAACTGGCGGCCATGATATCTCCAGTTCAACTGAACCGATTTTCATGAAACAAAGTGGAATCGACGCAGAATTGTCACCTTTCTCGGGTGAATGAAGACCATAATTTTAAAAAATTTTTATTATTTTTTTTTTACACTAAACTACAAAAAAAAAGCCCGAAATTGAAATTTTTTTTTGAATGGCCGCCATTTTGTCGAAAAAAATCACAAAATTATGGTCGACATTCACCCGAGAATTACATCTATACTGATTATAACCCCGTTTTTTTTTTTCATTTCGGACGCTCCGGAGACCCGGAATCGTGGCCGCCGTGACGACACCTTTTTTTCCCACCACCAACTTTGAAGTCTCATTACGTATTGAACAGCCCTCGTATCGAGGCAAAAAAAATTTTTTTATTTACTTTGAACCTTTTGTAATACAATAAATAAAAAAAGTTTTCAATTATTCTTTGCGTTTTCAAATAAGAATTTTTTTAAATAAGAAAAAACGGGTTTTGAATGAGAAGACCCCCTTAAAAGAAAAAAAAATATTTTTTTTGTTTTGCTTTTATATGGTGGCCAATCATTCTTTTTGTTCTATTCGTTAAACAATATTAACCTATCCTTATGTACCGTTTGTTTTTTATTCTTATTATTCTTTATACCTATGTTATCGTTAGGTTCTATTCCCATGACCTTAGGTTAGGTTAGGCAAGAGCGGCTGTCGATTATACGACTCACTTAGGCCACAGTTGGGCCCATTGTGGTATCGCGGATCTAGGGTTTCCTTCAACCTTTGTGGTGACATGTCACTCAGTAGGGCGTCCAGTTTGATAACTGAATAAATTTAGCGATTTTGCGCCGTGTAATTGAGGCAAGTTCACCTAAAGTGGAGAGAAAAGGTTTTACCAGGGTGTGGAGTCTTCTATTACTCAATGCGGGACAAGAGCAGAAGAAATGTTCGGGTGATTCAATTTCTTCTTCATCTCTACAGCTCCTGCAGAAATCATTGTATGGGGCATTCAGCCGTGTGGCGTGGATGCCTACCAGCCAATGTCCCGTCAGTGCTCTTACTACTGCAGAACAGTCTGTTCTGCTTAGTTTACATAGAATACTAGAACGAGTCTTATTCAGGTGAGTCCAGGTTTGCCTCGCGACACGATAATGGTGCGTGTTTTGCCATCGGTCTTCGCTAACTGTTATAGATTGGGCTAGAAGTAGTAGCTTGCAGGTCGCCAGTGGCATACGCGTATCCTCCTTGTCAGGAAGGAGGTGTACTGTTGTACCATTCCTGGCTAGTTCATCAGCTATACAGATTCCTGTAATGTCCTGATGCCCTGGTACCCATATTAGGGAAATGTCGAAATGCTCAGTCATCTCATGTAGAGATTTGCGGCAGTTCGAAACTGAGGTGGAATTAGTTGTGGGCGATTCTATGGACTTGATAGCTGCTTGGCTGTCACTGTATATGTTAATACGGCCCGAATTGACTTGGGATTCTTTTAGGAGTTTTAAGGCTTCATTTATAGCTTTGATTTCGGCTTGAAAGACGCTGCAAATGGTCAGGTAGCCTAAAAGAGACCTGTATATTTAGATCCTGAGAGTATATCCCTCCACCCACTTGATTGTTCAATTTTGAACCATCTGTGTAGAAGGATATGGCCCCACTTTGTCCTGGGGTATGTGATGACCATTCCGCCCTGCGCGGAATGGTTGTTTGAAAGGGAGTTACAATATGCTCTATTGGCATACAGTAGTCGGTTCTGGAAGGAACTATTTGGTTGTCCTTAAGAATAGCGGAGGGCCCTTTTGAGCATTCTGTCCAAGAGTTAAAGTCTCTCAGTCGAATTGCTGTCATGGTGGCAATATTTTTGCTTTCTTGCCTGATTGGCTGTATGTTAAGTATGGCGTCTAGAGCTTCTCCAGGTGTTGTGTTAAGAGCACCTGTGATGCGGATTTCGGCCATCCTTTGAACTTTGTTGAGCTGTTTGTTTATGGACTTTTTTGTTAAAGCAGGCCACCATATTGCTCTACCATATAGAAGTATCGGTCTGACTATAGCTATGTATAGCCAGTGGACGATATATGGCGACATGTCCCATTTCAGGCCGATCGCATTCCTGCAAGTGTAGAGTCCAACTGTTGCCTTTCTACATCTATCTTGCATGTTAATTTTCCAGTCCAGCCTGAATGCTCTTAGATGAAGAGCCAAGAGTCGCTCGAAGGTTTTGAGCATAAATGACGACAGGCTGATTGGTCTAAAGCAGTGGTCGGCACGGCCTATACGCCGCGTATAGGCATTTGCTCTGCCGCAGCGCTGCCTGCTCACGTACAGCGTAAACGTTCGTGTGGCGTCGCTGATACGACATTTTGCTGTTAAGTCGCTGTCGTGTCGCTGTTATAGGGCTATTACGCTGTAATGCGGCTGTAGAGGCGAGGCAAAATGAATCGGCAGCAAACGTCAGATGCTTGATGTCTGTTAACGTTCTGTTAATTCGCACACTAGCGTCATCAAACATATGAATGTGTTGGTGCCGACCACTGGTCTACAGCCCTTTGCTGTCGTATGGGATGATTTGCCAGCTTTTGGTATGAAAACTATTTTAGAGACTCGCCATGCGTCAGGGATATGGCCAGTTTTGAGAACTTCTAGAAAGAAAGATTGTAGCCAGTTTATGGCAGTGTCTCCTGCTTGTTGTAGCTGGGCAGGAAAATGCCGTCTGGTCCAGGTGACTTGAACGGTTTAAAGCTGTTTATAGCCCAGGTTATGTTGCGTTTGCTTAGAAGAGAGGGGCTGATTGGCACCGCAGTCGGGGTTTGGTATCTACCCTGATTGGTTGCTTTGAAGCCTGGAAAGTGCTTTTTTAGGAGTACATCCAGCGACTCTCCGCTTGATGTAGTCCAGGTGTCATCCTCCTTTTTGAGGTATCCTAGTGTGGGGGCAGATTTTGATAAAATCTTCCTCAGTCTGGCCGCGTCCGGTGTACATTCTATGTCAGAGCAGAAAGCTCTCCATGAATCTCTTTTGGCTTGTCGTGTCGCCTTTTTGTATGTTAAAAAGGCGTGTTTGTAATTGAGCCAAGATTCTTCTGCGTTAACAGCCTTGGCTTGATTGTAGAGGTTTCTCGAGCTCTTGCGAAGTTCTTGTAGGTTGGGATTCCACCATGGTGGTTTCTTTCCCCTTTTAGGTCTGCTGATGGGACAAGCTGCCTTGAAAGCAGAGTTGCAAGCCTTAGTAAAGGTTTTTACTAGGTAACTTAGTCGCTCTGTAGATTGAAGTCCTTCTGGTGCTACCTCTAGGATAGCCTTTTTAAGGACAGCAGTGAATATTGGCCATTTGATCTTTCTCAAATTGGTAAAGGGTATTGGTTTAGAGTGCCTCAAGTTGAGGGAGAATTCGATGTATCTGTGATCAGAGAAGGAGTGATCGTCTGCCACTTTCCAGTCTCTGATTAGATCATATAGGGGATAGGATACTAGGGTAAGGTCAATGACCTCCTTCCAGTCCTTGATTATAAAAGTAGGTTCACAACCTTTGTTACTTAGAACTAAGTTAGTGCTGAGGAAATTGTTTTAGAGTGACTCACCCCTTGTGTTTGTATTTGTGCTACCCCACTGGGTATGGTGTGCATTGGCATCGAATCCAATGATAAGGTTGATACTTCGCGTTTCGCAGTCTTTTATTAGACTTCTCGTGACGTCTTCTGGAGGAGGGCCCGGGTGATCGTAGGCCATATAGCAGGACAGCAACCTTATCGGAGCTGGCTGGAGTTCCAGGCCTGCTGCCGTATTATCCTCATTGCTAAAATTATGAAGCAAGAAAATACTCATGTGTTTTCTGGCAAGAATACAGGTACGGGTTTTACCTTGCGTTTCAGCAACAACTAGCTTGTAGTCTGGTGTCCCTAGTCCAGAAACCTTACCGCCAATCAACCAAGGTTCCTGGACAAGGACGATGTCGGCTCCGTCTCCAGACGGAGTAGCAGCGCAGCAGAGGCTGCTTTACAGTGGTGGAGGTTTATCTGCAGAATCTTTACAGACATCTGAAGACGGTCCCTCCACCACTGTAACGTTCGCGTCCTCGTCGTCTGACACTACATCAGAGGTGGCCTCTCCTTCACCCAGTTGTCACAGTGCCTTGAGGTCCCGCGTTATGGTGGAAGCATCGGAAGTATAGCCGTGTTCAGCGTAGCTATGCTCCGGATCCTCTGGCTCTGCCGTTAAATCCTCCTCGACTGGCGTGTCGGAAGGATCTATACCGGCCGCGGTATCCGATGTGTATACCCGGATGGAAACAGAGCTGAAACCGAAGTTTAGCTCATTACCAGCGGCCTCAATTGGGGCGAGCGATGCTTTATTCAGAATCAGCACGACCTGGTTTGTAGGTCCCTTCATCTCCTCTACCTTCACAACTTTCCAGTCGTGAGTGGGGAGACTCGGGTTGCAACGTTGGAGCATCTTTACGATTCTCTCCGGTTCCTTGATGGAGGATGGAATCCACAATCTGGCCCTGGGCCGGACTAGAATATCGCTCCACTTAAAAGCCTCCAATTTGGCTCCTGGATATACCTCGCCGATATTTGAGACTGCCGCTCTGTAGAGCTCTGCAGATCTCTCATCGTCGCAAGCTATAACCTTTACGCTCCCCTGGTACCATCCGACATCTTTGCATACCGGTGGTGGTCCAGGTTCCTGCTCCAGTATCTCGAAGCTGCGGATGGCCAGTGCCGTCTCCACCCACTTCCACTGGTTCCTGGAAATTCTCCCGCCCGAATCACCTCGGTCAACGACCCCAATGAGGATCCTTTCCTTGGCGATTTGGGCGAAGGATTTGCCCACCTGAACCCTCGACTTCTTGGCAGATGGGCCAGGAGTCTCCTGAGAGCGTTGCCTCTTGGCCTGAGCCTGTGCTTGCGCCCTAGGTGCCTGCTCGCTGTAGGCGGGAAGCACACTCTTGGCCCATGCCACCTTCTCCAGCCACTCCGCTGAAGGACTGGCCTCTGCTCCCGGGCTTTGACGCTGAAGGATGTTGCCAGCAGTTCTTTTCTCAGCATATGAGAACTTCCTTGCGACACTGGCTGTTGGAGGTTTCCCCATCACACCTGCACCTGAAGGTGGCACTGCCGCACTAGTGCTCTGCAGTGCCTCCTTGGTGACAGGAGATGGTGGAATCACTCCATCTACCCCAAGGCCCGGGTGGAAAACGGGTTTGCTTGGACCAGCTTCGCAAGGTCCACCGGCTGGCATGGTGACCATCTCCGGCGTCTGTGTGAGGCTTTAGCCAGGCTTTGAAGCCGCTGCCGAAGACGAAGAACCTGTGATTCCGTCGTCGTTATTGTTTTTATTTTCTTGTGTTTTTTATTATTTTTTACGTTTTTGTTGTTATTTATGTTTGTGTTTTTATTGTTAATTGTATTCATGTTTTGATTCCCACGAGTTGCGGAGAAAGGGTGGTCCGCCTGCACAGAGATCCGCACTATGCAGGTAAGGCTATCACGACCGGAGGGCGCCAGGTATCCGGCCGCTCCGTTTACGACTGGGCTATTTTTGGTAAGTGCCCCCAGCCAGGCTGACTATCGGAACGGGTCGCATGACACCTTAGTCCAGCCCTTGTTACCTTAAGACCATGACAGGAGTTTCAGGCATGCGTTAAGTCTATTGAGGAGCTATTACACATGTCTTCGACAAATGTCTTAGCTAACACCAGTTCCCAGAGGAACCATTGGAGTGTTATTACCAGTCGGCACCTTCGTGGAGGGTTCAGTCGAGGGTTTTCGCCAACCTCCCATAACCTTAAATGGTCCTATATATACTGGATCTAGCTTATGTCCTGTTTCATTTTTTAATATTACGTAGTCCTATGTTTAGTTCTATATTCTTTACTTTCTTATCATATATTAATTTATTCTATTGCTTGTTTTGTTCAAGCATTATTCTAGCTCTTTTATATGTGTCAGCATTTGCATCCACGACATTAACAACAGCAGTAACATCAGTGATAGAAACATTGGCTTCCTGCATCAGAAGCGCTGGTGAAAGTATCATATACAACTTTATTAGCATCAGGTTTAGCAACACTCGCTGCAGTGGCAACATCAGGAATAGTGACATCGGTGCCATTGACTGTGATGCCAATATTAGGTGCATTTGCAGCAGCCTCAGAAATAGCTGATGCAGCGTTGGTGGACACAAGGTGAATCTCCGTAAGACATCCCGAAGCAGATATGGGTGTAGATATAGGTGTGGCAGGCAAAAAGTAGTATGAGCAATGTTATCACATAGCCAGCAATACACACAGGATTGACGTGAGTTTATTTTGCGACCGTAAACGCAGGGGGCAGCACAGCAAAGACTCATGTGTCAAAAAATAGAGAAAAAAAAGATTGTTAGTTAGAAACAACAAAACATAACAATCTAGAATAACAAGACAAATAATGTAAGTGTAGTGCAACAGCAGTAAGCAAAGTACATTAGTTTGTAAATTGTGTATGATAGTATGTATGTTTGAAGTATCGTAGGTAGACGCGAAGCGAACAGTAGAGTACCGCAAATTACAGCGAGCCAGAAAATTCAGCAATAACAACACATACGTCAGGCGGGGTCGATTGAGTTCAACGCAAACGACAACAATGTCTTAGGAAGCAATCGCAGCACAAAACAATAGCAATGTTAATCGTAGGCGTAAATGCACAAACAAAAATTGCTTAGAAACTAGGCAACAACAATGTTAAGTTGCTTGTAGAAATCAACAGTTTATTAATATAAATCGTTTAAAAGTCACAAACTTTCGGTGCGCGGTTTAATAACGTTAAACTGTAGAGATATCTACATCCGAACAATAAGACTAAATTATTTGATAATAATTAGTATAATCAGTATTTAATATAATTCAGAGCACAAGGTGAAAACACTTCTAACCACGACAAAGACCGATATATATCATGGAATGTAGACATTATTTCTTCGATTTCTTTATTATTTTTTTTTGTGGTCACCGGCTGGAGTAGCGCTACCCTTAGATTTTTAAATTTTTTATTGCCCATTTCTTTAAAGGAATCTATTGAAACGTATTCAAAGATTTCTTCGCACAGTGCCATTTTGAGTTGTTTGATACTATAAGTTAAATTTTTATAAGTTCTTGGTTTATAAAAAATTAATCTTTATTATGTCCAGTAGGACTGTTCTTGTTGGATACAAATTTTAGACTGATTAAACTAAGCTAATAAGAACCCTAAGAGAGCTTGGTGAATTGGCAGCGTCGTTGGCAGAGGCAGCAGCGGCGTTGCGACATTTCTGGATCACCTGACTTGTTGCCAAATATTCCACGAATTTTGGCAATTGGGTTGCTCGTGCGTTAAGTTGTTCAGACGCTGGGCTCAGCAGTATTGGGGCTACTGCAGCTAGAAGCAGGATATTGTTGCAGTTGCAGTTTGGAGCTTTTGAATATTTTTGTTATTAACTCTTCCCCCTTAGATTTACACTTGTCCTCAAGTGTATTTAGAAGAATGGTATGTTGTTAAATTGCGTATTTGGCGGTTGGTATATGGTTGCTGGGGGAGTCGATGTTACCTTGGGTATTTCAGGTTTGATATCCGCAAGTTGTAGGTTATTGTCTTCTTTCTACCCTTACACCAATGAAGAGTAAGCGTTAGGATAGCTAGAGATGCGATTGATGCGATTAATGCTATCCTGTTTACAGATGAGTGGGCTTGGAGATTCTGCAGTTTTTCGGTGCTGTCTATATGGAGCCCTTCTAGCGCTTTCAGTGATAAGATTCGAAGGCGTTCGATCTTCACGGGAACTATCTGGATAAGCGGTACGCCCGGTTCAGCGACTTGTATTTCGGTGTTGCTGAACTCTTTGCCGTTGATGATAATTGTCTCGTTCCAGAAGTTAATCAGTTAGGTTCCCTTTATTTGCTTCGCATTGCCTGGCCAGGTTATGGTGCCATTGAAGTCGTTGGCTAAGATGATTCCCTCGTCGATCTCCTCCAGTGTGGATATATGGTGTGCGTTGGTGAATTCACACATTGCCTGCTCTCATCTAAGTAATTTTGGCAAACAACTATTCTGACTTAAATCTTCTAGCTTATTTTTGTTACAGATTTTTATATTATAAAGGTTCTTACATTGACCTTTTATACCAAACATTTCTTTTTTACTTTTGTTTTCGAATATTTCACTTGCCGGTAGGTTAACAATGCCATTGGATTTAATTACACTAGGCAACAGCCAAAAAATTTCACGAACCAAACCCACTTTTTTGGATAGACGAAAACCATTTTTTTTTTTGCTATGGTGAAATTTTTTTTTAAAAATTTTTTAAAAATCTGGCTTTTTTTTCGTACTTTTTTTCAGAGGTGCGCCGACTTATGTCATCATTACTCGAGAATGACAAAACCGATATTCAAAAGCTTTACTATTTCTGAAAGTCAATGAATATATCTACAATTCATTAATACAAAGTTTTGGATTTAAACTTATAGTTTAAGAGATATCAAATTTTGAATTAAGAAAATTATGATTTTTTAAAGCTTTTTTTTTAGCTTTTTTTACTTTAAAATTCGAGGAAAAGTAGAAAAAAATTTATTACATTTTGTCTTTAATTTTATTTGCATAGCTGCATTAATTTGTATTAATGAATTATAGATATATTCGATGGCTTTTAGGAAAAGTAAAGTTTTTGATCGGTTTTGGCGTTCTCGAGTAATGATGAAAAAACTGGGCGCACCTCTGAAAAAAAGTACGGAAAAAAGAGCCAAATTTCAAAAAATTCTAAAAAAAAAATCTCACAAAAAAAAAAAAAAAAAATGTTTTTCGTCATTTGGAACCCCAAATCTATCCAAAAAAGTGGGTTTGGTTCGTGTAATAGACAAAAAGTTGAAAATTGTTGCCTAGTGTTATTGGTTTTAAAAAAAAAATGGAGACATTTGAAAATTCTAACATTTCTTCGGTAGTTAACTGTGGCATATGGCCATTTTTAAATTGACTATTTATAATGTTTATTTCGTTTTCACTTAACAAAAATGTGTTGATCATGTTTAATTTGGCCCATTGGATGGCGTATTTTATATTGACAACTTCCTATTTAATAAGCCGAACTTGATTCTGAAAACTGATGGCCAATTCGTTACTCAAAAGTGAGTCTCTTTTTATTAAATTCGCAATATCGTTTGAAATTTTGGGCAGTTCATTTAATCTGTCTTCTAGTTGTCTGTTGATTATTACCTAATTGTTATTATTGGTAGTAAGTTTGTCTATACTTTCTGTTATTAAAACTAAGTCGTTATGATCGGGGCTACCTGCCACAAATTTCCAAGTGCCAAGAATGTTGATTGCCCTACTCTTTCGGGAGTGAAAGTTAGTGATAGTTTTGAAGTTTACAAAAGTCTGCGATATTTCGTGCTGTATTGTATGATATAGGTTATTGTATTTGAGATTTTTGTCCGTGTAGAGCTGCAAGTTGCTAAGAGCGTCGTGTATTTGCTCCAAATTGATGATATGAAGAATTTTAGTGTCGTTGGATCGTATTTTGCCGATTCCTTTATAGATGGTCACTGAGCGTCGGTATGATTGGTTATTGTAACAGTTGCATTGGCTAAGCACAACAGCATCCTGTAAGTGAATTTTTAAGTTTTAATATGGCTCTTATGTACTGTACGTCCCGATTCTGTTAGTATTGTAGTGTTCTTGTCCTCTTTTACTATTTCCTTTTTAAATCTATTTGATAGCTTTGAACCTAATCTTGCATTTATTTTCACAAATATCTCTTCTCCTGCCTCATAGGCTCGAATTGGTTTCTTTCTGCTATTGTGGTCTAGTAAGTCTTCGTTCTGTTTACGTCTCAGTTGTTCTATGTTGTCCAGTCTTGCTTGTTCGTATTGCGTGGGGTCAGTGGTAACTCTTCTACCAAAGAAAACTTCTAGTGGCCTTTTCTTCGTTACCGAATAAACTGAGAAGTTATACTAATAAACGGCTCGATCTAAAAGTTCTTCGAAGTTCCTATGAACTTGATCTCTTTTCAAGCATCTCATTATTTCAGAGAGTGTTGAATGAAACCGTTCAATTTGTCCGTTAACTGTACTTTTATTGGGGGGTGTTTTATAAATTTGCATTCCTAGTTGGTCAACTAACATGAATCGTATCGATTCAGAATTTAGAAATTTTTCATTGTCCATTATTATGAATTTTGGTACCCCATAATAGAAAACTATTTCGCGAAGTGGTGTCCTAATATCTTCTATTGCTTTGGATTTTATGATTTGTGCTTTCGCTAACTTGGAAAATTTGTCTATTGCTGTCAGTACGAGGTATCGTTCTGTCGAATAGATGGCGATGTGAATTACACTAGGCAACAGCCCAATTCTGAATTGGACCAAACCGACTTTTTTGGATAGATTTGGGGCCCCAAACACCGAAAAACCTTTTTTTTTTTTGTTTTCTATGGCAGAATTTTTTTTTTTTAGAATTTTTTGAAATTTGGCTGTTTTTTTAATGCTTTTTTTTAGAGGTACGCCCACTTTTGTCATCATTACACCCGAATGCCAAAACCAATATTCAAAAGCTTTACTTTTCCCGTTTAGATTTTTTTTCGAGCTTTCCTTGAATTTAAAAACAAAAAAAAGCTAAAAGAAAAGCTTAAAAAAAACAACATTTTCTTAATTCAAAAATTAATAGCTCTTAAACTACTAACTTTAATCTTAGACTGTGTATAGATGAATTATAGGTATATTCATTAGCTTTCAGGAAAAGTAAAGCTTTTGAATATCGCTTTTGGCATTCGGGTGTAATGATGACAAAAGTGGGCGTACCTCTGAAAAAAAGCATTAAAAAAACAGCCAAATTTCAAAAAAATTATAAAAAAAAAATTCTGCCGTAGAAAAAAAAAAATGTTTTTCGGTGTTTGGGGCCCCAAATCTATTTAAAAAAGTCGGTTTGGTCCAATTCAGAAGAAAAAAGTTGCAATTTGTTGCCTAGTGTTATGTGTCCGGGGTATTCTGGTATGGACGTTTCTCTAATTTCTGGGTTAGGTGGATGACGATCGTATTTCGTCTCTTTACAAATCTTGCATTGTTTTACCATGTTTGCTATTTTCTGTTTCATTTTTGGAAAGTAAAATTCTTCTGATAGCTGAATTTTATTTTCTAACGCATTTCGGTGAGCCTTTTATGTGTCTTGAGGATTTGTTCCCCTTGGTCTGCTGTGTTGGTCAAGTCTTTTGCTAATTTCCGTGTGAAACGTACTTTAAAATTTATGAAATGACTTGGATATAATTGTTGAATTTTCCACATTATATCTTCTGTCGTGTAGATACCGTTTATTACCGAGGGATTAAGATATTTTTTCAGGTCGGATAATATTTCGTCCGGATTGTACTGCTGTCTGTATATGTCGTGTCTGTGAAAAGTTGGGAATGGTATGCTGAATTTGTAGTCGGTCATTTCTGCTTTATGAAAGAAAATCTGGTTCTTAAAGGCGTTAATAGGGACTTCCATACTTGGTATTAATTCATCGCCTGAGCTCTCGTCGCTGTGTTGCGTCGAGGCTATTGAATTTACTTGCCCTATAGGTGGAATTCTGGATAGCGCATCAGCTACCACATTCTCTTTCCCCGGTTTATAAAATATCTCGTAATCGTATTCCTATAGATAAGTTTTCCACCGTTTGATTCTCGCATTACCGTTCCAGCTACTCAAAGAGTGAGTCAAAGGCTGGTGGTCTGTGAATATTTTAACTTTCGCTTTACCGTACAGGTAATTCTTTAGGCTTTTTAAGGCCCAAATAATAGCCAACATTTCTTTTTCGTTAGTGGCGTAGTTCTCTTCTGGTTTGGCTAGTGTTCTTGAAAGAAATGAAATAGGTTGGTTATCTTGCGATAGTACTGCACCTATTGCGAAGTTGGAAGCATCGGTAGTCAAGTGAAACTCCTTTTTGAAATCTGGGTAACGGAGTATTATATCCTTAGATATAAGGCTACTTTTAAGTTTTTTGAATGCTTCTAGTGCTTGGTTGTCAAGTGAAATAGATTTTTTTGACGACATTTTTTGGACACTCGTCCGTCTTCCCCTCTTAAAAGCGAGGTAAGGGGCTTGGCGAGCTTAGCATAATTCTCGATGAATCTCCTGTAATACCCAGAAAGTACCAAAAATGATCTTAACTCTGTCAGGGTCTTGGGAAGGGGATACTGAGCTATAGCTGCAACTTTATCTGGATTAGTCTCGATGTCCTTATCGGAAACAACAAAGCCAAGAAATTCGACTTTGTTCTTCAAGAACTCGCATTTGTCCAATTGACATTTCATATTGGCTTCTTGCTAAGTTTGAAATATTTTGTCCAGATTTTTAAGATGTGATTCGTCATCCTTACTGAAAATGATGATGTCATCGATGTAGATGAAGCATATTTTGCCAATATGTTCATGAAGAATGTCAACTAGTGCGCGCTGGAACATTGCAGGCGCATTCTTTAGTCCAAACGGGAGTCGTGTAAACTCATATTTTCCGTTATTCACGGAGAAGGCAGTTTTTCTATGTCGGACGTTTTCAATGGAATTTGGTGGAATCCACTTTTAAGAACTAGTACGGAAAAGACTTTATTGTCACCTAATTGAGCAAGTACTTCATTTATTTCTGGTATAGGGTATTTATCGGCTATGGTAACCAAGTTTAATTTTCTGTAATCTATGACCATCCGATATTTTCTTTCTTTTGAGGCGTCTGCCTTTTTAGGTACTATCCATACAGGGGAGTTGTATGGAGACCTTGATGGTCTGATTATACTGTCGCTTAGGAGTTCAGAGTCCTGTTTGTTTACCTCATCTTTCAAGCTCATTGGATACTGATAGAATTTTGAGTATACTGGTGTGTCTGAAGAAGTTCGTATTTCTGCCTTCACATTGGTTGTGTAGGGAAGTAGGTCAAGTCCCCCTAAGTTTGCTCGATGTTCTGCATTTATACCCTGATCTATTGCGTTGGTAAAGTCGTGATCTGGGTTATTGAAAGCTTCAAATATTCTCGGGACTTGTTGAGATATTAGTTGTCCAACTAATTTAGTAACTTGCTGCAAGGTCGCCATATTTCTATTTTGTTGATGTTCTAATTGTTTTTGTTGTCGTTGTTCGTTCGCTAAATTGTCTGGGTTCAAAATGGGGGGTCGTATCAAATTATTAGGATTGGCCATAAATTTTCGAGATATGTAAAATGGTTTATATTATTAAATTTATATTGAAATGTTTGTTAGAAACTTTTCTTAAAATATTGCTTAATATTTAGTATAAAATTTATAAATGAATTTGAAATTAAAATATTTTGAAAACCAGTAGCTGGTTTCTTCCTTTTACCTTGGAGGGTCCCTTTAGGAATCGCAAGATTGGATATTTTTATACTATTCTTGGAGTAGTTATATTTACTATGTTATCGTTTTACACTGTTTGATTTAATATTTGTTCTTACAAATTTTTTCTCTAGGCAAGTTTTTAGTTTGGTTTAGTTAGTTTTTTTTAACAGGTTTGATCTTTTCTTTAACCCGAATCTTCCCAGCGTTACCATATGGTAACAAGCAATAGGCACTTACTAAAACTTCATTTTTAGACAACATATTAACATTAGATTAACTTTTTTTTGACATTTTAAGAGTAAATTGTTGTCTCTAACTGATAAAAAGTTGATTGAAACAATCTCTCGAAGTAAGCTGATCAAAAAATAAAAATTAAGTTGCTCATTATATTCTGCAGTGCAAAAAAACGGCATTTGGCAATTCGCCGCAAGTAAATTTAAACCGTTTAACTAATTTAAGTACTGAACTATATGCAATGCCCACATCATTAGAAAGGTAAAAGAGTGCTCTTTTTATTTGTAAAAAAAATTTAAAAAAAGAAACACTTTCTTTCGGTAAATTTACGCTTTTAATTTTCGTGTTACCACATGGTAACGCTGGGAAGTACAGGGTACAGGTTTTTCCCATCAATTTTTTCGCGTTTCGGTACTGTTTTGTTCATAAAATATGATTGCTCCTATGGCAGCTATATCATATACTGGTCCGATTTAAACCAAATTTGGTCAGGATGTATAAGAACATATTAAATACATAATTTAAGAGTTTGGTTGAGATATCTCAGAAAACAAAGTTTTTCATTCTAAAGGTGAATTTGACCCCGATTGTTCCTATGACAGTTATGTTATATATACGAAATACTGCACCAAATTTGGTCAGATATACTAAGGAGGAGCCCCCCTGTTGGATTAAGCTGTGTTTATTAGACTTTTTCTCAAATATTTGTATTTTGTAGTATTAAGAAAACCTGTACCCTGTACTTCCCAGCGTTACCATATGGTAACAGCCGAAAAATTGGTCCTGTCGATTATCCTGACAAGGACGAACAAAGTGAATGTGTTTTTCGGATTCAGCGACCTCAAATCTATTAATCCTGTAAGTTTCAGGACGATTCGGGTTAATAACTTAAAACTAGCTTACATTATGTTGATTGCTTTGGCTACTCCTCCCGACTGTCCGGATTTCATCCTTTTTGATTTCTCTACTGGGGCTCCTGCGACCAGTACACGATGAGGATGTCCTGCGAACGGATACAACAGCACAGTAGTCCACCGATGAGCAATGATCAATTAAGATCCACTGTTTTACTGATTGAACAATTAAGATCCTTTCAGTTAGTGAAGTATTGACGGCACGAATTAACGCGAAGGAGTCTATTCAATAATCTTTCACTTGGCCAGCGGCGGTTGGCAACTGTCGGACTTAACCCGTCGCGAACCGAAAACTTAGATACGGTTTTGCACTTTCGTTTTACTTCCGCTGCTCGGGCTCTTATAAGTTCTTGGTTTATAAAAAATTAATCTTTATTATGACCAGTAGGACTGTTCTTGTTGGATACAAATTTTAGACTGATTAAACTAAGCTAATAAGAACCCTAAGAGAGCTTGGTGAATTGGCAGCGTCGTTGGCAGAGGCCGCAGCGGCGTTGCGACATTTCTGGATCACCTGACTTGTTGCCAAATATTCCACGAATTTTGGCAATTGGGTTGCGCGTGCGTTAAGTTGTTCAGACGCTGGGCTCAGCAGTATTGGGGCTACTGCAGCTAGAAGCAGGATATTGTTGCAGTTGCAGTTTGGAGCTTTTGAATATTTTTGTTATTAACTCTTCCCCCTTAGATTTACACTTGTCCTCAAGTGTATTTAGAAGAATGGTATGTTGTTAAATTGCGTATTTGGCGGTTGGTATATGGTTGCTGGGGGAGTCGATGTTACCTTGGGTATTTCAGGTTTGATATCCGCAAGTTGTAGGTTATTGTCTTCTTTCTACCCTTACACCAATGAAGAGTAAGCGTTAGGATAGCTAGAGATGCGATTGATGCGATTAATGCTATCCTGTTTACAGATGAGTGGGCTTGGAGATTCTGCAGTTTTTCGGTGCTGTCTATATGGAGCCCTTCTAGCGCTTTCAGTGATAAGATTCGAAGGCGTTCGATCTTCACGGGAACTATCTGGATAAGCGGTACGCCCGGTTCAGCGACTTGTATTTCGGTGTTGCTGAACTCTTTGCCGTTGATGATAATTGTCTCGTTCCAGAAGTTAATCAGTTAGGTTCCCTTTATTTGCTTCGCATTGCCTGGCCAGGTTATGGTGCCATTGAAGTCGTTGGCTAAGATGATTCCCTCGTCGATCTCCTCCAGTGTGGATATATGGTGTGCGTTGGTGAATTCACACATTGCCTGCTCTCATCTAAGTAATTTTGGCAAACAACTATTCTGACTTAAATCTTCTAGCTTATTTTTGTTACAGATTTTTATATTATAAAGGTTCTTACATTGACCTTTTATACCAAACATTTCTTTTTTACTTTTGTTTTCGAATATTTCACTTGCCGGTAGGTTAACAATGCCATTGGATTTAATTACACTAGGCAACAGCCAAAAAATTTCACGAACCAAACCCACTTTTTTGGATAGACGAAAAACATTTTTTTTTTTTGCTATGGTGAAATTTTTTTTTAAAAATTTTTTAAAAATCTGGCTTTTTTTTCGTACTTTTTTTCAGAGGTGCGCCGACTTATGTCATCATTACTCGAGAATGACAAAACCGATATTCAAAAGCTTTACTATTTCTGAAAGTCAATGAATATATCTACAATTCATTAATACAAAGTTTTGGATTTAAACTTATAGTTTAAGAGATATCAAATTTTGAATTAAGAAAATGATGATTTTTTAAAGCTTTTTTTTTAGCTTTTTTTACTTTAAAATTCGAGGAAAAGTAGAAAAAAATTTATTACATTTTGTCTTTAATTTTATTTGCATAGCTGCATTAATTTGTATTAATGAATTATAGATATATTCGATGGCTTTTAGGAAAAGTAAAGTTTTTGATCGGTTTTGGCGTTCTCGAGTAATGATGAAAAAACTGGGCGCACCTCTGAAAAAAAGTACGGAAAAAAGAGCCAAATTTCAAAAAATTCTAAAAAAAAAATCTCACAAAAAAAAAAAAAAAAAAATGTTTTTCGTCATTTGGAACCCCAAATCTATCCAAAAAAGTGGGTTTGGTTCGTGTAATAGACAAAAAGTTGAAAATTGTTGCCTAGTGTTATTGGTTTTAAAAAAAAAATGGAGACATTTGAAAATTCTAACATTTCTTCGGTAGTTAACTGTGGCATATGGCCATTTTTAAATTGACTATTTATAATGTTTATTTCGTTTTCACTTAACAAAAATGTGTTGATCATGTTTAATTTGGCCCATTGGATGGCGTATTTTATATTGACAACTTCCTATTTAATAAGCCGAACTTGATTCTGAAAACTGATGGCCAATTCGTTACTCAAAAGTGAGTCTCTTTTTATTAAATTCGCAATATCGTTTGAAATTTTGGGCAGTTCATTTAATCTGTCTTCTAGTTGTCTGTTGATTATTACCTAATTGTTATTATTGGTAGTAAGTTTGTCTATACTTTCTGTTATTAAAACTAAGTCGTTATGATCGGGGCTACCTGCCACAAATTTCCAAGTGCCAAGAATGTTGATTGCCCTACTCTTTCGGGAGTGAAAGTTAGTGATAGTTTTGAAGTTTACAAAAGTCTGCGATATTTCGTGCTGTATTGTATGATATAGGTTATTGTATTTGAGATTTTTGTCCGTGTAGAGCTGCAAGTTGCTAAGAGCGTCGTGTATTTGCTCCAAATTGATGATATGAAGAATTTTAGTGTCGTTGGATCGTATTTTGCCGATTCCTTTATAGATGGTCACTGAGCGTCGGTATGATTGGTTATTGTAACAGTTGCATTGGCTAAGCACAACAGCATCCTGTAAGTGAATTTTTAAGTTTTAATATGGCTCTTATGTACTGTACGTCCCGATTCTGTTAGTATTGTAGTGTTCTTGTCCTCTTTTACTATTTCCTTTTTAAATCTATTTGATAGCTTTGAACCTAATCTTGCATTTATTTTCACAAATATCTCTTCTCCTGCCTCATAGGCTCGAATTGGTTTCTTTCTGCTATTGTGGTCTAGTAAGTCTTCGTTCTGTTTACGTCTCAGTTGTTCTATGTTGTCCAGTCTTGCTTGTTCGTATTGCGTGGGGTCAGTGGTAACTCTTCTACCAAAGAAAACTTCTAGTGGCCTTTTCTTCGTTACCGAATAAACTGAGAAGTTATACTAATAAACGGCTCGATCTAAAAGTTCTTCGAAGTTCCTATGAACTTGATCTCTTTTCAAGCATCTCATTATTTCAGAGAGTGTTGAATGAAACCGTTCAATTTGTCCGTTAACTGTACTTTTATTGGGGGGTGTTTTATAAATTTGCATTCCTAGTTGGTCAACTAACATGAATCGTATCGATTCAGAATTTAGAAATTTTTCATTGTCCATTATTATGAATTTTGGTACCCCATAATAGAAAACTATTTCGCGAAGTGGTGTCCCAATATCTTCTATTGCTTTGGATTTTATGATTTGTGCTTTCGCTAACTTGGAAAATTTGTCTATTGCTGTCAGTACGAGGTATCGTTCTGTCGAATAGATGGCGATGTGAATTACACTAGGCAACAGCCCAATTCTGAATTGGACCAAACCGACTTTTTTGGATAGATTTGGGGCCCCAAACACCGAAAAACCTTTTTTTTTTTGTTTTCTATGGCAGAATTTTTTTTTTTAGAATTTTTTGAAATTTGGCTGTTTTTTTAATGCTTTTTTTTAGAGGTACGCCCACTTTTGTCATCATTACACCCGAATGCCAAAACCAATATTCAAAAGCTTTACTTTTCCCGTTTAGATTTTTTTTCGAGCTTTCCTTGAATTTAAAAACAAAAAAAAGCTAAAAGAAAAGCTTAAAAAAAACAACATTTTCTTAATTCAAAAATTAATAGCTCTTAAACTACTAACTTTAATCTTAGACTGTGTATAGATGAATTATAGGTATATTCATTAGCTTTCAGGAAAAGTAAAGCTTTTGAATATCGCTTTTGGCATTCGGGTGTAATGATGACAAAAGTGGGCGTACCTCTGAAAAAAAGCATTAAAAAAACAGCCAAATTTCAAAAAAATTATAAAAAAAAAATTCTGCCGTAGAAAAAAAAAAATGTTTTTCGGTGTTTGAGGCCCCAAATCTATTTAATAAAGTCGGTTTGGTCCAATTCAGAAGAAAAAAGTTGCAATTTGTTGCCTAGTGTTATGTGTCCGGGGTATTCTGGTATGGACGTTTCTCTAATTTCTGGGTTAGGTGGATGACGATCGTATTTCGTCTCTTTACAAATCTTGCATTGTTTTACCATGTTTGCTATTTTCTGTTTCATTTTTGGAAAGTAAAATTCTTCTGATAGCTGAATTTTATTTTCTAACGCATTTCGGTGAGCCTTTTATGTGTCTTGAGGATTTGTTCCCCTTGGTCTGCTGTGTTGGTCAAGTCTTTTGCTAATTTCCGTGTGAAACGTACTTTAAAATTTATGAAATGACTTGGATATAATTGTTGAATTTTCCACATTATATCTTCTGTCGTGTAGATACCGTTTATTACCGAGGGATTAAGATATTTTTTCAGGTCGGATAATATTTCGTCCGGATTGTACTGCTGTCTGTATATGTCGTGTCTGTGAAAAGTTGGGAATGGTATGCTGAATTTGTAGTCGGTCATTTCTGCTTTATGAAAGAAAATCTGGTTCTTAAAGGCGTTAATAGGGACTTCCATACTTGGTATTAATTCATCGCCTGAGCTCTCGTCGCTGTGTTGCGTCGAGGCTATTGAATTTACTTGCCCTATAGGTGGAATTCTGGATAGCGCATCAGCTACCACATTCTCTTTCCCCGGTTTATAAAATATCTCGTAATCGTATTCCTCTAGATAAGTTTTCCACCGTTTGATTCTCGCATTACCGTTCCAGCTACTAAAGAGTGAGTCAAAGGCTGGTGGTCTGTGAATATTTTAACTTTCGCTTTACCGTACAGGTAATTCTTTAGGCTTTTTAAGGCCCAAATAATAGCCAACATTTCTTTTTCGTTAGTGGCGTAGTTCTCTTCTGGTTTGGCTAGTGTTCTTGAAAGAAATGAAATAGGTTGGTTATCTTGCGATAGTACTGCACCTATTGCGAAGTTGGAAGCATCGGTAGTCAAGTGAAACTCCTTTTTGAAATCTGGGTAACGGAGTATTATATCCTTAGATATAAGGCTACTTTTAAGTTTTTTGAATGCTTCTAGTGCTTGGTTGTCAAGTGAAATAGATTTTTTTGACGACATTTTTTGGACACTCGTCCGTCTTCCCCTCTTAAAAGCGAGGTAAGGGGCTTGGCGAGCTTAGCATAATTCTCGATGAATCTCCTGTAATACCCAGAAAGTACCAAAAATGATCTTAACTCTGTCAGGGTCTTGGGAAGGGGATACTGAGCTATAGCTGCAACTTTATCTGGATTAGTCTCGATGTCCTTATCGGAAACAACAAAGCCAAGAAATTCGACTTTGTTCTTCAAGAACTCGCATTTGTCCAATTGACATTTCATATTGGCTTCTTGCTAAGTTTGAAATATTTTGTCCAGATTTTTAAGATGTGATTCGTCATCCTTACTGAAAATGATGATGTCATCGATGTAGATGAAGCATATTTTGCCAATATGTTCATGAAGAATGTCAACTAGTGCGCGCTGGAACATTGCAGGCGCATTCTTTAGTCCAAACGGGAGTCGTGTAAACTCATATTTTCCGTTATTCACGGAGAAGGCAGTTTTTCTATGTCGGACGTTTTCAATGGAATTTGGTGGAATCCACTTTTAAGATCTAGTACGGAAAAGACTTTATTGTCACCTAATTGAGCAAGTACTTCATTTATTTCTGGTATAGGGTATTTATCGGCTATGGTAACCAAGTTTAATTTTCTGTAATCTATGACCATCCGATATTTTCTTTCTTTTGAGGCGTCTGCCTTTTTAGGTACTATCCATACAGGGGAGTTGTATGGAGACCTTGATGGTCTGATTATACTGTCGCTTAGGAGTTCAGAGTCCTGTTTGTTTACCTCATCTTTCAAGCTCATTGGATACTGATAGAATTTTGAGTATACTGGTGTGTCTGAAGAAGTTCGTATTTCTGCCTTCACATTGGTTGTGTAGGGAAGTAGGTCAAGTCCCCCTAAGTTTGCTCGATGTTCTGCATTTATACCCTGATCTATTGCGTTGGTAAAGTCGTGATCTGGGTTATTGAAAGCTTCAAATATTCTCGGGACTTGTTGAGATATTAGTTGTCCAACTAATTTAGTAACTTGCTGCAAGGTCGCCATATTTCTATTTTGTTGATGTTCTAATTGTTTTTGTTGTCGTTGTTCGTTCGCTAAATTGTCTGGGTTCAAAATGGGGGGTCGTATCAAATTATTAGGATTGGCCATAAATTTTCGAGATATGTAAAATGGTTTATATTATTAAATTTATATTGAAATGTTTGTTAGAAACTTTTCTTAAAATATTGCTTAATATTTAGTATAAAATTTATAAATGAATTTGAAATTAAAATATTTTGAAAACCAGTAGCTGGTTTCTTCCTTTTACCTTGGAGGGTCCCTTTAGGAATCGCAAGATTGGATATTTTTATACTATTCTTGGAGTAGTTATATTTACTATGTTATCGTTTTACACTGTTTGATTTAATATTTGTTCTTACAAATTTTTTCTCTAGGCAAGTTTTTAGTTTGGTTTAGTTAGTTTTTTTTAACAGGTTTGATCTTTTCTTTAACCCGAATCTTCCCAGCGTTACCATATGGTAACAAGCAATAGGCACTTACTAAAACTTCATTTTTAGACAACATATTAACATTAGATTAACTTTTTTTTGACATTTTAAGAGTAAATTGTTGTCTCTAACTGATAAAAAGTTGATTGAAACAATCTCTCGAAGTAAGCTGATCAAAAAATAAAAATTAAGTTGCTCATTATATTCTGCAGTGCAAAAAAACGGCATTTGGCAATTCGCCGCAAGTAAATTTAAACCGTTTAACTAATTTAAGTACTGAACTATATGCAATGCCCACATCATTAGAAAGGTAAAAGAGTGCTCTTTTTATTTGTAAAAAAAATTTAAAAAAAGAAACACTTTCTTTCGGTAAATTTACGCTTTTAATTTTCGTGTTACCACATGGTAACGCTGGGAAGTACAGGGTACATGTTTTTCCCATCAATTTTTTCGCGTTTCGGTACTGTTTTGTTCATAAAATATGATTGCTCCTATGGCAGCTATATCATATACTGGTCCGATTTAAACCAAATTTGGTCAGGATGTATAAGAACATATTAAATACATAATTTAAGAGTTTGGTTGAGATATCTCAGAAAACAAAGTTTTTCATTCTAAAGGTGAATTTGACCCCGATTGTTCCTATGACAGTTATGTTATATATACGAAATACTGCACCAAATTTGGTCAGATATACTAAGGAGGAGCCCCCCTGTTGGATTAAGCTGTGTTTATTAGACTTTTTCTCAAATATTTGTATTTTGTAGTATTAAGAAAACCTGTACCCTGTACTTCCCAGCGTTACCATATGGTAACAGCCGAAAAATTGGTCCTGTCGATTATCCTGACAAGGACGAACAAAGTGAATGTGTTTTTCGGATTCAGCGACCTCAAATCTATTAATCCTGTAAGTTTCAGGACGATTCGGGTTAATAACTTAAAACTAGCTTACATTATGTTGATTGCTTTGGCTACTCCTCCCGACTGTCCGGATTTCATCCTTTTTGATTTCTCTACTGGGGCTCCTGCGACCAGTACACGATGAGGATGTCCTGCGAACGGATACAACAGCACAGTAGTCCACCGATGAGCAATGATCAATTAAGATCCACTGTTTTACTGATTGAACAATTAAGATCCTTTCAGTTAGTGAAGTATTGACGGCACGAATTAACGCGAAGGAGTCTATTCAATAATCTTTCACTTGGCCAGCGGCGGTTGGCAACTGTCGGACTTAACCCGTCGCGAACCGAAAACTTAGATACGGTTTTGCACTTTCGTTTTACTTCCGCTGCTCGGGCTCTTATAAGTTCTTGGTTTATAAAAAATTAATCTTTATTATGTCCAGTAGGACTGTTCTTGTTGGATACAAATTTTAGACTGATTAAACTAAGCTAATAAGAACCCTAAGAGAGCTTGGTGAATTGGCAGCGTCGTTGGCAGAGGCCGCAGCGGCGTTGCGACATTTCTGGATCACCTGACTTGTTGCCAAATATTCCACGAATTTTGGCAATTGGGTTGCGCGTGCGGGAAGTTGTCCAGACGCTGGGCTCAGCAATATTGGGGCTACTGCAGCTAGAGGCCGGATGTTGTTGCAGTTGCAGCTTGGAGCTTTTGAATATTTTTGTTATTAACTTATATATACCGGCTTCTTTTTCAAGCCTTTGGAAAAATTGATCTAAATCAGCGGTGGGCACAGAGTTTGCAATCGTGAGCACTACAACAACATCTACAACAAACACAACTTCTGAAGTCATAAATTAAAGAAAAATTAACACATTTATGACTCTGTGCGCCACGACGAAAGATCTGTGTGGTTGTTGTTGGTTTTGATAAGCCAAAACAATTATACACTAAAAGAAATTTTAATTAATTTTATCTTGTAAGTTGAACGTAAAGATCAAAACGCATCAAAACTTTTCACACAGTGTACAAAACGCTACTGAAGTAATAAATCTTAGAAAAATGAACACTTTTATGACGGTACTCGTATCAGCCGAAACTCGAGCATTTGCTGTGTGTTTGTTGTTTTGTTTTATTGGGGGTCATAAAAAATTTGCGCTCAGCGTCAAAAGTTGTTGTTGTATTGTCAAAAGTCGCAGGCTAGCCAATTTACCGTTTGAAGCAGCGTGGGCAAGGGCTTGCCCACCGTTGATCTAAATCAAAGACTCCATTGGTATAAAGATCAACAACATCAGTTCTTGCAATTATCCTTTTCCCATGTTTTAAGAAACATTTGGCCAAGTTTATATGCAAGGTCACTACTTTCTTAGCATCTTCATTACGAATGACGTTATATATATTGGGCATCGAAGTGTCCGATTGCTTTTGCAATTCGGAATCAGGTCCTGCGAATAATTTTTTCTGTCTACTTGATCTTCTTGTAGTGACTTTTAGTATTTTAGCTGAGATGTTTTTTATACCCTGAGCCCATTGAAAATGGGCAAAAAAGGGTATAATGCATTTGGCAGAATGTATGTAACAGGCAGAAGGGGGCGTGGCAGACCCCCAAAAGCATATATATTCCTGATCAGGATCAACAGCCGAGTCGATTGTGCCATATCCGTCTGTCTGTCCGTCTGTCCGTCCGTCCGTCTGCTTGAACGCGTCGATCTCAGAAACCATAAGAGCTAGACACTTTAAACTTGGCATGCAGGTTCCTGGATACCGTGCGCAGATCAAGTTTGTTTTTATTTTTGAATCGGTTAACTATATCATATAGCGGCCATAGGAACGATACGTCGAAAATTAAGTTTTAGTATGAAAAGCTTCTTCGATTTTTGAGATATCTCAACCATTCTCACACGATATACAATTGGAGTGGTATTATACATCCTGACCAAATTTAGTCCAAGTCGGCCCACTATATCATATAGCTGTCATAGAGACACTCTGCCGAAAATCAAGTTTTAGTATGAACAAGTGGGAAAGGCTATAGTCGAGATCCCGACTATAGGATACCCGTTACTTATTTCACTACATATAAAAGTACTTTAAAGAAAATTTTCTAACAATACAAAATCTATTGCATACTCTAGGGGCATGTATTGCCATGTATTGCTTAAAGAATCATTTTCAGACAATAACTGCTGTTCTACTTGTCCGATCGTGTTGCGATTCAGTGGGATAATAAATAATAATAATAGATATCAGTGACTACAAGAAAAACTATATTATCTTAAAAACTGTGGGTGTGGTAGCTTTTCGCGATTTGTGGGGGCGGAGGGGGGCGTGGCTTAAATTTGAAACAAACTTGATTTGCGTGAGATGTATATAAATCTGTGTGCCAAATTTGGTTACTTTATCTCTTATAGTCTCTGAGATTTCTTTGTTTAGACGGTTTTTCGCTATTTGCGGGGGCGGAGGGGGGCGTGGCTTAAATTTGAAACAAACTTGATCTGCGTGGGGTATATAGAAGTCTTTTAGTGAAAGTTTGGTATCTCTATCTCTTATGGTCTCTGAGATCTAGGCGCTCACACGGACGGACAGACGGACAGACACACATGGCTATATCGACTCGGCTATTGATGCTGATCAAGAATATATATACTTTATGTGGTCGGAGAAGCCTCCTTCTGCCTGTTACATACATTCCAACGAACACAATATACCCTTATACTTATTTTTTTTAAGTAACGGGTATAATAAAAAACAAGTGGGAAAGGCTATAGTTAAGATCCCGACTATAGGATACCCGTTACTTATTTCACTACATATAAAAGTACTTTAAAGAAAATTTTCTAACAATACAAAATCTATTGCATACTCTAGGGGGCATGTATTGCCATGATTGCTTAAAGAATCATTTTCAGACAATAACTGCTGTTCTACTTGTCCGATCGTGTTGCGATTCAGTGGGATAATAAATAATAATAATAGATATCAGTGACTACAAGAAAAACCATATTATCTTAAAAATTGTGGGTGTGGTAGCTTTTCGCGATTTGTGGGGGCGGAGGGGGGCGTGGCCAAAATTTGAAACAAACTTGATCTGCGTGAGGTATATAGAAATCTGTGTGCCAAATTTGGTTACTTTATCTCTTATAGTCTCTGAGATTCCTTTGTTTATACAGACCAACGAACGGTTTTTCGCGATTTGCGAGGGCGGAGGGGGGCATGGCCAAAATTTGAAATAAACTTGATCTGCGCTGGGTATATATAAATCTGTGTGCCAAATTTGGTTACTCTATCTCTTATAGTCTCTGAGATCCTTTTGTTCATACGGACAGACGGACAGACGGACGGACGGACACACACACATGGCTATATCGACTCGGCTGTTGATGCTGATCAAGAATATATATACTTTATAGGGTCGGAGATGCCTCCTTCTCCCTGTTACAAACATTCCAACGAACACAATATACCCTTATACTTATTTTTTATAAGTAACGGGTATAAAAATGAAAGAGAATGTAATACAGATCTAGAAGATTTTGATAGTCAAATGCTAATGATTGATATGATAGTTAAAAATAAAGAAACGTGCAAAGTAGGTGATGAAATAAGTATGGATCAGATAAAAAGATTAGATAATTTGTTTGAAAAATATTATGTAATACCGGTTAGACCAACTGAACCTCAAATTAAAACTTATAGGAAAATTAGAGTTAACGACGAAAAACCATTTCAATGCCTGCCCAGGAGGCTTTCATATGCAGAAAAAGCGGAAGTGCAAAGAATATTAGATGAATATATGGTACTTGTCAGAAAGAAAACGAAAAGAATTCGATCATTATGATTTCTTATTGAGTTAATTTGAAACAACGAGAGATCAAGCATGTTATCTAAGAAAATATCTTGATTTAAGGGAATAAGGTAATTTGTGCTACTAAAAAGTGACCAAGAAATTTTAGGCAAATTAAAATCACCCAGCACAATAAATAAGTCGTTATCTTTAACTTTATGGTTAATTTCTTCAATACAGGCAAAATGTTGCAAGTAAACTGAAGGAGTAGCTCTTGGAGGGATATAAGAGCAGGTGATAAAAATTGATCGAGTTGAAAAAGTTACTTTGACAGCAACAATTTCAATATCAGTAGTCACATTAAAAGAAATGCGTTCTGACTGAAGAGCCGAATTAGTAGCAATAAGAACGCCACCACTTCGAGTCGGTCGATCATGTCTATATAAAAGGTAGTTACTTGACATAACTTCAGAATCAGACACTGTAGGAGTTAACCAAGTTTCTGACAATGCAATTATATCAGAATCAAAGGACATACTACTCAAATATAGATTTTTGAGCTTAGTAAGGAGGCCTCTAACATTTTGGTAATGAATACAGGCGAAATCGGGCCGCAGGTCTAGTTTTTTGAAGCCGTACTGGCGGGGTCCTGTACGTTGGAGCTGCCGGCAGTAAGAGAAACAGGCAAGGGTTCATTACGCCTTTTGGGCTTAAACTTATGAACAATCATATGTTGTGGCCAAAATTTTGGATCACAAATGACAGAAAATGAGTCATGAGGGACACTATTTCGCGAGCAGTGGCAAAATTAAATTTAGTGATTGAGACACTAGCAGAAATTTTGCTTGAAATGTATGCCGCTACAGAGTCACAAGTAGTGTCCGAGGATAACCTGGACACAAATACTTGCTTACGAGGAGCAACAACATTTAATATAGGGACCTCAGATGTAGGGGCAGCTACGTTATCAGTAGTATTGTTAGGCGTTGCATTGCGAGGAGGTCTACCCTTTCGACCCGAACCAGTCCGCACCGAAGACGCGATGACTTGGGCTGGTTCAAGTGTCTGTGTGATAGAATCACCTGCAGAAGGTGTAGGAAAATTGAATAGGTTAACAATACTCGGACTGTCCGATACTGACAACGTTGGGGAGACATCTTGATAGTGACGAGATGCCAATGGAGTCACGGGAGGCTGATTAACTGGTTTATTAGGGGGAACTGCTAAAAATTGAGAATCAGGTGGTGAATTAAATTTATATTGGCTAAGCAGATCGAGACTAGAGTCAAAATCACTCGAAAGAAGCTTAGCCATGTTGTTAAGTTTTAAGAATTGATTTCTCACAGAAGTATACATTCTTGAGAAATCAATTTGCAACTCGATACATATTGGACAAGACCATTTCACTGCACCACATTCCTTTTTAGAAACGGCAATGATCTTATCCCATTGTGGACCTGAAAGTCCAGCACACTTGGCACACAACCAACAATTAATAAATCTCGGTTGATCAAGACCATCGGCACACTTAATAGTGCAGTTTTTCTTACAGCACGACATATTTCCAATAGGGGTTAAAGATAAATAATTAGGTCGAATAGGCAGAATTGCGCACGTAAATAGAGCGGGAGGCACTCAAATGAAGCTCTAAGCAAGAGAGCAAAATACAAAAACAATTTGCTGTGAGAGCGCGCTGCTAAGCAAAACGAAATGCAGCAGCGAACACACACACAAACAAATGTATTTAGATGTGCGAAGCGCCAAAGCTGAGATAAGGAGATGTAAACACAAACAAAAACAATCACTGTGCTTACAATAACAACAAACTTGTGTGAGCGAGGTGTAAAGCAATAGCCGAAATACACAAACAAACACACGCACAAGAATGTAAAGATTTAAGGGAAAATGCAAAACTAAGTTTAGCAAAAATAAAATGCTATTTATTTTTACCACAATGCACAAATGATTCAACTTACACAGCAAGTCGATAGCTAGTTCACTTTTGCACAATTTTAGATGATAAGATATTAAAGCGGTGCGTTATTATTCACAAAAAATGATGAACGTTTACGAGCCAAATTAAAACACGTCTGTTTCGCTTAAGAGGTTAAATTTTCTTCTTCGTCCACATTAATTTTATGCACTTGCAACAAATGTTTTTTCAAATTATAAGGCTAATCCTTTTTTAGTAGCCGGTTGCAGGCCTTACACAGAACGGTTTCGTCATCGCTAGCATTAAAATAATTTAAAATATTAAAATTTCCTTTCCTCGGCGCCATGATACCTATTCCTGCAAAAAAAAAAGCACAGAAAATTTGATTTCAAAACAATAACAAAAAAGGTATAATGTTTTATCTGCTTACCTGTATATTAAATTATTTTTTAAATTTGAAACAATTTTTTTTTCCACAGTTATTTTTCTCTTGCCCACTTTTGCTTCGTCTATCTCTACTATTTTATCCGGACCTCCGATAGTAGGACGAGTATTAGAAAAGCTCCAATCAATGTAGACTTCTCTCCTAAAGCTCTTATAGTCTATAACAGACTGACGGCTCCATCGCATTTCTGTTTCCAAGAATTCGGTTTCGCCTCTCGTGCGAACAACGTCCCACACAACGAAGGTGCAGATGTCATCAATGCTCAACCTTGATCCCTGGAAGAAGGTGTTTGCACGCACAGTCTGCTTGAAATTGCACCGAACTTGAAGCTTCTTCTTATTGCTTCCCGCTTGCTGAGTAACATATGCACGGCAGGTGAAGAAAAACGACGTTCCGTTTTGGCAATCCAATCGGCACACCGCATCACACTTTGGGCAAATCTTTTCAGTGAGAATTACGTTGTGACTCCGCAAGAAGTCAAACAACTAACTTTCACTGATTCTATAAAACTCCCTCGCTGTAATTTCACAACCTGTGCATGACATTTTTTGTAGAATTATAGCTTTTTGCACGATTCCGTTATATGTAGTGTTGGTTAACGGTTATAAATCGAGCGCGTCAGAATTAAAATCAAAACTGCCCAGGAGTAGTGTTGGTAAACGGACAAAAATAGTGCCAAATTGCGAAATACAACCAAGTAAAATTTAATTTTATATAGAAACTTTAAAGATTTTTTAAAAATAAACTAGTTGAGACCGCCAACTAATTTTTTTTGCTAAATTCATTTTTGAGATGGGCCCTAACTAATAGACAGTTACCTAAGTTGTTTAACTATTGTGTTATTCCTAAACTGTTGTGTGTTTAAATATTACATATATCTTTTACATTTTCTCTTACTTTACTTTTGATATTTAATTTACTTTAATGAATTGTAATTTCTTTTAATTTGATTTTATTATTATTTAATTTTATCTTTAGGTTTTAATTTAAATATTTTAAGTTTTTATTTTCTAATTGCTTTCTTTGTTCGACTTTGATATTTATAGTAGTTCATTTCTATGTATAATTTTTAATTTCCCTTTATTACGCGCAATGCGTTAATAAATAATAATAATTTTTGTAAACAAAAACAACAGCGACTGATTTGTTCTTGGAGGCAGGGGACAAAACAATGGAGTTTCTCTATCAGCTCTTTATATAACGAATTTGGCCAAGCGTGTGGCGGGCAATTGGAGCGGACTCACTCGTGGTCCGTGCAACGACGATGGCTGAATGGAACGCTGCCTCGATGCTGACTGGGACGTGGTCAAACGCTGTCGCTGTCCGACGCCCTCAGCGTTGATGCTGCCTCAAATGGCCAATGCTCTTGGCGTGCAGCGAAGTTGCTGTCAACAGGTTTCAGACAGGTGTGGCACCGCACACGGATCACAGAACAATTGTTGTCTGGGACTGAGACGACGTATGGCACGGCACTGCGCTGAATGGCACGACACAATCGATCTATAGAGAGTTCTGGGGCGACACAGTCCAGGGAACTAATCTTTAAAGGCACAGGGGCGTAGAATTCGATTCTCGCGCCGCACAACATGCAGAAAACTGGACAATTCCGGACGATTTTTTTTTAAAGCCACTGTCGCTGACCGCAGTCAAAGTCGAACTCTCGTTCGCATGTTTTGGAGCAAAGTGGTTTGATGAAAAAGTTTTCAATCCTTTTTCATCCTATCCATCCCACCTTTGCTGCAGTTTGAGTCGAATTGCACTCAATCGTAGTCGAAGGGGCATGAAGGGGTATGAGGGGTAAGCACATATGCGCTGTCTCGCTCTAGAACCGCTACCTGTACTTCTCTGCCAAAACATTAGGAGTTGCCACTCCACCCACTCACTACTGTCTGCAGCCGGCGATGTCAACTATCGATAGTAATAACTATCGAGAACCAGATGAGCGACCCCCCCTAGATTCTACCCGCGCTAGACCAAATGATAGGCAATATATACATAGCATGTGTGATATCAGAAAATTTTGCAATTGCTTTCGCTTTTGACATTGTAACTTTATCATTAATGAAGGCAGATAGTAAAATATACAAATAATTTTATTTTTTAATATTTTCAATAAATTTTTTTCTTTAATTATAAAAAAAAAAATAGGAGGCTCCGCCCCAATCGCTTCGTTTAAGTTGCTACAGTCGAGCATCCTTGACTGTCGGAGACCCGGTAGATACTATGGAAAATAAAGTTTTTCATAGCTATATGATATAGTGTACCGATTTGAACCAACTTTGGTCAGGGTGTATAAAACTAACTTAAATGCATATTCTATGAATTTGGTTAAAATATCTCATAAAACAAAAAAATGTTCATACTAAGACGTGCTTTTCAGTTAACAGGTAATATCTTCCAAGCCCATCAGCTAAAATTTATGTATCAAAAAAACCCAGGGTAACAAGTTCCATATGAATCCGATGATTTAAAAAAAAAAGTGTCTGCAATATTGCATCCGCCATTTAGAATTTTTAAAAATTGACTTCGAATTCGTGATCAGCGATCCCAAAAACCCCCGGGTAACTAGTTTCAAGAGAGTCCGATAAATTTTGTGATCAGAGATCCCAAAAAACCCCCGAGTAACGAAATTTATACGAATCCGATGAGTTTTTTAAAAAAGTGTCCGCCATATTGCATCCCCCATTTTGAATTCTTACAAATTGACTTCAAATTCGTTATCAGCGACCCCGAAAGCCCTCGAATAACGAGTTTCTAACGAATCAGATGCATTTTTCATAAACGTGTCCGTCATATTGTTTTTTGGGATTATTTAAAAAACCTGACGTGCTGGAAAAACATTGAATTCGGACTCGGATTCAGCGACCCAAAATCCATATAGTAAGCATAGTGAGACCCCCAGATCAGAGCATCACTTCTATTTTGTGTGGCTGTGTTATTAAAAAAAAAAAACAAAAACAAAAAAAGCTTAACAAACTTTCGATTTTAAATTTTACAAGCAGAAGTCGGTAGTGTGATGGAAAAATCGTCCGATTTGATTATTTTCTATTAGACAGAGTTTTCTAGAAAAGGAATAGGTTCTACAAGTAATAGTACAAGTGGTGCTTGCTAGAATTACCATTTCTGATTAGTAAAAGTTGAAAATAAATTTAAAAAAAAATTGGCATAATTTCAACTTTTTCGAAAATTTACTTAAAATTTTCGATTTTTATCGTCAATGCGCAGACGGAAAAAGTAGACGCACAGAATCCGGATTTTACACACGTACTCTGGGCATATACACAGCCCTATTAGCGTATCAAATTAAAAAAAAAAGTTTAATGACCAGCCCTTGTGTAAAGCCTTCCAATGGCATTCCAATTTTCATGGATCCTGTTTTTGGGTTCTGGAAGCTTCTTTTGGAACTGGAACTTCGTCAGGTATCCGATGTAGTGTCTCTTCTGTCCATAGTGCGGGATTTCGTCTCGCATGTCTTTGTCGTTCAATGTTTAGGGTATGGGCTGCGGTGGTGTGATCTACAAAATTCTTGGAGTGGTTCACTCTTTGGCATTTAAAACCTACATCTTCCAAACAAATGTATGCCTTCCAGCAGCGGTCCTTTATTATATTCAGCAATGTCACGACTCTCAACTGGAAGGATGAAGAAATTGTGAAGTGTTCGTTCGATGTCTCAAAACACCCACTGGCTTTCGAATAGTCGCCCACAGTTGTATTTCCTCTTTCCTACTTTAGCCTCGTCTATCTCTACTATCTTCCCCGGGGCTCCGATAATAGGACGACTATTGGAAATGCTCTAGTCGATGTAAACTTCTCTCAGTCAATAACAGACTGTCGACTCCAATCCATTTTTGCTTCGCCTTATTGTTTCGCCTCGTAAGCGAATAGCATCCCACACAACGAAGCTAGAGATATCGTCAATCGTCAGCCGCGTATAAAATGTTGGCATGCACTGTTTGTCTAAAGTTGTACTTAACTGTCTGCTTCTTCTTCTTATTTCCTGTCTGCTGAGATCAGTGTTGCCAATTTAGCTATTTCCCCGTTAGATCTAGCGGGTTGCAATTGGCAAATGATAAATTCTAAACTAGCGGCTAGCGGGAATTATAGCTATTTTTCTGTAGACAAAATATTATGTGCCAAGAGGCGGACATTCTCGAGCACTTCAAGGTGGAATCAGCCAAAATGGAAGAGATTCTGTTTCAATAAGCCAACGTCCACCTTATAAAGTTGTCAAATTTACAGGATACCACAAGCTTTTGGGCCAAAGTGTCCAATTACGTGGATGCAGCAGCAAATAAAAGATTTTCGGCACTGGCATCATTTGCGCTAAGTCTTTTATCGCTGCCATGGTCGAACGCAGAGGTGGAAAGACTATTTAGTCAAATGAACAATGTCAAAACTAAGCTGAGAAATAGAATGGCCGTGTAGACAGTAAACTCAATTTTACACAAGGTATTTTATCTGTTCAGCTTATATTTTATAATCTTAGTAACATTGAATTTCATATTTGTAGATAAGGACTACGCCGCGAAAACAAATGCTGTCATGACTATGAAGAGCCAGCAGATTGTTTAAATAAGATAGGGACCAATCAGTCCTACATAAGTTCAGCTGCAGAAAAGGATATGTTGGACGAAATTTAAAAAAATGTTGACTTGATTCAATAAAAATATCGTTTCACTACTCAAGCGGTTTTTTTAGGTACCAAAAATAAAATCTGGCTATTTCTAGCTTTTTTCGAAGGCTAATTTAGCTTTTTTATGAGCCGAAGAGTTGGCAACACTGGCTGAGATACGTATGCACGACAGATATAGAACAACGACGTTTCGTTTTCTGAGTCAATTTGCACACCGCTCCACTTCGGGCAAATCTTCTCAGTGAGAATTACGTTTGGCTCCGCAAGCAGACAAACAACTCATTTTCGCCAAGTCTGTAAAACTTTCTCACATTAACTCTACAGTTTGCACACGACATTTTTCACGGCTATAAATCGGGCGGGTTCAGAATTAGGTACTTACCTAGATTCGACAACAAAAGAAGTGTTTGTAAACGTACAAATAACAATAAGCAACCATAACAAATTTCATTTTGTATGAAAATTATAAATATTAAAAAAAAAATAACCAGATGAGAACCCAACCAAAAAAAAATGATCAAAATTCATAATAAATCACTATCAAAAGACATTTACTAAAACTGTTATTTTTGCACACACAGCGAATATCAGGTTATGTTACTTTGTATTTACATATTACTATGCAAAACCAGAAGGTTTCCGACATTTTCGGGATTTAATAGGGTACGCCTATTGCGCACTGTTTCGCCTGCACTTGAAAATATGCGATTGCATGGCATAGACCAGCGGTGGGCAAGCCCTTGCTCGCGCTGCTCGCGTTGCTCGCAACGGTAAATTGGCTTGCTCGCGATTTTTGACAATACAACAACCACTTTTTATTACCCCCAATAAAACAAAACAACAAACACACAGCAAATGCTCGAGTTTCGGCTGCGACGCTGACCGTAAAAAAGTGTTCATTTTGCTAAGATTTATGACTTCAGTAGCGTTTTGTACACTGTGTGAAAAGTTTTGATGCGTTTTGATGCATTTTGATCTTTACCACATAATAAGAGTTAGACTTACAAAATAAAATTAATTAGAACTTCTTTTAGTGTATAATTGTTTTGGCTCATCAAAACCAACAACAACCACACAGATCTTTCGTCGCGGCGCACAGAGTCATAAAAGTGTTCATTTTGCTTTAATTTATGACTTTAGAAGTTGTGTTTGTTGTAGATGTTGTTGTAGTGCTCGCGACTGCAAATTTTGTGCCCACCGCTGGCATAGACTATGCAAAGACGCTTGAGCACACCATTCTAATGGATCATCTTTTTTACCTATGTACGCCAAACGGCTCAAGATACAAGTTTACAATTTTGGGACAGCAAAGTGATTACAATTTCATCGGGAGATAAGGCTGCGTTTTAAGAAATTTTGGCAGCAAGTGCGTCAAAATCGAGGTCAAATTTCGCGTTTATTTTGATTTACATATAGAAGCGTTTGGTCAGCCAGCGCGCTGAACGCCTAGGTGGCGCAGAGGATTGTGTCGTAGACCCACGCGCACAGTTTCGCGAGCTCGAACCCAGACCCATCAAGATTTTATTTTTATTTTTTAATTTATATTTATTAACATTTTGTAAAATTTTACGATATTTTACAATTTGGTCAAAATCGGGTTGCTATATCATCTAGCTGCAATAAGAACAACCGGGAACACTTTTGTTTTATAAGATATCTCAACCAAACTAATATAATATGCATAACTTAGTTTTATATATTCTGACAAAATTTGATTCAAAGCGGACCACTATATCATATAGCTGTCATAGGACCGATCGGGCAAAAATTGGGTCTAAGTATGAAATTTTTTTTGTCATAGAGACGCTCTGCCGAAAATCTAGTTTTAGTATGAAAATTAAATTGCATTTAAGTTAGTTTTATACATCCTGACCGAAATTGGTTCATATCGGACCGCTATATCATATAGCTCTCATAGGACTGATCGGGTCAAAATTAGGTTTTAGTATGAAAAACTTTTTTGGTTTATGAGATATTTTAACCAAATTGATAGAATATGCATTTAAGATAGTTGTATACATCCTGACCGAAATTGGTAACCGGTAATCAAACCACTATATCAAATAGCTAACATAGGACCGATCGGGCGAAATCCAAGTCTTAGTATGAAAAGTAGACAGTAGTAACGCGAGCGAAGCAAACAGGGGCGGAGTCTCTTAGTTATATATTTTACTATCTCCTTGCATTAATGATAAAGTTAAAATGTCAAAAGCAAATGCAATTGCAAACATTTCTGATATCCAACAAAAAAAACCTCTACACGAGGTAAAAGTCTAGTGACGAAAGCAATTTTTAGCCCCAAAATTTCTGATATCCAATTGTGTGACGAGCAAAATTTAGTTTATTATAAAAATTTTAAATAAAAATAAAAATTATTTAAAAAAAAAAAGACGAAAATTGGTATTCGGCACTGTGCAAAAAGTAATTTTTATGTACAAAGAAGCTCGCCCTTTTTGAGCACAGTGCACAATGCCAATTTTCGTGCTTTTTTTTTTAATAATTTTTATTTTTTTGTTGGATAGAATATTCATTAATGTTGGTGTTTTATATTCTGGCCAAAATTTTCAAATCGGTTCCATATATCATATAGCTGTCATAGGAACAATTGGTCGAATATCAACTTTTATAAAAGAGTACCTGGGCTCAGGGTATCCTACTGTCGAGCGTGCTCGACTGTAGCCGCACGGAGCCCACTTGTTTTCTTTATAATTAAAGAAAAACATTTATTTAAAATATATAAAAAAAAATTATTTAAATATTTAACTTTCATTAATGCAGGCAACTAATGAAAAAGTTACAATATCAAAAGCAAAAGCAATAGCAAAAATTTCTGATATCACACAAAAAAACCTCTCCACGAGGTAAAACTCTAGTGACGAAAGCATATTCTAGCCCCAAAATTTCTGATATTTAATTCTGTGACAAACGAAATTAAAATAACCGGATAAAAATTTTAAATAAAAATATTAATTATTAAAAAATAATTGACATTGGGCACTGCGCAAAAATTAATTTTTATGTACAAAAAAGCTCATCCTTTTTGCGCACAGTGCATAAAAATTTAGCATAAGAAATTAATATACTACTATATTTCAATAATTCGGACACTTGCTTATTCGGACAACCTGATTATTCGGCACTCAATTTTTATCTATAAAATATTCAGAAGCCCGGGCACCACACAAATTTTTTGATTCGAAAATCCGATCACATCGACGTGTTTGTATGTAAGAAAAAAATAAAAGTAGCGAAAATATGTGCAAGAGAAGGCATTTCAACTGCAGTTTTTGTAATTTGAGAGCAAAGGCTATTTATTTCTAACATTGGGTTTATTCGGCAGGCTTTTTAATCAGTAATCCCTTCTTTACTTCTAATGGATCTAGTAATCTAAATGATATGATATCTTCTTATACAAATCAGACTACTTCGTTTTTTCACCGTTCGTACAGAGCATTTATAATCAGTTATCATACTATTAAAAACAAATTTGACATTTTTTGTCGTTGAAAATTTCATGCTGAATGCAATTAGTAACAACAAATTTATATAATACTAGGGGGCTCCGCCCCCTGCTCGCTTTTCTCGCCAACTCGCTTCGCTCGCGAAATTGAAATGAGAAAAAGAGCACTTCTTATATTTATCTAGAATAAACTTTTACGCAAAAATAAATTACTGTTCTATTTCAATAATTCGGACACAGGTTAATAAGTTCAACCTGAAATTTCGGACACCTAATTTTTATGTATAAAAAATTATTTTGTAACCCGGGCACCACACAAATTTATTGATTCTGAAATCCGATCATTTTAACGTGTTTGTGTGTAAGAAAAGAACAAAAGTAGAAAAATATGTGCAAGAAAAGGCATTTCAACTGCAGTTTCTGTCATTCAAGAGCATAGGGTCGTTATTTCTAGCATTGGGCTTATTCGGCAGGTTTTTTAATCAGTAATGCCTTCTTTACTTTTGATGAAGATCAGTAATCAGTACCTGCTAAATGACATGATAGATTCTTGTTCAAATCAGACTAATACGTTTTTCACTATTCGTACGAAGCAATTATTATCAGTTATCAGTTATTTGACAAGAATTTACCATTTTTTGCAGGGACCGTAATCATTATGTTTTATTTAAAAAATCACGTTTTGATGATTATATAATGATTATGATCAAAATAATAGTAATAAAAAAAAATAACACTAGGCAACAAATTGAAACTTTTTACACCCTGAGCCCATTGAAAATGGGCAAAAAAGGGTATAATGCATTTGGCAGAATGTATGTAACAGGCAGAAGGGGGCGTGGCAGACCCCCAAAAGCATATATATTCCTGATCAGGATCAACAGCCGAGTCGATTGTGCCATATCCGTCTGTCTGTCCGTCTGTCCGTCCGTCCGTCTGCTTGAACGCGTCGATCTCAGAAACCATAAGAGCTAGACACTTTAAACTTGGCATGCAGGTTCCTGGATACCGTGCGCAGATCAAGTTTGTTTTTATTTTTGAATCGGTTAACTATATCATATAGCGGCCATAGGAACGATACGTCGAAAATTAAGTTTTAGTATGAAAAGCTTCTTCGATTTTTGAGATATCTCAACCATTCTCACACGATATACAATTGGAGTGGTATTATACATCCTGACCAAATTTAGTCCAAGTCGGCCCACTATATCATATAGCTGTCATAGAGACACTCTGCCGAAAATCAAGTTTTAGTATGAACAAGTGGGAAAGGCTATAGTCGAGATCCCGACTATAGGATACCCGTTACTTATTTCACTACATATAAAAGTACTTTAAAGAAAATTTTCTAACAATACAAAATCTATTGCATACTCTAGGGGCATGTATTGCCTTGTATTGCTTAAAGAATCATTTTCAGACAATAACTGCTGTTCTACTTGTCCGATCGTGTTGCGATTCAGTGGGATAATAATAATAATAATAATTATCAGTGACTACAAGAAAAACTATATTATCTTAAAAACTGTGGGTGTGGTAGCTTTTCGCGATTTGTGGGGGCGGAGGGGGGCGTGGCTTAAATTTGAAACAAACTTGATTTGCGTGAGGTGTATATAAATCTGTGTGCCAAATTTGGTTACTTTATCTCTTATAGTCTCTGAGATTTCTTTGTTTAGACGGTTTTTCGCTATTTGCGGGGGCGGAGGGGGGCGTGGCTTAAATTTGAAACAAACTTGATCTGCGTGGGGTATATAGAAGTCTTTTAGTGAAAGTTTGGTATCTCTATCTCTTATGGTCTCTGAGATCTAGGCGCTCACACGGACGGACGGACGGACAGACACACATGGCTATATCGACTCGGCTATTGATGCTGATCAAGAATATATATACTTTATGTGGTCGGAGAAGCCTCCTTCTGCCTGTTACATACATTCCAACGAACACAATATACCCTTATACTTATTTTTTATAAGTAACGGGTATAAAAAGTCTTTTGTTTTTCAAGATATCGTAACCAAACTTATAGAATATGCATCTGGGCTGGTATTATACATCCTGACCAAATTTATCCACTATATCAAATAGCTGCAATAGAGACGCTCAATCGAAAAGTAAATCTTACTATGAAAAAATTTCTTGTTTTTTGAGATATCTTAACCAAACTGATAGAATATGCATTTATGTTGGTTTTGTATATTCTGACCAGATTTTGTTCAAATCGGTTCCATATAGCATATAGCTGCCATAGGAACAATTGGTCGAAAATCAACTTTTATAAAAGAGTACCTGGGCTCAGGGTATCGTACTGTCGAGCGTGCTCGGCTGTAGCCTCACCTCACCGCGAGCGAAGCGAGCAGGGGGCGGAGCCCCCTTGTTAATTCTTTTATTGTGATGCGTTATAATGCATCAGCAACGAAATTGTCTTTTTCCTTGAGATATTTTACAGTAAAGTCATACTCTTCTAAGTCTAATCTCATTCTCGTTAATGTTTAACTTGAAATTTTGAAATGTTGACCAGATATATATGATTGAAAATATGTTATTGCCCTGTGTATTGCTGCCAACTGCTGTTCGGTTGTATTTTTATTGCTTTCAACTTTTTTAAATGATCGAGAAGCATATGCTACAGGCAATTGTTTATCTTCATATGTTTGAGTTAAAACTGCTCCGCAGGCTAATTTCCTGGCATCTGTTTCGATGCAAAATTCTTTGCTAAAATCTGGGTATTTTAGTAAAGTAGGTTTCATTAGAGCTTGTTTTAGATAATCGAACGCATTTTGGCATTCGATTGTCCATTCGAAAGGAACATTCTTTTAACATAATCTAGCTATGTGCCGTGAATAGTCGGCGAAATTTTTAATAAATCGTCGGTAGTAGTTGCAGAATGCAACGAATCTTCTAGCGCTACCAGCGTCCGCAGGGACTGGGTATTTTTCAATGACATAGTCATCCATATACAAGAATGCTTGTCCCGAAATGCTATTGTCATCATTCTTTGAAAAGAATTTGGCTCTGTTTTTAATCCATATGGTAATCGTGTGAAACGATAAGAGCCATTGCTCGTTGAAAAAGACGTAATATTTCTAGATTGTTCTTTTAGTCCTATTTGGTGGAAGCCGGACATTAAGTCCAAACATGAAAAATATTTAGCTCTTCCTAATTGGTCAAGAATATCATCTATTCTAGGTAACGTAAATTTTTCTGAATGTAGTTTTTTATTTATTTGACGATAGTCTATAGCTAACCGCCATCTCTTGGTTTCGGAGCCCGGTAATCCCTTTTTGGGAACGAGAAGTATTGGGCTGTTATATTCCGATACAGAGGGTTCTACAATTTTATCCGAGATGAGTTTTTTGACTTGTCTATTAACTTCTTCTTTATGAGTATGAGGTATTCTGTAATTTTTTATGTACACTGGCTCAGTATGTTTAACTCTCAGTTCTTGTTTATAAAAATTGTTAGTTGTTATTGATTCGGTTTCAAGTCCGAATAAGTCAGTATACTTGGTGCAGAGATCTTTTAGTTGTGTTTTAAATAATTGGGGAAAGTTCTTTTCTAAAAGTTTCTGCCAAAAGGAAAGAAAAAAATCTATCAATGGCTCTTTTTTTTTTAAAGGAAAAAATTTTAATTCAATATAATGATTTTTATACCCGTTACTTATAAAAAATAAGTATAAGGGTATATTGTGTTCGTTGGAATGTTTGTAACAGGCAGATGGAGGCTTCTCCGACCACATAAAGTATATATATTCTTGATCAGCATCAATAGCCGAGTCGATATAGCCATGTGTGTCTGTCCGTCTGTCCGTCCGTGTGAGCGCCTAGATCTCAGAGACCATAAGAGATAGAGATACCAAACTTTCACTAAAAGACTTCTATATACCCCACGCAGATCAAGTTTGTTTCAAATTTAAGCCACGCCCACCTCCGCCCCCGCAAATTGCGAAAAACCGTCTAAACAAAGAAATCTCAGAGACTATAAGAGATAGAGTAACCAAATTTGGCACACCGATTTCTATATACCCAGCGCAGATCAAGTTTGTTTCAAATTTTGGCCACGCCCCCCTCCGCCCTCGCAAATCGCGAAAAGCTACCACACCCACAGTTTTTAAGATAATATAGTTTTTCTTGTAGTCACTGATATCTATTATTATTATTTATTATCCCACTGAATCGCAACACGATCGGACAAGTAGAACAGCAGTTATTGTCTGAAAATGATTCTTTAAGCAATCATGGCAATACATGCCCCCTAGAGTATGCAATAGATTTTGTATTGTTAGAAAATTTTCTTTTAAGTACTTTTATATGTAGTGAAATAAGTAACGGGTATCCTATAGTCGGGATCTCGACTATAGCCTTTCCCACTTGTTTTTATTTCTATGAATTATTTTTTTTGTTAACTGTTCAATTGTTGCAAATTTCAATTAGTTTTTTTTATATGTGTTTTAATTTTGGGAAAAGGAAAATAGTTGTGGCATTGGCAGACTTGCAGCCCTTATTGCGTTTCTTCGCACTAGTGCTTAGTTGTTCTTCGATGTTATGTTGGTATTTAAACAGCAGCCTCTTCCAGTCCAACGTCGTTCATTCACTTCCTGCGTTGGCGCAAGGGGAAGACTGCTTCTCCCACCTTTGTTATCTGCTGGTGATGTCCTGGGCCTATTAGCTCAAACGGTGCCGGTGCTGGTCATCGCACAGGTCATCACTTCAGTTCAGTTCAATTAATTTTTTTTTTAAATTATTGTTGAAATTTTATGCTTTGGTTTTTTTATTTTTATTTATTACTGTTGTTTTTGCTTTACTTTCAGCTTGCGATGCATTTTAAATGTCTTAAGCTAATTTTTTTTTATAAATACATTTTTTTATTGAAGTAAATTTTTGGTTTTTGTACTTATGTTGTTTTTTTTTGTTGCACTTTTGAATGTACACACTACATTTTATTTGATTGTAGATTTTTCTCCTTTTATTGTTTGTGTTTTATTTAAGAGTAGTCATATTTTTATTTTTCACTTTTTGTCACTAAAGTTCAGTTAGACATATGCGTAGTGTCTGCCGAACCACTGTCACGGTCGCCATGTAATTAAGTAACCACTTTATTAAAAGATTTCATGTTTAATTATAACTTTTATTTAAAGGGTAAAAACGTCTAGTGACGTTGGTAGGTTTATATCGACTGTGTCGTTCAAATAAATATTTTGGCTTAAGTCTTACATTAGGGTTTTGGATATATTTCTCTGTCGCTGAGTACAGCGGCAGAGCGGGAGCATGCAGTGATCGTATACATATATGCATACACTTAAGGCATATATGTACATTGATCATATACATAGCGTAAGACAAAAGAATGGTATGCATGGTATGGTATGGTATGGTATGGAATGAAATGCAGACGTTGCATATTCAGCGCTATGGTCAGGCCACTTATGAGTGGACGATCATGTTTCAAGTGTACTTTGGCTTGTGTTATGCTTAGCAACAAAGTGTCAATAAATGTGTCAATTTGATTTGATATACCCTTACATTGGTTGGGTATGTTTAATATTAATGTTGATCATGCTACACTTTATCTCATCGGTCTTTGCTGAGTCCTTCCACGCCCCACCCCAAGGCTCAAACGCAGAGCAGAGCGCAGAGCTTCTGATGCAGGCCATCACTGAAGCCTGTGACTCAAGCATGAGGCAGCGAATTCAAACGGCATCACGAGCCTGTATACTGGCGGATGGAGGAGATAGCAGATACAAGGCGCAGGTGCATTGTTGATCGACGAGTCCTGCAGTGTTCCAGTGGTACACCCGAATTTGAGGCAAGACGATTCGAGTACTGCGAAATGCGTCGCGTACTAAAGAAATCCATCAAGCTAAGTTAAATGGATCTCTTCCTAGAGCTATGCGACGAAAAAATTTAGGTCTTCGAAGTTCACGGTACCCAAACCCGAGAAAAAAAATAACGAGATTGTGGAAGGTCTGTTCCTGGGAAGTCCGATTGTTCTCCCGCAAGAGTCATTACCAAGCCCAGTACTGTTCTTCGATGTCCCCGAAGTGTCTGCGGAGGAGACTCTCTTAGCGGCGGGCGGTATTCGAGACTCCAAAGCTCCTGGACCAGACGCCATTCCATATAAGGCACTAAAACTGGCACTCATGTTGCGTCCCGAATGTTTTGGAAGGGGGTTCGACAGCCGTGGAAGATCCAAAACCTAGTGCTCATCTTAAAGCCCAACAAACACCCGGAGTTACCTTCATCCTTCAGACCGATTTGCCTGATAGATACGGTCGGCAAAGTCTTAAATAAGACTTGTGTCTAGGCATATTTTTGTCGACTTTTTTTGATCTCCTTGTAGAATGGCATAACCTTTAGTATGAAAATTTTTTTTGATTTTTAAGATATCTTAACCAATCTTACACAATATCAATTTTTTATTATTTTACACATTTTGACCAAGTTTGGTTCAAATAGGTCTACTATATCATATAGCTGCCATAGGAACGATCGTTCGAAAATCAAGGTTTAGTATGAACTTTTTTTTTGTTTTTTTGAGATATTTTAACCAATCTGACAGAATATGCATTTAAGATGGTCATCTGAACTATTAAATTTGTTTATATATATATAGCTATATTAATTACCAATCGTAACATATGCTTACCGTTAAAATCTATGGAAGGACTGCTAAGTTATTAGTATATTAACAATGAATCAATTTTTACGCAAAGGTGAATTCTCGACTGATCGTTCCTATGGCAGCTATATTGAATAGTGATCCGATTTGAATCAAATTTGGTAGGGATACATACCACATTACTAAATACATAACCAGCGAGATTGGATGATATATTTAAAAAAACAAAAAACTTTTTCATACTAAACCTTGATTTTCGAACGATCGTTCCTATGGCAGCTATATGATATAGTACATCGATTTAAACCAAATATGGTCAAAATGTGTAAAATAACAACAATTTGATATTGTGTGAGATTGGTGAAGATATCTTAAAAATCACAAAAAAATTTCATACTAATGGTCATGCCGCTCTACAAGGAAGTCATCAAAGTCGACAAAAACATGCCTACACACAAAAAACAAGCGGGAAAGGCTATAGTCGAGATCCCGACCATATGATACCCGTTACTTACTTTAATATATTGAAAAGTACTTCAAAGAAAATACTTGTTTTGATCTAAAAACTTTAATTCGCCATAACTGTCGTTCTACATGTCCGATCTTAATGCGATTCAGTGGGGTGATAGATAACGCTAATAGATAACGCTAATAATCAATAAAAACGTATTATCTCAAAAACTGTGGGTTTGGTGGTTTTTCGCGATTTGCGGGGGCGGAGTGGGGCGTGGATTAAATTTGAAACAAACTTGTTCTGCGTTAGATATATATAAATCTGTGTGCCAAATTTGGTTACTCTATCTTTTTTAGTCTCTGAGATTTCTTTGTTTAGACGGTTTTTCGCTATTTATGGTCTCTGAGATCTAGGCGCTCACACGGACGGACAGACACACATGGCTATATCGACTCGGCTATTGATGCTGATCAAGAATATATATACTTTATGTGGTCGGAGAAGCTTCGTTCTGCCTGTTACGCACATTCCAACGAACACAATACACCCTTATACTTATTTTTTATAAGTAACGGGTATAAAAAGCTTAAAAAAAAGCTTAGAAAAATTCATAATTTTCTTAATTTAAAAATTGATGTCTCTTAAACTATTAGTTTAAATCGAAAACTTTGTATAGATAAAATCTAGATATATTTATTGGCTTTCCGAAAAAGTATAGTTTTTGAATCGGTTTTGTCATTCACGAGTAATGATGACAAAAGTGAAAAAGTGCGAAAAAAAAGCCAATTTTTAAAAAATTCTAAAAAAAAAAAATTTTACCATAGAAAAAAATGTTTTTCGTCGTTTTTGGCCCCAAATCTATCCAAAAAACTGGGTTTGGTTCGTGTAATTGCCAAAAAGTTCAAATTTGTTGCCTAGTGTAATAATTACTTTTATACTTTGTTTTTTTACTTATTGATTTATATTGTATTAAATTTTTGTTTTTTTCATGGCTGTTCTAGTGGTGCTCGAACCGGGGCTCCCAAACTGAAAAGTTCTCTTTCTTGGCGACTCCAACCATTGAGTCACGGGCAATGCAATTTTTTGCCTAACAATAATGTACCAATTGCTTTAAATTTTATGTTTCAAAATAGCAGCGGCCATTTGACGCCGGCAGAATTGTTACAACACTAACAATGAAACGTCAATGTTGACAACAACATCAAGGTAACGTAAGGGAAAATCAAGAACAAGAAATTTCAATTCCACTGGGTTTGGTTAAGATACATTCGTACGGGTACACAAATTTTGCATACAAAATCTTGAATTATGAGATATTACTATCGCAATTTTATGATATTATACATTTTTCCGATTTAAATCAAATCTTCTTATGATTTATAAAACCAGCAAAATGCATACTGTGGCAGATGTTTATCATACAAAATCATAGATTTAGATCATCGGTCGGCACCAACACACTGATATGATTCAGTGCGTTAGTGTGAGAGCTAATAGAATATTTACAGACGTTTTAGAAAATTGTAAATTGCGTGACAAAGCAGTGGGCGAGACGAGCAGGAGGCGGAGCCCTTTAGTATATCATATAGCTGTCATAGGACCTATCGGGCGAAAATTAGGTCTTAGTATGAACATTTTTTTGTTTTATGAGACATTTTAACCAAATTCATTGAATATGCATTTAAGTTAGTTTTATACATCTTGACTGCAGTTGGTTTAAATCAGATCACTAAATCATATGGCTGTCATAGGACCAATCGTCCAATATTAAGTCTTAGTTTTAAAAACCTTTTTGTTTTATGAGATATCGTAACCAAACTATATGATATACATTGCTTATATTTATTGAATCTTCTCCAAGGGAGACCTACAATAAGCTTATCAAATTATATATTTAAAGTTAACTAACACTCTTGTTGACTTAATATGAACTACGGTACCCGCCCTCAAGGCATGTTCTGGCGTGACTGCAAACCCGAGTTAATTGCCGAGCAAGAGGATTTGGGTGCAGGGATAGCTTAATGCTGTAGGTCGCCTTTTGTCGTGCTATCTCTTCTTTAACGTATATAACGCTCAAATTTCTATGAATGTTCTCGTTTCGAACATACCATGGTGCCCCCTCAAGATTTTCGATTGTGCTCGCTGGATGATATCTATATTGCTACTACACGCGTTTCCCCATAGCTGCGAGCCATAGGTCCACACTGGTTTTATGTGGAATTGTAGAGAAGGACCTTGTTATCCAAGCTGAGAGGAGATCTTGGGTTCAAAAGCCAATACAGGTTATCGGCTTTTAGCTTAATCTGCATTTTCTTTGCTCGCCAGGAGATCCGCCTATCCAGATTAACGCCAAGGTACGTTACTTCTTTGGCTTGGGGAAGTTGCGTATTAGACACTGTTAACGGAGGACATGTTTGCATGTTGAGGGTAAACGTGATGTGTTTACACTTTTGTTTGTTTATTTTAATACGCCAGTCGGCTAGTTCATCTAGACGTGCTGTTGCTTGAATGGAGCATATGGAACTACTAAGCATTGCGCTATTGTCGGCAAACTTAAATGTTGTTAGTCGCTCGTCAATGGGGATGTCTGCTGTGTATATTACGTATAGTGCTGGTCCCAATACACTTCGCTGAGGAACTCCAGCTTCTATAATATGATCATTATATGTAGTGTTGCATCTCACTGTGAAGACTCTACTGTAGAGGTACCACTCGAGTAGCTTATGAGTGTACATCGGAAGCGTCGTTTTGATTCTATGCATGAGGCCATCAAGCCACACTCGTTCGAAAGCCTGGGAGACGTCGAGGAATATTGCACTGCAGTATTTCCGATGTTTGTATGCTGTACGTATTTCTGATGTTATTTGGTGGACTTGCTCGATAGTTCCATGCATTTCTCTGAAGCCAAATTGATGTTTTGGGATTGCGTTGTGTGTTCTCAGATGAGGAATTATGCGCGTCAAGAGGCCTTTTTTAAAAAGCTTAGACAAGCATGGTAGTATGCTAATTGGTCTATACGATGATGGTATTGTATGATTTTTTCCAGGTTTGGGTATCATTATAATGACCGACTTCTTCCATATTTTTGGGAAGTAGCCAAGTGTTGTAATCGAGTTAAAAAGTTTGCAGATGAGGGAAATAGCACAGTTTGGCAGTTCAATGATCCTTTTTTGAGTTATTAGATCGAAGCCAAGAGCTTCGGTTTCATCTGTTCTTTTATGACTTTTACAATTTCGTTCGGACGAAACTCAGGTGGTTCATGATTGCCTGGATTATCAGATGCACAGTATGAAAATACAAATTAATTTGTTGCAGGATTTGGTTGGAATACATAACGTTGGTAGTAGCAAATGTGTTGGCTCAGCAGCCTCAGGAGTTTCTTCTAGCTTTAGAGCTTTCCTGAGTCTGCGCGAAGCATCTTTAAAGCGTTGTTTGGTAGATGTCGACCGGTAGGACTGCCATTCAAGTCGCAATCGTCGCTATTCCAGAACAAGTTGTTCTATTTGAAGACTAGTTTTTCGTTGATTGGTCTCCACATGCTCATGTTGTGGAGTAGAGGTTTTAGCTGCTTCAACAAGTACAGATTCTAATAAATCAGCAGAGCAGTCGATGTCCGCTTCAATGTTGAATTGCGGGGTAAGATCGAGGTGAGAGCTAACGTATTTCTTGTACTTGAGCCAGTTGGTTCTATGTGATGTTAGTATATTAGGATATTCCACATATTTCGCGGATTGGAATAGATTTAATAGCACGGGGGAGTGGTCTGACAAAAGATCCGAAAGTGCTTCGGCGCTTATCAGATTGCGTGGGACGTTTTTTGTCACAGCCAAATCTATTAAGTCTGGTTGTTTGTTAGGGTCTGCTGGCCAGTATGTAGGACTACCCGGGGAAACATAGTTGAGTTTGTTGCTTGGTTTTATGATTCCGTTGTATAACTGCCTTCCCTTAGTGGTCACAAGGCGAGAGCTCCAGTGCGGGTGTTTCGCATTGTAGTCTCCTGCTGCTATAAATCGCTGTCCCAGTAAATTGTAGAATGGCATGAACTGATCTTCAGAGATTGTAAAGCGGGGAGGACAGTATACAGCAGCAAAAGTAAGATTGTTGATGTCCGATTGTACAGTTATGAATGTGGATGTAGATAGTTTGTCGCATACCTTTTGTGGAATTGATGTTTGATGCGGTTTCTTATTAGAATACTGGTTCCACCGTGTGCTTTTCCGTCCGGATGATCTGTGCCGTAAAATATATAGCCGTGTATTTGGAAGTTATATTTGTTAGTGAGATGCGTCTCAGAAAGCAGCATTACATCAATGTGTTTGTCTTATAGGAATTGAGATAGTTGAATTTTATAACGTGAAGCAAAGTTGGCGTTCCACAGAGATATTCGCAGAGGCACCATTGATTATTTGGATTGTAGAGATGCAAGCAAGGTGTTTTTATTATGCATAGTTGATCTCGTGAGCGACATGAATTCCACCATACTTTATTGTAGGGTGAAAATCAGCGCTTCAGTAGAGCTTTGTGACTGACGCATGGGCTGCTGAGCATTATTCATACTCAAATCTTCTTGGATTACACAGGTGCTGCTGAGGGAGTTGGTTTTTGAAAGCCAGATCTTAAAGCACTAGCGAAAGAAATGCCGTTGATAGTGTTTGCGGGACCAAATGAGGACCTGGCTGCTTTGGCAAAAAAGACGTCGGCAGTAGTTTGGGATGCTATAACTGGAGCTGGTAGGTGCTGATGGCGCGCTGTTTTTACTCGTCGCACACGGGTTTTTAGTTCCTTGTACACTGGACAGCCTCTGTAGTTCGCTGTGTGATTTCCACCACAGTTGCCGCACTTTTTTGTATTAGGGTCATCTTTGTTGACTGAGCAGGAGTCTGGGCCATGGGAGTCTCCACAAGCCACACATACCGGACGCAACATGCAATACGACCTGGTATGCCCATATTCCTGGCAGTTCGAGCATTGAACTGGGCCGTTCCGTTTGTGTGGTTAATTTTTCTTTGGAGCTTTACTGTCTGGCTCCAGCTCAACTTTGAAGAGAGGTTGCGGTATTTTGCTTTAAGTTTCTTTGGTCCATGTCCAGCTTCGGAAGGCAGGTCGTTCACAGTATCAGCCAGCGACGCAAACCTAATGTTGGTATTTACTAAGTCCCCAGCAGTTTGGTTTGAGTCACAGCGGTTAATTTTTTTTAGTTCCCCGTATTTATTGTGGGCTAAGTTTTCGCTGTATTTGCATGTAGCGATCCTAGCCGGACCCGCTGATTTTGACGCTGCGTTTGCATTCGAAGCAGTAGTCGAAAGAGCTTGTGCTTGGTCAAATAACTGTTGACACAGTTAAAGTTGTTGTTGCCGTTCGCGGGGAGGCGGTCGGCATTGGGGAGGCACACTCTTTGCTCCAGGCTTTTGGAGTTGTAGTTTGTAAAATCGGAGAGCAAGAACGCGCTCTCGCATCTACGGCCAAGAGGTTCTGTTTTGATTTTTCGGTTGTTTGTGGTGTTATGTCGGAGACATAGCTAAAGTACGCGTTATTTTTGCCTAATGAGAGTCGTCGTTCGTCTTGCTCGTGCTGACGTTGGGCACGGGTATCGTGGTGACTCATCCTGGTTAACAGTTTATATAATAGTTTAATTATACGTTCAAAACTCGTTTTTTGATCGCGCTCATCGCACTAAGGGTTCTTGGCCTAAATTTTAGATTTTTACCGCACTGGCTTGATTAATTCGGAGTGCTTTAAAGAAACACGTCTGCACGGTCCAAAGATTTACTTTTATCATCTGTTATAATGTTAAAAGCACAAGTAATTGAAAATTAGCTCCAAAATTTCTGATATCCAATTGTGTGACGAGCTAAATTCAGTTTATTATAAAAACTTTAAATAAAAATAAAAATTATTAAAAAAAAAAAAAAAACACGAAAATTGGCATTGTGCACTGTGCTCAAAAAGGGAGAGCTTCTTTGTACATAAAAATTACTTTTTGCACAGTGCCGAATACCAATTTTCGTGTTTTTTTTTTTTTTTTAATAATTTTAATTATTAGAGGTTTTTTTTGTGGGATATCAGAAATTTTTGCAATTGCTTTTGCTTTTGACATTTTAACTTTATCATAAATGCAGGGAGATAGTAAAAAATATAGCTAAGAGACTCCGCCCCTGTTTGCTTCGCTCGCGTTACTACTGTCTACTTTTCATACTAAGACTTTTCGCCCGATCGGTCCTATGTTAGCTATATGATATAGTGGTTTGATTACCGGTTACCAATTTCAGGATGTATAAAACTAACTTATATGCATATTCATAGTAAAACCTAATTTTGACCAGATCGGTCCTATGACAGCTATATGATATAGCGGTCCGATATGAATCAATTTCGGTCAGGATGTATAAAACTAACTTAAATGCATATTCTATCAATTTGGTTAAAATATCTCTTAAAACAAAAAAGTTTTTCATACTAAAACCTAATTTTGATCCGATCGGTCCTATGACAGCTACATGATATAGTGGTCCGATTTGAACCAACTTTGGTCAGGATATATAAAACAATGTAAAATGCGTATTTTATCAGTTTGGTTGAGATATCTCACAAAAAGTTTATAGTACTAAAACGTGATTTTCGAACTAAAACGTGATTTTCGACCGATGGAAAAATATATATATTCAGTTGACAGGCAATATCTTCCAAACCCCTCAACCAAAAGTTATGCTTTATATACCAAAAAACGCAGAAACGTACTAAAACATACATCAATTTAATAAAAATCGTTAGAGCCGTTTTGTCAAAAATCGCCAAAAATATAAGCTAAAAAACCTTATTTTACCTGTAAAATGTTACCTGAGTACTTTAGAAAAAAAGGTACGCCAAAAAGCCTTCAAACTAACCTTTCCAATGATATATAGGACATAGATGTAGCTTCTATGGTTTGCAACTATTGGGGTTTGAATTTTAGCGGGAACTAGCGGGAAATTCAAAAAGTCGTAGAACAAACATTTCTATATTTTTGAAAAGAAACAAATCCTTATCATTACATCTAAGCTTTTTTAGCGCTTTGATACACGCAAACGAACCGACAAACAAACTGACTTTTCATCTTATTTTGAGAAGTCCACTAAAAATTTTAAATTTGATTATCTTTTGAACCAGTTATCGGATTTGGGTGATCGGGGTATCAATCGACGCGTATTTTTAATAAGAATTTTTATAAAAGAAAATATTTTAACAAAAAGCCCCAACGACCCCATTAGCTGCAATTATTTAAATTTTTTCCCACCCACTTACACCCCCTTATCTCATGAACCAGGTGTGCTATCAAAAGTTTTAGTACGCCATTTTGTAAGTTAGGTCTAAACCTTTCGATCGGTATATAACTCGATCTGATCGGACAGTCGTAGCAAATTTTCCAAATTAGCTGTATATATTGCTAGTCGCTTTTCGCACCCTTCGTGCTGCTTTCATCACTAGAGCGAACTGCCGTTCGCAGTGATTTAAAAAAAAAACATATACTAGTAGTTTAGTAATTTTTATGTACAAAAATGCTCACCCTTTTTGCGCACAGTGCAGAACTCCAATTTTCAGGTATTGCTTTTTTATATTTATTTAATATTTTTATATTAAAGTTAATTTCGTTCGTCACAAAATGGGATATCAGAAATTTTGGGGCTAACATATGCTTTCGTCAATAGACTTTTGCCTCGTGTAGATCAAAATAAACGCGGATTTTAACCTCAATTTTGACGCACTTGCACCTCGAATTTTACAAAATGGCGTCTTAAACACCGATATAATTATTTTAAGTTCATTGTGGCCAAATTTCAAACAAGTAACTTCAGCCGTTTTCCAGTAGTTAATTGAGGGAGTACGGAAAAAATCCACATCGCTTTCGTCTGGAAAAATTCATGTATTTACCATGTACCTCTCCAAATCCACAGACGGTCAACGCGTTCCGGTTACCGGAGGCGTTCACCGCTCACTTCCACATATTTTTCCCCATACTCCATTTCCCATTTGTTCACAGTCAGAATTGCCTTCGACAAAGCCAGCCACGGCTCTCGAGGTATCGCGGAAGCCGTCACTGCACTATTCCACACAAATGTGTAAAAGTGAATGAATGAAGTTGGCTGGACTGAACAGCGGCGCTTTCCATAAGATTTCGTAAAGTTTTCCGGTAGCTTTTCCCGAATGGGATATCACACATCAAGAATCTGTAGAGATTTTTTAAAGAAATGATTTTAAGAATAGCTCTTTAAAAATTTCGGAGTTAATAAAATGTCAGTGATTTAATATATTTTATATACAATATGTATTCCCGAAGTCACTTAACTCGACTGCCATTTTCCCCCGCTGCACCCCCCTAAAAAAGAAAAATTTTTGAAAAATACTAAAAAAAAAACTCTGTCCAAATCTGTCCCAAAATCTATCCATAAAAGTGGGTTTCCTTAGTTTAATAGCCATAAAGTTCAAATGTGTTGCCTAGCAAAATCAGTGACGTGTGTAGTTCGTTCGTTTACTTTAGTGAGTAGTTTAAATATACTTTTTTTTAACGTTTCGATAAAACTGTATAAGAAACTCCACGCCCTGCCCGCTTCACTCTCCAACCCCCTGCTCGCTTTTCTCGCCAACCCCGGGCACCACACAATTTTGTTTATTCTGAAATCCGTTCACATTAAAGTGTGTGTAAGAAAATAATAAAAAAGCATAAATATGTACACAAGAAGGCGTTTCAACTGCAGTTTCTGCCATTTAAGAGAAAAGAGTCGTTATTTCTAACACTTAAAATTACTCAAATTGGAAGACACAGAGTAACTTTGATGAAGGCAAAGCCAAGCAAAGAATTGGTGCAATGCTTCAGATGTCAAAATTTCGGGCATACTCGAAACTACTGTCTTAAAAAGCCAGTTTGTGGCAAATAATCAGGTGATCACTATACTGGATCGAAATCGTGTGAGCTTAGTCATAGTGATAAATCTATTTGTGCCAATTCTGGTGATAATCACATATCGAGCTCTAAAAGTTGTTCAGTCAGAACTGAGCTTAGCAAGTAGCTTAAGCCAGCTGCCAGACCACCGGAAAATGGACTGCCAACTAGTAGCAAGAATAAAAATAATCAAGTAAAAGCACAAGTCATTTCAAATGCTACTGTTATGAGTGGCTTTTCCTATGCAGACATGACAAGATCGCTTGGAGAGAAATATATTAACGTGAAAACAATGCAGGAAAGCTTCCGGTTGGTAGATGGAGTTGAAGATCAGCATCTCAGTAGCAAATTAAATATATTGGAAAAAGCTATAAACGACTTAAATAGCAGAATGGACCAATTGTTTAAACTCATACAAGATACGATGGAGGCAAACAATGCCTTCCGTAACCTTGTGCAGAAATTTATTTCAAAATGATTAATTTACAATTAAAAATCGGATTATGGAATACACGAGGGCTAGTCAAAAACATGGAAGAGCTTGGACTTTTCCTTAGTGCAAATGCAATTGATGTAATGTTAATAACTGAAACACATATGCGTCCTGGCCTGAGAGCATACCTACCAGGATACGACCAATATTACGCTTATCATCCCAGTAAAACCTCGAAAGGTGGATCTGCTATTTTTATACGATCATCTATTGCTTATACTCAGAATGAACCTATGTTAACACTGAATATAAGCTAACCACAGCTAGGTTGTATTGGGTAATTCCGGATGCCGTCCGCAATTAACAACTACGCCGCCAAAGCCGCAAGTGAATTGTGTAAAAAAAAAAAACAAAACAAAAAAACAACAACAACCACAAAACTAACTAATCGTCAACACGATTAAGTGTAAAGTAATCTATCTGATTTACATTACAAGATTAACAGCGAACTCAGTGCTTTGTAAGCAAAACAATGATAATACAAAGTTAACATTAAATAATAAAAAAAATTACAAAAAATAAGACCCCACCACCTTAAGGGTGTTGAGCGAGTAAAAAAGAACCCCAACACATCATAGTGTTGAGCGAGTATTAAACAACAAAAAACAACACCAGCAGCAATAGCAGCAGCAAGTGAAGAAAAGTAAATACAAAATCCCAACACATAGTTGAGCTAGTTAATCAACACAAACAACAGCAGCAGCAACACCAACAACAACAATTTAGACGATTCCAATTGCCGCCGCATCGCAATTAGGTATCTGGAAATTTGAAACTCATGTAAGTGAAATGTTTAAGCGTTCACTCCTTGATTTAATAATAATGTAAAAATAAAAAATACCCTGCTGATCGTGTGACAGTAAACATGAATTTGTTTTAAATACCTAAATTACATTTTAATTGCATTAAATTCTTTGCTTTCCTAAAACGACTTCGATATAACTGTGATAGCTTTTATGTGGAGGTCTAGAGAAGATATAAAGATAATAATATGGACAGTGAAGAAGAAATTATTCCAGCATATAAGGAGCAAGGGGGAAGTATTGAAAACACAATACAAGTAGAAGAAAAAACAGTACCAGTAAAAACAATAGAAATAAATTAAGGAAATACAAAAGAGATAGTTGAAATTTTGACACAAGCTCTTCAATGTCAGGCCATAGATATGGAGGCACGCTTCGAGGCGAAACTCGAAGCAATAACATAGTCTTTCGAAGACAAAATTGAAAAAAACAAAGGGCTTGGTGTAGGAAATAGCGAAGTGATTCGTTATGAAAAAGTTAAGATAATTTCAGAAATAAATTGTGATGTGCCGTTAGATATGGTAAAATCTGGGTAAAGCTCAATATTTTACAACATTGGACCTGAAATCAGGATTCCATCAAATAGAGCTTGCAGAAAGAGACAGGAAAAAAGAACGCCTTTTCCGTGAACAATGGGAAGTACGAATTCAGTCGCCATCCTTTTGGGTTAAAAAATGCCCCAAGTATATTTCAGAGACAATAGATGATGTTCTACGGGAACAAATCGGGAAAACGTGTTCCGTCTGTGTTGATGTCTTAATAATATTCTCCGAATGTAAAGAGGAACATGTCAAACACATTGACTGGGTTCTACAAAGTCTTTACAATGCTGGCATGAGGATCTCTCAGAAGAAATCCAAGTTTTTTAAGAAAACTGTGGAATATCTGGGAGTCACTAGAGGCGGTTTGCAAACCTCCCCTAACAAAGAACAAGCGATCCAAAATTTTAAGCAACCTTCGAATTGGTTTGACCTCAGGTCATTCTTAGGAATATCCAGCTATTATAGGTGTTTCATAAAAGACTACGCCGCTATAGCTAAACCGCTAGCTGTACTATTTAAAGGTGACAATGGCAAGGTTAGTGCCCATCAGTCAAGGCAAGTTCAAATTAATCTAACAACTAGACAGCTGGAAACCTTTAACAGACTTAAAAATATCCTGATTTTAAAAGTGCTTCGACCTAACAACTGATGCTTCAGAACATGGTCTAGGAGCTGTGTTGTCACAGGAAGGTCGCCAGATAACAATGATCTCAAGAACATTGCGGGATAAAGAAGCAAATCTTGCTGCAAATGAGCGAGACTTGTTGGCAATCGTTTGGGCTCTCAAAACTCTCCGGAATTACCTGAACGGGGTTAAAGAACTCAACATTTTTACTGAAGATCAGCCCTTGATTTTCTCAGCATCTGACCGCAACCCAAATACAAAAATAAAACGCTGGAAAGCTTTTATAGATGAGCATAACCCTAACATGATTTACAAACCCGGTGAGGAAAACTATGTGGCGGAATAAATGCCTTAGACTCGAATTCCCAATCTTTAGACCTTGCTACAATTCACAGCGAGGAATCCCTGACTTATACAGTTGGGATCACGGACAAGCCGGTTAACTGCTTTAGGATTCAGATTCCTCCTCCGTTAGAACGTTTCTGCTTTTTCAGAACAAAGCAAGACATGTTATACGAGTCTATGATCAAAAGACCCTTTTACAGTGAACGTAGGAGTCGTGAACGCAATACACTGCGAACTGCCAGTCCTTGCGTTCATCACACAACAAAACACCCATCCCCGAAACACCCATCCCCACTTACACAGGAGAACTCATACACGTAAATGTATTTTCTACCGACCAAAAATACTTTCTTACGTGTGTCGATAAATTTTCTAAGTTTGCTGTGGTTCAACTAATAAATTCAAAAGCAATTGTCGACATTAAAAAGCCAATACTACAACTCATAAACTTTTTCCCATAAATAAAAACCATCTTCTGTGACAATGAAAGATCTTTGAATTCCGGAACAATTAAGTCAATTCCGCTAAATTTTGATATTCAAATCGTTAATGCACTCTCGTTACACAGCATTTCAAATGGACAGGCAGAGAGATTTCATAGCACATTAGCGGAAATTGCGCGTTACATGAAACTCAGTAAATAAATCAGCGAAACTGTCGATCTTATTACACTCTCAACAATAGACTACAATAGAACGATACAATCAGTCACGAAAAATAAGCCAATCGAAATCATCCATTCAAACAATATAGAGACAAAATTACAGGTCAGAGATAGAATCGAAAAGGCACAAAATAAAAAGATGGAACAGGAAAACAGGAACAGGGAAAACAAGGAATACCAAGTGGGAGAAAAAGTATGGGTTTAGTCAAACAAGTTGTCCCTGTTATGCACAGAAGGCACAGTGGAAGCAGACCTAGGAAATTAATTACCAAATTAATATCACCAAGTATCGGGAACACCTCAGTCTACCTTATCTGCACGAGCTAAACCTGATTAACCTTCGACACATCGATCAACTGCAGTCCAAGCTTTTGTCGAGCCCCATTGTAAGCAGTGGTAGTGTTCTGGCCATTGTCATAATTTTTCTGATCATCGCTTACAAAGTCCGACGACGAAACAAACTCCAGAAGCTTTCAAAAGTAATGCCAAATCTACAGGCAAGCATGAGGAAACCCGAAGACGTGCTTTACTTAACTCAGGGAGGAGTTAACCACAGCTAGGTTAGATTGGGTAATACCGGATGCCGTCGCGACTTTGTTGCGACACAGAAGCACTTATGGTGCTTCATCGTTATATGGTGAGAAAATGTAATTTTATTTTCAAACTCTTGGTTTAGTCTTTCATTTTATCTTTTTCTTTTAATCTTATATGGCAGATTAAGTTTGTTTTTATTTTTGGATCGGACAACTATATAATATAGCTGCCATAGGAACGATACATCGAAAATGAAGTTTTAGTATGAAAAAGTTTTTTGTTTGTTGAGATATTAGAATCAAACTGATAGAATATGTATCTGGGCTGGTATTCTACATCCTGACCAAATAAGGTTCAAATCGGACCACTATATCATATAGCTGCCGTAGGACCGATACATCGAAAATCAAGTTTACTATGAAAAAGTTTTTTGTTTGTTGAGATATCAGAACCAAACTGATAGAATATGTATCTGGGCTGGCATTCTACATCCTGACCAAATAAAGTTCAAATCGGACCACTTTTGTTTACTTTTTATCCCACCGATGTTTGAAAAAAGCACTAAAATTAAGGTATTTTTCAACTTTGATGGCATATAAAAAAAAATTGGACACTTTTGGACACCTTCCCACTACCTCAGTACTCTTTAGTAATCAATTCTCTAACAAAATTACCCTGTTTTGTTTGCGCCGATTTGCGCCTTTAGTTTTTAAAGTGCTAAAACTGATGCAACCTCGCAATAAAATGGTGATAAAAAAGGAAGAGCGCAGTACAATTACATACGTTTTCGCTATGCATCATTCGAGATTTAAAAAAAAATATTTTTTTTTTTTGTAATAAGCGTAACGAAACTTTTTTAAATACTAATTAATGCTGTTTAAAACATGAAAAAAAAAGATATAAATGTGTATTTTGGCCAACTAAAAATTGATTTATTATTTAATTTTACATGTAAAATATGCACTGAAAATATTTTTCAACTTTGGCCAAAAACCCTGAGTCGCCCTGTGAATTAATCGCCCTTTTTATCTATCAAATGCTTTTTGAATTTTGGAAATATCTTCACTGGTTCAAAAGATATGATTTTTGCAACGCAAAATGAGAAATGGCCCCACTGTGCGTTGGCAGTGTTAGCTTTTGCCTCACTGGAATCACTAAACCACCCCATTATGTAGTTTTAATTGTCTTTATATATTCAATGAAAAAAATTTTTTTCAATCTAACGTTCATGAAAGAAAATGTAATTTTATTTTCAAACTCTTGGTTTAGTCTTTCATTTTATCTTTTTCTTTTAATCTTATATGGTGGTCATCGTCGCTGCTGGGCAGTCGCGGTTTAAAGTTAGTTCTTTGTAGTTTAGTTTTAAGAGAACTGGACCGTGGTCGGTGCGATAATAAAGAAACGAAGTTATAATAAATTCAACTTAATAAATTATTTATTTCTAATTTATACACGCTGCCAGCGTGAGTGTGCCGACTAATGGTGGATGCATCAAAATCTCTTTTATATATCTACTTCCAAAACAACCTTGGTGTAAAACTGAATTTGATCAATTATTTCTAAGCTTGGGCGACAGATTCATCGCAGGCGGTGATTTAAACGCAAAGCATTCATGGTGGGGTAACATAAGATCATGCTCTCGAGGGAAGCAATTTCAAGAGGCCATCATCAGCAGCACATGCGAAATCCTTGCCACTGGCGAGCCAATGTTTTTCTCATATAACACTCGGCTTACACCCTCTGCTCTGGACTTTTTGTATTGTCAATGGGATCGCTTTAAAACAACTTTCAGTTGAAATAAAGTATGAGCTCTCTTCAGATCACCTGCCAATTCTAGCAACACTACATCATGCATCACAACTTAAAGTCAAAAAGCAATGCATTCTCCCACGCGGCTCTAGTGATGAAATTTTTAAAGCCGAACCGGATAGAAGAATCAACCTTAACCCGAAAATAAACTGCCCATATGACATAGAAATGCAACCTCAATATTTATGAGAAACATATTACTGGCTGCGTCTTATGCTACTCCGGTAAATCAATGCTTACAAAGTCAACGTCGACAAGCTACTCTTCCACCAAGTGCCGATACTCTCTTACGACTGAAAATAAGAGTGAGAAAAGAATATGCAAGAACGGGTGATATTCGTATACATCAAATCTACTTAAGATTATCAAACCGTTTGCAAAAGGTTCTAGCAAAAGTCAAGCAAAGAAAAATGGATGACATTTTAGAGAGTGTAGGTCCGGATGCATCCTTCAACTATACTCTCTGGAAGCTAACAAGCCGCTTTAAACGAGTTGTCATCCTGAAAACTCCAATTAAAGACCCAGCAGGCGGTTGGTGTTTCTCCAGTCAGCAGAAGGCCGAAATCTTTGCAGACAGAGGAAAGGTTTAAGCCTTTTAGTTTATCATATGTGGTTATGCGAAGGGCTGTTTAGCTTCGATTGGATGTGCCGTTTCAAATGTCGTTTCCAGCAAAGCCAGTCACACTGAAAGAGGTGGTGCAGCAAGTCAATAAACTGAAGGTCAAAAAATCCCCTGGTGAGGATTTTCTGAATAACAGGACCTTATAACTTATGCCCATGGTACCATAACCAGAGAAACAACACACGGAAGTCGATAGATACGGATTAATAAGTCTGCTCTCAGCGCTAGGAAAAATTACAGAAAGGGTGATCCTCTACCGTATTCTACAGCTCGAGCCCGTGATTCAAAGAATTCCAAAGTGGCAGTTTGGATTCAGACAAGGTCACGGCACGCCGGAACAACTTCATCGTGTGGTAAATTTTTCCCTAGATGCAATGGAGCAAAAAATGTATTCAGTAGCTGTGTTCATGGACAAGCTTTTGACAGGGTGTGGCATGATGGCCTCCTCTTTAAACTCAAGAACATACTAAAGCCGCAGCTATTTCAACTTGTAAGTAGCTTTCTCAAGGACAGAAGCTTCAGAGTAGTTGTCGACTGCACAAAACCTACGCGGATGACACTGCTGTGTTGACCAGAAGTCCAAGCGTTTTTCTAGCTACGGAAGCATGGCAGCAATACGTGTGCAGCTTTGAGAAATGGGCTGCGAAATGGAATATTGGCGTCAACAGCAGCAAATGTGCAAGTGTTACATTTGCTACAGGGATTTTGTCGTGCATCAGCATTACGATGCTGGGCTCCACCCTTACGCACAAGAGCTCCCACAAATATTTAGGTGTTGTACTGGACAGGGAACTCAATTTCCAAGCACATACAACAATGGTCCGACAATCGGTAATGGCAAAGGCCAGAAAAATGGCGTGGTTACTGGCTCCCAGAAATAAGCTGTCATTGTACAGCAAAGTCACTATTTATAAATCCATATTAAGCCTCATATGGAACTATGCATTTCAAATTTACGGCATTGCGGCAAAAACACACTTAAACAAAATAAGAGTTGCCCAATCCAAAATCCTAAGCGAAAATGCAACGCACCATGGTACATTCGAAATAGGGACATCGAAAGAGACTTAAAGGTTCCTAAACCCGTATGTATAGTATACATTGTATACCCGTATGTATGTATCTTAACCAAACTTACAGAATATGCATTAAGGTTTTTCTTATATATCTAGATCAAACTTATGTCAAGTATGTTCCCTACATCATATACTAGGTGCCATAGGAACAATCGGTCGAAATTTAACTTTTAGTAAAATATAACAGAATACACCGTGATGGACTGTAGCTGAACCTCTCTGCGATCAAGGGACTCCTGTTTTTTTTTGTATTTGTGTTTGTGTGTGTGAGTGTGTATATGTGTCCGTCTTTCCGTCTGTTCGAACGCTTCGATCTTTGAGACTAGAAACTTCAAAGTATACCTACCCTGCCAGTTATACAAATCAAAGGGTATAACAGTAAATACATACATTGTGACCCTCAGTCATAATAATCATAAATATACAAATACCCAAAAGACCACACTTAAACATATAAACACACCAGCGCATATGTCATACGATACACCACTTATATAGTATACATGCCGATCGTAGCGCGTGGGAATGCATGCACTTTGCAGCTCAAGTGGTCAAGATATACACAACATATGTATGCCTTCAGCATACACATGTATACACCAATATACTTACACATAAATATAAGACATAGATTTAAGCATTGCATGTTTCGGGTTAGCTGAACCCAGCACGAATATATAAGATTCATTCTGAATAAAGTAACACTGAGGAGCAGACGCTCCAGATGAAATTGTCTGTTATTAATTATATTACATGGCGACCGTGACAATTTCACGAAGCTGCAATGCAATTATAAAAGCATTATAAAAAACCACATAAAAAGTGCAACAATATATAAACAATACGCAAAAATTTGCGACAATTAAAAGTATTCAAAATGTGTGTGTATTCTGATTAATACTTTAACATATATAAAGAATACTATCAAACAAGAACACAAATTAAAAGTGAAGTGACATAGTAACGATCGTTCGAAAATCAAGGTTTAGTATGAAAAAGTTTTTTGTTTTTTAAGGTATATCATCCAATCCCGCTGGTTATGTATTTAGTAATGTGGTATGTATCCCTACCAAATTTGGTTCAAATCGGATCACTATTCAATATAGCTGCCATAGGAACGATCAGTCGAAAATTCACCTTTAGTATGAAAAACTTTTTTATATTCTAAGATATTTTAGTCGAACTCACAAATTGTGTACTCTATGTTGTCCTTCACATCTTTATTAATTTTGGTTCGAATCTGTCTACTATATCATACAGCTGCCATAGGACCGATCGGTCTAAAAACAAGTTTTAGTATGAAAAACTTTTGTGTTTTTTGAGATATCTTAACTAAACTGATAGAATATGCATATAAGTTGGTCTTATGCATCCTGACCAAAGTTGGTTCAAATCGGTCCACTATATCATATAGCTGTCATAGGACCGATCGGTAGAAAATCATGTTTTAGTATACAAATTTTTTTTTGTTTTTAAAGAAATCTCTGTAAAACTCATAAATTGGGCATCTTTCATTGCCCATTACATCCTTACGAAATTTGGTAGAAATCGGACCACTATATCATATAGCTGCCATAGGAACAATCGATACGAACGGTCGATAAGCAACCTTTAGTATGAAAAACTTTTTTGTTTTTTAAGTTATCTGTACCAAACTTACAAGTTATAAGCCTTCTTTTGCCTTATACAACCTGTTCAAATTTGGTTGGAATCGGATCACTATAACATATAGCTTCCATGGGACCGATCACTCGAAAATCTACCTTTGCGTAAAAAGTGTTTTATTGTTAATATACTAATAACTTAGCAGTCCTTCCATAGATTTTAACGGTAAACATACCCAACGATTGGTAATTAATATAGCTATATATATATAAACAAATTTAATAGTTCAGATGACCATCTTAAATGCATATTCTGTCAGATTGGTTAAAATATCTCAAAAAACAAAAAACTTTTTAATACTAAACCTTGATTTTCGAACGATCGTTCCTATGACAGCTATATGATATAGTAGACCGATTTGAACCAAATTTGGTCAACATGTGTAAAAATAACAAATTGATATTGTGTAAGATTGGTGAAGATATCTTAAAAATCACAAAAAATGTTCATACTTAAGGTTATGCCACTCTACAAGGAAGTCAAAAAAGTCGACAAAAACATGCCTAGACACAAAAAAATATTATATCGCCGTCTCTTCACAGATATTGATAAGACTTATCTTTAACGACGCGTAATTAATGCAACTATGCAAATAAAATTAAAGACAAAATGTAATAAATTTTTTTCGACTTTTCCTCGAATTTTAAAGTAAAAAAAGCTAAAAAAAAAGCTTTAAAAAAATCATCATTTTCTTAATTCAAAAATTAATGTCTCTTTAACTCCTGGTTTGAATCTAAAACTTTGTATTAATGAATTATAGATATGTTCATTGACTTTCAGAAATAGTAAAGCTTTTGAAAATCAGTTTTGTCATTCTCGAGTAATGATGTTATAAGTCGGCGCACCTCTGAAAAAAAGTTCGAAAAAAAAGACAGATTTTTAAAAAATTCTAAAAAAAAAATTTCACCATAGAAAAAAAAAAAAAAATGTTTTTCGTCGTTTTTGGCCCCAAATCTATCCAAAAAAGTGGGTTTGGTTCGTGTAATAGACAAAAAGTTGAAAATTGTTGCCTAGTGTAATCATTGGAATAATAGCGATAGGTATAATATATGTAATAAAAAAATGTAAAACGGATAAGCAAAAAATTAATATAAATTTCGGGTTGCCAACGACAACCACTTAACAACGGCCCCCCGCAAAATGTTCATAAATGAACATACGGATTGAGCAGCCCTCGGGCTGCTTGACAGGTTTGGAACACAAACCACTTGAAAAGGTCACGACAGCGCAGAATTACTTCATGGGTAGCGATCCTGGCGCTCAGAAATAATAGACTAATGTGTGAGCCTGTATGCTCAAAATAGATAAGAGCACACTACATGTAACAACAGAATGTGAAGAAAGGAGTCAAACATATTACAACGCTAATCTATACAATAAGTGAAAAGGAACCAAGTACACGTTATCACTATGGTAAACTCACTCTAAATAAATAAGTAGATGACATAGAACAATAAGTAAGAAGAAGCCAAACATACTTTAACACCATATGGACTATATCCTATTAGTATATAAGATCACATATACACAATGATTAGAGTAAGCCAAAACATTGTAAACACTATATCGAACTCTATCTAATTATTACATAAGATAATCTATATAACCCCATACAACGCAATAAACGATGTCAGTTCTTAAACCAACGCGTGAGTGTTATTAGTTAGGGATTGGCAAGCGTGCTTACACACTAGTTCCGAAGTTGCGACTGACATCGCGACAGAGTTCAAGTGCAGATTTGCATGCAAGAGCAAAGGGTCGTAATTTCTAACATTGGGTTTATTCGACTGGGTTTTTAATCAGGAATCCCGTCTTTAATTCTGATAGATCAGTAATCAGTACCTGCTAAATGACATGATACTTCTTATACAAATTAGACTACCACGTTTTTTCACCATGCGTACGAAGCAATTATTATCAGTTATCAGGTTTTAGAGAAGAATTAAAAATTTTTAGTTGTTGGGAATTCCCTTCTAAAAGATGCTGATATTTCGGTGGATAAATATAATTTTAATTACCCTAGGGAAATATCGTCATTTAAAATATCGTGCTCAGAAAGTGTTTTTGAAAGTATTTTTCAACAAAACTTTTGGCCCGAACATATCTTTGTGGCTGAGTACAAAGGAAATACAAATTAAAAGAGACAGATCGGTACCCGATCTCAGGTGATAACTCTTCTTTACCTGTTTTATCTTAAAACGTAGTCTTAAAAAACCAATGTCCCCTATCTCTGTAGCTTATCAAAATGTACGAGGCTTCAAAAGTAAGCTATCTAGTCTATTTCTAAACAGTCATTCTTTTGATTTTGACGTAATCTGTTTTTCTGAGACCTGCCTCAAGCTTGCCATATCTGATTCTTCAATTCTTTCTTCTAAATATACTATATATAGATGCGATCGCTAGACTCGAATTGGAGGGAGAGTACTGTTGGGTGTCGACTCCAATCTTGCATCGGAACCGATTCCAAACATTTTCAAGTCGGACATCGAGTTAATTTGTGTGAAAGTATCCATCAATAAATGTTCTATTTTTGGACCTCGTACTTAAAAAAAGTACAGGGGTCTATTGGGTTTGTTTTAACGAAAATGCGCGTAACAGGCAGAAGGAGGCGGGGCAGACCCTATAAAGTATATATATTCTTGATCAGCATCAATAGCCGAGTCGATATAGCAATGTCCGTCTGTCCGTCTGTCCTGACGTCCTGCTGTCCTGACGTCTGTATGAACACCTAGATCTCGGAGACTATAAGAGCTAGGAACACCAAACTTGGTATGTATGTTCGTCTATATTGCAAGCAGATCAGGTTTGTTTCAGAATTTGGCCACGCCCTCTTCACCGCCCAAAAATCGAAATAGAAAATTTCATATTCATATTATAAGAGCAGTTTAAATGCTAGAGACACCAAAATTGGTATGTAGGTTCCTCTATAGTGCAAGCAGATCAAGTTTGTTTCAGAATTCGGCCCCGCCCCCTTTACCGCCCAAAAATTGACATAGAAAATTTTATATCCAAATTATAAGAGCAATTTAAGATCTGGAGATTCCAGATTTTGGTTAGACAAAGCTGGAAGTGTCCTAGGTGTTTGCTGAAAATTTCATTCTGATCGAACAATAAATAGTCAAGATATTAAAATAATAAATTCTGTTCATTCGATTAAAGAGCGTTGGCAAATAATTAAATCTTGAATAACTTGATAACATGAAAATTGAGTTACATATTATATAACAAATTGGCGCATGCACAATCGTGGGTTACTGTGGCGTAGTGTGCTGAGAGGAGGGAAGTCATACAGTGTTTGTGGGTTCGAATCCTGCCTTCGGCGAAAGAAGACGAAACTTTTTGGAGTTTTTTTGCGGGTTCGATTCCAGTCTGGGACAACTTTAATTCACCTGATTTTTTTTTTTCGGTTATTTTTAGACCCCGTACTTAAAAAAAGTACAGGGATCTATTGGGTTTGTTTTAACGAAAATGTGCGTAACAGGCAGAAGGAGGCGTGGCAGACCCTATAAAGTATATATATTCTTGATCAGCATCAATAGCCAAGTCGATATAGCAATGTCCGTCTGTCTGTCTGTCCGTCTGTCTGTATGAACACCTAGATCTCAGAGACTATAAGAGCTAGAGACACCAATCTTGGTATGTAGGTTCCTCTATATTGCAAGCAGATCAAGTTTGTTTCAAAATTTGGCCACGCCCCCTTTATCGCCCACAAATCGACAAAAAAAAATTCATACCCAAATTATAAGAGCAATTTAAAACTTAGACAACAACAAGATTTTGCATAGACATAGAAAAAAGTGTCCTAGATTATTGCTGAAAATTTCATTCCGATCGGACAGTAAAAAGCCAAGATATTCAAATAATAAATATTGCTGTTCGACTCGATGAGCGTGGGCAGTAATTAAAACTTAAATGAAAAACTTGATAACATGAAAAGTGTGTTAACATATATCAAATTGGCGTCCAATCAGTCATGGGATTCTATGGCGCAGTGTGCTGAGTCGCGGAGTCAGGCAATGTACGTAGGTTCGAGTCCTGCAGTGGGCGAAAGACTTTTAATTTATTAATTATGATTTTATATTAAAAATCAGTTGTTTTTATAATTTTTATTATTAATTATTAAATTTTTAATTATAAATGTTGTGTTGACATATTATATTGAACACATATGGTTAAGACATTGCTTAAATCATTTTATTTATAATCATTATACCCGTTACTTATAAAAAATAAGTATAAGGGTATATTGTGTCCGTTGGAATGTATGTAACAGGCAGAAGAAGGCTTCTCCGACCACATAAAGTATATATATTCTTGATCAGCATCAATAGCCGAGTCGATATAGCCATGTGTGTCTGTCCGTCTGTCCGTCCGTGTGAGCGCCTAGATCTCAGAGACCATAAGAGATAGAGATACCAAACTTTCACTAAAAGACTTCTATATACACTGAAAAAAAGACCAGATTCTAAAATCAAGAACATACATCTTAAATATTTTGTTCTTAAAATAAGATTATTTTAAGACCAAATTACTAAAACTAAGATTTTTAATCTAAAGAATCATAAAATCTTATTATAAGAATAAAAATCATAATATAAGAATAAAAATCTTAAATTGTTAGGAAGGTATAAATATGTACAATTGCATATGAAATAAATGTTGGCTCCGTGGCGCTCTGGTTAGAGACACTGCTTTAGTTGTGAAGCAGTAGGCGGCGGTTCGAACCCCGGTAATAACGAATAAAAATTACATTTATTAAATTATCAAGATCAAGACAAAATAAAATAAGTACAAATAAAAAAAATATAAAAAATAAAAAAAAATTAAAAATAAAAGTAAAATAAAAAAATATAACATATAATTTTTTTTATTTTATTTTTTTGATTTTAATTTTAAGAACATTTATTCTTAAAATAAGAACATGGTCTTGTTTTTAATGTTCTTATAACCAAGATGTGTTCTCTTAATTTAAGAATTTCATGTTCTCGACGCATTTTTTAGACCAAAAATCTTAGTTCTGAGACCAAAATCTTGATTTTAGAACATTTTTTTTATCAGTGTACCCCCCCATCAAGTTTGTTTCAAATTTAAGCCACGCTCCCCTCCGCCCCCGCAAATAGCGAAAAACCGTCTAAACAAAGAAATCTCAGAGACTAAAAGAGATAAAGTAACCAAATTTGGCACTAGATTTCTATATACCTCACGCAGATCAAGTTTGTTTCAAATTTAATCCACGCCCCCCTCCGCCCCCGCAAATCGCGAAAAACCACCAAACCCACCGTTTTTGAGATAATACGTTTTTTGTGATTATTAGCGTTATCTATTAGCGTTATCTATCATCCCACTGAATCGGATTAAGATCGGACATGTAGACAGTTATAGCGAATTAAAGTTTTCAGAGCAAAACAAGTATTTTTATTTAAAGTACTTTTCAATATATTAAAGTAAGTAACGGGTATCATATAGTCGGGATCTCGACTATAGCCTTTCCCGCTTGTTTTATTTATAATCATTTTATTAAAATTATTTCACTATGGCATTCATATAAATGTTATGTAAAAGTTCTTTATAAATTGACCATGTAAATTTATGTTTTTAATAAATTTATCTTTTTAGTTCTTTTGATTCAATTATATTATTTAAATAACTTTTGACTTTCAATTATGTTACTATATGAATTAAGTGTTCAATATTTTATTTATTTTAACATTTTGCATATTGGACATGTAGTTTTAGTTTAATCTCTGTTAAGAGCTTACATATGCTTAACATTACCAAATATGTATGTAAATGTTAAGCTAGAAACTTCTTTTTTTTTTCGCGTGATTAAATATGTATGTATGTGTGCACTTAACAGATCTTATAATTGTGTATATGGCTGTCTCGCTCTCCCTATTTGACTTTACATTTACACTTCTTCAACTCTTTTTGTGCGCGTTGTGTTTGAGTGATTTAAAAAAGTTGTTTTGCAATTTGACAAGTGTTATTTAATAAGATAAACGGTGTGACTAGTATTCATAAATAATGTTTAACAGAAGACCCTAGGAAGGCATATAAAGTATAAGTTATTTTAAGTTTATTTACTCTTTAATCTTTTTATTAACGATCTCCCATTAATCTTTTCCCACTCTCATATACTAATGTATGCCGATGATGTGAAGCTATGCTTTTCGTTTAATGACATAAATTCCCATCACTTTTTGCAAGCAGATGTCGATTCTTTTTTCGCCTGGTGTAATTTTAATCAATTACATCTAAACTGCTCAAAGTGTAAGGTTATGTCATTTTATAGAAGCAGACCTCATATATTTAACTACACGATCGACCGAAACTGCTTGGAGAGAATTAATCGCGTGAATGATTTAGGAATACTCCTTGATCATAAGTTAAAATTTGATCTTCATATTGCACACACTGTCAATAAGGCTACTCAAGTTCTTGGATTCATTAAACGATGGGCTAAGGAATTTGATGACCCTTACACGACTAAACTACTCCATACCTCTCTCGTTCGTCCTATTTTAGAATACGGATCTTGTGTGTGGTCGCCACAATATATGGCACATCAAAATTCAATTGAGTCTGTTCAAAAGAAATTTCTTCTTTTTGCTTTTCGTGGCTTCAACTGGGACCCTGGTTTAGACTTGCCCTCATACACTGATAGACTGTTATTGATTAACCTTCCATCTTTAGCTTATCGGCGCACTATGCTGGGTGTTATGTTCATTATCAAACTGCTTAAGGGTGATATTGACTCCTCTGCATTACTTAGCCAAATTAACTTGTTGGTTCCTTCTAGGCGTACAAGTAACTTCACTCCTCTTTCTCTTAACACCTGAACTACTAACTACTCTCTGCATGAACCTTTTAGAGTACTCTGTGCTGAATATAATCGATTTTATCGTGTTTTCAACTCAGAGGCTTCTCTTTCTACTATTAAATTTCTAATTCTAAACTATTTAAACCGTAGGCACTAACACAACATAACTTTCATTATTTTTCATCATTGATCTGATTGGGTTTTTTCTGGGTTTTCCCCAATCCTTGCAACAAATGTTGGATCAATTAAATAATTTTTTGAATTCCCCAGACTAGACTTAACTTAATTTAATTTTATATTTTTATAATTTCAGTTATATCGTATAATCATATATAGTTGTTAATTTAAATTGTTAATTTAATTTCAATTTTATTTTTATAATAATTTTATTTTATCTTCTTCATAATTTAACTTTTTGTCGACTGATTTTAGTTGACGTAAATAAATAAATAAATAAAATAAATAAATAAAATAAATATTATTTAATTTTTAGCAGTGGCTGCTTTTGGATAGTAAGTACGGGGTCTCCGACAGTCGAGTATGCTCGACTGTAGCACCGTCCGACTAGTTTATTTATTTCTTTATTATCAAGCTATAAGCAGCCGACACTTAACTATATATTTAAATTAAAAAATAAATTTAATTATTAGTGTGTAATGTAAATGTAAATATAAATATAATATTTAAATAAAGAAATATTCTGGCAGTATCAAAAAAATAAAAACAGAACAATTGGTCCAACATTTGTTGCAAGGATTGTGGAAAACCCAGAGATTAGTCAGTTAGTTCGATTAGTAAGAATTAATAATATAGAGGCTTTAATAGTAAGCGAAGAACGCTCAAATATAATCGTACGGTACAGATTGTTATAGTCAGCACACAGAATACGAAAAGGTTCATGCAAGCCCAGTTAGTGGTCCAATGCTGAAGATAGAGAGGATTAAAGTTATGAGCTAATCTAAAAGGTATGTTGAAAGTTATTTCGTTCATCAAACTAACTGAGTCTACTTGACCCTGTAGTAATTTATGGACGAACATTACTCCAAGCATAATTCTACGATTAGTAAGAGAGGGAAGATGGATTAAGCAAAGTCTACTAGAGTACGAAGGCAACTGTATTTCTGAGTTCCAGTTCAAGTCGCGAAGAGCAAATATTAAAAATTGTTTTTGAACCGAATCTATTCTGGCACGATGTAATTCGTATTGAGGGGACCAAATGCATGACCCATACTCTAGAATCGGACGAACAAGAGATGTATATAAAAGCCTAGTAATATAAGGATCATCAAATTCCTTTGACCATCGCTTAATAAACCCAAGAACTCCCATTGCCTTATTGACTGCAACAGCAATATGTTTATCGAACTTCAGTTTATGATCTAGAATTATACCCAAATCATTTACTGAGCCTTCTTTATCATTTAAACATTCCAAGATAATGCCATTTAGTGAATACTGACAAATATGCCGAAAGGATCTGTAGAAAGTCATTACTTTACATTTTGGGCTATTTAAATTAAGTTGGCTTGACACCAAAAAAACAGTGCATTTAAGTCCGCTTTGAAAAACCTTTCAGAGAAAGGTTCACTATAGGTTAAACAAAGCTTGCCGTCATCCGCATACATGAGTGCACGTGAGTGGGATAAAACAGTTGGAAGATCGTTTATAAATAACGTAAAAAAAGTGGGCCAAGATGACTAACTTGCGGTACTCCAGACGTAGCTTTGATGGATTTTGAAAATTAAGTTTTGAAACTAACTCTGCGTTCTGTTATTTAAATAGTTGGAAATCCAAATAAGAAGATTATTCGGAAAGCCGAGAAGATCGAGCTTTTGAATTAAAAGTGAGTGATTTACAGAATCGAAAGCTTTACTAAAATCCGTATAAATAACGTCAGTTTGCATCTTTTTCTTGAATACTTTTATCACAAGAGAAGTAAACTCAAGAAGGTTAGTGGTTGTCGATCTACACCTCATAAACCCATGCTGAGTAGGAGAGATCATAGAACCACATAAATGTTGAAGATGAGAAGTTATTATTTTTTCAAGCAACTTTGGAATTGCAGAAAGCTTAGCAATACCCCTATAATTCTGAACGTCGCATTTAATACCCTTTTTGTGAAGAGGGATAATATAAGAGTCTTTCCATAGATTTGGAAAAGACGAAGAGTCAATTGATAAAGTGAATAACTTATGTAGCGGTCTACACAAAGATTCCGCACAGTACTTTAATACGGAGCCAGGCACACCATCGGGACCTGGTGTATGTACTGGCTTAATTAATTTAAGCTCACAAAGAAGAGAGCTTTCTGTGATTGCGGGGCTATACATACAGTTTATACTGCTCAGCATGTAAAGGTATGAGTAACCATCATGGGGTCTACTCGTAGAGTATGTAGTTTGGAAAAAGTCAGCAAACAAATCGACTATTGATTGGTCAGAATTAGCTTGAACGTTATTAAAGGTGAGAGATGATGGAAATGATATAGTTTTGCGTTTAGAGTTTACAAATTTATAGAACTGCTTAGCATCTCTAGAGAATTTAACCTTACAACGTTTTAAGTAATTGTTGTAGCACTGAGAGTTAAGTACCAGAAAATTGGAGTTGGTAATTACATATCTGGAGAAATCGTAAGGATTTCCAGACTTTTTATATTTTTTGAATTGCTTGGATTTCACATTTTTTAAATGTGATAACTCTCTAGAGAACCAGGGGGGTCTAGTAGAACTCATAGGAGATACAAGCGGAACGCAGATATCAAATAATGAATTTAGATTAAAATAAAAAAGCTTAATGGCATTATCCAAATCAGAACATGCGTATAGTTGAGACCAATCCATACACGAAATCAAATTGTTTAGTCTATTGAAATCTGTTTTGCTAAAACACCGAATGCGCACAGCGGTATTAGATGATAATACATCTGAACGCAAAGGTAAATTAATGCATGTATTAAGAGTTGGATGGTATGGGTCTTCTGGCATAACCAATGGGTCAATCCTAGATACAATGGTATTGGTGGGGTCCAATACAAATAGCAGGTCGAGTGTCCTGTTGATAGAATTGCAAACAGGATTGATTTGTACCAAAGAAAGCTCTGAGAGGCCATCAATAAAACTATTGGAGTTATCAGGAATAAGTAAATTCGAGTCATTGGAGGCGATCCATCCAACATTGGGCAGATTAAAATCACCCAAGACAAAGAGCAAGTCAGTATCAGAAACTAAAGATGATATATATTTAATAGCGTTAAGATGAGTATCGTATACTGTGTCATCAGACAGGGGTGGAATGTAAGAACATGTTAAATAACATAACATAATCACTGTAACTCTCTCTGTGTCCAGTCGTGTTTTTACTGTGCTCTGTGAATTTATTAGTTTTTGTGCATATTTTTTTTTTTTTTTTTTTTTTTTTTCGAATTTATTAATGAAACTTTCAGGACTGGTGAATTTGAGTTCGCTGAATCCGAAAAAAATATTCGTTTTGATCGTCCTTGTCAGGATAATCGACAGGACCATTTTTTCGACTGTTACCATATGGTAACGCTGGGAAGTACAGGGTACAGGTTTACTTAATACTACAAAATACAAATATTTTTGAAAAAATCAAATAAATACAGCTTCATTCAACAGGGGGGATCTTCCTTGATATATAGGACCAAATTTGGGTCAAATCGGTGCAGTATATCGTATGTATAACAAAACTGTCATAGGAACAAACGGGGTCAAATTCACCTTTAGTAAAGAAAACTTTTTTCTATTCTGGCATATCTCAACCAAACTCTTAGAATATGTATCTGATATGTTCCTATACATCCTGAGCAAATTTGGTTCAAATCGGACCACTATATCATATAGCTGTCATAGGAGCAATCATATTTTATGAACAAAACAGTGCGAAACGCGAATAAAATGTATGGAAAAAACCTGTACCCTGTTCTTCCCAGCGTTACTATATGGTTACACGAAAATAAAAAGCGTAAATTAACTTTAAAAAAGCGTTTTTTATTTAAAATTGATTTCATAATTAAAAAGAGCACTCTTTTGCCTTTCTAATGATGGATGCATTGCATTTAGTTCAGTACTAAAATTAGTCAAACGGTTTAAGTTTACTTGCGACGAATTGCCAAATGCCGTTTTTTTGCACAGCAGAATATAATGAGCAACTTAAAGCTCATTTTTCGATCAGCTAACTTCAAGAGATTGTTTCAATCAACTTTTTATCAGTTAGAGACAACAATTTACTCTTAGAATATCTTATAAAAGTTAATCTAACGTTAATATGTTGTCTAAAAATTAAGTTTTAGTAAATGCCTATTGCTTGTTACCATATGGTAACGCTGGGAAGATTCGGATTAAAGCTTAACTAACAGTCATGTTGACTTAATATGAACTACGTTGCCCCAAGTGTTTATTGCTGGGCTGGAAGGTCGTTTCGTTGAAGACGGGTTCGACTGCAAACCCGAGTTAATTGCCGAGCAAGTGGATTGGGGTGCAGGGTAATGTTGTAGCTCGCCTTTTGTCGTGCTATCTCATCTTTAACGTATATAACGTTCAAATCTCTATGAATGTTGTCGTTTCGAACATACCACGGTGCCCCAGTGATAGTCCTCAAGATTTTCGATTGTGCTCGCTGGATGATATCAATATTGCTACTGCACGCGTTTCCCCATAGCTGCGAGCCGTAGGTCGACACTGGTTTTATGGTGGAATTGTAGAGTAGGACCTTGTAGTCCAAGCTGAGAGGAGATCGGTGGTTTAAAAGCCAATAAAGTTTATTTCTTTTATGACTTTTCCAATTTCGTTCGCACGGAACTGAGGTGGTTCAGGTTCGCCTGGATTATGAGGTGCACAGGAAGAAAGTTCGAATGAATTTGTTGCGGGATTTGGTTGGAATACATTACGTAGGTGAGTGGCAAATGTGTTGGCTCTGTCTATGTCGCTACTGGCCCAGCAGCCTGAGGAGTTTCTTATAGGCGTTACCGTTTCGATCGGCGCACTTAGCGTTGGGTGAGCCCTCCACAAAGGATGCTTGGTACTGGTTGGTGACAATTGCTCTATGTAGCGGCGTTGGGCATCTGTTTCTTCTTGCTTTAGAGCTTTGCTGAGTCTGCGCGAAGCATCTTTAAAGCATTGTTTGGTAGATGGCGACCGGTGGGACTGCCATTCACGTCGCAATCGTCGCTTTTCCAGAACAAGTTGTTCTATTTGAGTTTTTGTTTTAGTTTTGCGTTGATTGGTCTGCACATGCGCATGTTGTGGAGTAGAGATTTTAGCTGCTTCTACAAGTACAGATTCTAATAAATCAGCGGAGCAGTCGATGTCCGCTTCAATGTTGAATTGCGGGGTAAGATCGAGGTGAGTGCTTACGTATTTCTTGTACTTGAGCCAGTTGGTTCTGTGTGTTGTAAGTCTATTAGGATATTCCATATATTCCGGGGATTGGAGTAGATTTAATAACACGGGGGAGTGGTCGGATGACAGACCCGAAAGTGCTTCGGCGCTTATTAGATTGCGTGGGATATTTTTTGTCACAGCAAAATCTATTAAGTCTGGTTGTTTGTTAGGGTCTGCTGGCCAGTATGTAGGACTTGTTGCTTGGTCTTATGATTGCATTGTATAACTGCCTTCCCTTAGTGGTCACAAGGCGAGAGCCCCAGTGCGGGTGTTTCGCATTGTAGTCTCCTGCTGCTAAGAATCGCTGTCCCAGTGAGTTGTAGAGTTGCATGAATTGATCTTCAGAGATTGTAAAGCGGGGAGGACAGTATACAGCGGCAATAGTAAGATTATTGATGTCCGATTGTAAGGTTATGGATGTGGCTTGTAGATAGTTTTTCGCGTACCCTTTGTGGAATTGTTGTTTGATGCGGTTTCTTATTAGAATACCGGTTCCACCGTGTGCTTTTCCGTCCGGATGATCAGTGCCGTAGAATATATAGCCGTGAATTTGGAAATTATATTTGTTAGTGAGATGCGTCTCAGAAAGCAGCATTACATCAATGTGTTTGTCGTTTAGGAATTGAGTAAGTTAAAGTTTATGCCGTGAAACACCGTTGGCGTTCCACAGAGATATTCGTAGAGGCGCCATTGATTATTTTGATTGTTGAGATGCGAGCATCTGTATCAAGGTGTTTTGATTTTGCATAAGGTTTTGCATAGTTGATCTCATAAACGACATGAATTCCATCATACTTTGTTGTAGGGTGAAAATCATTGCTTCAATAGAGTTTTGTGACTGCTGCATGGGCTGCTGAGCGTTAACCATACTCAAATCTTCTTGGATTACACTAGAAGGTGCTGCTGAGGGAGATGGTTTTTGCAAGACAGATTTTAAAGCACTAGCGAAAGAAATGCCGCTGATAGTGTTTGCGGGACCAAGTGAGGACCTGCTGCTTTGGCGAAAAAGACGTCGGGTGTAGTTTGGGATGCTATAACTGCAGCTGGCAGGTGCTGATGACGCGTTGTTGGTACTCGTCGGATACGGTTTTTTAGTTCCTTGTACACTGGACAGCCTCTGTAGTTCGCTGTGTGATTTCCACCGCAGTTGCCGAACTTTTTTGTATTAGGGTCATCTTTGTTGACTGAGCAGGAGTCTGGGCCATGGGAGTCTCCACAATTTAGAGAATTTAACCTTACAACGTTTTAAGTAATTGTTGTAGCACTGAGAGTTAAGTACCAGAAAATTGGAGTTGGTAATTACATATCTGGAGAAATCGTAAGGATTTCCAGACTTTTTATATTTTTTGAATTGCTTGGATTTCACATTTTTTAAATGTGATAACTCTCTAGAGAACCAGGGGGGTCTAGTAGAACTCATAGGAGATACAAGCGGAACGCAGATATCAAATAATGAATTTAGATTAAAATAAAAAAGCTTAATGGCATTATCCAAATCAGAACATGCGTATAGTTGAGACCAATCCATACACGAAATCAAATTGTTTAGTCTATTGAAATCTGTTTTGCTAAAACACCGAATGCGCACAGCGGTATTAGATGATAATACATCTGAACGCAAAGGTAAATTAATGCATGTATTAAGAGTTAGATGGTATGGGTCTTCTGGCATAACCAATGGGTCAATCCTAGATACAATGGTATTGGTGGCGTCCAATACAAATAGCAGGTCGAGTGTCCTGTTAAAAGAATTGCAAACAGGATTAATTTGTACCAAAGATAGCTCTGAGCGACCATCAATAAAACTATTGGAGTTATTAGGAATAAGTAAATTTGAGTCACTGGAGGCGATCCATTCAACATCGGGCAGATAAAAATCAGCCAAGGCAAAGAGCAAGTCAGTATCAGAAACTAAAGATGATATATATTTAATAGCGTTAAGATGAGTATCGTATACTGTGTCATCAGACAGGGGTGGAATGTAAGAACATGTTAAATAACATAACATAATCACTGTAACTCTCTCTGTGTCCAGTCGTGTTTTTACTGTGCTCTGTGAATTTATTAGTTTTTGTGCATATTTTTTTTTTTTTTTTTTTTTTCGAATTTATTAATGAAACTTTCAGGACTGGTGAATTTGAGTTCGCTGAATCCGAAAAAAATATTCGTTTTGATCGTCCTTGTCAGGATAATCGACAGGACCATTTTTTCGACTGTTACCATATGGTAACGCTGGGAAGTACAGGGTACAGGTTTACTTAATACTACAAAATACAAATATTTTTGAAAAAATCAAATAAATACAGCTTCATTCAACAGGGGGGATCTTCCTTGATATATAGGACCAAATTTGGGTCAAATCGGTGCAGTATATCGTATGTATAACAAAACTGTCATAGGAACAAACGGGGTCAAATTCACCTTTAGTAAAGAAAACTTTTTTCTATTCTGGCATATCTCAACCAAACTCTTAGAATATGTATCTGATATGTTCCTATACATCCTGAGCAAATTTGGTTCAAATCGGACCACTATATCATATAGCTGTCATAGGAGCAATCATATTTTATGAACAAAACAGTGCGAAACGCGAATAAAATGTATGGAAAAAACCTGTACCCTGTTCTTCCCAGCGTTACTATATGGTAACACGAAAATAAAAAGCGTAAATTAACTTTAAAAAAGCGTTTTTTATTTAAAATTGATTTCATAATTAAAAAGAGCACTCTTTTGCCTTTCTAATGATGGATGCATTGCATTTAGTTCAGTACTAAAATTAGTCAAACGGTTTAAGTTTACTTGCGACGAATTGCCAAATGCCGTTTTTTTGCACAGCAGAATATAATGAGCAACTTAAAGCTCATTTTTCGATCAGCTAACTTCAAGAGATTGTTTCAATCAACTTTTTATCAGTTAGAGACAACAATTTACTCTTAGAATATCTTATAAAAGTTAATCTAACGTTAATATGTTGTCTAAAAATTAAGTTTTAGTAAATGCCTATTGCTTGTTACCATATGGTAACGCTGGGAAGATTCGGATTAAAGCTTAACTAACAGTCATGTTGACTTAATATGAACTACGTTGCCCCAAGTGTTTATTGCTGGGCTGGAAGGTCGTTTCGTTGAAGACGGGTTCGACTGCAAACCCGAGTTAATTGCCGAGCAAGTGGATTGGGGTGCAGGGTAATGTTGTAGCTCGCCTTTTGTCGTGCTATCTCATCTTTAACGTATATAACGTTCAAATCTCTATGAATGTTGTCGTTTCGAACATACCACGGTGCCCCAGTGATAGTCCTCAAGATTTTCGATTGTGCTCGCTGGATGATATCAATATTGCTACTGCACGCGTTTCCCCATAGCTGCGAGCCGTAGGTCGACACTGGTTTTATGGTGGAATTGTAGAGTAGGACCTTGTAGTCCAAGCTGAGAGGAGATCGGTGGTTTAAAAGCCAATAAAGTTTATTTCTTTTATGACTTTTCCAATTTCGTTCGCACGGAACTGAGGTGGTTCAGGTTCGCCTGGATTATGAGGTGCACAGGAAGAAAGTTCGAATGAATTTGTTGCGGGATTTGGTTGGAATACATTACGTAGGTGAGTGGCAAATGTGTTGGCTCTGTCTATGTCGCTACTGGCCCAGCAGCCTGAGGAGTTTCTTATAGGCGTTACCGTTTCGATCGGCGCACTTAGCGTTGGGTGAGCCCTCCACAAAGGATGCTTGGTACTGGTTGGTGACAATTGCTCTATGTAGCGGCGTTGGGCATCTGTTCCTTCTTGCTTTAGAGCTTTGCTGAGTCTGCGCGAAGCATCTTTAAAGCGTTGTTTGGTAGATGGCGACCGGTGGGACTGCCATTCACGTCGCAATCGTCGCTTTTCCAGAACAAGTTGTTCTATTTGAGTTTTTGTTTTAGTTTTGCGTTGATTGGTCTGCACATGCGCATGTTGTGGAGTAGAGATTTTAGCTGCTTCTACAAGTACAGATTCTAATAAATCAGCGGAGCAGTCGATGTCCGCTTCAATGTTGAATTGCGGGGTAAGATCGAGGTGAGTGCTTACGTATTTCTTGTACTTGAGCCAGTTGGTTCTGTGTGTTGTAAGTCTATTAGGATATTCCATATATTCCGGGGATTGGAGTAGATTTAATAACACGGGGGAGTGGTCGGATGACAGACCCGAAAGTGCTTCGGCGCTTATTAGATTGCGTGGGATATTTTTTGTCACAGCAAAATCTATTAAGTCTGGTTGTTTGTTAGGGTCTGCTGGCCAGTATGTAGGACTTGTTGCTTGGTCTTATGATTGCATTGTATAACTGCCTTCCCTTAGTGGTCACAAGGCGAGAGCCCCAGTGCGGGTGTTTCGCATTGTAGTCTCCTGCTGCTAAGAATCGCTGTCCCAGTGAGTTGTAGAGTTGCATGAATTGATCTTCAGAGATTGTAAAGCGGGGAGGACAGTATACAGCGGCAATAGTAAGATTATTGATGTCCGATTGTAAGGTTATGGATGTGGCTTGTAGATAGTTTTTCGCGTACCCTTTGTGGAATTGTTGTTTGATGCGGTTTCTTATTAGAATACCGGTTCCACCGTGTGCTTTTCCGTCCGGATGATCAGTGCCGTAGAATATATAGCCGTGAATTTGGAAATTATATTTGTTAGTGAGATGCGTCTCAGAAAGCAGCATTACATCAATGTGTTTGTCGTTTAGGAATTGAGTAAGTTAAAGTTTATGCCGTGAAACACCGTTGGCGTTCCACAGAGATATTCGTAGAGGCGCCATTGATTATTTTGATTGTTGAGATGCGAGCATCTGTATCAAGGTGTTTTGATTTTGCATAAGGTTTTGCATAGTTGATCTCATAAACGACATGAATTCCATCATACTTTGTTGTAGGGTGAAAATCATTGCTTCAATAGAGTTTTGTGACTGCTGCATGGGCTGCTGAGCGTTAACCATACTCAAATCTTCTTGGATTACACTAGAAGGTGCTGCTGAGGGAGATGGTTTTTGCAAGACAGATTTTAAAGCACTAGCGAAAGAAATGCCGCTGATAGTGTTTGCGGGACCAAGTGAGGACCTGGCTGCTTTGGCGAAAAAGACGTCGGGTGTAGTTTGGGATGCTATAACTGCAGCTGGCAGGTGCTGATGACGCGTTGTTGGTACTCGTCGGATACGGTTTTTTAGTTCCTTGTACACTGGACAGCCTCTGTAGTTCGCTGTGTGATTTCCACCGCAGTTGCCGAACTTTTTTGTATTAGGGTCATCTTTGTTGACTGAGCAGGAGTCTGGGCCATGGGAGTCTCCACAAGCCACACATACCGGACGCAACATGCAATACGACCTGGTATGCCCATATTCCTGGCAGTTCGAGCATTGAACTGGGCCGTTCCGTTTGTGTGGTTCCTCAACAGTGATCCGGCGATGCAACAGGAGCTGTATCTTGTAGATCGGGTGCACTTCATTTTTCTTTGGAGCTTTACTGTCTGGCTCCAGCTCAACTTTGAAGAGAGGTTGCGGTATTTTATTTTTGTTTATTATATTTGTGACTCTCTTAGCGAGAAAGCCCTATTCTTTTAACGCACTTGAGATCTCGGAAGGGGGGACATCCGGTTCAATACCTTTAAGTACCACCTGCAGGCCTTTGCTGCTTTTTAGTTGGTAAGTGTAGAAGCTTTTTTTAGCTTCATTTAGATAACGGGAGATTTTACGGAAATGCTCCTCGTCTTTTGTTTGGAGCTTTATTTCGTGAATATTCCCTTTTATTAGGGGAATGACATGAAAATTGTTGTTTCCAATGAGATCAACAATCTTGTTCACCAGTGCGTTGGATATCTTCTCCCTAATGTATATAGGTGGGGGCTTAAGTTTCTTTGGTCCATGTCCAGCTTCGGTAGGTTGTTCGTTGACAGTATCAGCCAGCGGCGCAAACCTATTGTTGGTGTTTATTGGGTCCCCAGCAGTTTGGTTTAAGTCACCGCGGTTTATTTTTGTTTTATTTCCCAGTATTTTTTGTGGGCTTAGTTTTCGCTTGGGTACTATTTGAACGTAGCGATCCATTCCGGTCTGCCTAGCCGGAACCGTTGGTTTTGACGCTGCGCTTGCATTCGAAGCTGTAGTTGAGAAAGATTGTGCTTGGTCAGCAGAAGATGGTACGACGACTGTTGACACAGTTAAAGTTGTTGTTGCTGTAGCGTCAGCTGCAGCGGCTTGTGAGGGCAAATTTGGTGGTGATAGTGGTTTTGTGCATATTAACAACTAAGTAATCAAATATATGTGTGTGATTGTGTTACCCATTTGATTGGTGTTTTATCTATACATTTTTAATACTTTTTCAGTGTTTTATTTAACTAAAAACATATTAAATCATCCAATTTTATGTGTGCATCAATGTGTGCATATATATTTGTTTTTGTTTATTTTTTTCTTCTTTCTCTCTACTTGATCAGCTGCTAAGTGCATTGTTTTTGTTTGAGAACTTAACATTCTGTTAAAGTGCTCTCTCGCTCTCAGTGTGCTCAGTTGCGGTCTCACATAAAACGTCTTAAACATTGCTAGCGCAATCGCATTGTTTTTGCTTGTGCGTTAACCCTTTCAGTTAGCTAGCTCTCTCACTCTATCTTTGTGTTGCTTTGTGTTTACATTCTGCATTAAAGCGGCGGTTTGAAACAAAGCATTGTTTTTGTTGCTTTCTGTGATTTTATTTTGCATTGGCATTTCGATTTGCATTCCCTTGTAAACTTTTGAATCGACTAGAGAATACCCTATATTACTATGCCATCAGATTTAGTCTGTTCTTTTTTAACAAGTGTCATGTTACTGATTCCAGTCAAGAGTTTACTTCTTGCTACTTCCGTCACCGAACTTTTTATTTAAAGAGTGTTGGTTTAAATATTACAATCAAAAATTGTCTTGAGAAAAACGTTGGCTTGAGATGGCGTTGTGAAACTTGCCGGGACATTGAGGTGCAAGTTCGCATATATATGGAGCGAACCAGAGCAAGCTTTAAGGACTTATCAAAGCTTTTTCATAAAGCTAATGTCGTTTTTTCGGATATGGAGAACTTGTTCAGTAATTCGTCATAATTGAATGAGCAACCTAAACCGAAAAAGAGTAGTTCGAGCCGTGCTTCGCGCCATGCGCAGACTTCTTTTTCGATCCCGCAAGCAGATCTGGTTCTGCAATCAAATTCAAATACTAATACCACATCTTAGTCAACCAATTTATTACCTCAGCATGCTAGGACCCACCATAACCCACATGTTAGTGAAACTTGAGCCTCACAATTTACATCTATATCCAATAGTGTAAATCTTAATGTCACGCCAGTCGGTACGGCAGCCAATCCACTGACTACCGTACCGCCTCGCGTGTCAAGTCCCCTCCAAGGCATTCATCCTCCGAAACCTATGAGAAATGTTTTTATCTCTAGGCTTTCTAAAGATCAGTCTTCGTATGATGTTAAGGCTTATGTCCAAAATAAAATACAAGATATAATTTTAATTACCCAAGGGAAATATCGTCATTTAAAATATAATGCTCAGAAAGTGTTTTTGGTAATATTTGTCAACCAGAGTTGTTCCTAATTAACTACTTATTCAATGAAATCGTCATTTCACTAGCATTAAAAAACGTAGTTCTAATGAAATTTCATTTCACTAGAATTAAACAAGCGTTAAAGGCTATAGTCGAGATCCCGACCATATGAAAATACTTGTTTTGATCTGAAAACTTTAATTCGCCATAATTGTCGTTCTACATGTCCGATCTTAATGCAATTCAGTAGGATAATAGATAATGCTAATACATAACGCTAATAATCACAAAAAACGTACTATCTTAAAAACTGTGGGTGTGGTGGTTTTTCGCGATTTGCGGGGGCAGAGGGGGGCGTGGATTAAATTTGAAACAAACTTGTTCTGCGTTAGATATATATAAATCTGTGTGCCAAATTTGGTTACTCTATCTTTTTTAGTCTCTGAGATTTATTTGTTCAGACGGTTTTTCGCTATTTGCGGGGGCGGAGGGGGGCGTGGCTTGAATTTGAAACAAACTTGATCTGCGTGGGGTATATAAAAGTCTTTTAGTGAAAGTTTGGCATCTCTATCTGTTATGGTCTCTAAGATCTAGGCGCTCACACGGACGGACAGACGGACAGACACTCATGGCTATATCGACTCGGCTATTGATGCTGATCAAGAATATATATACTTTATGGGGTCAGAGATGCAACCTTCTGCCTGTTACGCACATTCCAACGAACACAATATACCCTTATACTTATTTTTTTTAAGTAACGGGTATAAAAAATAGTGCTAATGAAATATTATTTCACTAGCATTGAAAAAAGTACACAGAAAAAAAAATCCATTCTAAAAATCAAGCTTAAAAAACTTGAATTTTTATACCCTGAGCCCATTAAAAATGGGCAAAAAAGGGTATAATGCATTTGGCAGAATGTATGTAACAGGCAGAAGGGGGCGTGGCAGACCCCCAAAAGTATATATATTCTTGATCAGGAACAACAGCCGAGTCGATTGAGACATGTCTGTCCGTCTGTCTGTCTGTCCGTCCGTCTGTATGAACACCTAGATCTCAGAGACTATAAGAGCTAGAGACACCAAACTTGGTATGTAGGTTCTTCTATATTGCAAGCAGATCAAGTTTGTTTCAAAATTTGGCCACGCCCCCTTTGTCGCCCACAAATCGAAAAACAAAATTTCATATGCAAATTATAAGAACAATTTCAAAGCTAGGGACACCAAACTTAGTATGTAGAGTCGTCTATATTGCAGGTATATCAAGTTTGTTTCTTTTTTGGATCGGACCACTATATCATATAGCTGCCATAGGACCGATCGGGCGAAAAATAAAGTCTTAGTATGAAAAACTTTTTTTTTTTATGAGATATTTCAACAAAACTAATACAGTATGCATATAACTTGGTTTTATATATCCTGTCCGAAGTTGGCTTACATCGGACCACTATATCATATAGCTTCCATAGTACCGATCGGGCGAAAATCAAGTCTTAGTATGAAAAACTTTTTTGTTTTATGAGATATCTTAACAAAACTTTTACAGTATGCATATAACTTGGCTTTATATATCCTGTCCGAAGTTGGTTCAAATCGGACAACTATCTCATATAGCTGTCATTGGAAAAAGTAGTCGAAAATGTATTACAACGCTCTGCAACAGCATCAAGCGGCCAAATTATTTTTGAATTTTTGTAGTCTTTTCTATTTCCATAGTACGTACGGGGTCTCCGACAGTCGAGTATGCTCGACTGTAGCACCGCGAGCGCAGCGAGCAGGGGGCGGAGCTCCCTAGTTTTTTTTAATTTGGAGTTGGTCCGTGCTAATAAACTTTTACCATAATATTTTATTAATATTGACGATAACATTTTATTAATATTGATAATATTATTTTATTATTAATGTTAATAATATTAATGTATTACTGATGTTGTTGATATATGAATTTCCTGTGACCTGAGTAAGCCGTCTGATACTCTGCGGATCTAAAACCATGGCAGGCAGGTAACGCTTGTTGTTCGTCGTCATTAAATTGGCCGTGTAGGCCAGAAAAATTTAGTTTTCTAACTGCATACTCCGCCGCCGCCGCCGATAAATTCGACGGCTTATTCGCAGCCGGTTTTCTCTGCCGCCGCTAACACAATCGGCGTAAACTTCCAATTGGAACCATTGGATGGAAATGAACTTTAAATATTAAAATTATTTTTGTTATTGACAGAAACTGCAGTTGAAGTGCCTTATCTTGCACATATTTTTGCTACTTTTATTGTTTTCTTACATACAAACACGTTGATGTGATCGGATTTTAGAATCAACAAATTTGAGTGTCCGAAATATCAGGTTGTCCTAATAGAAGTAAATTCAAGTATAATATTAGAAGTGCTCCTCTTTTTCACATTTCAATTTCGCGAGCGAAGTGAGCCGGGGGTTGGTGAGCGCAGCTGTATGAGTGATATTTCTGAACCCGAATCAATTAAGAATTTTGTGTTTGAAGAACGGTCAAAAATCAGGAGACGAAGCTCCTTGTTGAGGCGAGCGAGTTGGTCTCTGCTGGCACTAGTCGCCTGTACAGCTGACAGCTTCTTTAGTTCTCTGTGGCGAGACCCAAGCACATGGCTCGACACAACGGCGGGCATTAACATCGAACCTCTTGTGATAAAAAAAAAAAAAAGACTGATGGTTGTGTGGACACAGATTGTGATTTTTGTCGACTTCTCAATGTTTTTCGATGATTGTTTTTGTAAAAATGTTTTTCTAAAGAGGATAATCTCAATCCACGAGTTTTTAAATTAAATGTTCTGCCTCATAAGCTATGCACAAGTTTCCAATCGGGCTCATGTCGATAGTCATCGAAAGCAACACTTTAAATTTGACATTCGATATAAAAATGTAAGCAAAATGCTTTGCAAAACAAAAACAATGGGGGCATTCAACAGGTAATTCAATCATGATACCTGATCACTACTTTTTGCATTCAGCAGGTAATTTCCGAAAATCAAAAATACCAAATTTTGGTATCGGTATCACAAAAAATTTATCATACAAATAGTGTGATACTGATACTTTTCGACAAACAGCTGTTTTCGTGTTGGCATTCTGTGTTTGTGTTTTTTGTATTGAATAAATATATCTAATAAAATTATTCAAAACCTGCTTAATGAATCTTTTTACATAATGAAAATCAGATAAACGCGTTAGTATTACGAATTGTAAAATCCAGTCAGAGTCGGTATAGAAGCACCTAAAGAAGTTGAAAGGGAAGCGCGTTCGGTCCCAACAGTATTTTTAAAAAACAATTCCATCCTACGCATCTTATCAATTTGGGGAGCATTTCCGTAGGTACGTTAGGTACGACAGCAATTAATCTTGTTCAGTTTTATATCGCTCACCTGGCTCGCTTCGCTCGCTGCTTTGTAACGCAATTTAAAATTTCTCCTTTTATTTTCCCATTTTTTACTATCATTTAATTTATGTCATTGGAATGCAGTCTGATTTACACTGGATATGATTATGATTGATTTTTAAGTTATATTCTATTTAGCTCTGGATCTTCCTGGATCCCGTACGCCGATGAAGACTTTTTTTGTATCTGACCTCTATATTATAAAGCTGTCAAGTCGCTTTCGTGGAGCTGTTATAGGGCTGTTACGCTGTAATGCCGCTGTTTATGAGAGGAAAAAAATGCAGCAGCAAACGTCACATGCTTGACGGCTATGATCTATAGTCTAAATCTATGATTTTGTATGTTAAACATCTGACACAATATACATTTTACTGGTTTTATACATCCTGAGCAGATTTGATTTAAATCGGACTACTGTATTATAAAGTTGCAATAGTAATAATCGCTCCTAATTCAAGATTTTTTATTCAAAATTTGTATACCCGAATGTATGTATCTTAACCAAACTTACAGAATATTCATTAAGTTTTTTCTTATATCTCCAGATCAAACTTATTTCAAATCTGTTCCCTATATCATATAGGTGCTATAGGAACAATCGGTTCAAATTCAACTTTTAGTAAAAAATATCAGAATACACCGTGATGGACTGTAGCCGAACTTCACTGCCATCAAGGGACCCCCGATTTTTATGTATTTGTGTATGTGTGTGGGAGTGTGTGTATGTGTCAGTCTGTCTGTCCGTCTATTTTAACGCTTCGATCTTTCAGAATATAAGAGATTTCAAATTTGGTATGTACATTCCTTGATACCGTACGCATATCGAGATTTTCTAATATCATAATGAATATTTTGTAGGATTAGCTTCTTATTTTTTTATATTTCTTAACAAATCTGACAAAATTTTAATTTTTGGTTGTTTTATACATCCTGACCAGATTTTATTTTATTTAAAATGGGTCGTAGCTACCCAGTAAGACTTTTCTCCTACCGAAAGCTACTTCAAACAACACCGCAATTAATGTGAGAGCAGTTGATAAACCTGAAGTTTTCCATCCGCTATAATACAGGGGTGATATGCTGAAAGAAGGGTGTTTTTGCAAGATAGTTTGGCAGGGCTTCTGTAATGGCTCTGTTAACGCCCATTTCCCTTTCCAACGCCCATGTCCAAAAACAACGTTGCTGGAGGCCTTCTTGTAAAAGGCAGTAGAGCAGGCCTGCGGCGTTCGCTTCGAAAAAAATGCATCCAGAAGGCATTGCTCTGGAAGTTTTTTTTGAATGCATTACAATGCAAGGTAGTAGGTAGTAGAAAGGCAGGAATGCGGCGTTCGCTGCGAGAACGTTCATTAAAACACAATAATTATTGAAAATGCATATATTTATTCAAACAAACGAGGTATATAAATAATTACATAATGAAAATAATAATAATAACTATGAATAGTACATATTCAATCGTTTTCGTCTTCCATAGTGTGTTGTCATGTCTTGGTTTGGTTTTGCGTGTACATACACACTTTATGAAATGAAAAGAAAAAAAATTCCATTATGAATTAAACACAGTATTAAATAAAATAGTTTCTACTCGTACTTACATATTAATATAAAGTCGAACCACGCATTTTTATGTATTAATATATATAAATCTTATATTTGACGGCTCCTAAATAAATAAATAAGAAATATAAAGAAATATTAGAATTTATTTTATAACAAATTAATACAAAGTATATATGCAAAAGGAATCCAATATATTTTAAAACTTTCGTGATGTACAAATAATAATTTTCCAAGTTTTTTTCACATTTCACAATGACTTTGCAAACGCGTGTGTACTAGACGGCAGCTTCTTCTTTTTTGAGATTGACGATCGGACGATCGTCAAGAAAATATCAAAAGAGACAAAAAGAAAAAACGGTAAAAATCGCGCTATTTATGCTTTGCCCGCTCTTTCGTGGTAGTTAACAGAGTTTTTGTCTCTCTTTGCGAAGGCGAGGGTGTAACCAAAATACATAGCAGAGCAGCGAACTTTTTAATAGCCCTGGCATTTAGCCTTTCAAATTCAGCAAATGTAACGTACTCCTATTGTAAGGCTGTTTTGAGCTCTTTCAGCACCCTGTCAAGCAATGTATTACTCACTTCACATGAATTGGAAATCTTACCAGAAGGGATTGCTTGGCGGACCACGTTGCTCCGGGTTTAATTGGGTATGTGTGTGTTTATGATTGTATGTGTGTGTTTTTTTTTTTTTTAATTCTTTATTGATAGTATATACAGTTACAAAATAATATATTAAGGGGACCAGGTTAGCTTGCCTTTGTGGTACGGCCGCGAAGCATTGCGTCACAAAGGTAAAAGCGTCACCTAGGCCAGCGCTCTTCTTTCGCGTTCAGCAGCGCGTAGCGCTACTAAAATCGACGCAGCGAAATTGCTTATCGCGTCCCAGTGCTCCTGCGAGTTTAGCATAAGTGCGACCAAGTTATCCACTGAGATTGCACAGCCCAAGACGCTTTCAAGCAGGACTCTATGGGTTCTAAATCTATCACATACGAAGAAGGTGTGCTCGGCGTTTTCCTGAATGTGAAGACCACATGATGGGCAACCCGCACAGGAGTCATGCCCGAACCGATGGAGATAGCTCCTGAAGCAACCGTGGCCGGTCAGGAGCTGGGTCAAGTAGAAGTTGACCTGACCGTGCTTCCTGTTGATCCAGTCTTCAATGTTAGGGATAAGACGGTGTGTCCAGCGTCCTTTTGGCGATGCATCCCATCGACGTTGCCACTTCATTAGGGTCTGTTGCTTGCATGTAGAGCGCACGTCTTGCTTAAGCGCTGGCGAAAGACTTCTACCATGAGTCTCCCGGTAGAAGGAGGCCCTCTCATCCGCAATATATTCAATAGGTGCCACTCCCGAGATTACGTAGGCTGCCTCATCTGACACGGTTCTGAATGCACAGATAATACGTAGTGCAGAGAGGCGGTGGGTTGCTGTCAAGCTGCGCGAATAGCTCGGCGTTCGGAGAGCATTAACCCAGACTGGTGCCGCATACAGCATTACCGACCTAGTGACGCTAGTCAGGAGATTTCTTCGCCATTGCTTGGGGCCCCGGGTATTCAACATGAGCCTTGAGAGGGCGCAGTTGACGGACGCTGCCTTGGAGCTGATGTAGGCCAAGTGTTCGCGGAAGCACAGCCTTGTGTCTATCATCACACCCAGGTATTTTACCGCTCTCTTCGATTGTACAGCCGTACCCGCAACAAGGATATTGGCCGTCTCAACTTTCTTGCGGCTGCTCATCAAAACTGCCTCCGTTTTGTGCGGTGCAAGCTCAAGGCCCGCAAGTGCCAGCCAGCTTTGAATAAGTTCAATCGTCTGGTTGCAGATCGCCTCGACTACCGGCAGCTCCTTTGCCACTATAAGGACTGCTACGTCGTCGGCGAAGCCTATAACGTGGACTCCGTCGAGGAGCCTGAGACGCAAAATACCGTCATACATTGCATTCCAGAGCAACGGTCCCAGCACTGATCCCTGCGGGACTCCTCCAGACACCGTGTACTGCTCCGTACCGTCGGGTGTGTCGAACATATGCACCCTCCTCTCAAAATAGCTCTGCACGATGCGTAGCAGGTACTCCGGTATGTGGAAGGACGCCAATGCCCGAAGGATGCAACTCCACCTCGCCGTATTAAACGCATTCCGAATGTCTAAGGTGACCATCAAACAATACTTCTTGGCGCCTCCCTTCCATCGAGTACCAGATATTGCGTTCGAAGCGATGTCCACGACCCTTTGAATGGCGTCAACAGTGGATCTGGCCTTGCGGAACCCATACTGCTGAGGTGAGAGATCACCCGCATCCGCGATGGCTTTCTCCAGACGCGAGCATACCACCTTCTCGAGTAGCTTTCCCGCCGTGTCGATGAGGCAAATCGGTCTATACGAAGACGCGACACCTAGCGGCTTACCAGGTTTAGGGATAAGAACAAGTTTCTGCGCCTTCCACCTGTCTGGAAAAACGCCTTCACGCAGACACTTGTTGAACAGGTCCACAAAGATATCTGGACGAAGAGAAAGCGCTAGCTTAAGGGCGCTGTTGGGGATTGAATCCGGCCCCGGCGCTTTGCTTGATTTCGCGCTCCTGGCTGTAGTGATGATTTCATCAGAAGTGACTTCTACAATGGTCACATTGCTGTTGGGCTCAGGAAAGATTGAGACACCGTCATTGCCATCCTCTATACGCGGGAATAGCTCTGCCACAATAGCTCTAACCTGTTCAGCGTCCGAGGGCGGAGCCTGCCTAGACGCGCTCAGCCTTTTGGCTACAATTTTGTAAGCCCTACCCCACGGGTCGCGCTCGGCAGAATCGCAGAGATCCAGAAAGCATTTGCGCTTGCTTTCCCTTATGGCCGTTTTGAGAGCACGCCTACAAGCCCGGAACGTATTTTGCCACTGCATGAAGTCGCCTCTCCCACGAGAACGCTGGTAGCGGCGACGTGCGTGATTGCATCCGCGGCGAAGTTCAGCAATGCTCTCGTTCCACCAGTACACGGGCAAATGGTGCCGCCCATAGTGCTTCCTTTGGACCATGGTGGCATTGCAAACCGACTCCAGATGATCCATAACTATGTTTGCCATGCACTCCGCTGGCCCTTCTGCTGTGAGATTAGTCATCTGATCCGAGAAAAGCTGCATGTTGAGGTTGTCTTCGCGATAGCGCTTCCATCTTGGTGCCGGTTGCTGGCTAGTAGCTGTCTGCTGCCCGATAGTGCACAGGATTGCCATGTGATCGCTCGCTGTGTACGCATTGCTGATTCTCCAGCTCGATGCATTAAACAGAGAGCTGCTGACAAATGTGAGGTCCACTATCGAGCCGGCTCCTGCTCTGCTAAACGTATGCTGTACACCATGATTAAGGAGCGTGAGGTCCAGTGATGCAACAGACTCCAGAACGACTCTGCCTCTCTCATTGGTTGTGACGCTGCCCCACTCTTCGGCCCACGCGTTGAAGTCGCCCCCGATGGCCACTGGGTGTCGACCCCTGGCATCAGCCACCAATGTGTCGAGGATGCTGGTGAACTCTGAGAGGGACAGGCTAGGAGCGAGGTAGACGCTGTACAACCAGTATCCACCAACTTTGGCGCGTACAAATCCAGTCTCCGATCTTGTCTCCGTGAGTTGCCCTGGTAAATCGCCGCATAACCATAGTGCTGCCCTTTTGGTGACATCTAGGGCACATTCAGAGGAACCATGAGTCCTAAATGGTTCACTAAGAACGGCAACGTCTATCGACTCTGTATGTGTGTGTATGTGTATGTATGTGTGTATGAGTGTACGTATGTATGTGTGTTTATTTTATTTTTTTTTTTTTTTAAATTCAGTTTATTGATGTTACAAAAAATGGTATTGTAAGCCCTCTGCCGGGTTATGTGGAACTACCGTAAGGCATTGCTTCGCATGGCCCAGATGTACTAGAGATCTAGTTCACTATTCTTCTCGTCTGAGCCTCTCCAGGCGTCGGAGCTCCGTCATCACTTTAGCTGAGAAATTAGCCGCTGCTTTCCATATTGTCTCACTCTTTAGCATATTTCCGACGTAGTTGGCCAGGCTGATAGACTCTCCGCACAACGTCTCTAATTCCTCGCGATTCTCCTGGAATCGGGAATAGTGCAGAAGAACATGTTCTGCATTTTCCACAGTACTCTTACATTGCGGCCACACTGGGGAGTTTACGTGTCCTCGACTATGAAGATAATCTCTAAAGCAACCGTGTCCGCTGAGTATTTGGGTCAGGTAGTAATTTACTTCGCCGTGACATCGGGAAAGCCACTTTTTGATGTCCGGAATTAGTTTGTGGGTCCATCGCCCTTTGCAACTGTTGCTCCATCTGTCCTGCCATTCCGAAATACTGTTCGTCCTTACTTCAGCTCGCAGTGCAGTTATATGTCCGTTTGTGCCTATGTTCGGTTCTTCGAACAGCCGTTTGCGTTCTGCTGCCAGTAAATCCTGGGGGAGTATACCGGCCAGTACCAGAGCAGCATCACCCGAAATTGTACGCAAGCCACTGCATACCCTCAGTGCGCTGATCCTGTATGTGGACACGAGCTGACGGCTATCAGTCAGAATTTGCAAAGAGTTTGCCCATATTGGACACCCGTATAACATTATTGATGTTACGACTCCATGCAGTAATAATCTGCGATTTTGTTTTGGACCACGGGTGTTCAGCATGAGGCGAGATAAAGCCATACACGCCTTCTTCGCCTTCTCCGCTACGAATGTGAGGTGCTCTTTGAAGCACAGTCTTGTATCAATTTGTATCCCAAGATATGTGATGTGGCAATTCGAGTAGATGGTAGTGGTGGCTTCTCTGATGGTTGCCGTCTCCACAATTTTACAGCTGCTGATGAGGACTGCTTCCGTCTTGTGCTCGGCCATAGAAAGCCCCATAGATGTGAGCCATGACTGTGCCAAGGCTATGGTATCGTTACATATAGCTTCGACCTCGAGTAGGTGTTTAGCAACTCCGATGACAGCAATGTCGTCTGCAAATCCAACGATTTTTACCCCTGGTGGAACACGAAGCCGCAAGATACCGTCGTACATGCAGTACCATAACAGAGGTCCAAGCACTGATCCTTGCGGTACTCCTCCCGTGACCTCATAATTAAGTGTGTCGTAATGCAGCCATCGGTTTGACAGCCATCGGTTTCGAGTGAGGTAGAGTGGAACCCCAAATTGCTCCAAGGCGTCCAAGATGCATGGCCATCTCGCAGAGTTGAATGCATTTTTTACGTCTAATGTAACCATAAGGCAATAGTTCTTATCACCTCCCCTCCATCGTGTGCCGGGTATCGCATCTTTCGCAATGCCTGTCACCGTAGTCAATGCATCTATCGTTGATAGTCCTTTTCTGAAGCCGTATTGAAGATCAGAGATGCAATTTCCTGCCTCCAGAGCTGCAGATTCGGTCGCATATTACTCTCTCCAATAATTTTCCCAGCGTATCTCGGAGGCAAATTGGCCTGTAAGAAGAAGGCTCTCCCAGTGGTTTGCCTGGTTTGGGCAACAGAACTAATCGCTGGTGCTTCCATAAATTAGGAAACACAACTTCCAATGGGCACTGGGTGAAAGTAGCAGCAAAGGATTCTGGGAACTCTTGGACGGCTAGCTTCAGTGCCTTCTTAGGATCTCATCCGAATCTGGGGCGGATTTGGATTTCAAACGTTTCCTGGCTGCACCAACTTCTGCGGCAGTGACGCTGGGAATTAACTCCAACCGCTCCCTTGCCACGTCATTAACGACTGGAGTAGAAGCTTGCTACGGGAACAAGGTACTCACAATGATCGAGAGCTTCAACGAGCTCAGTGGCTCCTCTGACTTGAATGCATTCAGCTTCTTCATGACTATTTTTTATGGCCTTCCCCATATCTCGTGCCTGGCCTCTTCCAGCAGTTCATTTAAGCAGCTCTGTTTGCTTTCTCTGATTGCAACTTTAAATTTTCTTCGTTTTGTAACGAAAATCAGCCGCAGTGTTTCTCTGTTCTCTGGGTTCCTGTTGCGGGTGTAAATTCTTCTCGCTTGGATGCATTCTGCTCGTATACTCGCAATGTCTTCTGTCCACCAGTAGACTGGTACATGATGCCGAGTGAAGATTCCCTTTCGAGGCATGCTCGCATCACAGGCATCTTTTAGCCACGTTGTGGTCGACTGGGCCATATCCTCTGCATTTCCTGGGTCGGGTGCTAAGTACAGAGCTGCAGTGAACGCTGTTGCGTCCATTTGGCCGACTTTATATTGCCTTCGCTGTGCCCTTTCAAATATTTGCCTGCGGTGACATCCAATCGAGCATATAAGTGCTTTATGGTCACTGGCAGTGTAGATTTCACTTATACACCAAGTGGTGGATGGAAAGAGAGATTCGATGACGAAAGTCAGGTCAATCACTGCCAGGCAATGTTGGGCTGCGATCTCTGATGTCAGAGGATAGTTCGTCCATGGCCCTTTCAAACTCTTGCATGTTGAGACTGGGTAGCATGTAGCAACTATAGATCCATACATTTCTGATTTTGGCTCGAATAAAACAGTTTAAGGCTTGCGTCTCAGATTGCTGGATAGGTGAGCTACCACAACACCAGATTGTAGCTTTTTCCGAGAGATCGCATGTCCAGTGGTTGCCCAGTTTTCTTCGGTATGGCTCGCCAACGCTACGTCTATTTTTTTATCACGCGCAGATTGTGTGAGTTAATCGTGTGCAGCCTCACAGTGGTTTAGATTGACTTGTAAAAATTTAATTTTTACGGTGATGTGCGCCACTGTTGGTAGTCCTTGGACAGTGTGCACTGCCCGCTATATGATTCGAGCTCTTGTCGAGCCCGATGTTTTCGCGTATTTGCTGAATGTATGTGTGTATGCTTTTTTTTTAATTCTTTATTGTTTACAACTAGATATAAGAAGTATTAGCTAATAATTTAATTATATTATAAGTGGGAAAGGTAACATAAGAAGTTACTGTCCCTGCGGAACGGCCGCGAAGCATTGATTCGCAGGGACCATAATTCCATCCAGAAGTTTGCATCCATCGATCATCGTCTCGACCAAGTTGCTGGGTGTCTGTTGATGACCCGCCAATCGCCAGAGCTCGTCTCTCTGCCGATTAAATTGCCTACAGACGAAAATTATGTGCTCTGCCTCTTCCAGCACGTCGCCGCATGACCTGCAATGTGGAGTGCTTTCGTGACCTACTCTGTGCAGGTATCGTCTAAAACATCCGTGCCCGCTGAGGAGTTGCGTAACGTAATAGTTTACGGAACCGTGCATCCTGTTTATCCAGCGGCCAACATCTGGAATAAGGCTATAAGTCCACCGTCCGGTCACAGAAGTATCCCAGCGACTCTGCCATTTTCTGAGACTTTCTTCTCTCGCAAGTCTTCGCGCAGCCTCTTTGTTGACGCCTGATCTATACGCTTCATCATGGCTTTCTCCTCAGCTACCAAAAGGTCGATAGGGACAACTCCCGCGATGACCAGCGCAGCCTCATCCGAAATGGTGCGGAATCCAGAACATAAATAGATCTTATGCCCCTGGCCCATTGGGGCCCCATTTGGGCCCGGCGGTGTTCATCAATATTCAGAACAGTGCTCGGCTTGTGTTTGCGGCTTTCTCCTGCACGTGGAGATGGTGCTTCCGGAAGCAAAGCTGGGTGTCGATCATAACTCCGAGGTACCGAATGGCACGCTTTGACGCTATGATTTGACCTACCACTTGGCATGGCTTCCCACGTTGCACATGGCTTTTACAGCATTTAGGTGCTTTCCTACAACAGAGAGCGCCACATCATCGGAGTAGCACGTTATCTGACAGTTGCTGGGTAGGATCAGCTTCATAACTCCGTTATAAACAATGTTCCAGAGCAAGGGGCCCATCACAGATCAGGAACATCCAGTTGTCTCAGTGAGCAAATGATGCAATTCCACTTCACTGATTTGAAGGCATTTTTAATGTCAATCGTAACAATCAGGCAATAATCCTTCCTTCCGCCTTTCCATCTGGTTCCCACGACGGCCTCAGATGCGATCCTGACTACCTTGCTAATATCGTCCACCGTTGATAGGCCTGATAGGACGATCATCCTGTAAGCTCTTCCCCATAGGTCTTGCTCGGTTAAATCACAGAGTTGCAGAAAACACTCCCGTTTACTCGTCTTGATCGCTTTCTTTAGTGCTTTCGTGGCAGCGCAATACTGCTGCGCTGTGCCTTCAACTTCCAAATTTCTCATCGTCTCCATGAAGTCTGGTACCCGAAGAGTTTCAGCTTGATACTCCAGTCGTCTCGTGCGACGTATTAAAAGTTGGCTATTTCTTTCACCTAACGAGAACACCAAAGCCTCGTGATCGCTGTGTAGTGGTTACACAGGTGCCAGGATGAGTGTCGATAATCGATCCAGCGCCTCCTCTGTTGAAGGTGTTGGCGGTGCCTTGATTCAAAAGAACTACGTCAAGTGCCGCAAATGCTTCAGGAAGTGCTTGACCTTTTGAGATGGCCTGGGATGTCGCACATTTGACTTTCCTTTGACTGTGGTCCACTCCTATGCTGGGGAGCACGTTTCTCAGTGGCCAGAGCAGTTGACTGCTGAGACGGCTCCGCCAAGCCTGTAGAAGATCGTCCATGACCTTTCCTGCGCTTTGGGGTGTTCCTCTCTAATCTCTCCTGTTGCCGTTTTCTTCCTTTTCTTTTTTTGATCTTTTCCACGATGATAAGGTTTAAAGTTGCGTAATGCTGAATTTTGGAGCCTCAAAACTTGCTGCGCTATCTCCTTCATGTCCTTGTTGAGACAACTCAGTCGCCATTTCGAAGAGTGTCTTGAAAATGCTCCAAAGATCGCCAGTGACATCAACACCGAGAGTGTTCTTCTCCACTGAGGCTGCAACAAAGTCAAATGGATTGACTGGGAGCACTGCTGGAGCTGAAACGGGCAGCATCGTCTCCTGTACTGGATTTAAAGGAACATTCAAGCCGGTGTCAGAAACTGTTTCTTCATCATCGATATCTTCACCAGTGTTCCAGTGTTGTATCCACTAGTAATAGAAATAATAAGGGCCTTGGCAAAACTTAATCCAAAACGACAGCTTTAATAACAAATTCTAGTTAGTAGAATTGTCAAATATGTATATTCCTTTCGAAATTCCAAAATTGGCGCGCAATTTCAAACCATAAAACAAATTAAGAATGACATCCAAGTCATAAATTATATATTTGGAGAGAAAACTGCAGTTTGGAATACGATTCACCAATAATCTGCTCAGTTTTGAATTTGGCGCGCAGTTTATGACCGGCTGGCAGCGCTAGCAGCGGCAAACGGTCTGGCAGCACCAAATTGAGCGACAGGAGTCTGGCAACGTCTCATGCATGAAGTAACTCTGCGCGATCAGCTGATCAGTCAACGCCGGTCGCAACAAAATAAGCAAACAAACGTGAGTGTTTTGTTTTTGGGGACACTATCACTATTACTAGTGAAAGGCGCCAAAAAACAGGGTTTAACTCCTCGTCCTGCGTGACGCGATGGAGAAAAGGACACCGCAGCCTGGGTAGACGTCCGCGGGACCAGATACCATCCACGGTAAGTACCGGCACAATATGAAACTTCAATATACAGATTCTTTCCTGTTTGCAGGTGTGGCACGCGATTTTCAGTACAAAATGTTGCACCAAAGAAATAAACACGGCCGCACTTGACGAAAAAAAACTTTTATGTGTGTATGAGTGTACGTATGTATGTGTGTGTGACGTTTGAGCCCCACGAATATCAGTCAGTCAGTCAGTCATCTGTCATTCAGTCAGGACAAACAGTTTTATATATATAGATAACATATTACAATAATTGTATGCACGCTGCTAGGTTTGGCAGAAAAGTTGGATATTTGGCGTGCAAAAGCGAATCTGTGTTTGTTTAAGAAATTGCAAAAATTAAAAAAGTTTTTCAAATTAAAGGTTTAGTTGAAGCCTACGGTTATATGGCAGCTGTATTATATAGTCATCCGAGTTAGTTCAAATTTAAACAGGGTGTAAAATTAAGTAAAAAAGACATATTCTGTGAGTTTGGTTGAGACAGCTCAAAAAACAAAAATGATTCCTAAAAGTTAATTGTAGGTACAATTGTAGGTATATCAGATTCGACCAGATCGAGTTATATACCGATCGAAAGGCTTAGTTCTAACTAACAAAATGGCATACTAGAACTTTTTCTAACTCAACTGGTTCATGAGATACGGGGGTGTAAGTGGGAGGGGACAAATTTATACGATCGCAGCTAATGGGGCCTTTTGGTAAAATTTTTAATTTTTCAAAAATTTAAATAAAAAATACGCGTTGATTGATACGTCGATCAGTTCTAGTTCAAAAGATATTAAATTTGAAGTTTTTAGTGGACTTCTCAAAATGTAATGAGAAGTCAGTTTATTTGTTTGTATCAACGCGCTAAAAAAGCTTAAATATAATGATAGGGATTTATTCCTTTTTAAAAGTTTAGAAATGTTTGTTCTTCGACTTTTTGAATTTCCCACTAATTTAGCGGATAAACGCTATTTCCCGCTAAGATTAAAGCCCCCGTAGTTTCCAAACCGTAAAAGCTACAGATATGTTGGAAAGGTATTCTAAAAGGTGTACCTTTCAATTTTATCTCTAAAGCACTCAGGTAAAAATTTACAGGTGAAATAAGGTTTTTAAGCTTACTTTTTGGCAAATTATGACAAAACGGCTCTAACGATTATTTAAAAAAAAAATTGAAATTCGGCGCTGCGCAAAAATTAATTTTTATGTTCAAAAAATCTCACCCTTTTTGCGCACAGTGCAGGATGTCAATTTTTTTTGAATAATTAACCCAAATCGTCCTGATCAACTTATATTCGAGTTTCTTCACGAAACTTTCAGGATTATAGATTTGGGGTCGCTGAATCCGAAAACACATTCATTTTATTCGTCCTTGTTAAGATAATCGACTCGACTAATTTTTCGGCTGTTACCATATGGTAACGCTGGGAAGTGCAGGGTACAGGTATTTTGCATACTGAAATATAGATCAAACTTATTTCAAATCTGTTCCCTATATCATATAGGTGCTATAGGAACAATCGGTTCAAATTCAACTTTTAGTAAAAAATATCAGAATACACCGTGATGGACTGTAGCCGAACTTCACTGCCATCAAGGGACCCCCGATTTTTATGTATTTGTGTATGTGTGTGGGAGTGTGTGTATGTGTCAGTCTGTCTGTCCGTCTATTTTAACGCTTCGATCTTTCAGAGAGATTTCAAATTTGGTATGTACATTCCTTGATACCGTACGCATATCGAGATTTTCTAATATCATAATGAATATTTTGTAGGATTAGCTTCTTATTTTTTTATATTTCTTAACAAATCTGACAAAATTTTAATTTTTGGTTGTTTTATACATCCTGACCAGATTTTATTTTATTTAAAATGGGTCGTAGCTACCCAGTAAGACTTTTCTCCTACCGAAAGCTACTTCAAACAACACCGCAATTAATGTGAGAGCAGTTGATAAACCTGAAGTTTTCCATCCGCTATAATACAGGGGTGATATGCTGAAAGAAGGGTGTTTTTGCAAGATAGTTTGGCAGGGCTTCTGTAATGGCTCTGTTAACGCCCATTTCCCTTTCCAACGCCCATGTCCCAAAACAATGTTGCTGGAGGCCTTCTTGTAAAAGGCAGTAGAGCAGGCCTGCGGCGTTCGCTTCGAAAATAATGCATCCAGAAGGCATTGCTCTGGAAGTTTTTTTTGAATGCATTACAATGCAAGGTAGTAGGTAGTAGAAAGGCAGGAATGCGGCGTTCGCTGCGAGAACGTTCATTAAAACACAATAATTATTGAAAATGCATATATTTATTTAAACAAACGAGGTATATAAATAATTACATAATGAAAATAATAATAATAACTATGAATAGTACATATTCAATCGTTTTCGTCTTCCATAGTGTGTTGTCATGTCTTGGTTTGGTTTTGCGTGTACATACACACTTTATGAAATGAAAAGAAAAAAAATTCCATTATGAATTAAACACAGTATTACATAAAATAGTTTCTACTCGTACTTACATATTAATATAAAGTCGAACCACGCATTTTTATGTATAAATATATATAAATCTTATATTTGACGGCTCCTAAATAAATAAATAAGAAATATAAAGAAATATTAGAATTTATTTTATAACAAATTAATACAAAGTATATATGCAAAAGGAATCCAAAATATTTTTTAAAACTTTCGTGATGTACAAATAATAATTTTCCAAGTTTTTTTCACATTTCACAATGACTTTGCAAACGCGTGTGTACTAGACGGCAGCTTCTTCTTTTTTGAGATTGACGATCGGACGATCGTCAAGAAAATATCAAAAGAGACAAAAAGAAAAAACGGTAAAAATCGCGCTATTTATGCTTTGCCCGCTCTTTCGTGGTAGTTAACAGAGTTTTTGTCTCTCTTTGCGAAGGCGAGGGTGTAACCAAAATACATAGTAGAGCAGCGAACTTTTTAATAGCCCTGGCATTTAGCCTTTCAAATTCAGCAAATGTAACGTACTCCTATTGTAAGGCTGTTTTGAGCTCTTTCAGCACCCTGTCAAGCAATGTATTACTCACTTCACATGAATTGGAAATCTTACCAGAAGGGATTGCTTGGCGGACCACGTTGCTCCGGGTTTAATTGGGTATGTGTGTGTTTATGATTGTATGTGTGTGTATGTGTATGTATGTGTGTATGAGTGTACGTATGTATGTGTGTTTATTTATTTTTTTTTTTTTTTTAAATTCAGTTTATTGATGTTACAAAAAATGGTATTGTAAGCCCTCTGCCGGGTCATGTGGAACTACCGTAAGGCATTGCTTCGCATGGCCCAGATGTACTAGAGATCTAGTTCACTATTCTTCTCGTCTGAGCCTCTCCAGGCGTCGGAGCTCCGTCATCACTTTAGCTGAGAAATTAGCCGCTGCTTTCCATATTGTCTCACTCTTTAGCATATTTCCGACGTAGTTGGCCAGGCTGATAGACTCTCCGCACAACGTCTCTAATTCCTCGCGATTCTCCTGGAATCGGGAATAGTGCAGAAGAACATGTTCTGCATTTTCCACAGTACTCTTACATTGCGGCCACACTGGGGAGTTTACGTGTCCTCGACTATGAAGATAATCTCTAAAGCAACCGTGTCCGCTGAGTATTTGGGTCAGGTAGTAATTTACTTCGCCGTGACATCGGGAAAGCCACTTTTTGATGTCCGGAATTAGTTTGTGGGTCCATCGCCCTTTGCAACTGTTGCTCCATCTGTCCTGCCATTCCGAAATACTGTTCGTCCTTACTTCAGCTCGCAGTGCAGTTATATGTCCGTTTGTGCCTATGTTCGGTTCTTCGAACAGCCGTTTGCGTTCTGCTGCCAGTAAATCCTGGGGGAGTATACCGGCCAGTACCAGAGCAGCATCACCCGAAATTGTACGCAAGCCACTGCATACCCTCAGTGTGCTGATCCTGTATGTGGACACGAGCTGACGGCTATCAGTCAGAATTTGCAAAGAGTTTGCCCATATTGGACACCCGTATAACATTATTGATGTTACGACTCCATGCAGTAATAATCTGCGATTTTGTTTTGGACCACGGGTGTTCAGCATGAGGCGAGATAAAGCCATACACGCCTTCTTCGCCTTCTCCGCTACGAATGTGAGGTGCTCTTTGAAGCACAGTCTTGTATCAATTTGTATCCCAGGATATGTGATGTGGCAATTCGAGTAGATGGTAGTAGTGGCTTCTCTGATGGTTGCCGTCTCCACAATTTTACAGCTGCTGATGAGGACTGCTTCCGTCTTGTGCTCGGCCATAGAAAGCCCCATAGATGTGAGCCATGACTGTGCCAAGGCTATGGTATCGCTACATATAGCTTCGACCTCGAGTAGGTGTTTAGCAACTCCGATGACAGCAATGTCGTCTGCAAATCCAAAGATTTTTACCCCTGGTGGAACACGAAGCCGCAAGATACCGTCGTACATGCAGTACCATAACAGAGGTCCAAGCACTGATCCTTGCGGTACTCCTCCCGTGACCTCATAATTAAGTGTGTCGTAATGCAGCCATCGGTTTGACAGCCATCGGTTTCGAGTGAGGTAGAGTGGAACCCCAAATTGCTCCAAGGCGTCCAAGATGCATGGCCATCTCGCAGAGTTGAATGCATTTTTTACGTCTAATGTAACCATAAGGCAATAGTTCTTATCACCTCCCCTCTATTTCCCGCTAAGATTAAAGCCCCCGTAGTTTCCAAACCGTAAAAGCTACAGATATGTTGGAAAGGTATTCTAAAAGGTGTACCTTTCAATTTTATCTCTAAAGCACTCAGGTAAAAATTTACAGGTGAAATAAGGTTTTTAAGCTTACTTTTTGGCAAATTATGACAAAACGGCTCTAACGATTATTTAAAAAAAAAATTGAAATTCGGCGCTGCGCAAAAATTAATTTTTATGTTCAAAAAATCTCACCCTTTTTGCGCACAGTGCAGGATGTCAATTTTTTTTGAATAATTAACCCAAATCGTCCTGATCAACTTATATTCGAGTTTCTTCACGAAACTTTCAGGATTATAGATTTGGGGTCGCTGAATCCGAAAACACATTCATTTTATTCGTCCTTGTTAAGATAATCGACTCGACTAATTTTTCGGCTGTTACCATATGGTAACGCTGGGAAGTGCAGGGTACAGGTATTTTGCATACTGAAATATAGATCAAACTTATTTCAAATCTGTTCCCTATATCATATAGGTGCTATAGGAACAATCGGTTCAAATTCAACTCTTAGTAAAAAATATCAGAATACACCGTGATGGACTGTAGCCGAACTTCACTGCCATCAAGGGACCCCCGATTTTTATGTATTTGTGTATGTGTGTGGGAGTGTGTGTATGTGTCAGTCTGTCTGTCCGTCTATTTTAACGCTTCGATCTTTCAGAGAGATTTCAAATTTGGTATGTACATTCCTTGATACCGTACGCATATCGAGATTTTCTAATATCATAATGAATATTTTGTAGGATTAGCTTCTTATTTTTTTATATTTCTTAACAAATCTGACAAAATTTTAATTTTTGGTTGTTTTATACATCCTGACCAGATTTTATTTTATTTAAAATGGGTCGTAGCTACCCAGTAAGACTTTTCTCCTACCGAAAGCTACTTCAAACAACACCGCAATTAATGTGAGAGCAGTTGATAAACCTGAAGTTTTCCATCCGCTATAATACAGGGGTGATATGCTGAAAGAAGGGTGTTTTTGCAAGATAGTTTGGCAGGGCTTCTGTAATGGCTCTGTTAACGCCCATTTCCCTTTCCAACGCCCATGTCCCAAAACAACGTTGCTGGAGGCCTTCTTGTAAAAGGCAGTAGAGCAGGCCTGCGGCGTTCGCTTCGAAAATAATGCATCCAGAAGGCATTGCTCTGGAAGTTTTTTTTGAATGCATTACAATGCAAGGTAGTAGGTAGTAGAAAGGCAGGAATGCGGCGTTCGCTGCGAGAACGTTCATTAAAACACAATAATTATTGAAAATGCATATATTTATTTAAACAAACGAGGTATATAAATAATTACATAATGAAAATAATAATAATAACTATGAATAGTACATATTCAATCGTTTTCGTCTTCCATAGTGTGTTGTCATGTCTTGGTTTGGTTTTGCGTGTACATACACACTTTATGAAATGAAAAGAAAAAAAATTCCATTATGAATTAAACACAGTATTACATAAAATAGTTTCTACTCGTACTTACATATTAATATAAAGTCGAACCACGCATTTTTATGTATAAATATATATAAATCTTATATTTGACGGCTCCTAAATAAATAAATAAGAAATATAAAGAAATATTAGAATTTATTTTATAACAAATTAATACAAAGTATATATGCAAAAGGAATCCAAAATATTTTTTAAAACTTTCGTGATGTACAAATAATAATTTTCCAAGTTTTTTTCACATTTCACAATGACTTTGCAAACGCGTGTGTACTAGACGGCAGCTTCTTCTTTTTTGAGATTGACGATCGGACGATCGTCAAGAAAATATCAAAAGAGACAAAAAGAAAAAACGGTAAAAATCGCGCTATTTATGCTTTGCCCGCTCTTTCGTGGTAGTTAACAGAGTTTTTGTCTCTCTTTGCGAAGGCGAGGGTGTAACCAAAATACATAGTAGAGCAGCGAACTTTTTAATAGCCCTGGCATTTAGCCTTTCAAATTCAGCAAATGTAACGTACTCCTATTGTAAGGCTGTTTTGAGCTCTTTCAGCACCCTGTCAAGCAATGTATTACTCACTTCACATGAATTGGAAATCTTACCAGAAGGGATTGCTTGGCGGACCACGTTGCTCCGGGTTTAATTGGGTATGTGTGTGTTTATGATTGTATGTGTGTGTATGTGTATGTATGTGTGTATGAGTGTACGTATGTATGTGTGTTTATTTATTTTTTTTTTTTTTTTAAATTCAGTTTATTGATGTTACAAAAAATGGTATTGTAAGCCCTCTGCCGGGTCATGTGGAACTACCGTAAGGCATTGCTTCGCATGGCCCAGATGTACTAGAGATCTAGTTCACTATTCTTCTCGTCTGAGCCTCTCCAGGCGTCGGAGCTCCGTCATCACTTTAGCTGAGAAATTAGCCGCTGCTTTCCATATTGTCTCACTCTTTAGCATATTTCCGACGTAGTTGGCCAGGCTGATAGACTCTCCGCACAACGTCTCTAATTCCTCGCGATTCTCCTGGAATCGGGAATAGTGCAGAAGAACATGTTCTGCATTTTCCACAGTACTCTTACATTGCGGCCACACTGGGGAGTTTACGTGTCCTCGACTATGAAGATAATCTCTAAAGCAACCGTGTCCGCTGAGTATTTGGGTCAGGTAGTAATTTACTTCGCCGTGACATCGGGAAAGCCACTTTTTGATGTCCGGAATTAGTTTGTGGGTCCATCGCCCTTTGCAACTGTTGCTCCATCTGTCCTGCCATTCCGAAATACTGTTCGTCCTTACTTCAGCTCGCAGTGCAGTTATATGTCCGTTTGTGCCTATGTTCGGTTCTTCGAACAGCCGTTTGCGTTCTGCTGCCAGTAAATCCTGGGGGAGTATACCGGCCAGTACCAGAGCAGCATCACCCGAAATTGTACGCAAGCCACTGCATACCCTCAGTGTGCTGATCCTGTATGTGGACACGAGCTGACGGCTATCAGTCAGAATTTGCAAAGAGTTTGCCCATATTGGACACCCGTATAACATTATTGATGTTACGACTCCATGCAGTAATAATCTGCGATTTTGTTTTGGACCACGGGTGTTCAGCATGAGGCGAGATAAAGCCATACACGCCTTCTTCGCCTTCTCCGCTACGAATGTGAGGTGCTCTTTGAAGCACAGTCTTGTATCAATTTGTATCCCAGGATATGTGATGTGGCAATTCGAGTAGATGGTAGTAGTGGCTTCTCTGATGGTTGCCGTCTCCACAATTTTACAGCTGCTGATGAGGACTGCTTCCGTCTTGTGCTCGGCCATAGAAAGCCCCATAGATGTGAGCCATGACTGTGCCAAGGCTATGGTATCGCTACATATAGCTTCGACCTCGAGTAGGTGTTTAGCAACTCCGATGACAGCAATGTCGTCTGCAAATCCAAAGATTTTTACCCCTGGTGGAACACGAAGCCGCAAGATACCGTCGTACATGCAGTACCATAACAGAGGTCCAAGCACTGATCCTTGCGGTACTCCTCCCGTGACCTCATAATTAAGTGTGTCGTAATGCAGCCATCGGTTTGACAGCCATCGGTTTCGAGTGAGGTAGAGTGGAACCCCAAATTGCTCCAAGGCGTCCAAGATGCATGGCCATCTCGCAGAGTTGAATGCATTTTTTACGTCTAATGTAACCATAAGGCAATAGTTCTTATCACCTCCCCTCCATCGTGTGCCGGGTATCGCATCTTTCGCAATGCCTGTCACCGTAGTCAATGCATCTATCGTTGATAGTCCTTTTCTGAAGCCGTATTGAAGATCAGAGATGCAATTTCCTGCCTCCAGAGCTGCAGATTCGGTCGCATATTACTCTCTCCAATAATTTTCCCAGCGTATCTCGGAGGCAAATTGGCCTGTAAGAAGAAGGCTCTCCCAGTGGTTTGCCTGGTTTGGGCAACAGAACTAATCGCTGGTGCTTCCATAAATTAGGAAACACAACTTCCAATGGGCACTGGGTGAAAGTAGCAGCAAAGGATTCTGGGAACTCTTGGACGGCTAGCTTCAGTGCCTTCTTAGGATCTCATCCGAATCTGGGGCGGATTTGGATTTCAAACGTTTCCTGGCTGCACCAACTTCTGCGGCAGTGACGCTGGGAATTAACTCCAACCGCTCCCTTGCCACGTCATTAACGACTGGAGTAGAAGCTTGCTACGGGAACAAGGTACTCACAATGATCGAGAGCTTCAACGAGCTCAGTGGCTCCTCTGACTTGAATGCATTCAGCTTCTTCATGACTATTTTGTATGGCCTTCCCCATATCTCGTGCCTGGCCTCTTCCAGCAGTTCATTTAAGCAGCGCTGTTTGCTTTCTCTGATTGCAACTTTGAATTTTCTTCGTTTTGTAACGAAAATCAGCCGCAGTGTTTCTCTGTTCTCTGGGTTCCTGTTGCGGGTGTAAATTCTTCTCGCTTGGATGCATTCTGCTCGTATACTCGCAATGTCTTCTGTCCACCAGTAGACTGGTACATGATGCCGAGTGAAGATTCCCTTTCGAGGCATGCTCGCATCACAGGCATCTTTTAGCCACGTTGTGGTCGACTGGGCCATATCCTCTGCATTTCCTGGGTCGGGTGCTAAGTACAGAGCTGCAGTGAACGCTGTTGCGTCCATTTGGCCGACTTTATATTGCCTTCGCTGTGCCCTTTCAAATATTTGCCTGCGGTGACATCCAATCGAGCATATAAGTGCTTTATGGTCACTGGCAGTGTAGATTTCACTTATACACCAAGTGGTGGATGGAAAGAGAGATTCGATGACGAAAGTCAGGTCAATCACTGCCAGGCAATGTTGGGCTGCGATCTCTGATGTCAGAGGATAGTTCGTCCATGGCCCTTTCAAACTCTTGCATGTTGAGACTGGGTAGCATGTAGCAACTATAGATCCATACATTTCTGATTTTGGCTCGAATAAAACAGTTGAAGGCTTGCGTCTCAGATTGCTGGATAGGTGAGCTACCACAACACCAGATTGTAGCTTTTTCCGAGAGATCGCATGTCCAGTGGTTGCCCAGTTTTCTTCGGTATGGCTCGCCAACGCTACGTCTATTTTTTTATCACGCGCAGATTGTGTGAGTTAATCGTGTGCAGCCTCACAGTGGTTTAGATTGACTTGTAAAAATTTAATTTTTACGGTGATGTGCGCCACTGTTGGTAGTCCTTGGACAGTGTGCACTGCCCGCTATATGATTCGAGCTCTTGTCGCCATCTCGGACTTTATGGCCTGTTTTTCCACATTTAATACAGCTGCCGCTCCTGTCGATTGTGCTCTTGCACTTTAAAACAATGTGAACAGGTTCCAGGCGCCTATTACATCTCGTTGACTTATTACATATCCGAAATTGGCACACAGTCCACGCAATTTTTATTTTGCTGTCCGATGCTGTCCGATGGATTTCCCGATGTTTTCGCGTATTTGCTGAATGTATGTGTGTATGCTTTTTTTTTTAATTCTTTATTGTTTACAACTAGATATAAGAAGTATTAGCTAATAATTTAATTATATTATAAGTGGGAAAGGTAACATAAGAAGTTACTGTCCCTGCGGAACGGCCGCGAAGCATTGATTCGCAGGGACTATGATTCCATCCAGAAGTTTGCATCCATCGATCATCGTCTCGACCAAGTTGCTGGGTGTCAGTTGATGACCCGCCAATCGCCAGAGCTCGTCTCTCTGCCGATTAAATCGCCTACAGACGAAAATTATGTGCTCTGCCTCTTCCAGCACGTCGCCGCATGACCTGCAATGTGGAGTGCTTTCGTGACCTACTCTGTGCAGGTATCGTCTAAAACATCCGTGCCCGCTGAGGAGTTGCGTAACGTAATAGTTTACGGAACCGTGCATCCTGTTTATCCAGCGGCCAACATCTGGAATAAGGCTATAAGTCCACCGTCCGGTCACAGAAGTATCCCAGCGACTCTGCCATTTTCTGAGACTTTCTTCTCTCGCAAGTCTTCGCGCAGCCTCTTTGTTGACGCCTGATCTATACGCTTCATCATGGCTTTCTCCTCAGCTACCAAAAGGTCGATAGGGACAACTCCCGCGATGACCAGCGCAGCCTCATCCGAAATGGTGCGGAATCCAGAACATAAATAGATCTTATGCCCCTGGCCCATTGGGGCCCCATTTGGGCCCTTGTGTTTGCGGCTTTCTCCTGCACGTGGAGATGGTGCTTCCGGAAGCAAAGCTGGGTGTCGATCATAACTCCGAGGTACCGAATGGCACGCTTTGACGCTATGATTTGACCTACCACTTGGCATGGCTTCCCACGTTGCACATGGCTTTTACAGCATTTAGGTGCTTTCCTACAACAGAGAGCGCCACATCATCGGAGTAGCACGTTATCTGACAGTTGCTGGGTAGGATCAGCTTCATAACTCCGTTATAAACAATGTTCCAGAGCAAGGGGCCCATCACAGATCAGGAACATCCAGTTGTCTCAGTGAGCAAATGATGCAATTCCACTTCACTGATTTGAAGGCATTTTTAATGTCAATCGTAACAATCAGGCAATAATCCTTCCTTCCGCCTTTCCATCTGGTTCCCACGACGGCCTCAGATGCGATCCTGACTACCTTGCTAATATCTTCCACCGTTGATAGGCCTGATAGGACGATCATCCTGTAAGCTCTTCCCCATAGGTCTTGCTCGGTTAAATCACAGAGTTGCAGAAAACACTCCCGTTTACTCGTCTTGATCGCTTTCTTTAGTGCTTTCGTGGCAGCGCAATACTGCTGCGCTGTGCCTTCAACTTCCAAATTTCTCATCGTCTCCATGAAGTCTGGTACCCGAAGAGTTTCAGCTTGATACTCCAGTCGTCTCGTGCGACGTATTAAAAGTTGGCTATTTCTTTCACCTAACGAGAACACCAAAGCCTCGTGATCGCTGTGTAGTGGTTACACAGGTGCCAGGATGAGTGTCGATAATCGATCCAGCGCCTCCTCTGTTGAAGGTGTTGGCGGTGCCTTGATTCAAAAGAACTACGTCAAGTGCCGCAAATGCTTCAGGAAGTGCTTGACCTTTTGAGATGGCCTGGGATGTCGCACATTTGACTTTCCTTTGACTGTGGTCCACTCCTATGCTGGGGAGCACGTTTCTCAGTGGCCAGAGCAGTTGACTGCTGAGACGGCTCCGCCAAGCCTGTAGAAGATCGTCCATGACCTTTCCTGCGCTTTGGGGTGTTCCTCTCTAATCTCTCCTGTTGCCGTTTTCTTCCTTTTCTTTTTTTGATCTTTTCCACGATGATAAGGTTTAAAGTTGCGTAATGCTGAATTTTGGAGCCTCAAAACTTGCTGCGCTATCTCCTTCATGTCCTTGTTGAGACAACTCAGTCGCCATTTCGAAGAGTGTCTTGAAAATGCTCCAAAGATCGCCAGTGACATCAACACCGAGAGTGTTCTTCTCCACTGAGGCTGCAACAAAGTCAAATGGATTGACTGGGAGCACTGCCGGAGCTGAAACGGGCAGCATCGTCTCCTGTACTGGATTTAAAGGAACATTCAAGCCGGTGTCAGAAACTGTTTCTTCATCATCGATATCTTCACCTTGACTGGTGCTTTTTAGAAAAAGCGACTGACATCGATATTGCTCTTAGTTCTTTCTATGAGACCCTAAATGCACTCTTAAAGGCAATTCACACTGAGCAACATCTACCATCTACCATCAATTTTCGTGATGGTGCCATACCTTAACCCGTGCCGAAATTTTGCCATTTGTTTCAACATCTATTATTGATGTTGCTATCCCATACGTTCCCAATCAGTTTTAGGACTTTATTTTCCGAATGCAACGCTGGAAATTTGTCATTCGCTACGAAAATGTAAACAATGTCAACTAAAATGAATGGCAAATACAACAAGAACAAGAATTAAAAACAATGAAAAATAACCGAATCAGGTAAGTAAAAACTATTTTAAAATTGTAGTATAGCTAATATTAAATGAATTTTAGTCAATGGCGCCCAATAAAGGAACTGCCTGCGAGGTCACACGGTCAGCAGGGTTGGAGAATCAACTGATTAACGAGGGGAACGCGCAGGACCCTCATGCTCAACGTCGCGGGATTGCCTAGTGGAATGGAAGACTTGCTATCACCAGGTGAACCGAAGAGTACAGAGGTACCTCCAGTTAACTCCACCAAATAGATAGAATTGATATGTGGTAGTGCGGGAACGAGTGCAAGTAGTGAAACAGAAGACTGAATTATGCGAAGAGCAGCACAAATCGCAGAAGAAACTTTTTTAAAATAGATTATTATAATAATTAATAATTAGCTGTAATGCATGCTAATAATAAATAAATAAATAAAAACTGAATTTTTATTGTTTACTTTTATGTCTATTTTTTAGTTGAACATTTTATAGAAATTGGCAGCAAATCGGCAAGTCGTCTTCTTGGCTGTCTGTTTTCTGCTCCATTTCGTCTGTTGTATTTCATGCCACCAATGAAAACAACAAAATCCAATTTCTTCTCAAATTTATTTTTTCTATAAAATGTAAGACAATTTCACAATCACAATACATTAAAGGTAAATTGATGGTAGATGTCAGATGTTGGCAGTGTGAATTGCTGTTTCACATCTACCATCATTCCCATGCGTTCCCCGTAGATGGGCTCAATGTGAAGAGGCTATTAGATGTGTGCATTCCAAATCATATTCCATCGTCTGGTTCTATAAAGCCTCCTTGGTTTACACCTAGACTTTCTTATTTAAAGAATATTAAATCTAAATATTTTAAAAAATATAAGAAGTCAGGTTCAAGTCTCGACTGGTCTAAGTATACAGTGGCCAAGTCGGACTTTGCCAATTTAAACTCGATATGCTACGAGAACTATCTAACTCGTTGCAAAAGACAGTTTTCCCGTGACCCTAAACAATTTTATAAATTTGTTAACTTGAAGCGTAAATCCTCCAGTTTACCTTCCTCTTTTTTTCTTGGGACAGATATTGCTGGCAACGACTCTGCAGCCGCTGAACTATTTGCTAACTTTTTTCAATCCACCTACTCTCCAATCTCCACTTCCAACTCATCTTATCCTTATTCTATTTTTCAATCTAACACTATGTTTGCTCCCTCTATTTCCTATAACAATGTAATCTCTTCTATTAGCTCTTTAAAATCTTCTTTCGTTCCTGGGCCAGACAACATTCCTAGTTGTCTACTTAAGGAATGCTGTTCTTCTTTAGCTGCTCCGTTGCATAAGCTTTTTAATCTGTCCCTTGAAACTTCAATCTTTCCATATCTTTGGAAAGAATCTTATATCATTCCCCTCCACAAAAAAGGTGGTAAGTCTGATATTTCTAATTACAGAGGCATTGCAAAGCTATCAGCCATTCCTAAATTATTTGAAAAAATCCTTGTTTCTTCTTTGCAGCATCTCTGTAAATCGATAATTTCCCCTGCACAACACGGCTTTATTAAGGGTCGGTCTACTACGACCAACTTGCTTGAATTTACCTCCCTGGTAAATGATGCATTTTCAGAGAAAAAGCAAACTGATGTCATTTACACTGACTTCAGTAAAGCCTTTGACTCTGTGAACCATGACCTCTTACTTTACAAACTTAACTGCATAGGTTTCCCTCCCGCCTTTATACTTTGGGTTTCCACTTATTTAAAAGGTAGAACCCAAAAAGTGCTACTTAGGTCAACCATTTCGAGTTCGGTTCGTGTAACTTCTGGTGTACCTCAAGGTAGTCACTTAGGACCTTTATTTTTTACACTGTTCATTAACGATCTACCCACTATTCTGTCCCATTCTTATATTTTAATGTACGCAGATGATGTTAAGCTTATTTTTTCATACACTGATCCCCTGTTTCACAATCGTCTGCAAGACGATTTGAACACTATGCAACTATGGTGCTCGGCCAATAAGTTGCATCTCAATTGTTCGAAGTGTATGTTTATGACATTTAGTCGTTCTAGGCCCTACTTAGGTTCTTATACGATTGACAATATCCCTTTGCAACGTATAAAAACTGTAAAGGATCTTGGAGTTTTATTTGACTGCAAATTATGCTTCAATTTACACATCTCCACTATAGTTAATGATGCCAAAGGAGTGCTTGGTTTCATTCAACGTTGGTCGAAAGAATTCAATGATCCTTTCACCACTAAACTCCTTTACGTCTCTTTAGTCCGTCCCATCCTTGAATACTGTTCGTGCATTTGGTGCCCACAGTATCAAATAAATCAGAATCGAATTGAATCAGTTCAAAAGCAATTCTTGCTTTTCGCCTTACGTGGTTTTAATTGGGATCCCAACCGGCGTTTACCACCGTACTCCCATAGGCTTCGTCTTATTGACCTTCCGTCTTTAATTAATCGTAGGAAAACTCTTAATGTGGTTTTTCTTCACAAATTAATTAATGGCGACATTGATTCTAGTCCCCTTTTGGGCCGCCTCAGATTTTCGGTCCCCCGCAGGTCTACTAGAAATTACAGGCCTTTATTTTTACCTACATGCACAACTGATTACGCTTCACACGGTTCGTTCCGGGTTTTATGCTGTAATTATAATAGCCTCTTTCACGTTTTCTACTCAGAACTCTCTCTGCCTATCCCTTCCCTAAAATCCGCACTTTTCCAATATTTTAAATCGTTAAATTCCTAACCTTACTAATACTAATAACATGTTATATTATTTTTGAAACCAATCAATCACTAACAACAACACTAATATTTATTGATCTGATTGGGTGTTTCTGGGTTTTCCCCAATCCTTGCAATAAATGTTGGATCATTTTAAATTATTAATTTTTGCTTACCCCAGATATAATTCTAATTTTAATTTTTTCTTTACAGTATATTGCTTATATTTATATTTAACCCGAATCGTCCTGAGCAACATTTTTTCCAATTTCTTAATGAAAATTTCAGGACTGATAAATTTGAGTTCGCTGAATCCGAAAAACACATTCATTTTGTTCGTCCTTGTCAGGATAATCGACAGGATCATTTTTTCGGCTGTTACCATATGGTAACGCTGGGAAGTACAGGGTACAGGTTTTCTTAATGCTACAAAATACAAATGTTTGAGAAAAAGTCTAATAAACACAACTTATTCCAACAGGGGGGCTCTTCCTTGATATATTGGACCAAATTTGGGTCAAATCGGTGCAGTATATCGTATATATAACACAACTGTCAGAGCAACAATCGGGGTCAAATTCACCTTTAGTATGAAAAACTTTTTTCTATTCTGAGATATCTCAACCAAACTCTTAGAATATGTGTCTTATGTGTTGTTACACATCCTGACCAAATTGAGTTCAAATCGGACCACTATATCATATAGCTGCCAAAGGGGCAATCATATTTTATGAACAAAACAGTACCTAAAAGCGAAAAAATGTATGGAAAAAACCTGTACCCTGTACTTCCCAGCGTTACCATATGGTAACACGAAAATAAAAAGCGTAAATTAACTTAAAAAAAGTGTTTTTTATTTAAAATTTGTTTCATAATTAAAAAGAGCACTCTTTTACCTTTCTAATGAGGGGTGCATTGCATATAGTTCAGTACTGAAATTAGTTAACGATTTAAATTTACTTGTGACGAATTGCCAAATGCCGTTTTTTTGCACTGCAGAATGTAATGAGCAACTTAATGCGCATTTTTCGATCAGCTAACTTCAAGAGATTGTGTCAATCAACTTTTTATCAGTTAGAGACAACAATTTTCTCTTAGAATATCAAATAAAAGTTAATCTAATGTTAATATGTTATCTAAAAACTAAGTTTTAGTAAATGCCTATTGCTTGTTACCATATGGTAACGATGGGAAGATTCGGGTTAATATTAATTTTATTTCAAATTGTAATCTTAATTTTTATATTTAATAATTTTTTCTTTGCCGACTGCTTTTAGTCGTGCATTAATAAATAAATAATAAAAACTTAATCCAAAACGACAGCTTTAATAACAAATTCTAGTTAGTAGAATTGTCAAATATGTATATTCCTTTCGAAATTCCAAAATTGGCGCGCAATTTCAAACCATAAAACAAATTAAGAATGACATCCAAGTCATAAATTATATATTTGGAGAGAAAACTGCAGTTTGGAATACGATTCACCAATAATCTGCTCAGTTTTGAATTTGGCGCGCAGTTTATGACCGGCTGGCAGCGCTAGCAGCGGCAAACGGTCTGGCAGCACCAAATTGAGCGACAGGAGTCTGGCAACGTCGCATGCATGGAGTAACTCTGCGCAATCAGCTGATCAGTCAACGCCGGTCGCAGCAAAATAAGCAAACAAACGTGAGTATTTTGTTTTTGGGGACACTATCACTATTACTAGTGAAAGGCGCCAAAAAACAGGGTTTAACTCCTCCTCCTGCGTGGCGCGATGGAGAAAAGGACACCGCAGCCTGGGTAGACGTCCGCGGGACCAGATACCATCCACGGTAAGTACCGGCACAATATGAAACTTCAATATACAGATTCTTTCCTGTTTGCAGGTGTGGCACGCGATTTTCAGTACAAAATGTTGCACCAAAGAAATAAACACGGCCGCACTTGACGAAAAAAAACTTTTATGTGTGTATGAGTGTACGTATGTATGTGTGTGTGACGTTTGAGCCCCACGAATATCAGTCAGTCAGTCAGTCATCTGTCATTCAGTCAGGACAAACAGTTTTATATATATAGATAACATATTACAATAATTGTATGCACGCTGCTAGGTTTGGCAGAAAAGTTGGATATTTGGCGTGCAAAAGCGAATCTGTGTTTGTTTAAGAAATTGCAAAAATTAAAAAAGTTTTTCAAATTAAAGGTTTAGTTGAAGCCTACGGTTATATGGCAGCTGTATTATATAGTCATCCGAGTTAGTTCAAATTTAAACAGGGTGTAAAATTAAGTAAAAAAGACATATTCTGTGAGTTTGGTTGAGACAGCTCAAAAAACAAAAATGATTCCTAAAAGTTAATTTCCATACAATTGTAGGTATATCAGATTCGACCAGATCGAGTTATATACCGATCGAAAGGCTTAGTTCTAACTAACAAAATGGCATACTAGAACTTTTTCTAACTCAACTGGTTCATGAGATACGGGGGTGTAAGTGGGAGGGGACAAATTTATACGATCGCAGCTAATGGGGCCTTTTGGTAAAATTTTTAATTTTTCAAAAATTTAAATAAAAAATACGCGATGATTGATACGTCAATCAGCCAAATCCAAAAACTAGTTCAAAAGATATTAAATTTGAAATTTTTAGTGGACTTCTCAAAATGTAATGAGAAGTCAGTTTATTTGTTTGTATCAACGCGCTAAAAAAGCTTAAATATAATGATAGGGATTTATTCCTTTTTAAAAGTTTAGAAATGTTTGTTCTTCGACTTTTTGAATTTCCCACTAATTTAGCGGATAAACGCTATTTCCCGCTAAGATTTAAGCCCCCGTAGTTTCCAAACCGTAAAAGCTACAGATATGTTGGAAAGGTATTCTAAAAGGTGTACCTTTCAATTTTATCTCTAAAGCACTCAGGTAAAAATTTACAGGTGAAATAAGGTTTTTAAGCTTACTTTTTGGCAAATTATGACAAAACGGCTCTAACGATTATTTAAGAAAAAAATTGAAATTCGGCGCTGCGCAAAAATTAATTTTTATGTTCAAAAAATCTCACCCTTTTTGCGCACAGTGCAGGATGTCAATTTTTTTTGAATAATTAACCCAAATCGTCCTGATCAACTTATATTCGAGTTTCTTCACGAAACTTTCAGGATTATAGATTTGGGGTCGCTGAATCCGAAAACACATTCATTTTATTCGTCCTTGTTAAGATAATCGACACGACTAATTTTTCGGCTGTTACCATATGGTAACGCTGGGAAGTGCAGGGTACAGGTATTTTACATACTAAAATATAGAAATATTTGAGAAAAAGTGTAATGGACCATGGTTTTTTCAACAGGGGGGCTCCTCCTTAGTACATCTGACCAAATTTGGGTCAAATCGGTGGATATCGTATATATAGCACAGCTGTCATAGGAACAATCGGGGTCAAATTCACCTCTGGCATGGAAAACTTTTTTGTTTTCTGAGAAATCTCAAATCGGACCACTATATCATATAGCTGTCATAGGAGCAATCAAATTTTATGAACAAAACAGTACCGAATCGCGAATAAAATGCATGGAAAAAACCTGTACCCTGTACATCCCAGCGTTTCCATATGGTAACACGAAAATAAAAAGCGTAAATTAACTTTAAAAAAGTGTTTTTTATTCAGAATTTGTTTCATAATTCAAATGACCACTTTTTTACCTTGCTAATGATGTGTGCATTGCATATAGTTCAGTACTTATATTAGTTAAACGATTTAAATTTATTGCAGAATATAATGAGCAACTTAATGAACATTTTTCGATCTGCTACCATCAAGAAATTGTTTTAATAAACTTTTAATCGGTTAGAGACAGCATTTTACTCTTAAAATATTATATTAAAGTTAGTCTAACGCTAATATGTGTTGTCTAAAAATAAAGTTTTAGTAAATGCATATTGCTTGTTACCATATGGTAACGCTGGGAAGATTCGGGTTAATATTTTTATTTAAAATGTTTATGCGTATTATTTTAATTTGGTTCGTCACAAAATTGAATATCAGAAATTTAGAGGCTAGAATTTGCTTTCGTCACTAGAGTTTTACCTCGTGTAGAGGCTTTTTTTGTGTTGATATAGTTACCCGATGTTGACCAAATTTGTTCAAGGTGTAACAGGCAGTCTTAAATACACAATCTGTGAGTTTGGGTGATATGTCTTAAGAAACAAAAAAGTTTTTTATACTTAAGATTTATTTGAGCCTTTGGCAGTTATATGATATAGTCATTAGATTTTGACAAAATTTCGTGGTGTGTAACATATGGTAAAAAGACATATTCAGTGAGTTTGGTTGAGATAGCTCAAAAACCCAATAAGTTATTTATACTAAAGGTTATTTTACATTCGATTCTTCCTTCGGTAGCTATATTACTCCGGCTTTGATAAAATTGTTCAATATTGTACAATTTAAAAAATATTAAAAAAAAAAAAAAAAAATTTTAAAATTACGATAAAATCTTGTGCGTCCGTGGATTGAAGCCAGGGCCTTTTGCGAATTAGTCCATCACACTATTCTCTGCACTACCTAATTACTAAGCCCGCTTCAAAGACATTTTACTTATAGTTTAATTTATGAATAGTATAAATTGAATGTCTAAGCTGCAATTTTACACATTATCAGCTCGTCTTTTTAACCTTTTTTCGTGCTCCAAATTACTATTGCATCAAAATGTAAACAAACTCCTAGTATGACCAAATAATGTTATCAAAATGAATGGCTTACATATTACCTAAATATAACCAAAATAAAATCTGGCTTAAAACAGTTTTCGTGAAAACTTTAAGGGCTACCACAAGTTCCTATTATTTTTTATTTTGTCTGGCCACCCTTCACATTTAAGGCCAATATCGAGTAGAGCAGAACGACCTACCAGAACGTCAAACTCCATATAATAATTTCGGTGGCGTAAAGAGAAGAAGAAGAATTTGACAACTATAGAATACATAGAAAACTTTCCGCCGACAGAAATTTCTGGTCGACTCGAAACTGGCCTTTAAATGGAGCAGGGCTGCCAGACAAATTGAAAAATTAAACCGAAAATGTGGTAGGCCTAATAGACTTCACGAGGTCAGCTCTGAGGCATTTATTTTATTTCGTTTATTTTCATTTCGATATGTGAGACCCAGCATTTCGATAACATTAACAAGTGGCCACACTTTGTGTTTCTTGTTCCCTGTGTCCATTAAAAATGTACAAAAAATGGTATAATGTGTTTGGCAGAATGTATGATCAGGATCTACAGCCGAGTCGATTGAGCCATGTCCGTCTGTCTGTATGGGTATCGCTTTTTAGACCTCGTACTTAAAAAAAGTACAGGGGTCTATTGTGTTTGTTTTAACGAAAATGTGCGTAACAGGCAGAAGGAGGCGGGGCAGACCCTATAAAGTATATATATTCTTGATCAGCATCAATAGCCAAGTCGATATAGCAATGTCCGTCTGTCTGTCTGTCCGTCTGTCTGTATGAACACCTAGATCTCAGAGACTATAAGAGCTAGAGACACCAATCTTGGTATGTAGGTTCCTCTATATTGCAAGCAGATCAAGTTTGTTTCAAAATTTGGCCACGCCCCCTTTATCGCCCACAAATCGACAAAAAAAATTCATACCCAAATTATAAGAGCAATTTAAAACTTAGACAACAACAAGATTTTGCATAGACATAGAAAAAAGTGTCCTAGATTATTGCTGAAAATTTCATTCCGATCGGACAGTAAAAAGCCAAGATATTCAAATAATAAATATTGCTGTTCGACTCGATGAGCGTGGGCAGTAATTAAAACTTAAATGAAAAACTTGATAACATGAAAAGTGTGTTAAGATATATCAAATTGGCGTCCAATCAGTCATGGGATTCTATGGCGCAGTGTGCTGAGTCGCGGAGTCAGGCAATGTACGTAGGTTCGAGTCCTGCAGTGGGCGAAAGACTTTTAATTTATTAATTATGATTTTATATTAAAAATCAGTTGTTTTTATAATTTTTATTATTAATTATTAAATTTTTAATTATAAATGTTGTGTTGACATATTATATTGAACACATATGGTTAAGACATTGCTTAAATCATTTTATTTATAATCATTATACCCGTTACTTATAAAAAATAAGTATAAGGGTATATTGTGTCCGTTGGAATGTATGTAACAGGCAGAAGAAGGCTTCTCCGACCACATAAAGTATATATATTCTTGATCAGCATCAATAGCCGAGTCGATATAGCCATGTGTGTCTGTCCGTCTGTCCGTCCGTGTGAGCGCCTAGATCTCAGAGACCATAAGAGATAGAGATACCAAACTTTCACTAAAAGACTTCTATATACACTGAAAAAAAGACCAGATTCTAAAATCAAGAACATACATCTTAAATATTTTGTTCTTAAAATAAGATTATTTTAAGACCAAATTACTAAAACTAAGATTTTTAATCTAAAGAATCATAAAATCTTATTATAAGAATAAAAATCATAATATAAGAATAAAAATCTTAAATTGTTAGGAAGGTATAAATATGTACAATTGCATATGAAATAAATGTTGGCTCCGTGGCGCTCTGGTTAGAGACACTGCTTTAGTTGTGAAGCAGTAGGCGGCGGTTCGAACCCCGGTAATAACGAATAAAAATTACATTTATTAAATTATCAAGATCAAGACAAAATAAAATAAGTACAAATAAAAAAAATATAAAAAATAAAAAAAAATTAAAAATAAAAGTAAAATAAAAAAATATAACATATAATTTTTTTTATTTATTTTTTTTGATTTTAATTTTAAGAACATTTATTCTTAAAATAAGAACATGGTCTTGTTTTTAATGTTCTTATAACCAAGATGTGTTCTCTTAATTTAAGAATTTCATGTTCTCGACGCATTTTTTAGACCAAAAATCTTAGTTCTGAGACCAAAATCTTGATTTTAGAACATTTTTTTTATCAGTGTACCCCCCCATCAAGTTTGTTTCAAATTTAAGCCACGCTCCCCTCCGCCCCCGCAAATATCGAAAAACCGTCTAAACAAAGAAATCTCAGAGACTAAAAGAGATAAAGTAACCAAATTTGGCACTAGATTTCTATATACCTCACGCAGATCAAGTTTGTTTCAAATTTAATCCACGCCCCCCTCCGCCCCCGCAAATCGCGAAAAACCACCAAACCCACCGTTTTTGAGATAATACGTTTTTTGTGATTATTAGCGTTATCTATTAGCGTTATCTATCATCCCACTGAATCGGATTAAGATCGGACATGTAGACAGTTATGGCGAATTAAAGTTTTCAGAGCAAAACAAGTATTTTTATTTAAAGTACTTTTCAATATATTAAAGTAAGTAACGGGTATCATATAGTCGGGATCTCGACTATAGCCTTTCCCGCTTGTTTTATTTATAATCATTTTATTAAAATTATTTCACTATGGCATTCATATAAATGTTATGTAAAAGTTCTTTATAAATTGACCATGTAAATTTATGTTTTTAATAAATTTATCTTTTTACTTCTTTTGATTCAATTATATTATTTAAATAATTTTTGACTTTCAATTATGTTACTATATGAATTAACTGTTCAATATTTTATTTATTTTAACATTTTGCATATTGGACATGTAGTTTTAGTTTAATCTCTGTTAAGAGCTTACATATGCTTAACATTACCAAATATGTATGTAAATGTTAAGCTAGAAACTTATTTTTTTTTCCGCGTGATTAAGTATGTATGTATGTGTGCACTTAACAGATCTTATAATTGTGTATATGGCTGTCTCGCTCTCCCTAATGCTTTACGCATATGTATGTCTATTTGACTTTACATTTACACTTCTTCAACTCTTTTTGTGCGCGTTGTGTTTGAGTGATTTAAAAAAGTTGTTTTGCAATTTCACAAGTGTTATTTAATTAGATAAACGGTGTGACTAGTGTTCATAAATAATGTTTAACAGAAGACCCTAGGAAGGCATATAAAGTATAAGTTATTTTAAGTTTATTTACTCTTTAATCTTTTTATTAACGATCTCCCATTAATCTTTTCCCACTCTCATATACTAATGTATGCCGATGATGTGAAGCTATGCTTTTCGTTTAATGACATAAATTCCCATCACTTTTTGCAAGCAGATGTCGATTCTTTTTTCGCCTGGTGTAATTTTAATCAATTACATCTAAACTGCTCAAAGTGTAAGGTTATGTCATTTTATAGAAGCAGACCTCATATATTTAACTACACGATCGACCGAAACTGCTTGGAGAGAATTAATCGCGTGAATGATTTAGGAATACTCCTTGATCATAAGTTAAAATTTGATCTTCATATTGCACACACTGTCAATAAGGCTACTCAAGTTCTTGGATTCATTAAACGATGGGCTAAGGAATTTGATGACCCTTACACGACTAAACTACTCCATACCTCTCTCGTTCGTCCTATTTTAGAATACGGATCTTGTGTGTGGTCGCCACAATATATGGCACATCAAAATTCAATTGAGTCTGTTCAAAAGAAATTTCTTCTTTTTGCTTTTCGTGGCTTCAACTGGGACCCTGGTTTAGACTTGCCCTCATACACTGATAGACTGTTATTGATTAACCTTCCATCTTTAGCTTATCGGCGCACTATGCTGGGTGTTATGTTCATTATCAAACTGCTTAAGGGTGATATTGACTCCTCTGCATTACTTAGCCAAATTAACTTGTTGGTTCCTTCTAGGCGTACAAGTAACTTCACTCCTCTTTCTCTTAACACCTGAACTACTAACTACTCTCTGCATGAACCTTTTAGAGTACTCTGTGCTGAATATAATCGACTTTATCGTGTTTTCAACTCAGAGGCTTCTCTTTCTACTATTAAATTTCTAATTCTAAACTATTTAAACCGTAGGCACTAACACAACATAACTTTCATTATTTTCCATCATTGATCTGATTGGGTTTTTTCTGGGTTTTCCCCAATCCTTGCAACAAATGTTGGATCAATTAAATAATTTTTTGAATTCCCCAGACTAGACTTAACTTAATTTAATTTTATATTTTTATAATTTCAGTTATATCGTATAATCATATATAGTTGTTAATTTAAATTGTTAATTTAATTTCAATTTTATTTTTATAATAATTTTATTTTATCTTCTTCATAATTTAACTTTTTGTCGACTGATTTTAGTTGACGTAAATAAATAAATAAATAAAATAAATAAATAAAATAAATATTATTTAATTTTTAGCAGTGGCTGCTTTTGGATAGTAAGTACGGGGTCTCCGACAGTCGAGTATGCTCGACTGTAGCACCGTCCGACTAGTTATTACAAGGAAGTGATATTTTTGCAACGTAAATATTACATTCAAAGCGATGTATCGATAAGCATACTAATTGCGGCATGTATTTAATTATTTAAGTATTAAGCTTTCATAATAATAATTTGACAAAACAATAATTTATTTAATGAAAATTATTATTTTGTAATGTAAATCAGCTTCTTTACAGAACATTTAACAGTTGCTAAGCAAATTTGATGGACTCTGTGAAATAAGGCCCCAAATGAAATAAGGCCCTAAAAAATTATAAAGGAAACAACAACAACGATTTATATAAATTTTGGGGTATTATTTCCTTTTTTGGGACCTTATTTCGCTATGAAAATTGGGGTATTATTTCATAATGAAATAAGACCTAAAAAAATGAAATAAGGCTCCAAAGGGGAAGTTATTTCATTTTTATACCCGTTACTTATAAAAAATAAGTATAAGGGTATATTGTGTTCGTTGAAATGTATGTAACAGGGAGAAGGAGGCATCTCCGACCACATAAAGTATATATATTCTTGATCAGCATCAACAGCCGAGTCGATATAGCCATGTCCGTCTGTCCGTCTGTCTGTCCGTCTGTGTGAGCGCCTAGATTTCAGAGACTATAAGAGATAGAGTAACCAAACTTTCACACGCAGATTACAAAGGCGTTGGAGCAGGTCAAGTTTGTTTTAAATTTTTGACCCGCCTCCGTTTACGCCCGTAGTTCGCGAAAAACCGGTCGTCCGTCTATATAAACACAAGGATCTCAGAGACTATAGGAGATAGAGTAACCAAATTTGGCACACAGATTTCAATTGACCCCACGCAGATCAAGTTTGTTTAAAATTTAATGTTGAAAATCTGAATTAAAAAATAATATATGAAAAAGATATGTTATGTCATTATAAAATAACACCCCAAGCTTGGGGCCTTATTCTATTTTTTTGGGGCCTTGTTTCATCGCAGTGGAGCCTTATTTCATTTTTGAAATTGGGGTTTTATTTCATTTTGAAATAACACCCCAACCTTGGGGCCTTATTTCATTTCCTCTTTTGGGACCTTATTTCATTCCTTTAACACAGCCTGTTCATAAATAAACATACAGCTTGAACAGCCATCGTTATGCGTGACACATTTGGGACACAATATACTTGAAAGGGTCACTACAGCGTAGAATTACCACATGAGTCGCAATCCTGTCGCTTAGAAATAATACACTAATGTGTGAATCTGTATGCTCAAAATACAAAATAAATACACGCTAGTACGTACGATCATGTAACAAAAAAATGCAAAGAAAGGCAACAAATATATTACAACGCTAATATATACAATAAGTAAAAAGGAGCCAAGTACATTTTTACATTATGGTAACTAAACTATCAGGTTTTTAAAAAAAACGTCGAACAAACATTTCTAGATTTTCGAACAGAAATAAATCCTCATCGTTATATCTAAGCATTTTAAGTGCGTTGCTACAAACAAACAAACTGACTTTTAATTACATTTTGAGAAGTGAAAAATTTCAAATTGAATTATCTTTTGAACTAGTTATCGGATTTGGGTATCTATCGACGCGTATTTTAAAAATATTAAACATATTATCAAAAGCCTCAACAGCCCCATTAGCTGTGATCATTTAAAATTTTCCCCTCCCACTTACACCCCCTTATCTCATGAGACGATGAGTAAGCAAATGTTTTAGTATGCCATTTTGTTAGTTAAGACTGAAACTTCCGATCGGTATATAACTCGATTTGATCGGACAGTCGTAGCTAATTTTCCATATTAGTATATATTGCTAGTCGCTTTTCGCACCCTTCGTGTTTTTTTCGCCACCAGCGCGAACTACCGTCCGCGGTGATTAACTAAACAATTTTGGAAGTCCACCGATATTTCTTACTTTTATGATAACCCATGCTATGTTGAACTTTTTACGCACAAAATGACAGTATACAGCCTTTCGGCCCCGCAAATCGACTAACTTTTTGTCAGAGGCTCGCCCACATTTGTCATCATAACTCGAGAACACTATTCTGATTGTTTACTGTTGAATTGGCAATGTTTGCAACTGCAACAAGATGGCAACCTTGTCATATTAGTTCATAAGTTCTTTTGTTCACAAGCTGGAATAAAACGATTAGTATGTGTTTTCATCCTACTACGAAAAGAAGCTGTTATATTTTCTTCGAGTCTATCGGCAACAAGCCTACCCAAATTCTACTGCGCATTAATAATCTATAACAGGTTATGGGCCCAGGGCAATTAAAAGCGTGTGGAATTGTTCTAAGAAAATATTAAAAAATGAACTCCTTGTATCATATTGAGAAATTGGACGAATCAAATTATGACACATGGTGTGTGCTCATGCGAAGCGTTTTGATCCATCAAGATTTGTGGACAGTTGTGTCTGGTGAACAAATCAAGCCTGAAGATGCAGCAAGCGTCGCATTTCAATTGTGGAAAGGACAAAATGATAAAGCAATGGCAGTGCTTTTTTTGTCGGTTAGCGCATCACAAGTTTGCGGAATTAAAAAGTGCAGCTATGCGAAGGAGATGTGGGATGAACTGAAAAAGTTGCATCAGCCATCAGGTCCAGTTCGCAAAGTAACACTGTTTAAGCAGTTGCTACATAAACGTATGCAAGAAGGAGACAGTGTACAGCAACACATTTCGGAATTCTCAAACATTGTGGAAAAACTCGCAGAAATTGGCATTTCATTAAATGAGGAGTTATTCGTCATTATGTTGTTGGCGAGCCTACCGCCGTCGTACGAAAATTTCGTTGTTGCGCTGGAAGCGCGCGGCGATTTGCCTTCCTTCACCGTCATAAAGATGAAGCTAACGGAAGAAACAGAAAGACGTAAAAACAACGAGCAAAACGTAAGCGTGCAGGCATTTGCTGTGAAGTCGACGAGTAACAGGCAGTCAGAAAAGAATAGAAATGGACAGAATAACGGAGCTACGAAAAGTAAGCAGAACGACGGGAAATGCTGGAAATGTGGAAAGAAGGGACATTTTGCTGCAAAATGCCGAAGCGAAGGTACAGCAAATGGCAAAAAAGAAGGCGAACAAGAAAACAACAAAAGCAGCCGATCATTCGCTGGAATGGCAACGAGTGATGAAATCGGTGTCGGTGCTTGGTGTGTGGATAGTGGTGCCACATCACATATGTGTGCACGACGAGAATTATTCGATGTGTTTGAGAAACACAAGCAGGAAATTGAATTGGCTGGCAATGAACAGATATTCGCACAAGGTCGTGGTACAGTTGTAATAAACAGCAAAGTTGGCTACAAAATTACACTAAATAATGTGCTATTTGTACCGGAGCTGCAATGTAATTTTATATCTGTGGGCAAAGCAGTGATAAACGGATGCACAGTGAATTTTACTAACGAGTATGCATATTTCAACGATAATGGCATGATTTTAAAGGCAAAAAAGATCGATGGCTTGTATATGTGTGAGTTAAAAAATAACGAGAAGCTATGTTTCAGTAATAAAACTGACGAGTTGATGAAATGGCACGAGCGTTACGGGCATCTGAACATACAAAGTTTGCGGGAACTGCAGAGCAAAAGTATGGTTCGTGGATTAGCCTTTGATTCTGCTAAAACAGCTGATGATGTGCATTGCATTTCATGTATGAAGAATAAGTGCCATGTGAAGCCATTTGAGAAATCTGAAACGAGAGCCAAGGAGCTATTGGAAATTGTGCATAGTGACGTTTGCGGGCCCATGAGTAAACCATCAATAGCAGGCAGCAAATATTTTGTTACAATGATCGATGATAAAAGCCGCTATGTTCATGTGTATTTCATAAAACAGAAGTCCGAAGTCCTGGCTGTGTTCAAGTACCATTTGACCATGGTTGAACGGCAGACTGGCATGAAAGTCAAAACGATAAGGAGCGACAATGGCACAGAATATTGCAACAATGATTTTGATTCATACCTGAAAAGAATGGGTATTCGTCGGCAGCTTACAGTTCCCTATACTCCGCAGCAAAATGGAACTGCTGAAAGATTTAATAGAACTTTACTGGATATGGGACGTGCAATGCTGAATAGCGCTGGAATGAATGAGACATTCTGGGCTGAAGCGATATCTTGTGCAGCATATTTGAGGAATAGATCCCCAACAAAAGCACTGGATGGAGTTACTCCATATGAAGTATGGACTGGTCACAAGCCGGTTGTAAAACATCTTAGAGTTTTCGGATCGATCGCCATCGCATTGGACAAAAGTCAAAAGAAGAAGTTCCAAGAAAGAGGCAAAGAATATATAATGTGCGGATATTCAGAAACATCGAAAGCATATCGATTGTATGACAAAAAGTCAAGAGAATTTAAAGTCAGTCGCGATGTATATTTCGTTGAGAAATGCGTGCAGAAAGCTGATGTAAATCTGGAGGTTGTGGTTAACCCAGATCGCAAAAATTATGCGCTGAAAGACGATCCCGAGATGAATCCCAAGGATGAGCTAGCTGAGAAGCAAGACAAGCAGTCTGATGATAGCGCAACAAGTGCTGATGAGAATGATGACGACGATGCAGTCAAGATTGGACCAGGAAGGCCCAAGATAGTTCGTACAGGCTTAAGAGGAAGACCACGAAAAGAGTACAATGTTCTCAACATGATGCGTGACAGCAGCATACAGATTCCTGATAGCGTTGATGAAGCCATGGCAGGGCCACAGGCGCATAAATGGATGTGCGCGATGAAAGAGGAGTACAAGGCTCTATTAAAAAATCAAACTTGGCAAGTTGTGAAGTTACCTAAAGGCGAAAGGCCAATAGGATGCAAGTGGGTGTTCACCCTGAAGCGCAACTCGGACGGCGAAATCGAACGTTACAAAGCAAGACTGGTGGCCAAAGGATGCAGTCAAAAGTTTGGCATTGACTACGAGGAAACCTATTCGCCAGTGGTTCGATATGCAACGATACGTATGGTGTTGGCTATGGCAGCCGAACATGAGTTGCATGTACATCAACTGGATGTATCAACAGCATATTTAAACGGTGATCTTGAGGAGATCGTTTATATGAAGCAGCCTGAGCAGTTCGACGATGGATCACAAAGCGTGCTGAAACTGAAAAAGTCACTCTATGGCTTGAAACAATCGGGCCGTGTCTGGAATACCAAACTGGACAAAGTCCTGAAGAATATTGGCTACAGGGCATGCGAAAGCGAGCCGTGTCTGTACACAAAGACGTCGAAGAAGAAGAATATCAACGTAATAGCTGTTTACGTTGATGATTTGCTGTTAGCGTGCTCAGATCTTGGTGAGATGGTAGACGCTAAAAAGGCAATTACCTCTGCATTTCAGGTAGTCGACAAGGGTCCTGTTTCCAACTTTTTGGGTCTTGAGATCGAACGCGATGGCGAAACTGGAACAATACTAATGGGTCAGCGCAACCACATTGGTAGTCTTCTTAGCGAGATGGGCATGAGTACATGTCGAACAACAGCGACACCATTGGAACCAAATTTCCAAGTCAATTGCAGTAGTGAGAGCTGCACAAAGGTCGACGTGACGGAGTACCAATCAATTATTGGATCCCTCATGTACATTGCGCTGTCATCACGTCCAGACATATTGCATTCAATATGCAAATTGTCACAGCGAAATGTGAATCCTCACAGTGAGCATTTGGCAGCCGCCAAACATGTTCTACGTTATCTGTACACAACTGCAGATATGAAGATAAAGTACGAGAAAACTGGAATGGATATCTATGGATACTCTGATGCGGATTGGGCCAGCGATGCCAGTGATCGCAAATCCTTTACTGGATACACCTTTATGTGGGGAGGTTCCGCTTTCTCTTGGGCATCAAAGAAGCAGAAGTCGGTTGCTTTAAGTAGCACAGAGGCCGAATACATGGCGATGTCCGAAGCTTCCAAGGAAGCAATTTATTTGAGCAAGTTAATTAATGAAATGAATTTGTCATTTAATCTAAATTCTGTATTGATATATGGCGATAACCTTAGCGCGATAAACCTTGTTAAAAACCCAGTTTATCACGCTAGAAGCAAGCACATAGATGTTAAGTACCACCATATACGAAATTGTTTTGAAGATAAGTTAATTGATTTCAAATACTGCCCAACTAAAGAAATGGTAGCAGATATATTGACAAAGAATTTGCCAAAAGATAGTCATAAGAAATGTAGTAATTTGCTTGGTTTAAACCTATGAAAAAATTGTTTGAAATTAAGTTGCAATGTTTGCAACTGCAACAAGATGGCAACCTTGTCATATTAGTTCATAAGTTCTTTTGTTCACAAGCTGGAATAAAACGATTAGTATGTGTTTTCATCTTACTACGAAAAGAAGCTGTTATATTTTCTTCGAGTCTATCGGCAACAAGCCTACCCAAATTCTACTGCGCATTAATAATCTCTAACATTTACTTTTTCTGAAAGGTAATGAATATATCTCTAATTCATTGATACAAATACATACATTTTCAATTTAAGAAAATCATTAAGAAATCTTTTTTTTTAGCTTTTTTTTTGATATCTCACTTTAAAATTTATTGGGTCGTCAAAAACCCACGACTGAACCCTCCACGAGTGTGCTGACTGGTAATAACATTCCAATGGTTCCTCTGGGAACTGGTGTTAGCGAAGACATTTGTCGAAGACATGTGTAATGGCTCCTCAATAGACTTAACGCAAGCCTGAAGCTCCTGTCATGGTCTGAGGTAACGAGGGCTGCACTTAGGTGTTATGCGGACCACCCTTTCTCCGCAGCTCGTGGGAATCAAAACATCAATACATTTACCAATACAAACTCAAACATAAATAACAAGAAAAATATAAAAAATACAAAAAAACCACAAAAAATAATAACACAAACGACGACGGAATCGCAGGTTCTTCGACTTCGGCAGCGGCAGGGGCTTCAAAGCCTGGCCAAAGCCTAAAACAGACGCCGGAGATAGTCACCATGCCAGCCGGTGGACCTAGCGAAGCTGGTCCAAGTAAACCCGTTTTCCACCCGGGCCTGCGGGTCGATGGAGTGATTCTACCATCTCCTGTCACCACGGAGGCACAGCAGAGCACTAGTGCGGCTGTGCCACCTTCAGGTGCAGGTGTGATGGGAAAACCTCCAACAGCCATCGTCGCAAGGAAGTTTTCCTACGCTGAGAAAAGGAGTGCTGGCAGCATCCTTCAGCGACAAAATGCGGGAGCTGATTCCAGTCCATCAGCGGAATGGCTAGAGAAGGTAGCGTGGGCCAAGAGCGTGCTTCCCGCTTACAGCGAGCTTGCGCCTAGGGCGCAGGCACAGGCTCAGGCCAAGTGGCAACGCTCCCAGGAGACTCCTGGCCCATCTGCCAAGAAGTCGAGGGTTCAGGTGGGTAAATCCTTCCAGATCGCCAAGGAAAGGACCCTCATAGGGGTTCTTGACTGATGTGATTCGGGTGGCAGGATCCCCAAGAATCAATGGAAGTGGGTGGAGACGGCATTGGCCATCCGCTGCTTCGAGATGCTAGAGCAGGAACCTGGACCACCACCAGTCTGCAAAGATGTTGGCTGGTACCAGAGCAGTGTGAAGGTCATAGCTTGCGACGATGAGAGATCTGCAGAACTCTACAGAGCGGCAGTCTCAAATATCGGTGAGGTATACCCAGGAGCCAAATTGGAGGCTGTCAAGTGGAGTGATATTTCACTCCGGCCCAGGGCTAGATTGTGGATCCCATCCTCCATCAAAGAGCCGGAGAGAATCTTGAAGATGCTCCAGCGTTGCAACCCAAGTCTCCCTACTCATGACTGAAAAATTGTCAAGGTAGAGGAGATGAAGGGACCAACAAATCAGGTCGTGCTGATTCTGAATAAAGCATCGCTTGCCCCTATTGAGGCCGCTGGTAGCGAGCTGAGCTTTGGTTTCAGCTCCGTTTCCATCCGGGTCTACAGATCGGATACCGCGGCCGGAATAGATCCGGAGAATAGGATCCGGAGAATAGCGACGTTGAACACGGCTATACATCCGATGCGTCTACCATAATGCTGGACCTCAAGGCACTGTGCCAACTGGGTGAAGAAGAAGCCACCTCTGAAGTAGCGTCAGACGACAAGGACGCGAACGTGACAGTGGTGTAGGGAAAGTCTTCCGATGTCTGTTAAGATTCTGCAAATAAGCCTCCACCATTGTGAAGCAACCTCCGCTGCACTGCTACTCCGTCTGGCTGGAGACGGAGCTGACATCATCCTAGCCTAGGTTGATTGGTGGTAAGGTGTCTGGACGAGGAACACCAGACTACAAGCCAGTAGTTGCTGAAACACAAGGTAAAACCCGTACCTGTATTCTTGCCAGAAAACACTTGAGTATTTTCATGCTTCATTATTTTAGCAATGAGGACAACACGGCAGCAAGCCTGAAACAAAAGTCAGCTCCGATAGGGTTGCTGTCCTGTTATATGGCCTACGTCCACTCGGGCCCTCCTCCAAAAAATAATACAAGACTGCGAAACGCGATATATAAACCTCAACATTGGACGCGATGCCAATGCACACCACACTCAGTGGGGCAGCACAAATACAAACACAAGGGGGGAGTCACTCCCAAACTATTGTCTCAACACTAACCTAGTTTTAGGCAACAAAGGTTGCGAGCCTACTTTTATAATAAAGGTCAGGAAGGAGGTCATTGACCTTACCCTGGCATCCTATCCTCCATATGATCTCATCATAGACTGGAAAGTGGCAGACGATCACTGCTTCGCTGATCACAGATACATTGAATTCTCCCTCAACTTGAGGCACTCCAAACCAATCCTTTTACCTATTTAAGATAGACCAACTGGCCATTATTTATTGCTATCCTTAAAAAGGCTATCCCGGAGGTAGCACTAAAAGGATTTCACTCTACAGAGCGACTAAGCTACCTAATAAAAGCCATCACTAAGGCTTGCAACTCTGTCTTTAGGGCAGCAAGTCCCATCAGCAGACCCAAAAGGGGAAAGAAACCACCATGGTGGAACCCCAACCTACAAGAACTTCGCAAGAGCTCAAGAAACCACTTCAATAAAGCCAAGGCTGTTAACACAGAAAATACAAAAAGACAACAAGACAAGCCAAAAAAAATTCATTGAGAGCTTTCTGCTCTGACATAGAATCAACACCGGACGCGGCCAGACTGAGGAAGATTTTATCGAAATCTGCCCCCACACTAGGATACCTCAAAAAGGAGGATGACACATGGACTACATCAAGCGAAGAATCGCTGGATGTACTCTTAAAAAAGCACTTTCCAGGCTGCAAAGCAACCAATCAGGATAGATACCAAGCCCCGACCGGGGTGCCAATTAGCCCTTCTCTTCTAAGCGGGCGCAACATAACCTGGGCTATAAACAGCTTTAAACCGTACAAGTCACCTGGAACGGACGGCATCTTTCCTGCCCAACTACAACAATCAGCAGACACTACCATAAACTGGCTACAATCTATCTTTCTAGAAGTTCTCAAAACTGGCCATATCCCTGACGCATGGCGAGTCTCAAAAATAGTTTTCATACCAAAAGCTGGCAAATCATTCCATACGACAGCAAAGGACTTAAGACCAATCAGCCTGTCGTCATTTATGCTCAAAGCCTTCGAGCGACTCTTGGCTCTTCATCTAAGAGCGTCCATTCCCCCTCATCTCATATCCAATTCTCAACACGCATATCGGAAAGGCATCGACGGAAACAGCTTTGCACTCTGTTGTCGCCACTATAGAAGAATCCCTTTCGCTCCGCGAATACTCCCTCATAGCCTTCCTAGACATCGAGGGGGCTTTTAACAACGTCGTCCCGGAAGCTATCACTGGGGCACTGACAAACTTGGGGATTGAAAGCCGGCTAGTGGCACTCATCGACCAATTGCTCACAAGCAGGGTCGTAACGTCCACACTTGGCTCTTCAACACTCACCAGGTTCGTCAGTAGGGGAACACCTCAAGGAGGGGTTTTATCTCCTCTTTTATGGAACCTAGCAGTCAACAGGCTGTTATGTGACATAGAGGGTGGAGGCTGCCAAGTTGTTGCCTACGCGGACGACGTAGCACAAATTTTCACGGGAAAATTCCCTCAAACACTATGCGACTTGATGTCGGTCAAACTACAAAATCTGGTCACCTGGGCCGATGAGTGTGGCCTGGAAGTAAGCCCAGCCAAAACGGAACTTGTACTCTTCTCTAGAAAATACAAAATCCCAACTCTAATACCCCCAAGAATAAAAGACTCCGTCCTCTCCATCAGCGAAAGCGCCAGATCCTTGGGTTTAATTCTTGACAGGAAGCTGGACTGGAAAATTAACACGCAAGATAGATGTAGAAAGGCAACAGTTGCACTCTACACTTGCAGGAAAGCGATTGTCCTGAAATGGGGCATGTCGCCATATATCGTCCACTGGCTATACATAGCTATAGTCAGACCGATACTTCTATATGGTATAGCAATATGGTGGCCTGCTTTAACAAAGCAGTCCATAAACAAACAGCTCAACAAAATTCAAAGGATGGCCGAAATGTGCATCACAGGTGCTCTCAGCACAACACCTGGCGAAGCTCTAGACGCCATACTTAAAATACAGCCAATCAGGCAAGTAAACAAAAATATTTTGACCATGACAGCAATTCGACTGAGAGACTCTAACTCATGGATAGAATGCTCAACAGGGCACTCCGCTATCCTTAAGGATAACCAAATAGTTCCTTCCAGAACCGACTACTGTATGCCAATAGAGCATATTGAAACTCCCTTTCAAACAACCATTCCGCGCAGGGAGGAATGGTCATCACATACCCCAGGACAAAGTGGGGCCATATCCTTCTACACAGATGGTTCAAAATTGAACTATCAAGTGGGTGGAGGGGTATACTCTCAGGATCTAAATATACAGGTCTCTTTTAGGCTACCTGACCATTGCAGCGTCTTTCAAGCCGAAATCCTGGCTATAAATGAAGCCTTAAAACTCCTAAGGGAATCCCAAGTCAATTCGGGCCGTATTAACATATACAGTGACAGCCAAGCAGCTATCAAGTCCATAGAATCGACCACAACTAATTCCACCTCAGTTTCGAACTGCCGCAAATCTCTACATGAGATGGCTGAGCATTTCGACATTTCCCTAATATGGGTACCAGGGCATCAGGACATTACAGGAATCTGTATAGCTGATGAACTAGCCAGGAATGGTACAACAGTACACCTCCTTCCTGACAAGGAGGATACGCGTATGCCACTGGCGACCTGCAAGCTACTACTTCTAGCCCAATCTATAACAGTTAGCGAAGACCGCACCATTGTCGTGTCGCGAGGCAAACCTGGCCTCACCTGAATAAGACTCGTTCTAGTATTCTATGTAAACTAAGCAGAACAGACTGCTCTGCAGTAGTAAGAGCACTGACAGGACATTGGCTGGTAGGCATCCACGCCACACGGCTTAATACCCCATACAATGATTTCTGCAGGAGATGTAGAGACGAAGAAGAAATTGAATCACCCGAACATTTCTTCTGCTCTTGTCCCGCATTGAGTAATAGAAGACTCCACACCCTGGGAAAACCTTTTCTCTCCACTTTAGGTGAACTTGCCTCAATTACACCGCTCAAAATCGCTAAATTTATTCAGTTATCAAACTCGACGCCCTATTGAGTGACATGTCACCACAAAGGTTGAAGGGAACCCTAGATCCGCGGTACCACAATGGGCCCAACTGTGGCCTAAGTGAGTCGAAGAATCGACAGCCGCTCTAACCTAACCTTTTAATAAAGGTTTTAGGTAGTTTAATTGCCATGACAATTGCATTGTTTTTTTATTTCAAAATGCCAATCAATTAATTTAATTTTGTAGAAATCAATTTCAAATTTTAATTATTTCTTCTTTTGTAAATATCTTGTGTTAAAATATATTGTTCTTTGCTGACGCTATATTTTCTTGAATGTAATTTATTTTTTTTTCTATATTTTTTAGTTTTTGCATTTGGTCATTAAATAAAATTTTCTATGCTGTTTCCCTGCTTTGGTTACTTATTTTTGCTGAAAAAATTGATATTAAACTTTTGTCCAGTACCTGTTCCGAAGAACTTGTGGGATGGTTCGGAGGGGGCTTAGTAAGGCCACCAGGCGGGTGGCGGGTGGCGGGTTGCGGATAGCGAACGGCCACCCTTCGGGGAGGTTAACTGCGAATAGCGAGCCTACCTCGTAATAAGCAGTCCCTGACAAACAGCGGGTACGATACTGCTCATCGTACTGACAAGGCGTTTGTGTTGCCGCCTTCAAAACATAGCCTCACACACCCCTCAACTCCCTCATAACTATCTACCCAATCCTTTCCCCCACATCTCACCCCGGGCCGGACTAAGGGTGTCACTCTTACCGTGCCGAGAGTCAGCCTGGCTGGGGGCCCGGGTTAAAAACTAGCTCAGTCGCTAACGGTGGGCTCAGGCAAGAGACGACCGCCTGTTCCAAATAGCCTTATCTGGGCATGCGGACCTCTGCTCGGATGGACCTCATCCTTGTCGCGCTACTCGTGGGAACAAAAGAATGGTAAAGCTAAATTTAAAGTTACCGCAGGACTGCCCTGCGGAAAGTGTCGCGAGGCACTTCGAGGACCGTCTCCTGGACAGGGAGCGGCCCTCCAACGTGGTAGACGCACCTCCACGTAGCCAAGCTCCGGCTTCAAATAGGAGAGTGCCACAGGCACAGCAAAGATAACCCTGTCTGCCAGCAACACGGCATACGCAAGGGAGCACCGTCGGACCCTCTCGACCGATGCGTCCCGCGCTAGCCGAGGATAGACGGCAAGGCCAGCAACGGCCTCCGTCGAAGAAGGACCTCCTGCCAGGTCTAGGGGAACCGGGTGGACGAGATGACCCCCACAAACGTAATCTCTGTGGATCAAGGGTCAAATGGTACATTCGGTACCTACAGCAAGGGATATCGCAGGAGGATGCGCTGGCCAAAGCGAAAGAGCCAAGACCAGCGACCACCCAAGGTAGGGCACCAGCCCACAAAAGATCCAGCAGTACGCTGACACCGCCAACCGATACCCCCAAAAGGGTACGCGCGGCGGGGCCAAGTGCTGCACAAGGATCTGGAGTGGCCACACCTACCGGAGCAGAGCGGAAGTACGCTACAAAGGCGCACCATGGCACGCCAGCAGCAGCAGCAACAACAGCAGCCAGGAAGTCTACCCCCTCAGCGCCCACCGAGCCTCGCGCGTCCTACGCGTCTGTCGCGAAAAAGGTAAAAGTGGCCGTGTTACCTGCGGACTACCCCCAGGTTAGTCTCAGTCACGCCATCCCGGATGAAGTCATACAGTCTCTTTCTCTCGCATCCATTTCAGGGTTGGACAACTGGTTATCTACTGCACAGATGAGAATTCGGCAGACTGGCTGATGACTGTTGCGTCGAGACTGCAGTCATGGAAGGGAGTTCCCCTTGACAGTAGAATGACATCCCGTCACCCCACAACATCACCATCTACTGCCCGAGAAGTGCGGATCGGACAACCGAATCCTTGTTGATTATGCTGCGGAATCAGAACAAGATCGAGACCGATGCATGGAGGATAATTTCAAGGAGGAATGAAGGAGGAGGAGCCCTGATGGTACTTGGCATCGATGAGATGGCCAAAGACGACATTGTGTCGAGGGGCCACCCACTTTTTTCCGTTACGGGACGATATCTGTAAGCGGATTAAAGAAGTTGGCGGAGAAGGCTGGATCGAGGACAGCGCCTCCAACCGAGAAGTCCACATCCGCTGGAGACAATCCACCTCCAACGGACATGGAAATATCTCCTGTGGCCGTTAGCGAGCCCAGTGTCCAACTGGAAGATCAAACCAATCCGTTGGAGGATCTGGCCGAGGATCAGGACCTGGCGGAGTTGACGCTGGACCCCACTACGGCCCAGGAGATAGAGGATCAGATGGCCATGTCGTCCCAGGAGTTGTCGAACGAGCTGGAAGGAGCGGATGTCACTCTGACGCCACGCGGTGACGAGGGAGACTCCCGACCCCCCTCGTCATGTGAAATGGAGCCGCTGCTTTAGTGCAATGACGCAAGTCATCAACACTAAGCTAGCCTAGGTGAACATTCATCGTGCAAAGGCGGCCTCGGCCGTTCTAGCCAGATCAAAGAGATCCATTACCTAGAACATGTACAATGGTAAGGAAATGTATTAATTATACTATCCTTTCAAAATTCCTAAGCAGGGACTGCGTGTCAATAGCAGCGCAAGAGATCGGTCATGCCCGTACTACTGTGGTTGCATCGGCATACTTTGCCGGGGACGGAGCCTGCCCGCCAACGGAAGTCAGCAGACTGGTTGAACACTGCGTCCGGGAGAAGCTTCCTCTCATCATCGGGTGCGATGCCAACGCACATCACGAGGTATGGGGCAGCACCGACACCAACATGAGAGGTAAGTACCTTCTCGACTTTATATTTAGATATAACTTAGAAATCAGTAATGTTGGAAATACACCGACATTTGTAAGGGAAGAAGTCTTAGACATCACCATGATAAGTGAGGGTCCTAAGCCGCATCTGAAAAACTGGCACGTCGCATTGGATGAGTCTATGTCTGATCATAGAATCATTCTATTTGAACTGCAAGTCAATATCGATAGCAGCTTACCAAACCGTAATCCAAGGAAAACAAACTGGGAGAAGTATAAAAAGACCCTGCAATTGAATCTATCCAATGAAAGCACAGGCACACCCCGATCATCACTGGAACTAGAGAGAGTTGTAGGCAACCTAAACAGTAGCATAGTAAATGCCTTTGAAGCAAGCTGTACTCTTGGAAGGAAGCGTAAAGAAACAGCTGCCCCATGGTGGAGTGACAGCCTTGAAAAGCTAAGACTCACCACCCGCCGTCTCTTCAACAGAGCGAAGAGAGACGGAACATGGGATTTATACCGTGAAAGCCCTTCCTCCTACAACAAGGAGATTAGGAAGACCAAACGGAAGAACTATCGCGACTTCTGCGAAAGTATTGAAAGTACGACTGTATGTGCACGGTTTCATAGGACACTGTCCAAACGTACACCAGAGGCAAGCCTGGCAAACTGCCAAGTCGACTGTCACATCGGAACGATTACAATGGGCAATTGGAACTTTCCAAGCCTTTAAGTCGCCGGGCCTGGACATGATATCACCCTCCTTTCTACAGCAGGGGCAGGACATACTCCTCCCCATCCTTAGGAAGATTATGATTAGCAGCCTCGCTCTCGGTTACATACCAAGCGCATGGCGCAGAGCGAGGGAGGTCTTCATCTCAACTTTAAACGCAACTATCGGAACAGAGACATAGCTATTCTGTCCGATAGCCAAGCCGCACTAAATGCACTCGATAAGGCGAAGGTTACGTCTAAAATAGTGCACGAAGTGAGGAAGAAGCTAAACCAATTGGGATCGCTCAATTGGATACCAGGCCACAGGGAAATAGCAGGAAACGAAGCAGCTGACAAACTAGCCAGAATGGGTGCAAGCAAGCCCCTAATAGGTCCTGAACCGTTTTGTGGAATAGTATAATAGGCGAAGTCAACAGTTCAAGAATAAGTGATTTTATTAGGGCAGCAGACCCTGTATTTATATGCTGGGTTTACATGTGTTCTTATGGGCTAGGTATAATTACATGCGTTAGAATAGTTCATATGCTTATCTTATGCTAAGCCTAAATAACTGTTTATGTATGTATGCTGCATCTCCTCAGATGCATGCAAGATCGGATCAGCTGTTGTTAATGAGCTTTTGGTTTGTGTCTTTGCTAAGCTGTTATACGTAAGCTGAGCTTTAGATTTGTGTTTAAGATAGGTTTGTACAAGGTAGATTAATAAGATAAGGTAAGTATTATATTTCATTACATCTCCGTTTAAAATAAAATGGATATATATAGTGACGTATCTACCATAAGAAAATAACAATTACTACATAAAAACATAAGCGATCTTTTGTAAAGCTTCACTTTCCAAAAGTTTATCGAAGACACATTTCCTTTTCACAAACACGATCTTTTGTAAAGCTTCACTTTCCAAAAGCTTATCGAAGACACATTCCCTTTTCACAAACCTATGTAAAACCCAAATGTTAATTAACACAATTCAAATATGTAAACAAATGTAATCAAACAGCCAGCATAACTTTATAGGTTTGCTGTGCCCAAATTATAAATCTTTAAGTTAGTTTTATGTTTACTCCTTACAAATAAAGTACATGATTATAATATAAAAATAAATTAATATTTTTTTATTAAATGTAATTGTCGAACACATAATTGGCGCAGCCGGTAGGATACCGAAAGTAAAGTAGCAACCGTGATCCTATTTCAATCAGTGTTAAAAAGAGTCCTTATACGACCAAGGTATTCTTTACGATTGAGTAAGCGAATAGCCGCAAAGTAGTGATTCGGGACGCGTTACAATAACTAAACGGTATCCGCACAAGAACCTGTGCGAAGTGAAATTAATTAAAAGACCTAATTCTGTGGCCCGCTAAAAGAAAAAACAGCGTGACCGCCACTAAGTGACATTAATTAATTAACAAAGTACAGTTTGTTCAATACGTAAGACTCAAAACTGAGCAGTAAGTGAAAAAATAAAATAAATAAATCAGTGGCCCACTTTACAAGGTGCGACCGCCACCAAAGTTTATTTAACGAAATACAGTAGCCTGCCTAATTTGAGTGTGACTGCTACCTAAATAATTCTTATGAAACCAGATACTGAAACTGAAATAAATATAAACTCAGAAATTATGGCATTAACAAACGATAACTTAACTCAACTACTTCGACAAATTCGCCAAGTACCTCAATTCTCTGGAGAACCAACTAGTCTCAGTCCTTTCATCAGGCGTATTGAGTACTTATTGAAGTTATACCCAACTGATGACCCAAGACAGAAAGCCGTTATCTTTGGAGCAATTTAACTTCAAATCATTGGAGATGCAGAAAAAGTGTCGCAACTCCGATTCTACAACGAATGGACAACACTCAGAGATGCCCTTATCAGTGAGTTCAAGACGCAGACCCCGCTAGAAGAATTACTACAACGTCTTTATTCTACGCCGTACAAAGGTAACCTACGTCTATTCTGCGAAGAATTAGAAGACAAGAGTTCAATTATAATAAACAAACTAGCTTTAGAAAGTGACCAAAACAATATAACTGTGTATACTTAAGCAATGGTTACAACAATTAAAAATACAATTCAGCGTAAACTTCCTGATAGATTGTTTATGACATTAGCAAGACATGATATTTCGACAGTACAGAAACTAAGACAGGTTAGTCAGCAAGAAGGTTTATATGAGGACCCCATTTCCGGAAGAGATAAGAAATCAGATAGTCGCCCAAAGTTAGGCGTTAATTCCCTAAACTCACCTACTAACAACAAAACTAATATCGATTTCAATAAAAACACTCATCCCAATCAACAATTCAGTCGCCCCTTTAACTCAATTAAGTTTCCCACGCAAACCCAAAATGTTAATGTAAACAGTAACCAAACGCCTTATCAGCGCAGCACCCAGACTAGACAACAACAATTCGATCATAACAGACAATTGTATAATGAATTCAGAGAAGACTTGAATCGCGACCGACAGAATGACATCCGAAACTATAGCCAGCCTCCACAACAACAAAGAGTGCCAACTAAGCGTTTTAAGGAAGGGAGCGGACAGTCACGTATGCAAGTCGACGAAAGTCACCAGCAATACGAATCAGATAACGATGACGACACAGAACAATATGATAAACAAAACGGACAATTCCACGAAGATCAGTTACAGCACACTGAAACTGAAATGCAATTAGATTCGCAATGTCAACAAGCCGAAAATTTTTCCAATAGTAGCCTGGGAACACACCAATACATAGAAATCATGTTTAATAATCACAAATACCGGTGTATAGTAGACAGTGGATCTTCAATAAATATGATGACACAAAATTTTTTTAATCTTCAAATACATAACAAACCAATAGTTGTTCGAAGTATGACAGGGTACTCACATTTAAACGAATTTATTAATCTACCAGCCAATGGGTTGTTCCAACAGCAACAGCAGTTTTAATGGAAAATAATGGCATAGTAAATTATATTGAAAAAGCTACAATGATTAATAACAGAAAATTCTTTCATAAAGAACTACAACTATTTGAATCAAACTCTAATAAAAATTATGACCGAATTTTACAAGAAAATAATTTAACTAACGAGATCACCTATGCATTAAACAATGAAATCAATTCAAACCGTAAATACCGCTTAGAACATTTACATGATGAGGAGAAAAACAAATTAACACAAATTTTTTAAAGAATTTAGTGATATCCAATATTCTGAAGATAAAGATCTTACATTTACTAGTGTCATACGTCATGAGATCAAAACATCTCATGATAATCCAGTTTATAAAAGGCCATATTCTTATCCATTTTCATACGAATCAGAAGTTTATAAACAAATTGAAGAAATGTTGACACAAGGGATTATACGCGAAAGCGACTCCCCATATTGTAGCCCCTTATGGATTGTACTAAAGAAACCAGACGCTTCGGGCAAAAAGAAGTTTAGGTTAGTTGTCGATTATCGTAATTTAAATGAAATCACTATTAACGACAAATTTCCAATACCAAATATGAATGAAATATTGGGCAAGCTTGGCAAATGCCATTATTTTACAACAATTGATTTAGCAAAAGGTTTCCATCAAATTGAAATGGACCCAAAATCAATTCCAAAAACTGCTTTTTCAACGAAACATGGCCATTACGAGTACACTCGTATGCCTTTTGGTCTAAAAAACGACCCAGCTACATATCAACGTTGTATGAACTTTGTCTTGAAAGACCTTATTAACAAACATTGCCTTGTTTATTTGGATGACGTCATTGTTTATTCCACATCTCTTAATGAACATTTAGACTCACTGAGAAAAGTTTTTGAAAAACTCAAAGAGGCAAATTTAAAACTTCAACTAGACAAATGTGAATTTCTTAAGAAACAAACTAATTTTTTTTGGTTCACACCATATGTCCAGAAGGTATACAACCCAATAAAGAAAAAGTTAAAGCAATTGAAGATTTCCCTATTCCAAAGAATTCAAAGGAAATAAAATCTTTTTTAGGTCTATGTGGCTATTATCGAAAATTTATTCCAGACTTTGCTAAAATCGCAAAGCCCATGACTATGTTTTTGAAAAAAGGAGCTAAAGTTGACACTAACAATGACGAATATAATAAATCCTTCGAGAAATTGAAAACATTAATTATGAGCGATCCAATTCTCATTTGATTTTACAAAAACATTCCAAGTTACTACAGACGCTAGTAACTTTGCAATAGGAGCCGTGTTATCACAAGACAACAAACCAGTTAGTTTCGCAAGTAGAACCCTAAATGACCATGAACAAAACTATAGCACAATAGAAAAGGAATTATTGGCTATTGTTTGGGCAACGAAATACTTTCGTCCATTTTTATATGGTGTTCCTTTTGAGATTCTGAGTGATCACAAACCTCTTGTTTGGTTAAATAATATTAAAGAACCTAATATGAAATTACATCGCTGGAGAATAAAACTCAGCGAATACAATTTTAAAGTTAATTACCTGGAGGGAAAACTGAACTATGTAGCAGACGCACTCTCTCGCGTCAAAATAGAGGAAAATATGATAAGAGAAATTGATGAAGAAAATATTTCAACAGCAGCAACAATTCATAGCGCATTAGAAAGCAGCGAAAATTACATTCAAATTACCGAAAAACCCATAAATCATTTTGCAAGACAAATCGAATTCATAAAAGACATTGAAAATCAAGTAGACATTGAAAAATACTTTACCAAAACAAAAATTAAAATTAAATACACAGAAATTACTAATTCAAAAGCAAAGGAAATTCTTTTGAAATACTTTCTAAATCATACAAGCGTCATTTACATTGAAGACGATAACGACTTTTTAATTTTCCAAAAAGCATATCAAGACATTATAAATCCACACAGTAACGTAAAAATCCTAAAAAGCATTATAAAATTAAAAGATATTACATCTTATTCCGAATTTGAAGAATTTATTATCACTCAACATGTTAAATTGCTACACCCAGGTATAGAAAAAATGATTCGCCTTTTCAAAGAAACTCACTACTTCCCAGATTACACTAAGTTAATTCAAAACATCATTAATGAATGCGAAACCTGCAATCTTGTTAAAACAGAACATAGACCCACAAATTTGACATTTGAATTAACCCCAGAAATAAACAACCTTAGAGAATTATATGTTATAGACTTTTATGCAATTGATAATGAACAATATTTATCATACATAGACGTATATTCCAAATTTGCATCACTTATAAAAACAAATAGTAGAGACTGGTTAGAAGCTAAACGTGCCCTTACTAGAATTTTTAATGACATGAGATAACCACAGAAAATAAAAGCAGATAAGGACTCAGCGTTTATGAGCAATTCTTTAAAATTATGGTTAAACACAGATGAAATAAAACTAGATATCACTACAAGTAAAACAGGAATAGCAGATGTAGAACGTCTTCACAAAACAATTAATGAAAAAGTCCGAATTATAAATACAGACCAGAATCGAGAAAATAAAGATACAAGAATTGAAACAATTTTATATACATATAATCACAAGACTAAACACAATACAACTGGACAAACACCAGCTTACATATTACTTTACGCAGGTACACCGTCCTACAATACCCAATTGAGAAAAGAAAATAAAATTAACAAACTCAATGAAACAAGACAAGATTATGAAATTGATACAGAATTCAGACAAGCACCACTAACACGCTCAAAATCTAAAAATCCTTTTAGGAAAACTGGCAGAATAGAACAAGTAGATGATAAACACTATAATGAAAACAACAAAGGTCAAAATGTCATACACTATAGAGGTAAATTCAAAAAGAAAAAGAAAATTAATGACAGCAAATACTTACAGGCAACAGACATTTCCCACTCATCGGATTCCTGATTATTATGATGACAACATTGATAACATTGACAACAGCAGGAACCATAGAAATTAACCCAATCGAAAATAACCAAGGTTTCATTTTGTTTGAATCAGGAACAAAACAAATTCCCATTACGTTTTTAAATCATTGTTTCACAATTAATATTACTCAAATCGAAGAAACATTTAATAATATTTTAAAAGAAAGTTTAAAATTCAATAACGTTCCACAAATAAATTACTTAATTGAAAAACTAAATAGAGAAATGAATGGCATTCGCTTAACAAAACGACACAAACGAGGACTTTTCAACATTGTAGGTACAACATACAAATTCCTTTTTGGCACGTTAGATGACGATGACAGACAACAAATCGAACAGCAAATTACTACACTTTCACAAAATACCATACAAGTCAGTAATCTAAATCATATCATTGACAGCCTAAATAATGGTATTAAAATGATCAATAATCAAACTAATACTATTCGGACAGAACAAAAATTCAACCAATTTATATTTAATATTGAGCAATTCACTGAATACATTGAAGATATCGAAATGGGTTCACAGCTCACACGATTGGGAATTTTTAATCCTAAACTACTAAAACATGACCAACTTAACAACATTCATTATGAAAATCTCTTAAACATAAAAACTTCTGCCTGGTATAATACAGTTACCAATGAGATATTCTTGATGTCTCATATTCCTACTAAAACAATTGAGGAACCAACTTTCTTAATCGCCCCATACCCTGACAATAATGGACAAATTATCAGCGAAAATATTGCTGGCAAATTTTATTTGCATAATAATCATGTTATAAGCACCCTTACAAAAAATATTATCAAAGATCATTGTATTGTTAATATTATAAAACATGAAGCACTAACTTGCACCTTTCAAAAATACCGTAATGATTATTTTATTCAATATATTAATCCAAATATACTAATTACATGGAATATAACACGAGAAAAACTTAATCAAAACTGCAATAGTCAAGAAATTTACATCGAAAATAATAAAATTGTTAAAGTATTTAATTGTACTGCAGAACTTAAACAAGTTTTAATATCCAATAACATTCAACAATATACAAACCTAATATTCACCGAACATAATGTAACCAAAATTGAACCAATATCACACATAGAAATTAAGGAAATGATTTTGTTAAGTAATAAGAACGACACAATTTATAAAAATCTAATAATAATCATTCTATTCGCACTAGCTTTAAGCTGCATATTTTATATTTACAAAAAATTCAAAACAACACCAAATAATATTATCATTAAATACTTAAATCCTAAAACAGCCAAAATAAACCAAACAATTGACGAAGAAATAGAAAAAGAAAATAAATTAGAAACAGTTGCAGAAGTGATCGCCATTGAAACCCCTATACCACAATTGTATCCAAACATAAATACTTGAGGACAAGCTTAAGTCTAAAGGGTGGGGGAGTGACGTATCTACCATAAGAAAATAACAATTACTACATAAAAACATAAGCGATCTTTTGTAAAGCTTCACTTTCCAAAAGCTTATCGAAGACACATTTCTTTTTCACAAACACGATCTTTTGTAAAGCTTCACTTTCCAAAAGCTTATCGAAGACACATTCCCTTTTCACAAACCTATGTAAAACCCAAATGTTAATTAACACAATTCAAATATGTAAACAAATGTAATCAAACAGCCAGCATAACTTTATAGGTTTGCTGTGCCCAAATTATAAATCTTTAAGTTAGTTTTATGTTTACTCCTGACAATTAAAGTACATGAATATAATATAAAAAATAAATTAATATTTTTTTATTAAATGTAATTGTCGAACACATAATTATATATAGGTATGTATATTTATTTATCTTTATTATATATTTTTTTTGTTTAATTTTTAATTTGTTTGTTTTTAAATGCAGAATTATACATCACAGCCGTAGGCTGTGATTCACGCACTCAAATTGAGCTCTGTGGTCTTTCGTTCATTTGTTATATTTATTATCTATATATATTTACATTTTCTCTTTTTTTTTTTTTTTTTAATTTTATTAATGTTTAGTATACATATCAATTTACTTATAATCTTATTTAGTCTAGTAATTTTATTCTATCAATATTTACAATTTGTTTTTTCTTATTTTTGTCGGTAATGGTAATATTATTGTTTTCATTTATTTGCACGACTGTGTATTTTCCTAAGTATCTGTTATCTAATTTATGACCAGTTTCATTTCTAAGTAGTACTGACTGACCTATTTTAATTTTTACCTCATTAGTTGCTAAATCATATGTTTCTTTTTGTTTGAGTTTCTTGCGTTTTACCATTTCTCTTGCTTTATTTTGAGCTACTTGTAATTTGTATTTTATTTCTTTGTTGTAGTCCTCTATATTATATATTGGATCAATCGATACTGTTTGAAATGGGAGATCTGTTGGTTTTTTACCAAATACTAACTCAAAAGGGGAATATTCATGAACGGATGATGGTGTTATATTGAAACAATATGTGAAGTATTGAATGTATTCATCCCAATCATGTTAATTAATAGATAAATATGCTCTAAAATACTCATTGAAAGTTCTATGGCTACGTTCTATGGTTCCAAGAGTTTGATGGTGATGAGCCGTTGAATTTAGCTTTTTGATTTTAAAGTTTTCGCAGAGTTCTGTTAAAACAGAATTCATATATTCAGTTCCCATGTCTGTGATGAAAGTTTTCATCGGTCCAAATATTAAAATATATTTTTCAAAAATTGCTCTTGCGACTGTCTTGGCACTTTTGTCAGGTATTGGGACTGTTATAAGGTATTTCGTCAAGTCACAAATCATATTTACTGCATATTCATTACCATATTCTGTTTTTGGTAATGGACCAATTGTATCAATTATTGCGATATCAAAAGCTGTTGCGGGAGTTGGTGTCAATGTCATAGGAGTTTTATTATGTTTAATAACTTTTGCCAGCTTGCATTTTTCACATGCCTTTACGTATTTTGTTACTTGTTTAGTCATATTTTTCCAATAATAACTTCTTTTTATTTTTTCAACATCCTTGATATTCCGCAGTGGCCACCTGATATTGGATTATCGTGGAATCTATTCAAAATATTTTTAATTTCTTCATAATTTTCTTTTAGTCTATTAACTAGTGGTAATATAGCTATTTTTAAATTTTTTAAAAGTTTATTTCCCTTTTTCTTAAATTCGTTGATCGAAATTAAACTGAATATATTATCCAAAGGTGCTATTTGTAATGTGTGAATGTTATTGTCACTGGCCTCTTGTTCAAGCCTTTTAAAGAATCGATTATTCCATTAATGAGCAAATCATTAATTGCGAAACTTGTCACCCTTGATTTTCCTGCCACTAATGAACATTTTTGTTTGTTGATTTTTAGTTTTATTAAATTGTTGGCATCCTTAAAGTTGATTATGTCATAAATCATTGGATGTATTAGATTTGTCAATTCTTGTTTTTGTTCTGTCATGTTTGAGTTTTTATTTTTCGTGTTTGATCTTGTTGTTACTTTTAAGATATTATTGTTTGATAATTTTTTAATGTCTTCAAATTCTATCCTTGATAATGCGTCTGCAGTATAGTTTTCACGTCCCCTGATAAATTCAATTGTAAAGTCGTATTCTTCTAAGTCTAGTCTCATTCGTATAAGTTTCGATGAGGGGTTTTTTAATGCAAATAAATATGTTAATGGTTGATGGTCTGTTTTTATTAAGAATTTCTTTCCATATATATATGGTCTAAAAAATTGGATTGCCCAATGTATTGCTGTTAGTTCCTGTTCTATCGTGGATTTATTTCTTTCGCCCTTAGTGAAGGATTTAGATGCATACGCTATTGGTAATTGCTTACCGTTATATTCTTGGCTTAACACTGCCCCGCAGGCTTTTTTGCTTGCATCTGTCGTTATACAAAATTTCTTACTAAAATCAGGATATTGTAGTATTGTTGGACTTAGTAGCTGTGTTTTCAAATAGTTAAATGCCAATTCACATTCTACATTCCAATTAAATGTAATATTTTTCCTAGAGAGTCGGGTTGTGTGGCGTGCGGATTCTGCAAAGTTTGGTATAAATCTTCGATAGTAGTTGCAGAATGCTATAAATCTTTTAGCTTCCTCACCGTTCTTTGGGGTTGGATAATTTTTAATTGCTTCGAACTTATTATCATCAGGCAAAATTCCCTTGTTTGTGCATTTATGCCCTAAAAATGTTACTTCGTGGTTAAAAAATGTACATTTTGCGGGATGTAGTTTCAGGTTATATTTTCTACATGTTTCGAATACATCTCGCAGATTACGTATCATGTGACTTTCTGAACATCCGATGACTATTAGGTCATCCATATATAAAAATGCTTGAGATGTTGTTAATCCTGAAAATGCTAGAGACATCATTCTTTGAAATGAGTTAGGCGCAATTTTCAGACCATATGGGAGTCTTTTGAATCTGAAGGACCCTTTATCTGTTGAGAATGATGTGATGTTTCTTGAGTTTTCTTCTAATTCGACCTGATGAAAGCCTGACATTAAGTCTAGACAAGAAAAATATTTAGCCCTTCCTAATTGATCTAGAATATCATCCATTCGTGGTAGAGGATATTTATCAGCTACTAATTGTTTGTTAATTTTTCTATAGTCTACTACTAGGCGCCATCGTTTTTCATTGTTTCCTGGTAAACTTTTCTTTGGAACTAATAGGATTGGACTATTGAACTCAGACATCGATGGTTCGATTATGTCATCATCGATCAATTTGTCCACCTGCCTATCAATTTCTGCTTTTTGACTATGTGGGATCCTATAGTTTTTCATATACACTGGTGTAGTGTCGTTTAGTGTTAATTTTTGTTGGTAGAAGTTGTTAGCTGAAATTTGCTCGCTTTCTGTTGCAAAGATATCGTTAAAATCAGAACAAAGGGTGTGTAATTTGTTTTTAGCGAAAAGTGGGAAGTTTTTTGAAAGGATTTCCATGACATCTGTTTTGTGTGTATTGTTGTATTGATCATTTTCTATTTTATAAATTTCGTAATTTGACAAGTTTTCATTTTAAATTGAGGTGTTGCAGATTTGTACGTCATTTGTATTTGTGTTAATGATTCTGACAAATGGTCTATTTTTGGAAACTATGGTGTTTGCTATAAATACTCCAGGCTTGATTTCCTGGTTTGGGATTAATAACTCGTCTTCTTTATTGTTTATTTGTATTGGTTTTATAACCTCTGATCTTGAAGGGATTAGGAATATATTTACTGGCGTATTTACTGTCATGGGAACTATAAGTTGTTTATAATTATTGGGTCTTAATATAAAGGAATTTCTGTTATGTGAGTAATCTAGTTGGCAGTTAAATTTTTTCACAAAATCGAGACCAATGATTCCATCACAAGGAATTGGGAAATTATCTTGAACAACTTGAAAACTATGACTTATATAATAATTGGTAAATTGCAGGTTGATTAGTACCTCGCCTATTGATTGTATTGTTACATTACCTATTCCATTTAAATTAGTCTTCCTTGTTATATTTATGTTTGCTGGTCTTTTGTTTTAACTTTGCTTTATGATACAAATATCTGCACCCGTGTCTACCAAAAATTTAATTTTTTCCTTTTTATTGATATTTATATAAATGAAACTATTGAGGTTTAGACTTAGGTTGTAAATTCTATGAGACTTTAGTTTGATGTCAGGGGACTTTCGCAGTTTTCCTGCTCATTATTATTATTTTCATTTGTAACTCGAACATGTAGGGGTCGCTTGGAGTTAAAGATTTTTCTCATGTGCCCGAAAGTAGGCAACGGAATTTTTGTATCTCCATTGTGGGTATGCAGTAGTTTTGCCACCGGACAAACAACTTTGCTACGTCACAACAAACATAATTTAATGTATTTTATTAATAGATTAATCTATGTATTAAGCATGCTATTTCGTTATGTATTTAAGTGTTCAATGTACTTTGTATGTTTTGTAGATTTGTTAGCGCCATCTATGAGAGAGGTTCAGAATGTGCATAGAACAAACAAAAGATAAATGCACCCTAAAATACTATTTTTAGACATTTGCAGCCCTCAGAAAATGTCAATGAAATAGAGAATGAGATTTCCGGAAAAATTAGCTTTCTTCTAGGCCTATTTTGACCCCATAATTCTTTCTCCTCGTGGTCGTCAAGTTGTGAAGTTGTGCGTGATTTTAATTCGCAAAAATAAGAAAAAAAAAAAATCTTAGCAAAGTTAATAAAGTGCTTAAGAACTCAAAGTGATTAAAAAAATACAAAAATAAACTATCATTGCAACTTTTGAGCCAAAAATTGGCCGAACTAAAATCCCAAAGACCCGGAGAAAGAAAGACAAGAAGCGATAGAATCAGAAGTTTTCAAAAATTGTGCCTGTTCTCTATAGAGCCGGCACTTAGGCTTACATATAAAGCCAGATATCTCGGTTAATGTAACCAGATATCTAAAAGCTTTTACATGAGCTTTTAGCCCACCGCGCTGAACAGCTGTTCATCAGTGTGAATTGTTCTCGCGAGGTGATGGCAGCCAACCTATAAGTGGGAGTTATTTTGACGATCCAGCGCCGATGCGGCCAACAAAGTGCTGACAATTGGAGTCTATTCGTTGTGCCCGAAGATCTGGCAAAGATTGCCTGCAGAAAACGGCCACCTTCGCGAGGAACAATCACCTCAACATAACCAACATAACTTATGGATGACGTCAGCAGTGTGATGTGCTAATGTTTTTGTGAATGTCTTTAGTGTATTATATGTGTCTTTGTTAATCTTTTGCTTTTTGGGCCTTCAGCCATATTCCATATTGTACTGCTAAACATGTTAATCGTAAATGTATGTACTTTTGGCCAATGATTATGTTGATTGCAAAGGCGGTTTATGTGAATGTACAAAGAGATCAATTATTATACATAACCCCTGCAATAAATAGAATCTGATCATTTAAGTTGAATGGCTTAATTGTGCATAAGTTGCAATTGACATTATTATGTTTATGCAATAATTTAACATACATAAAATAGCATTGTTTATATTTACATTTTATGTATCGAGCTCGAAAGCTCTAACATATGTTTATATGGCTATAGCAGCGAGCTTTTGACAGGCCACGCAAGCTCAGCTTAAATTCCACAGGTTAACGCACACACACACACACATATATTCACCAGCTGAGAAAGATCTTTCTACGCGGGAACATGCTGTAAGTGAGCTTTTATTCTCTTAAAATAACCTTGTGCATATGTAAACAGTGCGCGCTCGCCAAAGCTTCTCTTTAGCGCGAGCACTTAAATTGCTGACCTTGCTGTGCGCTCTTAAAGCTGCTTCACAGCTGTTTATTCGTTTTGATTATGAGCAACTCAAAGATATAAAACTTCAAAGTTGAACAATGCCAATTAATTGAAAGATTACTTAAGTTTATATTGAAATATATTAAGATATTTTCAAATAATGGAAAATATTAACCTATATATCTCAGTATAATGTTTATTATGTATATTTAACTATTTATATTTATTAACTTATTTCTAGTATTATATATATATTATTTTATTATTTATATATAATTATGGATAATGATAAACATAATTAGTACCCATAATTGATTATCGAACATATTCATATCCGTCCCTATTGCAACCTTTTGCCAAATTTACATTTATTTATTATATTATTGTCTTTATATTAATTTTCTCGTATTATGAATTTTGTGCTCCGTATGATTAGTCATGATTAAAATGTTTATAACGTCAATTATGTGCTAATTTGTCGTTTATTTGGAACCATGCAGCGTTTGGATGAGATGGGATAGCTAACACAGGACTTCTTTTAGGGATCCTGATCTTTTTATGGATTTTATGAGGCTTTTCAGGATCATGGTTGGGCGGGCGAATGCACAATTGTGTGCAGGACAAAAAGAAGAAGTCCGATGTCGAATATAGATCACTTTTCTGTCCCTTTTGTTTATTCTTTGGTATCCATTGAATCCTACCTATCCTTGTTTCCCCTTCCTAGGTTCTTAACCCCCCCTTGTTGTTGAAAAAACATAGTACGCGAATTTAATAAAATGATAAGCTAAGGAGCGAAGCAACGTATCTTGAAGGTTTAGAAACAATACCCACTCCCATCCGACCAGAAAGTAGCCGAAAGTGCAAGCGCGTACTCCTTCGTTCAGTTACACGAACATCTGCTTCATTGCCCGAAGATTCTCTTCGTTACTCGTTACAGTTTTAATTATTTTATTTTGGCGCCCAAACGTGGGGCAAGTTAGCGAACTTGTAAGCTAATAACGCTGCAAATCGGAGTAACATAATATTTTATTATGATGCCCTAGGCTGACCTGACCTCGACTTAGAAAATTTGGAAACAAAGTCAACAACACCTACAAGCTAACAACAACATCTAGCTAGACTTTGATATCCTATTGTTCATATCCTTTCCTATTATTTTCCTCCCATGTCCTAGTTTTGAATATTTGGATGTTGGATGCCTTAATAGTTTCAAAATAACGTTAAGACCACATCTCAATAATATTCATAACTCATGTACTATTGTGAGTGTTTCTGGAAACTATACTAGCTTCAAAATAGCTGTATGGCCGAACACTAAGTACACATAGTCATGTAGTCCCGATGTAAATACCTTTATGTGGAGTTTAAACTGGAGACAGGTTTACTCGTGGATAAAAGCTACGACCTGCCATTAAACAAAAACATAAATGGTATATGCATAAAAGTATGCAATGGATGCTGTGGTACATTATCCTGTAATTGATTCGGTTGTCGTTGGAAACAGCTTCAAGGATTGTTAACTTTGTAGCTGCCAGTCAACTGGATACAGGCTTAATAATGTATCTCTATCACTCTATTACGTAATTGCAACGGTGCTGAAGTTAATTGCAGGTTATGGCCAGAAGAATATAGTGCTCTTTGCTGGTGCGTTTCTGTGAGCTATATTTCTTCTTAGGAACAACAACTTCTGCAATAAGGAATTGATCAAAGCATTTGTTGAAAATTGCACTTCCTTTTCTTTACTATCTCTATTATACTTTCGTTGTTCGCAACAAACAAACATAGTCGTGATCTTTGCATGGGCACGAGTGTAAGTTTGTGTGTGATACAGCATTAGGTCTCCGAATTTTGATATTATTTTCAGTTATTAGCTGGAGTCAAGTTAGTGGCTGAAAGCTACTAGTACTTGCCGCTGTAGCTGAAGTATTATACTAAGTTCCCTAAATACTTTATTCTCTCTACTATTGATCTATATCGAATTTTTGTTAGCAACCCTTACTCGGATAAATGTTGTATGGTTCCAAAATTTGTTTATGATTTATTGTCGATTTCGTGAGTTTTGTTTACATTTCGTATTTATAATTTTTGTAATTGGTAATATTAGAATTTCGTACTGTTAGGAATAAATAAAAATACAATTAGACTATGCCGTTAAATAGTGGTGACCCTCAATATCAAAGACAGTCAAACGAAACTTTTTGTTGTGTGTGCACAGAGGAAGTGGAATATCCAGCTCAACTGTTGACTACGAACTGCAATCATTTCTTTCACCATTCCTGTTTTAATACACGTTCAGGAAATCGTAAGGTCTGTCCCGTGTGCAAAACTGCACTTAGTAAAACAACGTTGAGTTTATCGGACGAATTAGCTGCTGCTCGGGCGATAGCATCTCGATCGGGACCGATAACCAGATCAAGTTCAAGAACTCAGCAAGTTCAGCAAGCTCAGATATCTGGCACTATTGGTCAGACAGATAATTTGACAATGAGTCAACAGGAAGTGTCAGGTGATTCAGCTGGGGATGCTGATCCAGCGGGAAATACCAATACAGCTGCGACTACTGCTGTAGCTCCAGTTGCAAACTTACAGCAAAGTATTGCTACAGCAGTTTCAGCTGCTCTAGCTCAGCACACTCAATTATTGGCTCAAGCTATTGAAACAGGATTCCAAAGATTGGCACTACAAGCTGCAGCTCCTCCTGCAGTTGATAGAGACCAATTTGGCAATAGACCGTCTTCTCCAGGTAGACAGAATCAATCTTTTGAGCAATTGTTTGGAGTGACTAACAGAGAAGGGAGAGATGTGCATAATCGAGCACACAATACTCAGAACAGTCCCTCATTTCCACCAGAGTCCCAACAATCAAACAATTTGCGTCCTGATAGAATAAGTCAGATAATTTCGAACTGGAAGGTACGATTTTCAGGTCATTCGTCGATAGCAATCGATGATTTTTTATATCGGGTCGAAGCTCTTACCAATCAAACATTGGATGGTAATTTTGAATTGCTAGCACGATATGCGAGCAATCTTTTCGAGGGTAGCGCTAGTGAGTGGTACTGGAGATATCACCGTAGCGTATCTATTGTGCGATGGATTGATTTATGTATTGCTCTCAAATCTCAGTTTGCCGACGGACGAACAGACTTAGAAATTCTAACAGCTATCTCGCAACGGAAACAAAAAGCGAACGAGACGTTCGATAGCTTCTATGAAGCTATTGTTGCTCTTGCTGATCGGCTTGTACAGCCCATGACTGAACAGTCTTTGTTAGAAGCGTTACGAGCAAATCTTTTGAATGAAGTTCAGCATGAACTGTTGTATGTGCCAATTCACAACATAGTTCAGTTGCGACAGTTTGTACGAAAGCGTGAGAGATTTATGCAAAGCACGGTCAAGCCCTTTTCTTCGTCTAGACGTTTCGTGTCACGACCACAAGTACACGAAGTTTCTGTGCAGTCAGAAATGGCCGCAGGAACTGATTCTGAGGATGTTGTTGAAAAAAATAGTACGCGAATTTAATAAAATGATAAGCTAAGGAGCGAAGCAACGTATCTTGAAGGTTTAGAAACAATACCCACTCCCATCCGACCAGAAAGTAGCCGAAAGTGCAAGCGCGTACTCCTTCGTTCAGTTACACGAACATCTGCTTCATTGCCCGAAGATTCTCTTCGTTACTCGTTACAGTTTTAATTATTTTATTTGGCGCCCAACGTGGGGCAAGTTAGCGAACTTGTAAGCTAAGAACGCTGCAAATCGGAGTAACATAATATTTTATTATGATGCCCTAGGCTGACCTGACCTCGACTTAGAAAATTTGGAAACAAAGTCAACAACACCTACAAGCTAACAACAACATCTAGCTAGACTTTGATATCCTATTGTTCATATCCTTTCCTATTATTTTCTTCCCATGTCCTAGTTTTGAATATTTGGATGTTGGATGCCTTAATAGTTTCAAAATAACGTTAAGACCACATCTCAATAATATTCATAACTCATGTACTATTGTGAGTGTTTCTGGAAACTATACTAGCTTCAAAATAGCTGTATGGCAGAACACTAAGTACACATAGTCATGTAGTCCCGATGTAAATACCTTTATGTGGAGTTTAAACTGGAGACAGGTTTACTCGTGGATAAAAGCTACGACCTGCCATTAAACAAAAACATAAATGGTATATGCATAAAAGTATGCAATGGATGCTGTGGTACATTATCCTGTAATTGATTCGGTTGTCGTTGGAAACAGCTTCAAGGATTGTTAACTTTGTAGCTGCCAGTCAACTGGATACAGGCTTAATAATGTATCTCTATCACTCTATTACGTAATTGCAACGGTGCTGAAGTTAATTGCAGGTTATGGCCAGAAGAATATAGTGCTCTTTGCTGGTGCGTTTCTGTGAGCTATATTTCTTCTTAGGAACAATAACTTCTGCAATAAGGAATTGATCAAAGCATTTGTTGAAAATTGCATTTCCTTTTCTTTACTATCTCTATTATACTTTCGTTGTTCGCAACAAACAAACATAGTCGTGATCTTTGCATGGGCACGAGTGTAAGTTTGTGTGTGATACAGCATTAGGTCTCCGAATTTTGATATTATTTTCAGTTATTAGCTGGAGTCAAGTTAGTGGCTGAAAGCTACTAGTACTTGCCGCTGTAGCTGAAGTATTATACTAAGTTCCCTAATTACTTTATTTACTCTTCTCTTGATCTATATCGAATTTTTGTTGGCAACCCTTACTCGGATAAATGTTGTATGGTTCCAAAATTTGTTTATGATTTATTGTCGATTTCGTGAGTTTTGTTTACATTTCGTATTTATAATTTTTGTAATTGGTAATATTAGAATTTCGTACTGTTAGGAATAAATAAAAATACAATTAGACTATGCCGTTAAATAGTGGTGACCCTCAATATCAAAGACAGTCAAACGAAACTTTTTGTTGTGTGTGCACAGAGGAAGTGGAATATCCAGCTCAACTGTTGACTACGAACTGCAATCATTTCTTTCACCATTCCTGTTTTAATACACGTTCAGGAAATCGTAAGGTCTGTCCCGTGTGCAAAACTGCACTTAGTAAAACAACGTTGAGTTTATCGGACGAATTAGCTGCTGCTTGGGCGATAGCATCTCGATCGGGACCGATAACCAGATCAAGTTCAAGAACTCAGCAAGTTCAGCAAGCTCAGATATCTGGCACTATTGGTCAGACAGATAATTTGACAATGAGTCAACAGGAAGTGTCAGGTGATTCAGCTGGGGATGCTGATCCAGCGGGAAATACCAATACAGCTGCGACTACTGCTGTAGCTCCAGTTGCAAACTTACAGCAAAGTATTGCTACAGCAGTTTCATCTGCTCTAGCTCAGCACACTCAATTATTGGCTCAAGCTATTGAAACAGGATTCCAAAGATTGACACTACAAGCTGCAGCTCCTCCTGCAGTTGATAGAGACCAATTTGGCAATAGACAGTCTTCTCCAGGTAGACAGAATCAATCTTTTGAGCAATTGTTTGGAGTGACTAACAGAGAAGGGAGAGATGTGCATAATCGAGCACACAATACTCAGAACAGTCCCTCATTTCCACCAGAGTCCCAACAATCAAACAATTTGCGTCCTGATAGAATAAGTCAGATAATTTCGAACTGGAAGGTACGATTTTCAGGTCATTCGTCGATAGCAATCGATGATTTTTTATATCGGGTCGAAGCTCTTACCAATCAAACATTGGATGGTAATTTTGAATTGCTAGCACGATATGTGAGCAATCTTTTCGAGGGTAGCGCTAGTGAGTGGTACTGGAGATATCACCGTAGCGTATCTATTGTGCGATGGATTGATTTATGTATTGCTCTCAAATCTCAGTTTGCCGACGGACGAACAGACTTAGAAATTCTAACAGCTATCTCGCAACGGAAACAAAAAGCAAACGAGACGTTCGATAGCTTCTATGAAGCTATTGTTGCTCTTGCCGATCGGCTTGTACAGCCCATGACTGAACAGTCTTTGTTAGAAGCGTTACGAGCAAATCTTTTGAATGAAGTTCAGCATGAACTGTTGTATGTGCCAATTTACAACATAGTTCAGTTGCGACAGTTTGTACGAAAGCGTGAGAGATTTATGCAAAGCACGGTCAAGCCCTTTTCTTCGTCTAGACGTTTCGTGTCACGACCACAAGTACACGAAGTTTCTGTGCAGTCAGAAATGGCCGCAGGAACTGATTCTGAGGATGTTGAGACGTTCGATGTTGAGGCAGTTGCTCTTTCCTGTTGGAATTGTGGAAAGCAAGGCCATCGGTATCAGGAATGCGAAGCAGAGCGCACAGTGTTTTGCTACGGTTGTGGCAAGCGCGACACTTATAAGCCGTCTTGTCAGAAATGTATCTCGTCAAAAAACGGGCTGACTCGTGCACCGCTAACGAGTGCACGCAAACTAGTATCGAAAGCGACGAATACAGAGTAACTTGTACGAACTCAAGTTCACTCTTAAATACCCCAGACTTAAACCAAATCCCAGCTATTCCTTTACATAATCAAAAGCAACAGAAACAGATTCCATCTCAAGAAATATTATCTGAAACTCGTGATCGCAAGCGCAGAGATTTATTTCGAAAACAGTGCAAAGAAATCCGCAAAGCAGTACTATCGTCAGTGGTTGATAATTGCAACGATTTACGACCATATGCTGAAGTCACGATGTTTGGTAGAAGTATCAGTGGTCTAATGGACACTGGTGCATCAATAAGCTGCATTGGAGGCAAGTTTGCGCAAGAATTGGCACAAACTAACTGTGATTTCAAACCCATGCATGCTGTAGTACGAACGGCTGATGGAAAAGGCCAAACGATTTTAGGCAGAATTTCTACTATAGTTTCTTTTCGCGGGGAATCAAAACGATTATGTATCTATCTTGTACCCTCTTTAGCACAAGAATTGTATCTAGGCATCGATTTTTGGAGAATTTTTGACTTGTTGCCGTTGTTTTTAATGAACAAAGAAAATTCCAACAAATTGGCAGCTTTAAATTTCGATGATCCATTACAGATACCTTTGTCTGAGTTACAGCAAAAGGAGTTAATAACAACAATTCAGTTATTTCCTTCATTTGCTGAAAAAGGTTTAGGAAAGACGAACTGGCTTGCACATGACATTGAAGTATCTGAATCTCGACCAATAAAACAACGTCATTACGCAGTGTCGCCTGCAGTCGAGAAACTGATGTACGAAGAACTCGACAGAATGATAGCACTTGGCGTTATTGAAGAGTCAGAAAGTCCGTGGTCATCTCCTGTCGTAATTGTCCGAAAGCCAGGTAAAGTTCGCCTCTGTCTTGATAGCCGTAAAGTCAATGAAATTACAATCAAAAATGCGTATCCGATGCCCCTCATTGACGGTATATTAAGCAGACTTCCGAAAGCTAAATTTATTTCTAGCATTGATTTAAAAGATGCCTATTGGCAAATTCCGTTAACTCCCAGAGCTCGTGAGAAAACTGCATTTACAGTGCCAGGAAGGCCGCTGTATCAGTTTACAGTCATGCCATTTGGTCTATCTAATGCTCCACAGACGATGTCAAAACTGATGGACAAAGTCATCCCGCCAAATCTGAGAAATGAAATATTCATTTATCTTGATGATTTGCTGGTGATTTCGGAGTCGTTTGAGAAACACATTGCAGTTTTGAAAGCGTTAGCAGATAGACTTTCTCAAGCAGGTCTCACAATTAATGTGGAAAAAAGTAATTTCTGCCTCAAGGAGGTTAAGTATTTAGGACATGTAATTGGTCATGGAACAATTCAAACTGATCCTGACAAAGTTGCAGCTATTCGAGAGTTTCCAGTGCCCCGATCGGTCAAACAAGTACGTAGGTTTTTAGGAACCACTGGGTGGTATCATAAATTTATTAAAAACTATGCTGAAATTGCTGCTCCCATTACTGACACTCTCAAACAAAGTCGCAAGTTTGTATGGTCTGATGAAGCACAGAAGGCGTTCGAAAACTTAAAGGAACATCTGTGCACGGCTCCTGTATTACATAGCCCAAACTTTTCGATTCCGTTTGAAATACATTGTGATGCCAGCCATACAGGAGTTGGAGGCGTTTTAATGCAAAAGAATAGTGAGGGAAATGACGTTCCAATTGCATTCATGTCCCGTAAACTGAATCGTTGTCAGAGAAATTATTCAGTTACCGAAAAAGAGTGCTTGGCAGCTATTATGTGCGTAAAAAAATTTCGAGCGTATGTTGAAGGCCACGATTTCGCCATCCATACCGATCATGCATCTTTGAAGTGGCTGATGTCCCAATCGGACTTAAATTCTAGGTTGGCTCGATGGGCTCTCAAATTGCAAGGTTTTTCATTTAAAATTTTTCATCGCAAAGGCAGCATAAATATTGTCCCGGACGCTCTATCACGCGTACACACTGAGGACTTGTCAAATATTAGTGTAGACACTTTGATAGACTTACAGTCTGGTCATTTTAAGTCAGCCGAGTATCAGGATTTGATTGATAAAATCAAAGCAAATCAGACCCAGCTCCCTGATGTTAAAGTCATCGATAATTTCATTTATCGTCGTGCAGAGCACGCATCTGGCGATCAAATCGCAGACGACTTCTGCTGGAAGCTGTGGATTCCAAAGGGGATGGTGTCAGATGTGCTCAAGCAAAATCATGAGGATCCGTTATCGTCACATAGTGGCATTAATAAAACACTGGAAAGGATTCGACGTTATTATTATTGGCCAAACCTAGTTAACGACGTTAAAAAGTTTGTAAACGGATGTGTCATTTGTAAATGTACCAAACATCCCAATCGTACGTTACGACCACCACTAGCTCCAGTAAAAGAAACGCAGAGAGTGTTTCAAAAGATTTTTGTTGATTTTTTGGGACCGTATCCTCGGAGCAAATCAGGGAATATAGGTATATTTGTAGTGTTAGACCACCTGTCCAAGTATCCTTTTCTCAAGCCTGTAAAGAAATTTACAACGGATGCTATCATTCGCTTTATGGAAGAGGAAATATTCCACTGCTTTGGTGTACCCGAAATACTCGTGTCAGACAACGGAGTACAATTTAAGTCGCACCAATTTAATTCATTGTTGCAAAAATACAATGTGCAACATTTCTTCACGGCAGTACACGCTCCTCAAGCAAATGCTTCAGAACGCGTAAACCGATCTGTTATTGCTGCGATTAAAGCGTATATTAAGCCAGATCAAACCAATTGGGATGAGCAGCTTAGCCATATAAGTTGTGCCCTACGCTCAAGTATACATTCAGCTATCAACAACAGTCCTTATCGTGTTGCATTTGGTCAACACATGATAACAAATGGTAATACGTATCCGCTCTTACGAAACTTACAACAATTAGAAGACCGTACTGTTAGCTTTGACAGAGAAGACTCATTTGATATAATTCGAAAAACTGCCCAGAATGCTATTCAGCAGCAGCATCAACGAAATGAAAAACAATACAACCTTAGAAGTCGTGAAGTTGATTTTAAAGTTGGTCAAGAGGTCTTTAGACGCAACTTTCAGCAAAGCAACTTTACAAAAGGCTTTAACGCGAAACTAGCACCAACCTTTGTTAAAGCCCGAATTAAGCGTAAGCTCGGTAATAGCTATTACGAGTTAGAGGATGCCCAAGGTCGAGTTATCGGAAAGTATCATGCAAAGGACATCAAGCAATGAATCCTTTAATATATCGCAATTCCTCCAAGCGAGTACCACCCTTTGGTATTTCAACACCAAAGTGTGTTTTGGCAGGGGGGATTGTAGGGGTCGCTTGGAGTTAAAGATTTTTCTCATGTGCCCGAAAGTAGGCAACGGAATTTTTGTATCTCCATTGTGGGTATGCAGTAGTTTTGCCACCGGACAAACAACTTTGCTACGTCACAACAAACATAATTTAATGTATTTTATTTATTCAATTTATGTATGTTAGTATTAATATTAAAATTTTTGTAGATTAATCTATGTATTAAGCATGCTATTTCGTTATGTATTTAAGTGTTCAATGTACTTTGTATGTTTTGTAGATTTGTTAGCGCCATCTATGAGAGAGGTTCAGAATGTGCATAGAACAAACAAAAGATAAATGCACCCTAAAATACTATTTTTAGACATTTGCAGCCCTCAGAAAATGTCAATGAAATAGAGAATGAGATTTCCGGAAAAATTAGCTTTCTTCTAGGCCTATTTTGACCCCATAATTCTTTCTCCTCGTGGTCGTCAAGTTGTGAAGTTGTGCGTGATTTTAATTCGCAAAAATAAGAAAAAAAAAAAATCTTAGCAAAGTTAATAAAGTGCTTAAGAACTCAAAGTGATTAAAAAAATACAAAAATAAACTATCATTGCAACTTTTGAGCCAAAAATTGGCCGAACTAAAATCCCAAAGACCCGGAGAAAGAAAGACAAGAAGCGATAGAATCAGAAGTTTTCAAAAATTGTGCCTGTTCTCTATAGAGCCGGCACTTAGGCTTACATATAAAGCCAGATATCTCGGTTAATGTAACCAGATATCTAAAAGCTTTTACATGAGCTTTTAGCCCACCGCGCTGAACAGCTGTTCATCAGTGTGAATTGTTCTCGCGAGGTGATGGCAGCCAACCTATAAGTGGGAGTTATTTTGACGATCCAGCGCCGATGCGGCCAACAAAGTGCTGACAATTGGAGTCTATTCGTTGTGCCCGAAGATCTGGCAAAGATTGCCTGCAGAAAACGGCCACCTTCGCGAGGAACAATCACCTCAACATAACCAACATAACTTATGGATGACGTCAGCAGTGTGATGTGCTAATGTTTTTGTGAATGTCTTTAGTGTATTATATGTGTCTTTGTTAATCTTTTGCTTTTTGGGCCTTCAGCCATATTCCATATTGTACTGCTAAACATGTTAATCGTAAATGTATGTACTTTTGGCCAATGATTATGTTGATTGCAAAGGCGGTTTATGTGAATGTACAAAGAGATCAATTATTATACATAACCCCTGCAATAAATAGAATCTGATCATTTAAGTTGAATGGCTTAATTGTGCATAAGTTGCAATTGACATTATTATGTTTATGCAATAATTTAACATACATAAAATAGCATTGTTTATATTTACATTTTATGTATCGAGCTCGAAAGCTCTAACATATGTTTATATGGCTATAGCAGCGAGCTTTTGACAGGCCACGCAAGCTCAGCTTAAATTCCACAGGTTAACGCACACACACACACACATATATTCACCAGCTGAGAAAGATCTTTCTACGCGGGAACATGCTGTAAGTGAGCTTTTATTCTCTTAAAATAACCTTGTGCATATGTAAACAGTGCGCGCTCGCCAAAGCTTCTCTTTAGCGCGAGCACTTAAATTGCTGACCTTGCTGTGCGCTCTTAAAGCTGCTTCACAGCTGTTTATTCGTTTTGATTATGAGCAACTCAAAGATATAAAACTTCAAAGTTGAACAATGCCAATTAATTGAAAGATTACTTAAGTTTATATTGAAATATATTAAGATATTTTCAAATAATGGAAAATATTAACCTATATATCTCAGTATAATGTTTATTATGTATATTTAACTATTTATATTTATTAACTTATTTCTAGTATTATATATATATTATTTTATTATTTATATATAATTATGGATAATGATAAACATAATTAGTACCCATAATTGATTATCGAACATATTCATATCCGTCCCTATTGCAACCTTTTGCCAAATTTACATTTATTTATTATATTATTGTCTTTATATTAATTTTCTCGTATTATGAATTTTGTGCTCCGTATGATTAGTCATGATTAAAATGTTTATAACGTCAATTATGTGCTAATTTGTCGTTTATTTGGAACCATGCAGCGTTTGGATGAGATGGGATAGCTAACACAGGACTTCTTTTAGGGATCCTGATCTTTTTATGGATTTTATGAGGCTTTTCAGGATCATGGTTGGGCGGGCGAATGCACAATTGTGTGCAGGACAAAAAGAAGAAGTCCGATGTCGAATATAGATCACTTTTCTGTCCCTTTTGTTTATTCTTTGGTATCCATTGAATCCTACCTATCCTTGTTTCCCCTTCCTAGGTTCTTAACCCCCCCTTGTTGTTGAAAAAACATAGTACGCGAATTTAATAAAATGATAAGCTAAGGAGCGAAGCAACGTATCTTGAAGGTTTAGAAACAATACCCACTCCCATCCGACCAGAAAGTAGCCGAAAGTGCAAGCGCGTACTCCTTCGTTCAGTTACACGAACATCTGCTTCATTGCCCGAAGATTCTCTTCGTTACTCGTTACAAACATTTCTATTTTCGTTATTGTTGTACCTGTTATAGTTGTTATTGTTGTTATTATTGTTATTGCTGTTGTTTCTGTTGTTTGTGTTATGTTCATTGTTGTATCTGTTGCTAGAGTTGTTGGAATATCGTTTATTATTTTGGTTGTTTCTATTCTAAATGTAATTATACCTAGAATTGTTGTTATAAAAATTTCTTGATCTGTTGTAGTTCTGATTATTTTGTCTTGAGTATAAAATTGTGTTAGCGTGGCCTGTAGCTTCTGTGCAGCTGCTTACGAATTAACTTATGACTTCGTTCATATTATTGAATTGGCCTGCCTCCATAATTGTCTTGACCTTTTCTATGTTGCAATTTTTAGTTATTGCTTTTACCGCGGTTTGAGTTGCGTATTTGCAAGCTACTTCCGGCTTAAGGTCATCTAATATGTACGCACGCGTCAAAGCCTTCGTTAACGTTTCTATATCGTTTGCGTATTCTGTTACTGATTTTCCTGTTTGACTTTTATTTAAAATTTTGGCCTCTATTACTGCAACTGATTCTCTTTTAATTGTCCTTTTTAGCTTGAGTATTATGTCTGTAATTGTGCTTTCATTCGTAATAAGTATTCTAGCGTCTCCTTTTAATTTTGTTTTAATTAAACGTATGGCAGTTGCCTCGTGATTGTCCTTTATGTCATTTAAAAGTTCAAGAGAGTCTATAAAACTCTGTAAGTTGTCGGCCTTACCATCAAACTCTTGGACAATTCTAGAAGCGGAATTTAAAAATTCAATTATTGTTTGTGGCATTTTGGAGACTATTTCGTCTTCTTTGTTTTGAATGTTATAAGGTATTTTTGATTCAGTTTGTTCTTCTAGATTTGTAATTATGTATTCATAACTTGCCTGTATTCCTAATTGTCTAGGTAAGAATATACATACTTTATATTTTGTTGTGATATATTCTAAATTATTTCTTAGTATTAGGAAAGTGTCTTGTGCTTGATGTGCTTGAAGTGTATCAATATTTTTCTGACCGTCTTGTAATATTTGTATAATATTATTATAATTTTCAAAATTTTAATTGCCGTAGATTTATTTAGGCATTTATATGATTTACCGAATTTTTCCTTAAGAGGCTGTATTAAGTTTATTATTTCAACCAAATCCATATATTTCCAAATAATTTGTTTTCCTAATTTTATGTTTTATTTTATTTATTTATTTACTTTTTTTTTATACCCTGAGCCCATTAAAAATGGGCAAAAAAGGGTATAATGCATTTGGCAGAATGTATGTAACAGGCAGAAGGGGGCGTGGCAAACCCCCAAAAGTATATATATTCTTGATCAGGAACAACAGCCGAGTCGATTAAGACATGTCCGTCTGTCTGTCCGTCTGTTTGAACGCGTCGATCTCAGAAACCATAAGAGCTAGAGACTTCAAACTTGGAATGTAGGTTCCTGGATACCGTACGCAGATCAAGTTTGTTTTTATTTTTGGATCGGACAACTATATCATATAGCTGCCATAGGAATGATACATCGAAAATGAAGTTTTAGTATGAAAAGCTTCTTCAATTTTTAAAATATCTCAACCAATCTCACACGATATACATTTGGGGTGGTATTATACATCCTGACCAAATTTGGTTAAAGTCGGCCCACTATATGATATAGCTGTCATAGAGACGCTCTGCCGAAAATCAAGCATATGTATGAAATAGTTTTTTGTTTTTTGAGATATCGTAACCAAACTGATAGAATATGCATCTGGGCTGGTATTATACATCCTCACCGAATTTGGTCCAAATTGGACCACTATATCATATAGCTGCCATAGAGACGCTCAGTCGAAAATCAAGTTTAAGTAAGAAAAAGTTTTTTGATTTTAGAGATATCGTAACCAAACTGATAGAATGAACATTTAAGTTCGTCTCATATATTCTGGCCAAATTTGGTTCAGATCGGACTACTATATCATATAGCTCAATCGAAAATTAAGTGTTAGTATGAAAAATGTTTTGGTTTTTTGAGATATCTTAACCAAACTGATAGAATATGCATTTAGGTTGGTTTTGTACATTCTGACCAGATTTGGTTCAAATCGGTTCCATATATCATATAGCTGCCACAGCAACAATTGGTCGAAAATCAACTTTTATAAAAGAGTACCTGGGCTCAGGGTATTCTACTGTCGAGCGTGCTCGACTGTAGCCGCACCTCACCGCGAGCGAAGCGATCCGGGGGTAGGCGAGCGAAGCGAGCAGGGGGCGGAGCCCCCTTGAATTGTTTGTAATCTTTAAGAAAGTTTGTCCCACTGTAGAAGTTTGTTTACTTTATGTTTTGTTTGACCCACTGTGCCTTTCGACGCTTTTGCGTGCTTTGTTTTGATCTATGTTTTCGTGTATGACTGAAAGCTTTATTCTAACTGTTTCTTTTAATATGAGTATTTACTTATAGTTATGTCTATGTTTGTTTAGTAGATATAAATATGTGTATGCTTGTACATAAGTATGTGTGTATATATGTACACGTGTTTTATATGTAAATAATAAGTCTTTAATTGTTGTTGTTTTTTTTTTGTTTTTTTATTTCATTTCTCTTCTTTTTTTTTATTTTGCGCTAGCGAGTCTCGCCATGAGGCCTAGGTGCATATAATGCACTCTAGTTTATTTAAATTTATATTTTGTTAGTTATTTACTGCTGCTCTGCCGCTGCTGCTGCTGTTGTTTTGTTGTTGTTGTTGTCTTCTTTGTGCGTTGGCTCTTCTTTGCTGCTTCTGCTCCCTCTCCAGCTCGTCAATTTGTAGCCACATGGCTGAGGCTTCGTGATATGGTGGTGGCGGATCGTGGTTGATCTTGGCGAGGATGTCTGCTCGATTTTGCCGTAGTTTGGCTTGCTTGCCTCCACATCGTTTGGGTGTTCTGACCTTTGGGATTTGGGTCAGTTTTTCCTCCTCTGTGATCCTCCTTGTCTGGGTGTCTTTAAACGCCGGTTGCCTTGCCTTGTACTGCTCAATGGAAAGCGGTTTTGGTCCAGCACGTGGGTTGGCGGTGATTGCCTCGTTCACCCGTTTTAGGTGAGGGTAAAAGTCTATTAGGCTGGGCCAACTTTAAATTTAAAAAAAAAAAACCCTAAATAGAGGGCAATTTATCATGAATTTAGCCGAAAAAATTAGTTGGCGGTCTCAACTAGTTTTTTTTTTTTAAATGTTTAAAGTTTCCATGCAAAATAGCCTATTTTTGTTGTTGCTTGCGCAACTTGTCACTGTTATGGCCCGTTTACCAACACTACTTTTCTTTGACTTGTCCATTTTCTGGCCAGTTTATCATGGATTTGTAAGTTTTATTTGGAAAAACCTGAATCGAAAAATAATTTGATGAAAACAGATAATTATTTGGAATATTTAGCCGAGCTCCAATTTCAAAAGAAGGTCGAAGTGCACTGTAGAAGCATTTATAAGATATATAAGCTCATGAAGTGTTTGTACAACCGTGGAAAAGAAGCGGCGCATGTACGAATAGCTTGTGAAACATCTCTATAAACTTCATCCTAGAGGTGTTGAGGAGTGTAAATAAAGGACCGTAGACAAAAATTTTTTTTAAAAAAATCGCGCGATTCCTCAACACCTCTAGGATGAAGTTTATAGAGATGTTTCACAAGCTATTCGTGACCGGGTGACCAAATCAGTGTTGGTAAACGAGCTGTAAAGTGACAAGTTGCACAGGGCAACAACAAAAATAGGCTATTTTGTATGGAAACTTCAAACATTTAAAAAAAAAAAACTAGTTGAGACCGCCAACTAATTTTTTCGGCTAAATTCATGATAAATTGCCCTCTATTTGGGGTTTTTTTTTTTTTGATTTGGAGTTGGCCCAGCCTAATAGACTATTACCTAGGTGAGCACTGCTCATATCCTTGCCGAGGATTTCTAATTGTCCTGTGCCGAGTTTTTGAGGCAGTTGGACAAATTGACTTTTATTGCCGAGTTTTTAAGGCAGGATCGCCATATAATAGGCGAAGTCAACAGTTCAAGAATAAGTGATTTTATTAGGGCAGCAGACCCTGTATTTATATGCTGGGTTTACATGTGTTCTTATGGGCTAGGTATAATTACATGCGTTAAAATAGTTCATGCAAGATCGGATCAGCTGTTGTTAATGAGCTTTTGGTTTCTGTCTTTGCTAAGCTGTTATACGTAAGCTGAGCTTTAGGTTTGTGTTTAAGCTAGGTTTGTAAAAGTTTGATTAATAATATAAGGTAAGTATTATATTTCATTACAATATGAAGACACACAATCCGGGAGTACCTACGTAAAGAGGAGAGGCGACTGCAGCAGTCGCACTGGGAGAATACCACAGGTCTCAGGCAAGCCAAAGACCTCCTAGGTAAATACAACCAAAAACGGTTCAAACAAGTAATCACCTTGAGAAAGAATAGACTCCGGGTACTCACCGGTCTACTGACAGGGCACTGTAGACTGAGAAGTCACCTATCCAAACTAGGAATCGTAAGCAACGGAACCTGCCGTTTCTGCAACTTCAAGGAAGAATCCTCAATACATGTTCTTGCCGAATGTACTGCTCTATCTGCAGATGTACTTTTCTTGGGAAACATGTCGTACAGTTTAAGGACATTGCAGATCTCAATCCGACAAAATTTCTCGACTTCGTGTGAGAAACCGGATTGATGAACGAGCTATAGACTCAGAAGGGGGCACAATAGATCAAAGGGGTCGCAGTGTAGGTTTCCTCACTCTGATAATAATAATTTGTCCAGTACTATTGTGACTGCTAATTTTGTGTTAATATAAATTTGGTGATTCATATTTTTGATTAGTTCACGGTTATTTTGATCTATGATGTCCAAATGTTCTAGTATGTTTTCTCTATTTTCATTGTTTAAGAACGAATCGTTCTTAAAGCATAAATACCCGTTAAAAATTAGCAAATAAGAACATAATTCTTAAATTAAGAATTAAGTATACTAAATAAAGACTGTTTCGTTCTAAAATATAAACATGTTTTATCCTGATCTAAAAATACTTCGGTAAGTACGATTGCTTAGTAGTTTAAGTATAAATCGTGCTCAGAGATTGACCAGTATTATATTAAGTACAATATGACTTGAATCAAGATATTTAATTCTTATATATTTTTGGGTTCGGTTGCTTAGAATTCTCAAGTAGTTCTGGCTTGTCTGCTATGAGGAGCTGTTCGACGGATACTGAAAAATTAAGACTGTAGTTGAGGACTCTAGATAACAGGATAATTTCTGTAGTCAGTTCTCACTTACTTTTGATGATTTATGATTTTGATCATTTTATTTTGTTGCAAAATGCTCATAATACTTCTATAGTATTTTTATTTTAAGATGGCTTTGCACTCAGTTATAGAATTTAAAGCACTTGAATCAAGTATGAAATATACTTAAGTCTAGTACGTTTTGAAGTTATAAGTCTGAAAAGCGCTTAAAGTAAGTACAAAATGTTCTCAAATTTATAATATTTTAAGGTTATATCGAGACCATAAGATTCTTAAAAAAATTCTAAAACGAGCTAAAATTATCCGAACGCTCTTGAAATCAAGAATTTAAGAAATTTCTTAAATTTAGAATTTCGTACTTGAATCAAGAATTTTCGGGCTTGGCTGACTTTTGACACCGGAAATTCTTGATTTAAGTACGATCGGGCTTGATTTTTCTCTCAGTGTGTTTTTTCCTTTCACTGCGGACGGCAGATCGTTCTAGTGCGAAAGGCGACTAGCAATATATACAGCGAATTTGGAAAATTTGCTATGACTGTCCGATCAGATAGATTTATTTACCGATCGAAAGGTTTACCCAGTTGTAAAATGAGGGAGTACGGAAAAAAGTCCACATCGCTTTCGCCTGAAAAAATTCGTTATTTAGAGAGTTCCTCTCCAAATCCACACACGGTCAGTTATGTGTCCCGGTTACCAGAGGCGTTCGCTGCTCATTTCCACATATTTTTCCCCATACGATATTTCCCATTTGTTCATGGTCAGAACTTTGGCAATTAGCGCTTCTGCTTTGTTCTATGTCTCTCTCTTTCCTTCTTTCAAGTTGTCGTAGAGTCGAAAATACGCGATCGCCTTCTTGTTGTGTATATGTGTATTAATTTTCTCGTTTTCTTTGCGCTGCAGTACTATGTGAACACGCGACTTGTAAACATCATGTGCGCAATGCGCATATTTGAAAAAGGTAAGCTTTAATTGTTTTTAAAAAATTAAAATATAATAATTATATAATATTTAATCTCCTTTTATTACAGAAAGCAACAAACCGACAACTGGACGGACATCGAAGGTAATAAAATTACAACATTAAGAATATGTAATTTGAAAAAAATAATAAAAGCATAGTTTTTTATATTTTGTTTATTTTCAGCGAAAATCACTCTGCAAAATATTCTACCATATAACTATTTTAGTAAACACTAATTTAAGTACTTTTAAGATTGTAGTTTAAGAATTTAAGTACTTTAAGAACATTTTAAATAAATTATAAAGAAAAAACATTTTATTTTGAATTTTCTTTTTGTGCGCTGCGCATATTTTTTTGTAGCCAATTCCACACGATATTCCAGTGCCATTGCGGCGGGGAAATTCTGAAGTTAAATTTCCTACACCAGAATTTTGTGTGGAACAGAGCAGTGACGGCCTCTGGTAAACCTTCCGAGCCCTTGGCTGACCCTATAAAGTATGGAATTACCCCGGCCACGCATGTATAAAAGCGAATGAAGGTTTTCCTCAACTTGGCTGGACTGAACAGCGGCGTTTTCCATAAGATTTCTTTTCTTTTCCCGACTGGGTAGTCCTATCTTAAAAAAAATAAAGGCATACTAGAACTTTTTCTAACTTACTTTGTTCACGAGATACGGGGGTGTAAATGGGAGGGGAAAATTTTATACGATCGCAGCTATTGAGGCCGTTAAGGCATTATGGAAAACATTTTTATTTTTTAATTCTAATTAAAAATACGCGTCGATTGATACCTTAATCACCCAAATCCGATAACTGGTACAAAAGATAATTAAATTTAAAATTTATAGTGGACTTCTCAAAATGAGATGAAAAGTCAGTTTGTCAAAAATTGCTTCAAAAATCTAGAAATGTTTGTTTTACGCTAGTTTAGAGGGAAAACGCTATTTCTCGCTAAAATTGAAGCCCCCGCAGTTTCCAACCCGTAAAAGCTACAGATATGTTCTATGTATCGTTAAAAAGGTGTGCTTGAGGGCTTTTAGTCGTGCCTTTAAACTTTTTTTTTCCAAATTACTCAGGTAACATTTTACAGGTGAAATAATAACATTTTGGCTATTTTAGAAAAATTTACACATGTCGTGTTTATCAAATTTAAATATGTTATAGCTAATAAAATGTTGCTTTTTTTGGTATTTCGCACATATCTGTAAAAATTAGTTTCGGCAAGATATTACAATTTAAGTGTAAATATACATCTATATAAATAAAGTTCTTTGTCCAACTGATTCACTGACTGATTTAGCATTGTACAGGCCAAACGGTTTATCGTACAACCTTCAAACTTGGCCACAATTTTCTTAAGATAATTTCATCGAGAGGTAAGGCGGGATTTTTCTAAAACCGACCTGAAAGGGCGTTAAATTAAAGGTCAAAGTTCCCATGTATTTGCTGTTTACATGTGCTTGTAGTGTTGTAGAGTTTTGTCAGGTGAGCCATCCAGTGGCAGAGTGGTGCAGAGGATGCTCTGTTAGACTCACGCGCAAGGCTTCACGGGTTCAAGACCTGCATTTATTTATTTATTTATTGTCAAGCTATAAGCAGCCGACATTTAACTATACATTTAAATTAAAATATAAATTTAATTATTACAGTGTAATGTAAATGTAAATGTAATTATAAATATATATTTTATATTTTATATTCTGGGGGTATCTAAAATGAAAAAGAAAACGATTGGTCCAACATTCGTTGCTAGGATTGGGGAAAACCCAGAAAAACCCAATCAGACCAAGATAAAATTAGAGATTAGTTAGTTAGTTAGAAGTTAGAAACAATAATATAGAGGCTTTAATAGTAGGCGAAGAACGCTCGAAACTAATCGTACGGTACAGATTGTTATAGTCAGCACACAGAATACGAAAAGGTTCATGCAAAGCCCAGTTAGTGGTGCAATGCTGAAGATAAAGAGGATTAAAATTACGAGTTAATCTAAAAGGTATGTTGAAAGTTATTTCGTCCATCAAACTAACTGAGTCTACTTGACCCTGTAGTAATTTATGGACGAACATTACTCCAAGCATAATTCTACGATTAGTAAGAGAGGGAAGATGGATTAAGCAAAGTCTACTAGAGTACGAAGGCAACTGTATTTCTGAGTTCCAGTTCAAGCCGCGAAGAGCAAATATTAAAAATTGTTTTTGAACCCATTCTATTCTGGCGCGATGTGATTCGTATTGAGGAGACCAAATGCATGATCCATACTCAAGAATCGGACGAACAAGAGATGTATATAAAAGCCTAGTAATATAAGGATCATCAAATTCCTTTGACCATCGCTTAATAAACCCAAGAACTCCCATTGCCTTATTGACTGCAACAGCAATATGTTTATCGAACTTCAGTTTATGATCTAGAATTATACCCAGATCATTTACTGAGCCTTCGTTATCATTTAAGCATTCCAAGATAATGCCATTTAGTGAATACTGACAAATATGCCGAAAGGATCTGTAGAAAGTCATTACTTTACATTTTGAACTATTTAAATTAAGCAAGTTGGCTTGACACCAAAAAAACAGTGCATTTAAGTCCGCTTGCAAAAACCTATCAGAGAAAGGTTCACTATAGGTTAAACAAAGCTTGACGTCATCCGCATACATGAGTGCACGTGAGTGGGATAAAACAGTTGGAAGATCGTTTATAAATAACGTAAAAAGAAGTGGGCCAAGATGACTACCTTGCGGTACTCCATACGTAGCTTTTGTGTGGAACAGAGCAGTGACGGCCTCTGGTAAACCTTCCGAGCCCTTGGCTGACCCTATAAAGTATGGAATTACCCCGGCCACGCATGTATAAAAGCGAATGAAGGTTTTCCTCAACTTGGCTGGACTGAACAGCGGCGTTTTCCATAAGATTTCTTTTCTTTTCCCGACTGGGTAGTCCTATCTTAAAAAAAATAAAGGCATACTAGAACTTTTTCTAACTTACTTTGTTCACGAGATACGGGGGTGTAAATGGGAGGGGAAAATTTTATACGATCGCAGCTATTGAGGCCGTTAAGGCATTATGGAAAACATTTTTATTTTTTAATTCTAATTAAAAATACGCGTCGATTGATACCTTAATCACCCAAATCCGATAACTGGTACAAAAGATAATTAAATTTAAAATTTATAGTGGACTTCTCAAAATGAGATGAAAAGTCAGTTTGTCAAAAATTGCTTCAAAAATCTAGAAATGTTTGTTTTACGCTAGTTTAGAGGGAAAACGCTATTTCTCGCTAAAATTGAAGCCCCCGCAGTTTCCAACCCGTAAAAGCTACAGATATGTTCTATGTATCGTTAAAAAGGTGTGCTTGAGGGCTTTTAGTCGTGCCTTTAAACTTTTTTTTTCCAAATTACTCAGGTAACATTTTACAGGTGAAATAATAACATTTTGGCTATTTTAGAAAAATTTACACATGTCGTGTTTATCAAATTTAAATATGTTATAGCAAATAAAATGTTGCTTTTTTTGGTATTTCGCACATATCTGTAAAAATTAGTTTCGGCAAGATATTACAATTTAAGTGTAAATATACATCTATATAAATAAAGTTCTTTGTCCAACTGATTCACTGACTGATTTAGCATTGTACAGGCCAAACGGTTTATCGTACAACCTTCAAACTTGGCCACAATTTTCTTAAGATAATTTCATCGAGAGGTAAGGCGGGATTTTTCTAAAACCGACCTGAAAGGGCGTTAAATTAAAGGTCAAAGTTCCCATGTATTTGCTGTTTACATGTGCTTGTAGTGTTGTAGAGTTTTGTCAGGTGAGCCATCCAGTGGCAGAGTGGTGCAGAGGATGCTCTGTTAGACTCACGCGCAAGGCTTCACGGGTTCAAGACCTGCATTTATTTATTTATTTATTGTCAAGCTAAAAGCAGCCGACATTTAACTATACATTTAAATTAAAATATAAATTTAATTATTACAGTGTAATGTAAATGTAAATGTAATTATAAATATATATTTTATATTTTATATTCTGGGGGTATCTAAAATGAAAAAGAAAACGATTGGTCCAACATTCGTTGCTAGGATTGGGGAAAACCCAGAAAAACCCAATCAGACCAAGATAAAATTAGAGATTAGTTAGTTAGTTAGAAGTTAGAAACAATAATATAGAGGCTTTAATAGTAGGCGAAGAACGCTCGAAACTAATCGTACGGTACAGATTGTTATAGTCAGCACACAGAATACGAAAAGGTTCATGCAAAGCCCAGTTAGTGGTGCAATGCTGAAGATAAAGAGGATTAAAATTACGAGTTAATCTAAAAGGTATGTTGAAAGTTATTTCGTCCATCAAACTAACTGAGTCTACTTGACCCTGTAGTAATTTATGGACGAACATTACTCCAAGCATAATTCTACGATTAGTAAGAGAGGGAAGATGGATTAAGCAAAGTCTACTAGAGTACGAAGGCAACTGTATTTCTGAGTTCCAGTTCAAGCCGCGAAGAGCAAATATTAAAAATTGTTTTTGAACCCATTCTATTCTGGCGCGATGTGATTCGTATTGAGGAGACCAAATGCATGATCCATACTCAAGAATCGGACGAACAAGAGATGTATATAAAAGCCTAGTAATATAAGGATCATCAAATTCCTTTGACCATCGCTTAATAAACCCAAGAACTCCCATTGCCTTATTGACTGCAACAGCAATATGTTTATCGAACTTCAGTTTATGATCTAGAATTATACCCAGATCATTTACTGAGCCTTCGTTATCATTTAAGCATTCCAAGATAATGCCATTTAGTGAATACTGACAAATATGCCGAAAGGATCTGTAGAAAGTCATTACTTTACATTTTGAACTATTTAAATTAAGCAAGTTGGCTTGACACCAAAAAAACAGTGCATTTAAGTCCGCTTGCAAAAACCTATCAGAGAAAGGTTCACTATAGGTTAAACAAAGCTTGACGTCATCCGCATACATGAGTGCACGTGAGTGGGATAAAACAGTTGGAAGATCGTTTATAAATAACGTAAAAAGAAGTGGGCCAAGATGACTACCTTGCGGTACTCCATACGTAGCTTTTGTGTGGAACAGAGCAGTGACGGCCTCTGGTAAACCTTCCGAGCCCTTGGCTGACCCTATAAAGTATGGAATTACCCCGGCCACGCATGTATAAAAGCGAATGAAGGTTTTCCTCAACTTGGCTGGACTGAACAGCGGCGTTTTCCATAAGATTTCTTTTCTTTTCCCGACTGGGTAGTCCTATCTTAAAAAAAATAAAGGCATACTAGAACTTTTTCTAACTTACTTTGTTCACGAGATACGGGGGTGTAAATGGGAGGGGAAAATTTTATACGATCGCAGCTATTGAGGCCGTTAAGGCATTATGGAAAACATTTTTATTTTTTAATTCTAATTAAAAATACGCGTCGATTGATACCTTAATCACCCAAATCCGATAACTGGTACAAAAGATAATTAAATTTAAAATTTATAGTGGACTTCTCAAAATGAGATGAAAAGTCAGTTTGTCAAAAATTGCTTCAAAAATCTAGAAATGTTTGTTTTACGCTAGTTTAGAGGGAAAACGCTATTTCTCGCTAAAATTGAAGCCCCCGCAGTTTCCAACCCGTAAAAGCTACAGATATGTTCTATGTATCGTTAAAAAGGTGTGCTTGAGGGCTTTTAGTCGTGCCTTTAAACTTTTTTTTTCCAAATTACTCAGGTAACATTTTACAGGTGAAATAATAACATTTTGGCTATTTTAGAAAAATTTACACATGTCGTGTTTATCAAATTTAAATATGTTATAGCTAATAAAATGTTGCTTTTTTTGGTATTTCGCACATATCTGTAAAAATTAGTTTCGGCAAGATATTACAATTTAAGTGTAAATATACATCTATATAAATAAAGTTCTTTGTCCAACTGATTCACTGACTGATTTAGCATTGTACAGGCCAAACGGTTTATCGTACAACCTTCAAACTTGGCCACAATTTTCTTAAGATAATTTCATCGAGAGGTAAGGCGGGATTTTTCTAAAACCGACCTGAAAGGGCGTTAAATTAAAGGTCAAAGTTCCCATGTATTTGCTGTTTACATGTGCTTGTAGTGTTGTAGAGTTTTGTCAGGTGAGCCATCCAGTGGCAGAGTGGTGCAGAGGATGCTCTGTTAGACTCACGCGCAAGGCTTCACGGGTTCAAGACCTGCATTTATTTATTTATTTATTGTCAAGCTATAAGCAGCCGACATTTAACTATACATTTAAATTAAAATATAAATTTAATTATTACAGTGTAATGTAAATGTAAATGTAATTATAAATATATATTTTATATTTTATATTCTGGGGGTATCTAAAATGAAAAAGAAAACGATTGGTCCAACATTCGTTGCTAGGATTGGGGAAAACCCAGAAAAACCCAATCAGACCAAGATAAAATTAGAGATTAGTTAGTTAGTTAGAAGTTAGAAACAATAATATAGAGGCTTTAATAGTAGGCGAAGAACGCTCGAAACTAATCGTACGGTACAGATTGTTATAGTCAGCACACAGAATACGAAAAGGTTCATGCAAAGCCCAGTTAGTGGTGCAATGCTGAAGATAAAGAGGATTAAAATTACGAGTTAATCTAAAAGGTATGTTGAAAGTTATTTCGTCCATCAAACTAACTGAGTCTACTTGACCCTGTAGTAATTTATGGACGAACATTACTCCAAGCATAATTCTACGATTAGTAAGAGAGGGAAGATGGATTAAGCAAAGTCTACTAGAGTACGAAGGCAACTGTATTTCTGAGTTCCAGTTCAAGCCGCGAAGAGCAAATATTAAAAATTGTTTTTGAACCCATTCTATTCTGGCGCGATGTGATTCGTATTGAGGAGACCAAATGCATGATCCATACTCAAGAATCGGACGAACAAGAGATGTATATAAAAGCCTAGTAATATAAGGATCATCAAATTCCTTTGACCATCGCTTAATAAACCCAAGAACTCCCATTGCCTTATTGACTGCAACAGCAATATGTTTATCGAACTTCAGTTTATGATCTAGAATTATACCCAGATCATTTACTGAGCCTTCGTTATCATTTAAGCATTCCAAGATAATGCCATTTAGTGAATACTGACAAATATGCCGAAAGGATCTGTAGAAAGTCATTACTTTACATTTTGAACTATTTAAATTAAGCAAGTTGGCTTGACACCAAAAAAACAGTGCATTTAAGTCCGCTTGCAAAAAGCTATCAGAGAAAGGTTCACTATAGGTTAAACAAAGCTTGACGTCATCCGCATACATGAGTGCACGTGAGTGGGATAAAACAGTTGGAAGATCGTTTATAAATAACGTAAAAAGAAGTGGGCCAAGATGACTACCTTGCGGTACTCCATACGTAGCTTTGATGGTTTTTGAAAATGAAGTTTTGAAACTAACTCTTTGCGTTCTGTTACTTAAATAGTTGGAAATCCAAATAAGAAGATTATTCGGAAAGCCGAGAAGATCGAGCTTATGAATTAATAGTGAGTGATTTACAGAATCGAAAGCTTTACTAAAATCAGTATAAATAACGTCAGTTTGCATCTTTTTCTTGAACCCTTTAATCACAAGAGAAGTAAACTCAAGAAGGTTAGTGGTTGTCGATCTACACCTCATAAACCCATGCTGAGTAGGAGAGATAATAGAACCACATAAATGTTGAAGATGAGAAGTTATTATTTTTTCAAGCAACTTCGGAATTGCAGAAAGCTTAGCAATACCCCTATAATTCTGAACGTCGCATTTAATACCCTTTTTGTGAAGAGGGATAATATAAGAGTCTTTCCATAGATTTGGAAAAGACGAAGAGTCAATTGATAAAGTGAATAACTTATGCAGCGGTCTACACAAAGATTCCGCACAGTACTTTAATACGGAACCAGGCACACCATCGGGACCTGGTGTATGTACTGGCTTAATTAATTTAAGCTCACAAAGAAGAGAGCTTTCTGTGATTGCGGGGCTATACATACAGTTTATACTGCTCAGCATGTAAGGGTAAGAGTGACCATCATGGGGTCTACTCGTAAGGTATGTAGTTTGGAAAAAGTCAGCAAACAAATCGGCTATTGATTGGTCAGAATTAGCTTGAACGTTATTAAAGGTGAGAGATGACGGAAATGATATAGTTTTGCGTTTAGAGTTTACAAATTTATAGAACTGCTTAGGATCTCTAGAGAATTCAACCTTACAACGTTGTAAGTAATTGTTGTAGCACTGAGAGTTAAGTACCTGAAAATTGGAGTTGGTAATTACATATCTGGAGAAATCGTAAGAATTTCCAGACTTTTTATATCTTTTGAATTGCTTGGATTTCACATTTTTTAAATGTGATAACTCTCTAGAGAACCAGGGGGGTCTAGTAGAACTGATAGGAGATACAAGCGGAACGCAGATATCAAATAAAGAATTTAGAGTAATATAAAAAAGCTTAATGGCGTTATCCAAATCAGAACATGCGTATAGTTGAGACCAATCCATACACGAAATCAGATTGTTTAGTCTATTGAAATCTGTTTTGCTAAAACACCGAATGCGCACAGCGGTATTAAATGATAATACATCTGAACGCAAAGGTAAATTAATGCATGTATTAAGAGCTGGATGGTATGGGTCTTCTGGCATAACCAATGGGTCAATCCTAGATACAATGGTATTGGTGGGGTCCAATACAAATAGCAGGTCGAGTGTCCTGTTGATAGAATTGCAAACAGGATTGATTTGTACCAAAGAAAGCTCTGAGAGGCCATCAATAAAACTATTGGAGTTATCAGGAATAAGTAAATTCGAGTCATTGGAGGCGATCCATCCAACATTGGGCAGATTAAAATCACCCAAGACAAAGAGCAAGTCAGTTTCAGAAGCTAGAGATGATATATATTTAATGGCGTTAAGATGAGTATCGTATACTGTATCATCAGCCGGGGGTGGAATGTAAGAACAAGTTAAATAAATAGAAAATTTATTGAAAGAAACTTTCACACAAATGAACTCAATGTCCGAATTAAAAGTGGTTGGAAATATTTTCTGTTTACATGTGTTTATAGTGTAGTAGAGTTTGGTCAGTCATAGCATGCAGTGGCAAAGTAAAATTGCAGAGGATGGTCTGTTAGATTCAGAAGCGGACGCTCCGGGTTCAAATTTTGCTTGATTATGGCTTTTTAGACCCCGTACTTAAAAAAAGTACAGGGGTCTATTGGGTTTGTTTTAACGAAAATGTGCGCAACAGGCAGAAGGAGGCGTGGCAGACCCCATAAAGTATATATATTCTTGATCAGCATCAATAGCCAAGTCGATATAGCAATGTCCGTCTGTCCGTCTGTCCTGACGTCTGTATGAACACCTAGATCTCAGAGACTATAAGAGCTAGAGCCACTAAACTTGGTATGTAGGTTCGCCTATATTGCAAGCAGATCAAGTTTGTTTCAAAATTTTGCCACGCCCCCTTTATCGCCCACAAATCGAAAACAAAAATTTCATATCCAAATTATAAGAACAATTTAAAAGCTAGTGACACCAAACTTAGTATGTAGGTTCCTCTATATTGCAGGCATACTAAGTCTATTTCTTTTTTGAATCGGACCGCTATATCATATAGCGCCCATAGGAACAATCGGTCGAAAATCAAGTTTTAGTATGAAAAACATTTTTGTTTTATGAGATATCTCATCCAAACTAATACAGTATGCAAATATCTTGGTTTTATATATCCTGTCTAAAGTTGGTTGAAATCGGACCACCATATCATATAGCTACCATAGGACCGATCGGGCGAAAATCAAGTCTTAGTAAGAAAAACTTTTTTGTTTTGTGAGACATCTCAACCAAACTAATACAATATGCATAAGATTTAGTTTTATATATCCTGTTCAAAGTAGGTTCAAATCGGACCACTATATCATATAGCTGCCATGGGACCGATCGGGCGAAAATCAAGTCTTAGTATGAAAAACTTTTTTGTTTTGTGAGATATCTCAACCAAACTAATACAGTATGCAAATATCTTGGTTTTATATATCCTGTCTAAAGTTGGTTGAAATCGGATCACCATATCATATAGCTAACATAGGACCGATCGGGCGAAAATCAGTCTTAGTATACATAGATACAATAGGCATAAGATTTAGTTTTATATATCCTGTCCAAAGTTGGTTCAAATCGGACCACAACATCATATAGCTGCCATGGGACCGATCGGGCGAAAATCAAGTCTAAGTAAGAAAAACTTTTTGGTTTTATGAGATATCTCAACCAAACTAATACATTATGCAAATAACTTGGTTTTATATATTCTGTCCAAAGTTGGTTGAAATCGGACCACTATGGATTATGTTATTAAGTTAGTCTTATATATTCTGACCGAAGGTGGTTCAAATCGGTCTAATATATCATATAGCTGTCATTAAAAAAAGTAGTCGGAAATGTATTACAACGCTCTGCGACAGCATCTAGCGAGCAAAATATTTTTTAATTATTGTAGTCTTTTCTATTTCTATTGTAAGTACGGGGTCTCCGACAGTCGAGTATAGTCGACTGTAACACCGCGAGCGAAGCGAGCAGGGGGCGGAGCCAACTAGTTTAAAATCGAGCTGACAAAGCAAAGATATACATTTATTTGGGGTCCAAAATAGTGCGGATGATGGTGTGTTAGAACCAACTGCTGGGAAGCGCAGATTCATTTCCCACACCAGGCAAAATTTGTTTTTTATTTTTATACCCGTTACTTATAAAAAATAAGTATAAGGGTATATTGTGTTCGTTGGAATGTATGTAACAGGCAGAAGGAGGCATCTCCGACCACATAAAGTATATATATTCTTGATCAGCATCAACAGCCGAGTCGATATAGCCATGTGTGTCTGTCCGTCTGTCCGTCTGTGTGAGCGCCTAGATCTCAGAGACCATAAGAGATAGAGTAACCAAACTTTCACACGTAGATCAGAAATGCGTTGGAGCAGGTCAAGTTTGTTTTAAATTTTGGACCCGCCTCCTTCCACGCCCGTAATTCGCGAAAAACTGGTCATCCGTCTGTATAAACACAAGGATCTCAGACACTATAAGAGATAGAATAACCAAATTTGTCACACAGATTTCCATATACCTCACGCAGATCAAGTTTGTTTCAAATTTAAGCCACGCCCACCTCCGCCCCCGCAAATCGCGAAAAACCACCTCACCCACAATTGTTCATATAATACGTATTTTTTGGTAATAACCGATATCTGTTATTATTATCTATTCTCCCACTGAATCGCAACAAGATCGGACAAGTAGAACAGCAGTTATTGCGTGTCTAAGTTGTTAAATCAACAGGTTCCCCTAGAGTATGCAATAGTTTTTGTATTGTTAAACCTTATTAGAATGCTTCAAATTCTCAAGTAATTCTGGCAACGCAAATATGACATTATGATTGAATCGCTAATGTATTGAAATAAGTAACGGGTATCCTATGGTCGGGATCTCGACTATAGCCTTTCCCACTTGTTTTTCTTAATATTTGATTAATTTAAAGATTTTTTACAATTTGGTAAAAATCGGGTTACTATATAATATGGCTGCCAAAGGAACAATCGGGTTCACATTAAGTTTTAGTATGAAAATCTTTTTTGTTTTTATTTTTCTTTTTGCCAAAGCCCAATTGCAGGCGCAGCTGGCAGCGTGAATATAATTATTCGTTTCTCTTTCAAAAAATGTTATATTATGTTCAGCATCAAATTTTCAACAATCAAAAATTTTAAATTCTTCTTAAATAACTAGTAACTGATAATAATTGAAAAGAAGTTTATTGAAGAAAAATATAGGAAGTGCTCCTCATTTTCTCGTTTAAATTTCGCGAGAGAAGCGAGCCAAGGGTTGGTGAGCGAAGCGAGCAGTGGGCGGAGCACCCTAGTATAACATAAAGTTGACAGCGGCAATAACGTGTTATAGCAGCAAACCTACGTAGCATACAGCTTACGCGGCATAAACAAACGGTGCTGTCAGAAAGTTTTGTTTTGCGGTGAAGAAACCCCAGCGTTGCCAGTTAGTTTAAGTTTAGTTTATTTTTTAGAGAACTCGGGTTTGCGTCTTTCTGCAACGCTAATTAAACTTATATGGTCTTTTTCTCTTTATTATTAAACACAAATTTTTATACCCGTTACTTATAAAAAATAAGTATAAGGGTATATTGCGTTTGTTTGTAGCTTAATCACTAATGCAGGCAGACAGTAAAATATGTAAATTTATTTGTTGAATTTGTTTCTTATTTAAAATAATATTTGTGTTTAACAAGTGGGAAAGGCTATAGTCGAGATCCCGACCATAGGATACCCGTTACTTATTTCAATACATTAGCGATTCAATCCTAATGTCATATTTGCGTTGCCAGAAGTAGTTGAGAATTTTAAGCATTCTAATAAGGTTTAACAATACAAAAACTATTGCATACTCTAGGGGGCATCTGTTGCTTCAACAACATAGGCACGCAATAACTGCTGTTCTACTTGTCCGATCTTGTTGCGATTCAGTGGGATAATAGATTATAATAACAGATATCGGTTATTACTAAAAAATACGTATTATATGAAAAATTGTGGGTGAGGTGGTTTTGCGATTTGCGGGGGCGAAGGGGGGCGTGGCTTAAATTTGAAACAAACTTGATCTGCGTGAGGTATATGGAAATCTGTGTGCTAATTTTGGTTACTCTATCTCTTATAGTCTCTGAGATCCGTGTGTTTATACAGACGGACGATCGGTTTTTCGCGAATTACAGCCGTGGAAGGAGGCGGGTCAAAAATTTAAAACAAACGACCTGCTCCAACGCCTTTGTGATCTGCGTGTGAAAGTTTGGTTACTCTATCTCTTATGGTCTCTGAGATCTAGGCGCTCACACAGACGGACAGACGGACGGACGGACAGACGGACATGGTTATATCGACTGCGCTATTGATGCTGATCAAGAATATATATACTTTATGTGGTCGGAGATGCCTCCTTCTGCCTGTTAAGCACATTCTAACGAACACAATATACCCTTATACTTATTTTTTATAAGTAACGGATATAAAAATATTAATTATTAAAAAAAAAATTGACACTCGCCACTGCCCAAAAATTAATTTTTATGTACAATAAAATTCACCCTTTTTGCGTACAGTGCAGAGTGCCAATTTTCGTGTTTGTCTTTTTATTAATTTATATTTTAAATTAATATTTTTATACCCGTTACTTATAAAAAATAATTATAAGGGTATATTGTGTTCGTTGGAATGTATGTAACAGGGAGAAGGAGGCATCTCCGACCACATAAAGTATATATATTCTTGATCAGCATCAATAGCGGAGTCGATATAGCCATGTGTGTCTGTCCGTCCGTCCGTCTGTCCGTCTGTCTGTCCGTGTGAGCGCCTAGATCTCAGAGACCATAAGAGATAGAGTAACCAAACTTTCACACGTAGATCAGAAATGCGTTGGAGCAGGTCAAGTTTGTTTTAAATTTTGGACCCGCCTCCTTCCACGCCCGTAATTCGCGAAAAACTGGTCATCCGTCTGTATAAACACAAGGATCTCAGACACTATAAGAGATAGAATAACCAAATTTGTCACACAGATTTCCATATACCTCACGCAGATCAAGTTTGTTTCAAATTTAAGCCACGCCCACCTCCGCCCCCGCAAATCGCGAAAAACCACCTCACCCACAATTGTTCATATAATACGTATTTTTTGGTAAGAACCGATATCTGTTATTATTATCTATTATCCGACTGAATCGCAACAAGATCGGACAAGTAGAACAGCAGTTATTGCGTGTCTAAGTTGTTAAATCAACAGGTTCCCCCTAGAGTATGCAATAGTTTTGTATTGTTAAACCTTATTAGAATGCTTCAAATTCTCAAGTAATTCTGGCAACGCAAATATGACATTATGATTGAATCGCTAATGTATTGAAATAAGTAACGGGTATCCTATGGTCGGGATCTCGACTATAGCCTTTCCCACTTGTTATATTTTTAATTAATATTTTTATATTAAACTAAATTTCGTTCGTCACTAATAGGATATCAGAAATGTTGAGGCCTAGAATATGCTTTCGTCACTAGACTTTTACCTCATTTAATAATGACCCCGAGTTTATTGATTCATTTGAAAATTTAAAAGCACTCATAAGTTCACACCCAATTTTAAAATTCCCGGAATTTGATAAACAATTTCCAGCAATGACTGATGCGAGTGACTTTGCCATTGGCGCTGTTTTGTCACAACAAGGTCAACCAGTGGCATTTGTATCTAAAACTTTAAATAAACACGAGAAGCAATACAGCGCAACAGACAAAGAATTCTTAGCCATTGTTTATGCAGTTGACTATATCAGACAATACTTATATGGATCACAGTTTCAAATCATAACAGACCATCAACCAATAAAATATTTAAGTAAGTGATATTTAATAAAATATAATGGAAAATATTTAAAAGACAAACACAGATGATGGAATTTAAAGCTTCAAGAACTTGATTGCGACATTCAATATGTTAAAGGAAAAGATAATAAAGTAGCAGATTGTTTGAGTAGCCAGGAAATAGCACCGCTTATAAATGAAGAAATTAGTAGTGAATCTAAACTAGAAAAATCGGACAATTTTCATTCAACAGACGAAAACGAACCAAAAGATTTTTTTATAAAAGAAGAATTTGTAAACAAATTCAGGACACAAATCATTGTAACATATTCAGCAAATGGCAGTATTGTTAATCATCAAGGAAGAAAAATTATAGAAATCAATCCAGCAGATAAAACACTTCAGATAAAACAAAAGTTACAAAATAATATTAATAAGGCTCAATCGGCGTATACTCAGAAGTACCAGACTTTGTGTATTACAAAGAACAATGCGTTTTAATTGACCTTTTTAAAATCACAAAAAATATAAAACTTTTCAAATGCACAAAAAGAAGTAGAAGAAGAAAAAGAAAACGAAGAAGAACTTCATAAACAAATACCATTATATCATACAAAAGAATCCCTACATAGTGACATGAACGAAACATTTTACACCCTTTAAGACAAAATTTATTTTCCAAAATTAATAGATCACATTTATCTGGTAATTTCAAAATGTAGAAAGTGTAGAGAAATAAAATATGACAGAAATCCATTGAAACCAAAATTTAACATTAGTAAAACCCCACAATATAAAAATCAAATAATTTATATAGATATTTTCCATATTCAGCAAAGAACATTCGTAACAGTAATAGACAAACTTACTAAGTTTGCAACAGCATACAATATCAAAGATAGAAATCGGAGAACCAAACTTCAAATCATATAGTAATAGACCCATTTACACAGTTTGGAAAATCCAAGAAAATTATTATGGATAATGAATTTAGAGCAGACAAATATCAAGCTTTTTAGACAAAGAGGAAGTAGAATTACATCATACTAAACCAAACTCACACACAGGAAATGCAGACATAGAAAGACTTCACTCAACTTTAATTGAAATTGTTAATAGCATAGACGAAGACATTTCAATAGAAACTAAATCGCCATAGGCGCAAACGATAACAGATATCATACTACAATTCAATGTTCACCTAACCAGGCAAAGAATGATAAAAATTCACAAGAACTTCAAGAAATTGTTGAAAAACAGCAATTCATAATCGATACTTTATCGATTACACTAGGCAACAGCCAAAAAATTACACGAACCAAACCCACTTTTTTGGATAGATTTGGGGCTCCAAATGACGAAAAACATTTTTTTTTTTTTTTGTGGTGAGATTTTTTTTTTAGAATTTTTTGAAATTTGGCTTTTTTTTCGTACTTTTTTCAGAGGTGCGCCTATTACTCGAGAACGCCGAAACCGATTTTACTTTACTTTACTTTTTCTGAAAGCCATTGAATATATCTATAATTCATTAATACAAAGTTTTGGATTTAAACTTATAGTTTAAGAGATATCAATTTTTGAATTAAGAAAATGATGATTTTTTTAAGCTTTTTTTTTTAGCTTATTTTACTTTAAAATTGGAGGAAAAGTCGAATAAAATTTATTACATTTTGTCTTTAATTTTATTTACATAACTGCATTATTTACGCGTTGTTTAAGATATATCTTATCAAAATCTGTGGTGAGACGACGATGTATTATTTTTTTTTGTCTAGGCATGTTTTTGTCGAATTTTATGACTTCCTTGTAGAGCGGCATGACATTTAGTATGAAAAACTTTTTTGTTTCTTAAGATATCTTAACCAAACTCACAGATAGTGTATTTGGGACTGTCTTATACACCCTGACCAAATTTGGTCTAAATCGGATTACTATATCATATAGCTGCCATAGGAACGATCGGTCGAAATCAACTTTCTTTGGGGAGTGGTTTTAGGAAATAGGACTATAATTAAGTCTAGATTATTTTGTTTAATGTTTACATGTTTTTAGATTAATAAATGTTTATTTAAAATAAAGTTTACAATTTCTTTTTAAAGGTATTACATGCTATTTAAGTTTTAAGACGTCCTCCTTCAGAAGATTGCGTTCCTTCAAGATCCCAAGATTTCAGCTTTCTCCTTGGTTAGGTCCAGGTCCCTTACCAGGTCATCCAATTCATGCTGGGAAAATATTCGTATATGTTTGCTTTCTTCCGAAGAACTGGAAGTGGTAGTCGTAGTATCCTTTGTTGAATCCGTCTTATCCAGTGTTTCTTCTTCTCTCGCAGATTTAACTGTCAGCTCAAAACCGCGGCCAGATATATAGATAGATATATGTATAGATATATTCAATGACTTTCAGGAAAAGTAAAGCTTTTGAAAATCGGTTTCGGCGTTCTCGAGTAATGATGAAAAAACTGGGCGCACCTCTGAAAAAAAGTACAAAAAAAAGCCAAATTTCAAAAAATTCTAAAAAAAAATCTCATTACAAAAAAAAAAAAAATGTTTTTCGTCATTTGGAGCCCCAAATCTATCCAAAAAAGTGGGTTTGGTTCGTGTTATAGACAAAAAGTTGAAAATTGTTGCCTAGTGTTATAAATGAATTGGTTCAACAGCAAAAATGCACTGCTCATGTTTTACTGATGAGATCATTGATCTGACAACTCTACTTATGTAGGAGTTGTTCAAAGGAACAAAGTTGTTCTTTCTCTTTTAACTGCGACTATTGAAGTGAAAAGACGTGTTTCAGCAAAATTGTGTTTAATTAAACTAAGTACAAGTGCAAGTAGCACATAAAAATGCTGTTGCTGTTACAGGAGGTGCTGCTAAACGTGATTACTGCTGCTGTTGTTGGTCTGTGAAATACATCCCTGTATTTCACAGAATTGTGAAATCTCAATAGGTTATGGGCCCAGCCCACGTGATTACTGCAGCTAAGTATACATTCTTATTTAATTAAAATAATATATAAAAGCAAGCAAACGAAATATTAAGCCATTTGATGGCGAAAAATACGGAATTTGGAAATTTCGCATTAGAGCTCTTCTAACGGAGCTTGATGTGCTAAAAGTTATAGATCAAGAAGAAGAGGAGGAAACAGAAGAATGGAGGAAAATGGAAAAATGTGCAAAAAGTGTGATCATTGAATATTTGAGCGATTCTTTTCTTAGCTTTGCTCATAGTGATGAAACTGCAAGGGAAATTTTAATGAATTTAGACTCTATTTATGAAAGGAAGAGTTTGGCATCCCAGTTATCTATCAGAAAACAATTACTTTCCTTGACACTTAAAGGCGATATGCCATTATTAAACCATTTTGCAATTTTTGATGATCTCGTGGCCGTACTGCTAGCGTCCGGAGCTAAAGTAGAAGAAATGGACAAAGTGTCCCATTTGCTGTTAACCTTACTAGCTTCATATGATGGGGTCATAACGGCAATCGAGACACTAGCAGAACGTAATTTAAGCTTTGCATTTGTAAAAAACAGTCCTTAGGATCATGAGATAAAGTTGAAAAATCAGAGCAAAGATACAAGTTTAAAAGTTATGCACTCTGTGAAGAAAGATAATAAGCCTTATAAGAAAAAAAAATTCAACCCAAATAAAAAATTCAAAATTCAGAAAAAATGTTTCCATTGTTGCAAGATTGGCCACTTAAAGAAGGATTGCTTCGCGCTAAAAAGGGAGAAAGGCAAAGAAAATCAGGAAAAAAGTAAACAGGCACAGATGACGTCTGCGCAGGTCCAAGAAAGTCAAAGAATTGCCTTCATGATGAATCGTGTGAATGACAAACCAAAGAATATAAGTTTCTTGTTGGATTCTGGCGCCTCTGATCATTTGATCAATAATGAAAATCTGTTTATTACGATTAGCGAATTGAATACATCCATTAAAATTGCTGTGACAAAGAATGATGTATTCATTTATGCAATAAAGAAAGGCACAGTGCAGTTATACACAGATTTGAATGAAAAAGTTGAGCTTAAAGACGTCTTGCTCTGTCCGGATATACCGGAAAATTTAATCTCAGTTCAGAGGATGCAGGATGCAGGTCTAACAATTATATTTTAAATTTATATGTTAAAAAGAATAGTCAGATTATAATGAATGGTAATAATTTTGGAAATGTTCCAATTTTTAATTTATTTTCAGAAAATTTAGCTTGGGCTGCAAATGCAAGCAAACAAAAAAATAATTATAGTTTGTGGCAATTTTTAGAATTAAAAACTAAGGATATGTTTGAGGATACAATTTTACTAAATAATATACAGCCAGAAAATGAGTTATGTGAAGCTTGCGTACAGGGAAAACAAGCGAGACTTAGTTTTGAAAAGTTTAAAAATAAAGAACCCATTAAAAGGCCATTATTTATTATACATTCGGATGTAAATGGTCCAATTACTCCATCCACCATTGATAATAAAAATTATTATATTGTTTTTATCGATGAATATACTCATTATTGCGTAACATATTTATTAACTTATAAGTAAGATGTTTTTGCTATATTTAAAGACTTTGTAGCAAAAAGTGAAACTGAATTCGCCACTCTCCAGACCAGTTCGGAACCCCTGTCTCGAAATAAAAAGCCACGTTCTGCTGGTGCTGACCGAGTCGATTTCTCACTCTTAGTTTTATTGCTCAATTCTGCAACGACGTTGTTCCGTTGAGATTTCCAAGATAAGAGAGAGCTTGTGCAAAAAACTTGTGAAGTGTAATCGAAATATCGATAAAAAAAATCTTACATACAATGACATCAAAAATATCGTACCTTCTGCTTGTATATCTAAGTGATGCCAGATCATCACAAGTATGTGGGCTGTTTACAAAACTTCATTCAGCTGTATAAAATCGGTAATGTGATTACCATCTTAAATTAACAATTCAGTTCATTCTAATTAATCTATCGGCGTAATTAAATTAACAATTCAATATAAAAATCATTCTAATTAATCTATCGGCGTAATTTAACTTGGCCTTATTTCGGCGCCAACATACTCCCGGCCTTGGAAGCTTCTTCCAAAATTTCTTGATCTCTATCCGTGATGGGTAATGGGCAGATCCTGTGTACGTTCCTTTTGAAGAAACCCGTTTTGGTTTTGATCGTGACAACACGAACTGATCCATCAGCACCCGGGTGGACCTCAGACACACGGCCGAGCGCCCATTGCCCTGGGGGTATATTGTCCTCTCCAATTAACACCATAGTTCCTTGTTGAAGATTGCTGCAGCTAGACGCCCACTTACTCCGTTCCTGCAGTAACGTCAGATATTCTAAAGACCACCGTCTCCAAAAGGCATGATGCACCGCAACGATTCTTTTCCATCGATTTATTGCCGACAACTTGAGAATCGCTTCATCAAATGGTTCAGCAATGGAATTCAGCGGTCGACCGATTAAAAAATGACCAGGCGTCAGCGCCTCAAAGTCATTAGGACGACAGCGGCTGAAGCGGTCGCGAATTCATCACTGCCTCTGCTTGTGAGACGGCTGTGGCCAGTTCTTCATAATTTAGCGCTGTGCCATTGAAGCTTCGCACTAACAACTGCTTCGCTACCTTAACAGCGCTTTCCCAAAGACCCCCGAAATGGGGCGATCGGGGTGGTATGAAATGGAAATTGACTCCGAGATGGCTGCACCGATCCACAATTTGATGTTTGTTACTGTCGTTCCATAGCAAGTCTGCCATCGCTTTTAGTTCCCGCAAAGAACCGATGAAATTTGTGGCATTATCACAAAATAATTCTCGGCTGAGCACGCGGCGCGCAAAAAAGCGCTTAAGGGCTGCGATGAAGGCATTTGTGCTGAGATCCGATGCAAGCTCCAGGTGACAAGCCTTGGTTAGGAAGCACACGAACACACACAGGTACACCTTGACAGGCCGGCGTCCCCGTTGATTAAAGTGCATCCATGACGGTCCAGCGTAATCCAGTCCAGCTCGTTCGAAGGGATGCAAGCCTTGCTGGACTCGACTTTCTGGCAGCGAGCCCATAAGTTGATTAGCCAATACTGGACGCTGGCGAAAGCATGCAATGCACCTCCGTACCGTCTTGCGAGCTAGTTGTCTGGCATTGATGACCCAGAAACGTTGTCGCACAAAAGCACATACTGCATGCGCTCCGGCATGCATGTTAGTTCGATGCGTGTATTCAAACAATGCGTTTACAACAAGATGATTATTTGGCAATAGCATTGGGTGTTTAGTGTCGAACGGGACCTTGGCCCGAGACAGCCTGCCCCCTACACGAATTATTTCTATGCCATCAATAATGTCTATAAACGGATTAAGCCCTTGAATCTTAGCTGCCTTGATTGTTTTCCCTTCGCGTAATTTTACGATTTCCATATGAAAATTTAACGCCTGCAAATTGAACACTATATAATTTAAGCCACCCTTCAATTCGATGGCTGCTAGCGCCTTGGTTCGAGTCAAATCCATCTTTCGCAACAGTTGACGCCAACGGAAAATATAACTAAATACTCTAGTCAGTTTAAGAAAATCGTTCGCATACTTGCAACCTCCGACAATATTATATACTATGTTTTGAGGACTGCCTAGCAGACTAAACTTAGTATTTCGTTGTTCTGGGAGGCCTTCTGAATAAAGGCCATTCTTCTTCTGATAATTGTAAAAATGCAGGTCCTTGCCACCACATCGACGAGACCTTTAAGTCGCTTGTATGCAGACCACGAGAAACAATATCAGCCGGGTTATTTTTCGAATCTATTTTAAACCATTCCTGAACCTTTGACAATTCTTGGATAATCGAGACCCTATTTGCCACAAATGTGTTCCAACGGCTAGCATGAGAAGCGATCCAACTCAAAACGATTGTGGAATCTGTGAAATAACTTGTTTTAGCGAATGATATAGGTGCGCACTTCTTGACCTTGGCCATAAGCTGCGTCAAAAGTTTCGCTCCTTCTAGCTCCAATCGAGGTATTGATAATACTCGAACAGGTGCCACCCTTGACTTTGCCGCCAACAAATTTACTACTATGATCCCTTGTTGATCTATGACTCGAGCGTATACAGCGGCGCCATAAGCCCAGCAAGACGCATCGGAGAATCCACACAGCTCGATCCTTTTTGCAGCAGTATCAATTGGGACTACGGCTCGAGGCAAAGAGCACTCATGAACGAGCTCTAACTCATTTCTGTATCTTAGCCATTGTTGAGAATGGCTGGGCGGTAACTCCTCATCCCAATCCCCTTTAAGCAACCACAACTCTTGCATAAATACCTTGCCCAAGATTAGGAGCGGGCTTAGAAACCCAAGCGGATCAAACAGCTGAGCTAACTCCGAAAGGACTACCCGTTTGGTTATTATGTCTGAACCTTTAGCAGAATACGAAAACTGAAATTTATCGATTATCGAAGCCCAATAGATCCTAAGCGTTTTTGCCGTCTCTGTCGTGTGGAACTCTAGCGGCTCTATAAGCTTCGTATTGCCACCATCCCATTGGGTATTACAGCGCCACTTATGAAGGTCGAATCGCCCTAGATTTAATAACTCCGTTACTTCATGTTTTAATTGCATCAACTGAGCTAGAGAATCCGCTCCAGCTAACATGTCATCCATATAAAAGTTACGCCTTACTGCTTCAGCAGCCAAAGGATATTGGTGCCCAAAATAATCGGCCAAATAGTGCAAGCAGCGAACAGCCAAAAATGGCGCTGAATTAGTGCCATAGGTAACTGTATTAAGGCGCAATATTTTTACCGATTCAATATTACTATCACGCCATAAAATGCACTGATAATCGCGATCGCCAGGATCAATCAAAATCTGCCTGTACATTTTGGATATATCCGCAGTAAGCGCATACCTATAGAACCGGAATCGAATGAGCGTTTCGAACAGATCTGGTTGCAAGGTTGGCCCTACCAACATCGCATCGTTTAAGGAGAGCCCATTGCTCGTTTTGCACAATGCATCGAAGACGACTCTTAATTTGGTAGTCAAACTCTCTGGCCGTATCACTGGGTGGTGGGGCAAGAAATACTTAATATTTTGAGCTTGGCTTGCCGGCACCTCCTCCAAGTGATCCAATTCCATGTACTCAGCCAAAAATTCAGCGTAGACTTTCTTGAGATCTGGATGCCTATTGAGCTTTCTCTCTAGATTCAAAAATACTCAGGGCGATACTATATGAATCTCCTAACTTCTCTTTTGGTTGCTTAAAAGGCAAAGGAACTGAGAAACGATTATCGTCGGTTCTCTTCACAGTAGCCACAAAGTGGTCTTCACAAAGTTGCTCTGATCGGTGATCGGCTTTGACCACTCAGAAACTTCTTCACAATGCCAAAAACGTTGAACCAAATTGTGTAACTGATCTGCGTCCTCGGACTTCGGACCTTCGATTCTGCTAACAACTAACGCCGCCTTTTCATCAGGTATACATTCGCCTACAACTATCCATCCTAGCAACGACTTCTGTAAAACTGGCTTATTTAGCCCTATTTTAATTTGACCTGCTACGATAAGCTTGAAGAACAAGTTCACCCCAAGTAGCATCTCAATTTCTTCTGCCGAATCAAATGATGGATCAGCCAGTTTTACTTCCTTTGGCAAAAGTGGCTTAAAGTCTGCTGCTGTAGCGTTGGGATTGTACTGCGTTATTTCTGGCAAAATACTAAACTTGTCCGTGGCAACAAAATTAGTTACTCTGGACCTGAAGGTGGTTTCAACTTCGCCTATAATTCTTGACTTCGAATTTCCGATACCGTTTAGACAATATTGCACTTCACTAATGCGTAGCTTTAACTGCGAAGCTAATTTGGCTATCACAAAATTAATTTGACTGCCCGAGTCTAGAACACATCTGCATTGATGAAACCTACGATCGGCATCTCTGACAAGGACAACCGCAGTGGCTAGAAAGCTTGTACCTCTACTTGTGAGAAGAGAGCTTTGCACAGAGCTTGTCTGGCCGCCGGCCGGTGGGCTGTTTGTATTTTCCGATCCTGATGCTCTATGCAACAACTCATGATGCGGCTTATTGCAAACAGTACACAGTTTGGCGTTGCACTCCCTTGTTTGATGACGTTTGCTAAAACAACGAAAACACAAACTATGTTTTTTACTTCGAAATAACGTTGTAATGGTGTCAAGGTTAGAAATTACTGACAAGCCTTAATGTGATGCGTGCCTGAACAGCAATAACATGAGTTTGCATTCGACTCTGCTGCAGCCACCAAACTTGATCTTTTTCCATTGCTACTGGACTTCGACGCGATCTACTTCCTTACTTCTCGACTTGCTAGATTAATGCCTTTGTTGCGTATAAACTGTGAAAGCAACTTCCATGAAGGCAACTGGAGGCAATCATATTCGCTGTCCCATTTCTCTAATGTTTCTTCGTCTAGCTTACTTTGGACCAAGTGGAACAACAGTACCTCTAAGATCTCACTCTCGCTGCCTAGTGATCGCAGCGATTCCAATCGAGCATTAACAGAGTCAACTAACCCTCTAAGCGAATCTGAACTTGCATGCTTAATGGGACTAATGCTGAAAAGCTCGTGAACATGGGCCTTAACAATTATGGCCTTATTCTCAAAACGGTCCTTGAGCAGCTGCAGCGCCTTTCGGTAGTTGTCAGCTGTTAGTTCTAAGCATTCGATTGTTTGCATAGAAATAGGGCCTAGACAAGATTTTAGATGAACAAATTTAGAGAGCTCATCGACATCGTTGTCTGATTCGATCAAGGTACTAAACGTGTTAAACCAACTAGTCCATTCTATAACCTTTCCATTGAATTCCGGTAATTTCAAGTTTGGCAATTTACCAGATCGGGAACTCGTAGCAGGCACTGACAACGTTGAGTTAGCAGATGGATCTGCTCCTCCTATAGAATGACGCCCTCTTTGGGTTAACTGCGTTAGTATTTTTGCCTTAACTTCGCAATAGATATCTTCTATCTCATGGCGAGTCTCAAATTCCAATGCATCTTCACTACCGTTTTCTATTTGCTGTTGAACACTGCATAGTTGCGTGAAGATGGACTCGATCAAACTCAATCGCGCTTCTAACTCTGCGGCAACCATTGACACGCAATTGCTAAGTATATAGCTCTTGTTTCGATTCAAAGATGACATCAAACTTTCACGCGACAAGTGAAACTCTGACTCTTTATTTCCTCTCTTTGGCGGCATTTTTGCGAATTATTATTATATAAGCTATACCAGCTTATGTGCTTCACAATAATGACTCCAACGATGCACTCAACTATAAGTTTCAAACCGACTTAACGAATATCTACAAGACAGTCTCCAAAAAGTCTCCAACTATGCGAAGAACAAATAAATGAGCAATGCAAACCTAACTGTACGTTATACTTGTGTGTATTTATTGTATACCTCTTTTATTGGAAACAGCAGCAATGCGAGAGCGCAGCAGCAGTTTTACGTCTACCGTAACTTTGACTTAACTGTTTATCCGTTTTCTGCTGCTGAGCTTTTCTCATGCGCTTTCAAGATCAAATGAAGGTTCTTATTTATGTAGACTGTTTCTACATATGTACGTAAACTAACCAAATCACTCCTAATTATTTAAGCACTGCCTACCTCGCACGACTGTACCTTTCCACTCACAAACATGCCAATATGCCGATCACTTAATTTTCTTTTAATTAAGCCACTTTACACACACTTCGAACTATAACACATTCGTGCCGTGCACTTGTTTCTGGAAGCACCAGGACGTACAGTACTCACAGTCTGATGACAGAGCCGACACTGTAGCTTCGAACTCGCTGTCAGTTTCAAGTGTCCGTGTTGCTTCTGATGCAAGATAACTTTTAGCTCCAACGATGAGCTCCAATGGACATGAACCTTTTCCAAGAAGTCCCTGCTCGGGCGCCATATGAATTCGCCACTCTCCAGACCAGTTCGGAACCCCTGTTTCGAAATAAAAAGCCACGTGCTGCTGGTGCTGACCGAGTCGATTTCTCACTCTTAGTTTTATTGCTCAATTCTGCAACGACGTTGTTCCGTTGAGATTTCCAAGATAAGAGAAAGCTTGTGCAAAAAACTTGTGAAGTGTAATCGAAATATCGATAAAAAAAATCTTACATACAATGACATCAAAAATATCGTACCTTCTGCTTGTATATCTAAGTGATGCCAGATCATCACAAGTATGTGGACTGTTTACAAAACTTCATACAGCTGTATAAAATCGGTAATGTGATTACCATCTTAAATTAACAATTCAGTTCATTCTAATTAATCTATCGGCGTAATTAAATTAACAATTCAATATAAAAATCATTCTAATTAATCTATCGGCGTAATTTAACTTGGCCTTATTTCGGCGCCAACAAAAACATTATTTAATTTAAAAATAGTAAACTTATATATTGACAATGGTAGGGAATATCTATCGAATAATATGAAAGATTTTTGTGTTCAAAATGGCATAAGTTACCACCTTACAGTCCCACATACTCCACAACAAAATGGTGTGTTCGAAAGGATGATCAGGTCTATAACAGAAAAAGCTCGTGCTTTAGTTATAGGGGGCAAGATCCAGAAATCGTTCTGGGGTGAAGCTGTGTTAACAGCAACATACCTAATTAATAGAAGCCCAACTAATGCGTTAAGTGGATGCAAGAAAACACCATATGAGATGTTGCACAGCAAAAAGCCATGTCTTAAGTATTTGCGAGTTTTTGGTTCGACAGTATATGTCTTGAATAAAACAAGAAAAATAAAGTTTGATGAAAAATCATTGAAAAGGTATACTAGTCGGGTATGAATAATATATCAAAATATCAATATATCGATATTTTTTATAAAAAATGATATATTTATATCGCGATATTAGATTTGCCGATATATCAAATATGCGATATTTTTTTTTGATATTTTATGATGTTTGTGAGTTGGTCACTCTGTGATCTGTAAAGCAAGTGTAAGGGGTTAAGACGCGGAAAAATTGACATAAGCTTAATCAAATTAAACTATGAAGACATAAAAAACGGCACAGCAAAGCAGTGCTGCCAACTTTTGAGACCAAAAAAAAGCCGTTTTTGACTGGAAGGACCCGCAAAAAAAGCCAAAAATTTTAAGAAAAAAGCTTTAAAAAAAGCGGTACTTATGGGCTCATAAATTAAATGTTTTTTACCCTGTGCTCATTAAAAATGGTCAAAATAGGGTATTCAGTTTTAAACAGAATGTATGTAACAGGCAGAAGAAGGCGTGGCAGCCCCATAAAATATATATATTCTTGATCAGCTCAACAGCCGAGTCCGTCTGCTTGAACGCATCGATCTCAGAGACTATAAGAGCTAGAGGCTTGGTATGCAGATTCCTGAATACTGTACGCAAATCATCAATCGGTCAAAAATCAAGTAAAAGCATAAACATTTTGTTTGTTCTTTGAAATATCTTAAGTAAATTTATAGAATATTTTTGCATTTATGTTGGTCCGGACGGCATCAGATGCGAACTAAGCGAGCAGAGACTTTAGGCATTTCGAAAAAATTGTTACAGTTGGCGCCGACTTTTAGCATAAAAATGATAGAATGGCCAAAAATAGTGCTGACTTTGGGAAATATCGGTAGAAATAGTAATGAAGATGCCAATTTTTTATACTTTTTATGTAACCTTTGGAAGCATTAAAAAAAAGCCGAAAAAAAGCTGAATAAATTTCTAAAAAAGCCAGAATTCCCGCTTCCCGCAATTCCAAAAATTTTCCCGCTACTAGCCTTCAAAAACAGCCAGATTTGACGGGAAAAAAGCGGTTTTGGCAGCACTGCAGCAAAGTGTAAGCTGTGCGGAAAAGTAATAAAAATTTGACGTCGCACATAAGAAACAAACATTATGACACATTCATAAAGTGCAGTCAAAAAAAGGTATGTACTATATATAAAGTGGCGTCTGTTTTCAGTGCATGCGTGTGTGTGAATAAAGAGTCCGCGCTTTTACAGAATAATGGCGCCAAATTTGTAACACACACAAACACACCGAAAATCGACGACAACTTATTAACTTTATGATTTGCAAGGATAACATGCCTGTCCGGTGCATAGAGAAAGAAGGTTTAACATACCTTCTTAAGAAATGTGTTCCGCAATTTAAGATTCCTGGCCGGTCCAAGGCAAGTATTAAAGGATTTCTTTTAATATTTACTTTGCTAAATATATATACTTTCTTTCAGATAACAACATCATTGGAAGAAAAATACAGACAATGTGTATTAGTAGTAATAGACATATTCAATAAAGTGGAGGACGTCGCTTTAACCTGCGATGCTGTTACAATCACAAACTCTACCCGATCGTTTCTAACCATAACAGCGCATTTAATTAATGGGGAATGTCTGGAGTCAATTTGTTTAAGCGCAGTAAGAATGGACCAGGTAAGTTTATATTGACATATATGTATTTTAACTGTGTTTTGTTGAATCGTGATCGTTAATCGTGTTTGTCTTGTGTTCCGTGAATTTTGGTTATTTGTCACCTAATTGTTATTTCTATAGCCAAATTTAAGAAAAATTCTTAATTTCTCTCATTTAATTTAGTCCCATACCAGCGAGTATATAAGTTTGTTATTGGAGAACGCTTGCGACGTTTTCAAAATTGATCGGTCTAAGTGGACAACTCTCACCAAAGATAATGCAAATAATATTAAAGCCGCCTCAAGATATTTTCTCGGAAAAGGAAAACATGTGCCTTCCTTTGCGCATACAATCCACTTGTTGGTAGATGATGTCCTGAAAGATATTTCGTCATTTTCCAACATTTTGGACAAAGTCAAAAGAATTGTGATGCATTTCAATCACAGCACTGCATTAATGGACCAGTTGCGAAAAGCGCAGGCCGATGAGGGAATTGCGGAAGGTTGTATTAAGACCTTGCAGCAAAATGTTAACACGCGATGGAATTCGTGCCTTGATATGTCACTATAATTTAACCTCGTAAAGAGGTTTGTTATAAGATATTGTAATATTTTGATTCTTCCCAAATTGATTTCATTTAAATTTCTTCAGATTTCAGATGATGAAAGTGCAAATGATGAAAATGCAGATGACAGATGTATTGACTTTATGGAAGCCCATAATAGGTCAATTTTAAAAGGCCTGTCAAGGCATAATTCGGATCACAGTGAACTTAAGTTGTACCTTAGCTTGCCGGGACTGTCTACACTCGCCCTCAGGTATCTAATTACACCTGGGAGCTCAGTGCCTTCAGAGCGACTTGCGTCCGCTATAAAATGCGTCGTTTGTGACTCCCGCAGCCGAATGACGGATGATCATATAAAGGAAAGAGTATTTTTAAAGTCAATAAAATCGAAATATTGGAACTAAACATAAGAATCTAAAAAAAATCTATTAAGTGATACATTGTAATATTTGAATCTCATTTTTGTTTAAAAATAATATTTTATTAAAAATATACAAAAATATGTACTGTATTGTAAAATGTATGAAATATATTGTTATGTTTGATAAATAAGACTCTCTTTTTAATGTGGGGCATATTATTTTTTTTTATTTTAAGTAAAAAAAAAAAATATCAAAATATATCAATATATCGATATTTTAAAATGATATATTAAATATCATTTTGATATTTTTTTAAAATAGAAAATATCATGGATACGATATTTTAAAAATATTCGACAACCCTAGTATGAACCAAATGGCTATAATCAGGGAATAATACCGAAACCGGTACCGGAACCGTTAACCGAAATTAACCGTTTCGTTTTGAGTACCGGAACCGGAACCGTAACCGAAATAAATTAGTTTACAAGAACCGAAAACCGAAACGTTTGTACCGGTACGCTTTCGGTACACTTTTCGAAAAATAATTGTTGTTTTTCTGTATGTATATCATTTTAAATAAACTTTAAATAGCTTTAAATTTAGGTTTGGTTTATCTCGATAGAATACAAACATATAGTGCGTGTGTATGTACAAATCCGTTAATATATTTATGTTTTATAACATTTATTTTTTTTTATTTTTTATTTAATTGCCGTACCGGTACGTACCGGTACTGATACCGGAACCGAAAGGAAAATACCGAAATAGAACCGTTTACCGAAATAGTTGTTTCGGGACGTACCGGAACCGAAACCGGAACCGATATTTGTTTCGGTTTGATACCCTGGCTATAATTATGGGATGTGAATAATAAGAAATTTGTAATTTCTAGAGATGTTGTGTTTGATGAAACAAACATGGAAAAATCTAGAGCTGTAGTTGTTGAGAACAACATGGATTTCCACAATCAGTTGGAAGATATTGAACCAGTTTTTCAAGACAGTGGTCTAATGGAAATGGAAGAGGTTCAAGAAGAATCTGAAAATATTGTTTCGGATGTGCAGCCTAGTGAGGTGGAAACTGAAATTGAAAATGCCGATCCAGAAATATCTGGTGCTATATCTAAAGACATAGATGAACCTTGTGACTCACAAAACAATATAAGAAAGAGCGATAGATTAAAAGAAAAGCCAAAAGTGTCATATAGAGATATGATTAAAAATTGTGTTATGAATGCTCAGTCATCTGTTGGTAGTATTCCGACATCGTTTGAAGAAATTAATGATAGGAGTGATGTGATACAGTGGAAGGAAGCTATTAAAGATGAGCTTAATTCCCATGGAATTAACAAAACATGGTCCTTAGTTAAAATTCCAGAAAATAAGAATATTGTTGATTGTAAATGGGTTTTTACAATAAAACAGAATGAGTTTGGTAAACCAGTGAAGTATAAAGCAAGACTTGTTGCTCGTTTTAGGCTAATAATGTCTTTTTCAAACCTATATAGCCTGAGAGTACATCATATGGATGTGAAAACTGCCTTTCTAAATGGCACTATAAAGGAGGAAATATACATGAGAGTTCCTCAAGGATTGAAATGTAAGAACAACCAATTGTGTAAATTGAATAAATCAATTTACGGTCTCAAGCAGGCAGCTAGATGTTGGGTCAATGTGTTTGAAAATGCTTTAAAAGAAATTGGGTTTACAAACTCGCCAGTTGATAGATGCATTTATATTCTTGATTAAGGTGAAATTATAAGGAACATACTAGCTCGGCTGAAAAGTTCGTATCGTTTCTATTAAAAGGCGCCACTAGAATTAAATCTTTATAATTTTTGATGAGTACCAACCTTCAAAAGATATATGTTTTAATTTCATACCTGTCGGACTTACAGTTTTTGAGATATAGCATTTTGGGTGAAGCAACTTTTGTTATTTTGAAAAAAATGGAAAATAAGGAATTTCGAGTGTTGACGAAACACTGTTTTTATACCCTGAGCCCATTGAAATGGGCAAAAAAGGGTATAATGGATTTGGCAGAATGTATGTAACAGGCAGAAGGGGGCGTGGCAGACACCCAAAAGTATATATATTCTTGATCAGGATCAACAGCCGAGTCGATTGAGCCATGTCCGTATGTCTGTCCGTCTGTCCGTCTGTTTGAACGCGTCGATCTCAGAAACAATAAGAGCTAGAGACTTCAAACTTGGAATGTAGGTTCCTGAATACCGTACGCAGATCAAGTTTGTTTTTATTTTTGGATCGGACAACTATATCATATAGCTGCCATAGGAATGATACATCGAAAATGAAGTTTTAGTATGAAAAGCTTCTTTGATTTTTGAGATATCTCAACCAATCTCACACGATACAAATTTGGGGTAGTATTATACATCCTGACCAAATTTGGTCCAAGTCGGCCCACTATATCATATAGCTGTCATAGAGACGCTCTACCGAAAATCAAGTTTTAGTATGAAAAAGTTTTTTGTTTTTTGAGATATCGTAACCAAACTTATAGAATATGCATATATGTTAATTTTTTTTACATTCTGACCAGATTTGGTTCAAATCGGTTCCATATATCATATAGCTGCTATAGGGAAAATTTGTCGAAAATCAACTTCTATAAAAGAGTACCTGGGCTCAGGGTATTCTAATGTCGAGCGTGCTCGACTGTAGCCGCACCTCACCGCGAGCGAAGCGAGCAGGGGGCGGAGCCCCCTTGTTTAATGAAAAAAAAATGCTGCTGATGCCAAAAAGGCTTGACAAGTGTTATCCGGATTCTGCTCCAGGAGAAGCAACCATTCGTAAATGGTTTGCTAAATTCCGTACAGGTCATATGAGCACCGAAGTCGATGAACGTAGTGGACGTCCAAAAGAGGCAGTTACGGACGAAAACATCAAAAAAGTATTTTGTGGACTTTCTTGATGTTGATTTTGGAAGACCGTAAAGTGAAGTTGATGGTGATAGCTGACACTCTCAAGATATCGAAGGAGCGCGTTGGACTTATCACTTTTTTTTTTTTTTTTTTTTTTTTACGTTGGCTTTATTTATTGAATCTTCTCCAAGGGAGACTTACAATAAGTTTATCAAATCTTATATTTAACGCTTAACTAACAGTCATGTTGACTTAATATGAACTACGGTGCCCCAAGTGTTTATTGCTGGGCTGGAAGGTCGTTTCGCTGAAGACGGGTTCGACTGCAAACCCGAGTTAATTGCCGAGCAAGTGGATTGGGGTGCAGGGATAACTTAATGTTGTAGCTCGCCTTTTGTCGTGCTATCTCATCTTTAACGTATATAACGTTCAAATCTCTATGAATGTTGTCGTTTCGAACATACCACGGTGCCCCAGTGATAGTCCTCAAGATTTTCGAATGTACTCGCTGGATGATATCAATATTGCTACTGCACGCGTTTCCCCATAGCTGCGAGCCGTAGGTCCACACTGGTTTTATGGTGGAATTGTAGAGTAGGACCTTGTAGTCCAAGCTGAGAGGAGATCGGTGGTTTAAAAGCCAATAAAGTTTATTGGCTTTCAGTTTAATCTGCGTTTTCTTTGCTTCAATGTGACGACGCCAGGTGAGCCGCCTATCAAGGTGAACGCCAAGGTACGTTACTTCTTTGGCTTGTGGAAGTTGCCTATTAGAGAGTGTTAACGGAGGACATGTTTGCATGTTGAGGGTAAACGTGATGTGTTTACATTTTTGGTTATTTACTTTAATACGCCAGTCGGCTAACCATTTCTCTACTACCGCCAAATGTTCAGCTAGACGTGCTGTTGCCTGAATGGGGCATCTGGAGCGACTGAGGATTGCGGTATCGTCTGCAAATGTGGATGTTGTTAGCCGCTCATTTATCGGGATGTCCGCTGTGTATATTACGTATAGTGTTGGTCCCAGAACACTTCCCTGAGGAACTCCAGCTTCTATAATGTGATCGTTAGATGTAGTAGTGTTGCATCTAACTGCGAAGACTCTATTGTAGAGGTACGACTCGAGTAGCTTATGAGTGTACACCGGAAGCGTTGTTTTGATTTTGTGCATGAGGCCATCAAGCCACACTCGATCGAAAGCCTGGGAGACGTCGAGGAATATTGCACTGCAGTATTCCCGATGTTCGTATGCTGTACGTATTTCTGATGTTATTCGGTTGACTTGCTCGATAGTTCCATGCTTTTCTCTGAAGCCAAATTGATGTGTTGGGATTGCATTGCGTGTTATCAGATGAGGAATTATGCGCGTCAGTAGGCATTTTTCAAAAAGCTTGGACAAGCACGGTAGTAGACTAATTGGTCTATAAGATGATGGTATTGTATGATCTTTTCCAGGTTTGGGTATCATTATAATGACCGACTTCTTCCATTTTTTTGGGAAGTAGCCAAGTGTTGTAATCGCGTTGAAAAGCTTACAGATGAGGGAAATAGCACAGTTTGGAAGTTCAATGATCATTTTTTGATTTATTTGATCACAGCCTGGAGCTTTTTTTGGTTTCATCTGTTCTTTTATGACTTTTCCAATTTCGTTCGCACGGAACTGAGGTGGTTCGGACTCGCCTGGATTATGAGGTGCGCAGGAAGAAAGTACGAATGAATTTGTGGCGGGATTTGGTTGGAATACATTACGTAGGTGAGTGGCAAATGTGTTGGCTCTGTCTATGTCGCTACGGGCCCAGCAGCCTGAAGAGTTTCTTATAGGCGTTACCGTTTCGATCGGCGCACTTAGCGTTGGGTGAGCCCTCCACAAAGGATGCTTGGTACTGGTTGGTGACAATTGCTCTATGTAGCGACGTTGGGCATCTGTTTCTTCTTGCTTTAGAGCTTTGCTGAGTCTGCGCGAAGCATCTTTAAAGCGTTGTTTGGTAGATGGCGACCGGTGGGACTGCCATTCACGTCGCAATCGTCGCTTTTCCAGAACAAGTTGTTCTATTTGAAGATTAGTTTTGCGTTGTTTGGTCTGCACATGCGCATGTTGTGGAGTAGAGATTTTAGCTGCTTCTACAAGTACAGATTCTAATAAATCAGCGGAGCAGTCGATGTCCGCTTCAATGTTGAATTGCGGGGTAAGATCGAGGTGAGTGCTTACGTATTTCTTGTACTTGAGCCAGTTGGTTCTGTGTGTTGTAAGTCTATTAGGATATTCCATATATACCGGGGATTGGAGTAGATTTAATAACACGGGGGAGTGGTCGGATGACAGATCCGAAAGTGCTTCGGCGCTTATTAGATTGCGTGGGATGTTTTTTGTCACAGCAAAATCTATTAAGTCTGGTTGTTTGTTAGGGTCTGCTGGCCAGTATGTAGGACTACCCGGGGAAACATAATTGAGTTTGTTGCTTGGTTTTATGATTGCATTGTATAACTGCCTTCCCTTAGAGGTCACAAGGCGAGAGCCCCAGTGCGGGTGTTTCGCATTGTAGTCTCCTGCTGCTAAGAATCGCTGTCCCAGTGAGTTGTAGAATTGCATGAATTGATCTTCAGAGATTGTAAAACGGGGAGGACAGTATACAGCGGCAATAGTAAGATTATTGATGTCCGATTGTACAGTTATGGATGTGGCTTGTAGATAGTTTTTCGCGTACCTTTTGTGGAATTGATGTTTGATACGGTTTCTTATTAGAATACCGGTTCCACCGTGTGCTTTTCCGTCCGGATGATCAGTGCCGTAGAATATATAGCCGTGAATTTGGAAATTATATTTGTTAGTGAGATGCGTCTCAGAAAGCAGCATTACATCAATGTGTTTGTCGTTTAGGAATTGAGTAAGTTCAAGTTTATGCCGTGAAACACCGTTGGCGTTCCACAGAGATATTCGTAGAGGCGTCATTGATTATTTTGATTGTTGAGATGCGAGCATCTGTATCAAGGTGTTTTGATTTTGCATAAGGTTTTGCATAGTTGATTTCATAAACGACATGAATTCCATCATACTTTGTTGTAGGGTGAAAATCATTGCTTCAATAGAGTTTTGTGACTGCTGCAAGGGCTGCTGAGCGTTAACCATACTCAAATCTTCTTGGATTACACTAGAAGGTGCTGCTGAGGGAGATGGTTTTTGCAAGCCAGATTTTAAAGCACTAGCGAAAGAAATGCCGTTGATAGTGTTTGCGGGACCAAGTGAGGACCTGGCTGCTTTGGCGAAAAAGACGTCGGGTGTAGTTTGGGATGCTATAACTGCAGCTGGCAGGTGCTGATGACGCGTTGTTGGTACTCGTCGGATACGGTTTTTTAGTTCCTTGTACACTGGACAGCCTCTGTAGTTCGCTGTGTGATTTCCACCGCAGTTGCCGCACTTTTTTGTATTAGGGTCATCTTTGTTGACTGAGCAGGAGTCTGGGCCATGGGAGTCTCCACAAGCCACACATACCGGACGCAACATGCAATACGACCTGGTATGCCCATATTCCTGGCAGTTCGAGCATTGAACTGGGCCGTTCCGTTTGTGTGGTTCCTCAACAGTGATCCGGCGATGCAACAGGAGCTGTATCTTGTAGATCGGGTGCACTTCATTTTTCTTTGGAGCTTTACTGTCTGGCTCCAGCTCAACTTTGAAGAGAGGTTGCGGTATTTTATTTTTGTTTATTATATTTGTGACTCTCTTAGCGAGAAAGCCCTTTTCTTTTAACGCACTTGAGATCTCGGAAGGGGGGACATCCGGTTCAATACCTTTAAGTACCACCTGCAGGCCTTTGCTGCTTTTTAGTTGGTAAGTGTAGAAGCTTTTTTTAGCTTCATTTAGATAACGGGAGATTTTACGGAAATGCTCCTCGTCTTTTGTTTGGAGCTTTATTTCGTGAATATTCCCTTTTATTAGAGGAATGACATGAAAGTTGTTGTTTCCAATGAGATCAACAATCTTGTTCACCAGTGCGTTGGATATCTTCTCCCTAATGTATATAGGTGGGGGCTTAGGTTTCTTTGGTCCATGTCCAGCTTCGGTAGGTTGTTCGTTGACAGTATCAGCCAGCGGCGCAAACCTATTGTTGGTGTTTATTGGGTCCCCAGCAGTTTGGTTTAAGTCACCGCGGTTTATTTTTGTTTTATTTCCCAGTATTTTTTGTGGGCTTAGTTTTCGCTTGGGTACTATTTGAAAGTAGCGATCCATTCCGGTCTGCCTAGCCGGAACCGTTGGTTTTGACGCTGCGCTTGCATTCGAAGATTGTGCTTGGTCAGCAGAAGATGGTACGACGACTGTTGACACAGTTAAAGTTGTTGTTGCTGTAGCGTCAGCTGCAGTGGCTTGTGAGGGCAAATTTGGTGGTGAAAGAGGTTTATGCGGGGAGACGATCGGCATTGGAGAGGCACACTCTTCGCTCCAGCTTTTTGGAGTTGTAGTTGGTAAATTCGGAGAGCAAGAACGCGCTCTCGTATCTTCTGCGGCTAAGAGGTTCTGCTTTGATTTTTCGGTTATTTGTGCTGTTGTGTCGGAGACATAGCTAAAGTAAGCGTTATTTTTGGCCAAAGAGAGTCGTCGCTCGTCTTGCTCGCGCTGACGGTGGGCACGGATATCGTAGTGACTCATCGTAGTTATCACTTGTTCAATACAAATTCTATTTGATTTGTTTATAGATTATAGAATAGTTATATTATATTCGCAAAACTAGTTAAGTGGGCGCGCACATCGCACTAGGGGGCTCTTGGCCTAAATCTAGATTTTTACCGCACGTGGGTACTATTTAGATTAAGATTATTACGATTATTACGGAGCGCTTTATAGAAACACGTCTGCACGGTCCGAAGGTTTATACATCACTCACGAATATTTGGGTATGCGTAAGCTCTGTGCAAAATGGGTGCCGCGCGAGCTCACAGTCGACCAAAAGCAACAACGAGTGAATGATTCTGAGCAGTGTTTGAAGCTGTTCAATCGTCAAGGATCCGAATTTTTCCGTCGATATGTGACAATGGATGAAACGTGGCTCCATTGTTTCACTCCGGAGTCCAATCGACAGTCAGCCGAGTGGACTGCACGTGATGAACCGACTCCAAAACGTGGAAAGATGCAACAATCAGCTAACAAAGTTATGGCGTCTATATTTTGGGATGCACATGGAATTATTTTCATCGACTACCTTAAAAAAGAAAAAAACATAAATAGCGACTATTATATGGCATTATTGGAACGTTTGAAGAAAGAAATCACGGAAAAACGGCCCCATTTGCAAAAGAAAAAAGTGCTGTGTCACCAGGACAATGCACCGTGTCACAAGTCAATGAAAACAATGGCAAAATTGCATGAACTTGCTTCCGCATCCTCCATATTCTCCTGATCTAGCCCCTAGCGACATTTCCTGTTCTCAGATCTCAAGAGAATGTTCGCTGGAAAGAAATTTATCGCCGATGAAGAGGTAATCGCCGAAACTGAGGCCTATTTTGAGGCTAAAGACGAAAGGTACTACAAAAATGGTATCCAAAAGTTGGAAGAGCGCTATACTCGGTGCATCGCCCTCAATGGAAACTATGTTGAATAAAAAAATCTAATTTTGACAAAAAAACAAGCGGGAAAGGCTATAGTCGAGATCCCGACTATATGATACCCGTTACTTACTTAAATATATTAAAAAGTACTTTAAAGAAAATACTTGTTTTGCTCTGAAAACTTTAATTCGCCATAACTGTCGTTCTATATGTCCGATCTTGATGCGATTTAGTGGGATAATAGATAATGCTAATAGATAACGGTAATAATCACAAAAAACGTATTATCTTAAAAACTGTGGGTGTGGTGGTTTTTCGCGATTTGCGGGGGCGGATGGGGGCGTGGATTAAATTTGAAACAAACTTGATCTGCGTGAGGTATATATAAATCTGTGTGACAAATTTGGTTACTCAATCTCTTTTAGTTTCTGAGATTTCTTTGCTCAGACTGTTTTTCGCTATTTGCGGGGGCGGAGGGGGGCGTGGCTTAAATTTTAAACAAACTTGATCTGCGTGGGGTATATAGAAGTCTTTTAGTGAAAGTTTGGTATCTCTATCTCTTATGGTCTCTGAGATCCTTTTGTTCATACAGACGGACAGACGGACAGACGGACATGGCTATATCGACTCGGCTATTGATGCTGATCAAGAATATATATACTTTATAGGGTTGGAGATGCCTCCTTCTCCCTGTTACATACATTCCAACGAACACAATATACCCTTATACTTATTTTTTATAAGTATCGGGTATAATTAGTTTTTCTATTAAACGATACGAACTTTTCAGCCCAACTGTTATATGTTGTGTTGTACGTAGATGACTTGGTGATATGTACAGAGAACTTACAAACAATGAATAAGTTTAAGTCATACTTAATGAGCAAGTTTAGAATGACAGATTTAATGGAAATAAAATATTTTATAGGTATTAAGATTGACAGAAACAATAATCAGTTAGAATTAAATCAATCAGCTTATATTAAAAATGTATTATTAAAGTTCAATATGGATCAGTATAATCCTGTAAGTTCTCCTCTACCAAGTAAACTATACTTCGATTTACTAAACTCAGATGAAAAACATGATGCACCTTGTCAAAGTGTAATTGGATGTCTGATGTACATTATAATATGTACAAGGCCTGATCTGAGTATATCCGTCAATATGTTAAGTCGTTATAGCCAAAAGAATAACAAAGAACTTTGGTTATGCTTAAAAAGAATACTCAGTTATTTAAAGGGTACTTTCGACTTAAAATTAACATTTTATAAAAATGAGAAGTATAATGACCTCTTTGTTAGATATGTGGACTCAGATTGGGGAGGAAGTCAAATTGACAGAAGAAGTACAACAGGGTATTTGTCTAAAATGTTTCAAGCAAACTTAGTATGCTGGAATACCAGAAAACAGAATTCTGTAGCTGCTTCATGTACTGAAGCAGACTACATTACTCTGTTTGAAGCAGTTAGAGAAGCATTATGGTTAAAGTCTTTATTAGAAAGTTTAAAAATTAAATTAGAGCAACCAATCAAAATATATGAAGATAATCAGGCCTGTATTAGCATTGCCAACAATCCCTCTTGCCACAAACGATCTAAGCATATCGATATTAAATATCATTTCTCTCGTGAACACGTTGAACAAAAACTAATTAAACTTGAGTATATTTCCACAGATGATCAACTTGCCGATATGTTAACAAAAACATTGCCAGCACCACGTTTTGCGAATTTAAGATGCCAGCTTGGATTGAGAGACTAAAGGAAAGATGCCTTCGAACACGTCAACTACAATTTATTTTAAAATTAGTTTTGCTAAAAATTTAAGATTCACAAAATATGGAAATTATGCTTGAAATGCGACATAACCTAATTTTTGATAATGTTAATGAATTTATATTTTATTATTGATATTTTTAATTACTTAAAATTTTAATTTCAAACTGAAGTCTGCAAAGTATTAAGTTCTCATGACATTTTAATTTAACTAGTTTAACTTACTAAAGAAACTGAAACTTTAATATTATTTTATTAAATTTGTTAACCAATGTCGCTAATTTAAAATTACTTTATATTGAGAGAATATGTATTAGTTTTAGATTGGTCTAATTGGGTTTTACTGGGTTTCCCCAATTCTCGCAACGAATGTTGGACCAATGTGCACTCCCAGATATAAATTCGTCTTGTCATTTCAATTTGGTTAAAATGTAAATTAAATTAATTCCTTGAAATATAAGCATTGCAATTTTGAGGAGGTGTGCTGAAAAACAGCAATTCATAATCGATACTTTATCGATTATAATAGAATTGGTTCAAAACAGTGGTGGGCACAGCCTCGCACGCGTGCAAATCAGCTGTTCGATTTACCAATACACACGCAAACCCGAACGCAACGAACAGAGCGAAATCAGTAGCAGTCAGAACGTCGAACGGGGAGGTTATGCGCGCGCTTTCCTTAAAAAGCAACAAATATGCACTGCGAGACATCGTTGAGAAGCTCTACTTGAAAAAAAAAAATGATTTAATTGCTTTAAATTTGTAATGCAAACTCCAATTCTTAATGTGTGACCACAGAGTTGGACACTATTTCGATTTTTAAGTTAAGAGGCGTTAATTGGATTGTCATAGTAGAAAGAGAATACCTAAAAAACGAAATACTGCATGAATTTAATTTTTTCTCTCAGTGCGGTTCAAAATCATTTTGCGACATCGAGCGACCTGGTTGTGCTCTCGTTAAAGGCAAGTTGTGCACTGATTCAAATCCTACGTTCGCAGCAGTGCTGCCATAAGTCGATAAGAAATTCAGGATAGACAGACCCTGAAAAAAGGACAAAAAAAGGACAAAAATTTTTAAAAGCGACAGAAAATAGGACAAATCCCTTATTCAAATTATTTTAAAAGTTTTTATGTGCAGAATCGGAGCAATTGAGTAATTAAGACAATAATTTTAAGGTCTCGTCAATATCTTCTTCGTCATCAGTCGTGCTGCAATAAATTGAGGACGTTCAATGTCAAATATTTTTGGGGAGTCTTATATTCGTTGCAACATTGTCTGTGGCAGCAAACGGTGCGGCTTTTTGGTTGTGTTTTTTGGTCGCCGCATGAGCACGAAGTTGGTCTATTTTCGCGTTGATGCTGGTATTGCAGTACTTGCAATAAGCCTTATTGCAATCATCAGCATCGCCACCAATCCAATCTTAAAATTCGGGCCTATTTAGCCATGATTCACGAAACTTTTGCTTATAAACTTCTTTCGGAATTGTGCAAACTTTTCTGAACTGGCGCCAAATGAATTAAAACACAGCCGATAGCTCGAAACGATATATTTAATTTAACACGCTTACAAGCGAATGGCCATTGCGAAATGGAAAACAAAGCTAACAGCGATGCCACTTATTTTTTTTTATAATAAAATAGATATTATAAGTGAATATTTAAAAAGTATCACAAATAATAACAAGGGGGCTCCGTCCCCTGCTCGCTTCGCTCGCCTACCCCCGGCTCGCTTCGCTCGCGGTGAGGTGCGGCTACAGTCGAGCACGCTCGACATTAGAATACCCTGAGCCCAGGTACTCTTTTATAGAAGTTGATTTTCGACAAATTTTCCCTATGGCAGCTATATGATATATGGAACCGATTTGAACCAAATCTGGTCAGAATGTACAAAACTAACATATATGCATATTCTATAAGTTTGGTTACGATATCTCAAAAAACAAAAAACTTTTTCATACTAAAACTTGATTTTCGGTAGAGCGTCTCTATGACAGCTATATGATATAGTGGGCCGACTTGGACCAAATTTGGTCAGGATGTATAATACTACCCCAAATTTGTATCGTGTGAGATTGGTTGAGATATCTCAAAAATCAAAGAAGCTTTTCATACTAAAACTTCATTTTCGATGTATCATTCTTATGGAAGCTATATGATATAGTTGTCCGATCCAAAAATAAAAACAAACTTGATCTGCGTACGGTATCCAGGAACCTACATACCAAGTTTGAAGTAGCTCTTATGGTTTCTGAGATCGACGCGTTCAAACAGACGGACAGACGGACAGACAGACGGACATGGCTCAATCGACTCGGCTGTTGATCCTGATCAAGAATATATATACTTTTGGGTGTCTGCTACGCCCCCTTCTGCCTGTTACATACATTCTGCCAAATGCATTATACCCTTTTTTGCCCATTTCAATGGGCTCAGGGTATAAAACAGGACAGATTTCTCCTTATCCGGACGTTTCAGAAAAGTTGAGGAAAATTCATTTTAAAAAGGGACAAATCTGTCCGGAAAAAGGATGATATGGCAGCACTGGTTCGCAGCAACAACCGACCTCGCATTCGGCATTCGTCGGCTCGTGTCTGTGTAAGCTGCCGATAACGATTCGATAAACTTGCCCACCACTGGTTTAAAAGCAAAAATGCACTGCTCATGTTTTACTGATGAGATCATTGATCTGGCAACTCTACTTATGTAGGAGTTGTTCAAAGGAACCATTGACCATTGAAGTGAAAAGACGTGTTTCAGCAAAATAATATTCAAAAGTCAACTCAGACATAAATTATATTGTGTTTTAATTAAACAAAGTACAAGTGCAAGTAGCACATAAAAATTCTGTTGCTGTTACAGGAGGTGCTGCTAAACGTGATTACTGCTTCTGTTGTTGGTCTGGAGAACGACGCCTTGCGTGAGCTTGTATTTCACAGAATTGTGAAATCTCTATAGAAATAATAAACGACAAAAAGATAAAAATTAATAATAATTTAAATGACGAAAGGAAAATTATGTTAAATACAGAAAAGAGGGACCGATAAAAAATTATAAACGCCTAAGGCACAAGAACGAGCCGTATTTCAGATATGTTAAATTAGAAGATGTGCACCCTGTAATATTAAGAGACCATTAAAATCCCACAAGAAAACCTCTACACGTGGGAAAACCCTAGTGACGAAAGCTTATTGTAGCCCCAAAATTTCTGATATCCAATTTTGTGACGAAAAAAATTAAAATAATACGCATAAAAATTTTAAATAAAAATATTCATTATTAAAACAAACAAACAGACAAACTGACTTTTCATCTCATTTTGAGAAGCCCACTATAAATTTCAAATTTAATTATCTTTTGTACCAGTTATCGGATTTGGGTGATTGAGGTATCAATCGCAGCCCTGTGAGATTAACAAAAAGAATAACAATAATAAAGCAGCATAAAAAAAAATTTATTTTAAAAATTGTTAGTTTAAAAATATTTAAAAAGAATTGAATTAAAAAAATTAAAATTAAGTATTTGCGGGGACTCGAACCACGAACCTCTTGCGCCAAAGTCTATAGACCATCCACTGCACCACCAACGTTCTAAGTTCTCTGGCTGACCAAACGCTGCTGTATGTAAATCAAAACAATCGCGAACTCTGACCACGATTTTGACGCACTCCGATTTTGGAAAATCGCCGTCTTATCTTGCAATAAAATTATCTTTAGTTTATTTTGGCCAAGTTTTAAGCATGTAACTTCAGCGGCTTGGTCTGTACAAAGTGAATGAATGAGGCTAAGCAGTTTTATATATGATGAGTTGCCAATGATTTTTGGTAACTGTAGATCGACCAATAGCCAAGAATTAACACACCTTGGCTTTCGACAACAACACGTTATAAGTTTTATTGGCAAGATTAACAAGTTATTTATAATTTAAGCGCAGGAGATTGGCTGTGGCTTAGAACAATTTTCTTAGCTTCGCCTCGAACGACAACGAACCAAAAAGTGGAAGCGAAAGATGATATGCATAAAAAATGTATGTATGTATGTAACAGCAGCTGTGACAAGTGCAAGAGGCTTGCCAATCTTGTTTACAATTACAGCTGTAACGATTAACTATCGGTAACGATTAAGTTTACATGATCTGAATTTGACTTAAATATCAGAATGCAGCAGTGTGATCTACTAGGATTTGGCTGATGCTGAATCCGACAACTCCCCCCGTTGGAAGCCTGTCTTTCAACAGAGTCCTTTAGAGGCAACAGGCACAGCTTGTTCACCGCTCTTCTGATGACCCCAGATGCTGTCATAAGATCAACTACACGAACGACTCCATCCTTGCCAGGAACCAGCTGTACTACCCTGCCCAACGGCCAACGCATTGGCGACAGGTTTTCATCCTTGATGAGTACCATGTCGTTAAGGCACAACGACTGAGTTGGAGTACGCCATTTGGCTCTCTGCTGCAGCAGAGTTAGATACTCCTCACGCCAACGGGCCCAGAACACTTGCTGCAACTGTGCCACACGCTGCCATCCATCCAGGCGGTTGTAGTTCAGTTTAGTCAGATCAGGCTCGATAATGTTAGTTTGAGGACCACCAAACAGTAGGTGCGCAGGAGTCAGGACATCTAGATCTGCTGGGTTCTCAGAAAGTGAGAGTAATGGACCGGAATTAACAATGGCTGCTTCACAGCCGCCTCCCATAGTCCACCAAAGTGCGGAGAGCGTGGGGGAATAAACTTCCAATCGATATGATCTGCAAGGCAGAACCGCTGCACCGCTTCCAGATGGGAATTACTTAACATGAGACGCTTCAACTTCAACAGCTCATTCTTCGCTCCAACATAGTTTGTTGCATTGTCGGACCAAATCTGACTGGGCTTCCCGCGAGTAGCGATGATTCGTTTTAGCGCACTCAAGAACGTCGCAGTCGATAGATCCTTGACCAACTCTAAGTGCACTGCTTTGCTTGTGAAGCAGATAAACACGCTGACATAGGACTTCAGGGGTGGTCTCGTTCGAACTTCCGATTTATAGAAAAATGGTCCGCAATAGTCGACTCCAGTTACTGCGAACGCTCGAACCGCTTCCAGACGCTCCTTTGGAAGGCTTGCTATCACAGGCTCCACAAAACTCGGCCTCGCTCTGAAGCACGTCACACATCTGCTTATAGCCTTCGAGACAGTTCTCAGTTCGCCAATTGGCCAATACTGAAGTCGAACCTTGGCCAGAAGTGCAAGGGGTCCGGTGTGAAGATTCCTTTGATGAAATTGAACGATGAGTGCTAAGGTAATTGCATGACGCCGAGGCAAAATAATGGGATGCTGGGCATCATAATCCAGAGAAGAATTGCAAAGCCGGCCACCGACACGGAGGAGGCCGATTTCGTCCACAAATGGTGCCAGAGCAGCGATGGAGCTTGATTTTCTCACATTCCAGTGAGAACGAATCTCTTTTATCTCATCCCAGAAGTTGGCTATGTGTACAACACGCAGAAGAATCCGAGTGCCGTGAAGAATATCTGCAACAGTTAGCCCATGATGTCTTAATCGCTTGATAAACTTGTTCACATAGCCGAATGTACGCTGCATAGACCCAAATGAATTTGTGTGCTTGCATCCAAGAGTTAAATCCGCATGTGGCGACTTCAAGATGAGAACACCTTTCCTCAATTCGATTGTAGATTTATCAGGCAGACAGGATTCAGGCCAGTTTGGACGACCATCTACTAGATATGGTGGGCCATGGAACCATAGATCCGATTGCGCTAAGACTTCGGGAAATGTGCCTCTAGAAAGGATGTCAGCTGGATTTCTATCGGTTGGAACATGTCGCCATTCCATGTCCGCGGTCAGTTCTTGTATGGCAGCCACTCGATTTGCCACGAAGACATTGAACTTATAGGGCTCATCTCTGATCCATGATAGAACCACTGACGAGTCGCACCAGCAGTAGAACTGGCTGAAGAAGATTCCAGTGCGCTTGATCTCAAACATCAGATTTGCCAATAGCTTCGCTCCACATAGTTCCATTTTTGGAACAGACAACGTCTTCAACGGCGCAACTCGAGACTTGGAGCAAAGGATTCGACTTGCGACCGTCTGACCTCTGGTCACCACGTAAACGCAAGCACCATAGGCTTTCAAACTGGCATCGCAAAATCCATAAATTTCTATTTCAGTATCTGCGATAAGCACCACTCTGGGAAACGAAACATGTGGAATGTTCTGGAAGCTGCTGCATAACTCTTTCCAGGCTGTGTCACGTGCTAGAGGCAAACTTTCATCCCAAGACAATTGATCCTTGCAAAGATACTGAACAAAAATCTTTGCTTTAGTTATGACTGGTCCTAGAAGTCCAAGTGGGTCATAAAACCGGGCGACAATAGACAAAACTGAGCGTCTAGAAGGTTTAGCTTTGGATGCTATGACAGAAAACGAAAACAACAGCTGATCAGTTGCTGGTTCCCATAGAAGGCCAAGAGCTTTAGTAACATCGCTTCCATCATCGAACTTCAAGAATTGCTCTCTTTCTTCGTCAGCTACTCCATTGAGGACTTCTCGGTGACTAGAACACCACTTGCGAGGCTTAAAATTCCCAAGAGACAATATATCGGCAGTCTGATTAATTTTCTCTCTGGCTTCCAGAAATAAAATCGTCCACGTAGAACTCCTGCTGGATGGCATTTGAACCAATTGGAAATGCATCACGCTCATCAATAGCCAATTGGTGCATTGCACGCACAGACTGAAATGATGCTGATTTAGTCCCATATGTCACTGTATCCAATTTGAAGACCTCAATTTTCTTCTCAGGCGAATCTCTCCAGAGAATGCATTGATAATAGCTGTCAGGTGAAGTCACTCGTACACAGCGATACATCTTACAGATCTCAGCTGTTAGAGCGACAGGATATGTTCGAAATCGAATCAAAATGTGGAGCAGTTTTTGCTGTATGATTGGTCCCGCCATCAACACATCATTGAGAGAATATCGCGAGTCGGTCGAAGCAGACCCATCAAACACCACGCGCACCTTAGTTGTGGTACTGTCCTTCTTCAAAACACAATGATGTGGGAGAAAATACTTGCAACAATCAATAGATTCAGGGGCAACTCGCGACATGTGATTCAAATCCAAAAACTCCTTGATGAACGCTGAGTACTGCTTCTTTATATCCAAATGACGACCCAACTTGCGTTCAATGCTAAGAAAACGACGATACGCCTGGTCATAGGACTCGCCTAGCATCTCTGCACTGCGCTTCAGAGGCAATCGCACCGAGTATTCGCCGGATGGCAACCGAGAAAAGTTATTGACAAAGTGCTGCTCGCATTCCAAATCTTCTTTGCTGGCCTTAACTATTGGTTCCTTCAAGCATTCGATTTCCCAGAACCGTCGGAGTAAGTCATCCAATCGAACCTCCAACTGAACAGTCTCGCTTTCAGGAGCGCTGCCAGCAGCCAACAACGAAGTACTACGAAGTCTCTCAAATCCACCAGTCACGAAGAAGTGGCAATCCTGGTAACAGCATAATTTGCCCAACAGACAAGAGCTCGTAGAAAAGGCTCGCTCCGATTAACAAGTCCACTCGCTGTGGCTTGTTAAACGCAGGATCAGCTAACCTTATGTTTGAGGGAATCTTCCAATCCGATGTATCGATGACGAAGCTAGGCTGACTATCGGTTATCGTTGGAGCCACAAGAGCGTCAAACGTAGCTGAATACTCTGACACTTGTGAGCTCATGCGAATTTTTACAGCTTATCCGTCAGTAGAAACGCTCGTGTCTCCAAGACCCGTGACAATAACCGATGATCGGGTTTTCTTTAATTGGAGGCTCTGTGCAAAACGGGATGTGACCATGTGCAACTGAGAGCCAGAGTCTAATAAAGCTCTACAGGGCACTAAAGAGCCAGCGCTATTCCTTACCATGACCACTGCGGTGGCCAAAAGCACAACACCAGGCTGAAGATCTTGGGCAGCAAGAGAGGCAGTTGAAGCGGGAACTCTCGAAGCCGACGATATGTGCGCTGAAACTAACGCTTGAGCATCTGATGATGCAGTAAAATGCAGTAGGGTATGATGTTTTCCTGCACAGGTACGACAATGACTACTACTGCATGAACGAGTTTGATGTCCATTCTTTAGGCAGTTGAAGCAACGAGCAAGCTTTGTAACTTCCTTATGTCGAAGAGATGGAGACAAGTTTGCAAATTTATTACATGAGTAGATTCCATGACCAAGCTCATCACAAAAACTACAGCCATTTTGGTTAGTCTCGGCCACAAGCGACTTTCTTGGGTTAGTATTTTGGTTGGATTTGCCCACCTGAGAACTTGACGACGTGGAATATTGCACGCTATCCAGCTTTTCACAATGAACTTCCAGAAATGCACAGAATTCATCAGTTGACAACACCCTGTCAGCGTGACAAGCGTCATCCCATTTCTTCTGGGTTTTTATATCCAATTTCTGTATTAGCGTTTGCACAACAAAACATCCTGAAATTTGCTCCGAATTGCCCAAAGTCTGCAACGAACGCATGTGAGAGTTGACCTTGTCCGAGAATTGACGAAGTTATAAAGCCGACTCCGAATCTACCCTCTTGAGCCCAAGAATCTCCTTTATATGTGCCTGGAAAACAATACGTTTATTACGAATATCCAGAGCCACATGATAATTGGCACCGATAAAATCTAACGATCGAACCGCATCCAACGCAGGGCCAGACAAACACGAGCGGAGATGCTGCAACTTCTCAACGTTTGTCAGTTCGGTATCCTTGCCGACGATAGACTCAAACATTGCGATGAAAGCCGCATATTCCGTATAGCCATTGGAAAATGTAGGCAATTTGAGCTCGGGCAGACGCGTTTTATTGGCCACAATCACGGTTTGGTTCAGAGTGTCGTCGTAGCGCCCAAATGTTGAGTGTGTCGGGGCGTTAGACTGATGCCTTCGAATATTAACGCGAACACGAGCTTCAAGCATGGCCAGCATTTCGTCAAAATCGCGTAACCTGCTGCTAATCTAATCAAAGTCGAATTCTTCTAGAGAACTATGCGCTCCGCTAAAAGCCGATTTAATTTGCTCAATAATTAAAAGGCGCACTTCTAACTCGACAGGGCAAATATCATTAAGTTTCTGAACAGATAAATCACTTTCAATACCTTTGGAGCGCTCAAACAATGCAGCTACTTTGCATTTGAAAAAGGTCACCCTGTTTGCTGCTTGCACATCATCAGCATCTTTATTTGGCATGATTGCCTTTGATATACGAAAGAACTGTAAGCGCAGCAACACTCCGACAACCGACAGCCACTTAAGTACAAACGTATGTATATAAACCACGTACGAATGACCGCAAAGGGAAAGTGCGCGAGAGTCAACTAACAGAGTCTATGCAAATGTGCAATCTTAATTGCTGTAATTTAACAACACACGCCCGCACATATGTTTCTGCAATTGGCCTATTATAAAGAACACGATGATTGTTGCACTTTGTTAAAACCAGCAAGTTTTAATTTATGTTTTTATTATCACTGCACTAATGTAATAATTATTATGTTTATCTCGCCGGGGCCTCAAATGATGAGTTGCCAATGATTTTTGGTAACTGTAGATCGACCAATAGCCAAGAATTAAAACACCTTGGCTTTCGACAACAACACGTTATAAGTTTTATTGGCAAGATTAACAAGTTATTTATAATTTAAGCGCAGGAGATTGGCTGTGGCTTAGAACAATTTTCTTAGCTTCGCCTCGAACGACAACGAACCAAAAAGTGGAAGCGAAAGATAATATGCATAAAAAATGTATGTATGTATGTAACAGCAGCTGTGACAAGTGCAAGAGGCTTGCCAATCTTGTTTACAATTACAGCTGTAACGATTAACTATAGGTAACGATTAAGTTTACATGATCTGAATTTGACTTAAATATCAGAATGGAGCAGTGTGATCTACTAGGTTTTGGCTGATGCTGAATCCGACAATATATATAGATAAACAAATTCCCGGTACTTTTTGCCAAAAGGAGTATATTAACTGTAAACTTCTCAAAATGACTCTTCGAAGACTCTAGAAAATGTCTATGCAATCACGTGGTCTTTCGGTTGGTCATTGAAATAGACGCACTTCACGTTTCTAAGTCTTGTGCTAACAAATGAAATTATTTTGATTAAACAATAACTAAAAATTAATATATTTGAAAAATCCGGAAGCATATGGAGAACACTTCAAAGGGCGAAAAAAGCGCTAACTTCCCGAGACGAACGTAAAATTGTTCGAATTGCTTCCAATTCGACTAAGTCAGCAGCTAAAATTAAGGAACTAGCCGGAGTAGACGCAAGCCTTTCAACTGTTCAGCGTACTATCAGAAATGCAACACATCTTAAGCGTCTTAAAATCAAGAAAAAAACACCTCTGGATGCTAAACGAAAGGAAAAACGGCTTCAATATGCGAAAGAATACATGACGTGGACTGTTCAATCTGACACTCGACTTAATGATTGGCGTTCGGTTGTCTTTACTGATGAAAAGCGTTTCAATTTGGATGGCCCATATGGCTTTCAATACTATTTTCATGATTTGCGAAAAGACGAGCTGTATTTAAGCCGCCATCACAGCCGAGAAGGTGGAGTCATGGTGTGGGGTGCCATCACGTTTTATGGAACAATTGATTTGATTTTTATTGATCAGAAGATGAACGGTGAGCCCTTCAAAACATTGTTGGAGTCTGTTTTTTCAAAACTTAATGATCTTTTCGGACCAATACCATGGATTTTTCAACAAGATAATGCTCCTATTCACAACGCTCGAGTAGTAAAGTCATTTATTTCGAGTCAAAACGTTAATGTCATGACTTGGCCACCATATTCTCCAGACCTCAACGTAATTGAAAATGTTTGGGGCTGGCTTACACGGAAAGTATATGAAGGGGGAAAGCAATACGAAGATATAGAAACATTAACTGCAGCAATTAAACTTGCCTGGAGCGAGATTTCGCTGAGCTACATAGATTCCCTGTATCATTCTATGAAGGACCGAATATATGAAGTTATTACGAACAAAGGAGGCAGTATTCATTACTGAAATTATTTTTTCTTTTTTTCTAATAAGTCAAATAGAAACATAAATTAAAAATGAAATTTTTAAATAAGTTACTTTTCTTCCAAAAAATAAATTAGTTTAAGTGCGTCTATTCTAGTGACCAAAAAAAAAGTGCCTTAATTTAAATAGCTTTGAGAAAATGTTTGAAAACAGAATTTTGTTAAGTTTGTATAATCTTTCGAATAGTATACTTGAAGAATCATTGAATAAACAAGGTTTTTGCATTTCAACTTTTTTTCAATTGGATTTAAAATAAAAGTTATAAAATATTTTGAAATGTAAATAATGGTGCGTCTAACCTATTGACCAGCAGTGTATAAGTTGTTTTTTATTTGATCGCAATGAAATTAGCATATATTATAAAGATGGTAATCAATACGTATGCTGGATTTAAAGAAAAAAAACCTCTACACGAGGTAAAAGTCTAGTGATGAAAGCATATTCTAGGCCCCAAAATTTCTGATATCCCATTTTGTGACGAACGAAGTTTAATATAAAAATATTAAATAAAAATATAAATTAATAAAAAGACAAACACACATTTTTAGCGTTTTGATACAAACAGACAAACAAACGGACTTAACATATCATTTTGAGAAGTCCCCTAAAAATGCCATTTTGTTATTTAGTTTTGTTAGTTAGAACAGTATGTATGTAACTCGATCTGCTCGGACAGTTATAGCAAATTTTTCATATTAGCTGTATATATTGCTAGTCGGCCTTCGCACCTTTCGTGCTGCTTTCGTCACTAGTGCGAACTGCAGTCCGCAGTGATTAAATTATCCCTGTAAAAAGAATCGAGGGAGATGGAGAAGCGTGTGCAAAATTCTCAAACACTTAATCTGCTTTCACAACGTATAAGTATTGTCACAAAATTTGGCTGTTCTCTGAGATCCAGGTGTTCATATATCTCCTTTGTTTGTTAACCGATCTCAATGAAAGCAATAAAAGCAATGAAAGCTAAGAAATATCAGATTCTGCGGCAATTTCTGACAGCCCGTGCCACTAGTCAAAGTGTTCACATTGACGTCACTGAAAATGTGATTTACAGCTCTGTGCCAAGCCAAAATGTGAACACTACTTGTCATTTTCACACAGCCCCACGGCTTCAGAAATTTCACAAAAGTATAACATTGAACAAGAATAAAAACAAATAATTGGCGCGTTTTTTCGACCAGCAAACAGAATTAATTTTATGCATATTTATCAAATAAGGATTATTTCTCAGCATTTCACACAACTTCGCTAGCATCCCTTCATTCTTGCGAGTCTAATTAAAATTGTCAATTAATAAATATTCATCCAACATTACTTTTGCTTCTCTAGGGAATCAATTTCAAGATAACGTTAATTTAAAAACTATAAAATGTATTCCAAATTCATTTCAAAACACAAGAATTGCAAAAAAAAAAAAAAACATTATTAGTCGTGCCACAGTATCACAAAAGAGACAACTTGCTCGTTATGCTTGGCACGGGAAAAAAGCGGTCATTTGAGCTGGTACCACTGAAACAGCTGTCAAATTTTCTTTTTTTCAAATCCGTGCCAGCCTTGTGTTCAAATATGACTCTCCGTGTAAGCTCAGCATTAGATAGGTCAACATCCTAGTATTGTACTAGAGTAATATGTCCAAATTTGGGTACCGAATGTTTAACGTGTGTTTATTCAATAAATATAATGTTATTGCTGTGTGCGCTGCCAGTACTTGCTGGGAAATTGAGCCAACAAATAGAAATCAAATGAAGACTACCACTTCAACTGTGATTCCAAGATTGAATATTTTTGGTTAGGCTTTTAAACGTATTCCGCGACTTTAATGGCCAGGTACAATTTTACACACAAAAAAACCTCAACACGAGGTAAAAGACTATTTTACAAATTTTATGATATCCAATTTTGTAACGACCAAAATTAAGTTTAATATAAAATTTATAAATAAAAATATAAATTTAAAAAAAAAATTCACGAAAATTGTCATTCTGCACTATAAGCAAAAATGGTGAGCTATCACGAAGATAAATACTTTTTGGGAAGAGCCGCAATCATTTAAATTTTGCCCCTCCCACTTACACCCCCGTTTCTCATGACCCTCAGTTAGAAAAGGTTTTAAGACAGCCATTTTGTAAGTTAGTACTTAACCTATCGATCGGTATATAACTCGATCTGATCATAGCTAATTTTCCATATTAGCTTTTTATATTGCCCGCCTTTCGCACCCTTCGTGCTGCTTTCGTCACTTACAGTGATTACACTCATCTTACCATTGCGTCTCAAAAAACTGTTTCACATACCCACATACCAAAACTATAAAGGAGAGTAATCGATCACTAGATACCCTGGTTAAGTCTCTTAGGTATTTAAATACTTACTTAAATCGAATTTTCCAGCATCAGTTTCAATCAATTTTTTAAGCTTATTATAAGGTGGCGCATTGATGATCAATTTTGAGAAATCAGTCAAAAACTCAAAAAATCCAACAAAGATGTGATTTATCCCAAGAGATAATGATTTAAAAATCAAATATTATTTTTCTTAGTTACCCCTAACTGTTAAGATCGGTGAAAAAACATCGGACTTTTTTAAGAATACGAAAATTAGTAAAAACCCGTTACATTTGAGGCAGACACGTTCTTTTGGAATGTGTGCAATGTATGAAGAATGTTATTTTATTATATGGTTTTGTTGCGAAATGGACTGGCACTATATAAGGTGTAAGTACCGGTCATAAAATTGTGGAATATGATTTCAATTTGGAATGATTTTTTTTACAGGTATTGCTTTTATATCGTATCATCCATTGATGATACAGCGTTTTCGAAAATAAATAAGAGTAATTTTCACTTCACGCTAATATGTATTTACCCGTTGTATTTGGCGTTTAACGGATGCGCGGGAGTATTTCAACCCTGTTGGGGAACCAGCAACAGTGTTTATTGAATTTGCACAGGAAATTGCTTAACAGGAGATTACAATTACATAACTTCAGCGCTCTGTTTTTTCGCTTGGGGTTTTGTAGATAATAAAACTTGCACTTGCCAAGAGCACCATTTATAAATCAGCTTCACACGCTGCACAGCACCTTACAGACACTGTATGATTTGACAGTTAGCACGCGGTTGACATTGCCGAAGAAAAAAATTTGCACCAACCCGACAAAAATATATGTATATCTCAAATCAAGAATATTACATATATATATATTCAGTGGAACTTCCGTGACTCGAACTTCTAATACTCGAATTTTCTCTAACTCGAACAAAGTTTACTGGCAATTGCGTTTACTGAGAAAACAATTCAGCTTCCATAACTCAAATATCTCCATAAGTCGAACATTTTCTTTGGATAATAGTGATTCGAGTTAGGTAAGTTCGACTGTATATATATACATATATGACATTTGGGTGACATTTATAAAAATTTTTAGTTTGTTGTTTATTGAGGGGAATCACTGATTGGCTCAACTCACCATCTGCGTTAAAATGATTTTTGTTGCTTGGTTGGACATGCTGAAACATGACTTGTTGCGGTGTCCCAAAGTCGTCACTTTCATGTCACTTTGAACACTCCAAGAGAATGAAAGCACCAGCGTCTGTCACTGAGTATTTATACTTAAGACGCAGTGCACGTAACGTAACGTAGCTGTCGCAGCTGCTTCGACAGCTATAGCTACTCCGAGTTCAAGAATAATAATAAATACAAAAAGAAGCAGGCTTGAAAAGCTATCAGTCGAGCGTACTCGACAGTTACATTTTCGGCACCCACCCGTTCACAGCCGTTTGATTTTAAAGCCCCAAAATGAAATAATATAAACTTACACAGGTACTCATGTATGCGCACATTGCCAAAAGTATTTTCTTGTAACTTTGATATTATGACGAGTTCAATACAAAACTTTAACAAAAAACTAGGGGGCTCTGCCCCCTGCTCCCTTCGCTCGCGGTGCTACAGTCGAGAATACTCGACTGTCGGAGACCCAGTACTTACTTTGGAAATACCAAAGACTGCAAAAATTCAAAAATATTTTGCACGCTTGACGCTGTTGCAGAGCGTTGTTATTCATTTTCGACTACTTTTGTCAATGACAATGATATATTGGACCGATTTGATCCAACTTCGACCAGGATGTATAATACTAATTTAAATGCACATTCTATGAATTTGGTTAAAATATCTGGTTTAACAAAAAAGTTGTTCATACTAAGACCTAATTTTCGCCCGATTGATCCTATGACAGCTATATGATGTAGTGATCCGATTTCAACCAAATTTGTTGATGATATATAAAACATAGTTAAATACATATTTCAGCAGTTTGGTTGAGATATCTCATAAAACCAAAAAGTTTTTCGTACTAAAACGTGATTTTCGACCGATACAAAAATGTCTATTTTCAGTTAATAGGTAATATCTTCAAAAAAAAACACGAAACTACGTTTTAAAACATATTGAAAATAAATAAAAATCGTTACAGCCATTTTGACATAATTGGCCAAAAAGTAAACAGAGTTGAGTCCATAAGCATTATCATTACTTTTTAATTAGCATTAAAAAAGTAGTGCTAATGAAATTTAATTTCACTAGCATTTAAAAAAGTAATGCTAATGAAATTGCATTTCACTAGCATTGAAAAAAAGTAGTGCTAATGAAATTTCATTTCACTAGCATTGAAAAAAAGTAGTGCTAGTGAAAAATTATTTAATTGGCATTGAAAAAAAGTAGTGCTAATGAAATTCATGATTTAGACAATGTTTATTATAAAATTTAGTGTAACTGACATTAAAGAAAAATCTATAAAGTGCAAGTTTTTTGAGGCAAGGAATATGGGTTGCTGATAGAAAACATTTGCAATATATATAATTATAAATAGTAATATAATAATAATATAAATTTAAATATATATAAGGTTTATGTAAACATAAGTATTTAATATGGCAAATAAAATAAGAGTTAAATATAAATATATTTTTGTATTTAGTTTTTTTTTTTTTTTTTTGTTTCTTTTATTTATTAAATGCAATTCGTTACAGTGCAAATGTAGTGAGCAGCAAACATATGGCAAGAATAAAAGATATTGCTCTTATGTTGGCTACACACAACAGCTGTTTAATTATGAGCAAAAATAATTAAGAGAGTTCATACTTATAAGAGAGTATAAAACCCACTTACAGCATGCTGGTGCTCCCACGACGAAAGATCTTTCGTTGAGTTGCAGCCGAGCGGAGCTCCTATGCTCTCGCGTAGAAGAGAATGGTAAAGCAAACTCAGCGCTTACTCCATCTCCTTCTACTCACTGTACACTATAAAAAAATTTTAGCACACAAAAAAAATTGAACATAAAGAGAAGCAAAGAACGAAAGCACACCTTACGCTTTGCTATGAGATTTAAAAAAAATAAAATATTTTCCTGTTATTTATGTTGCCACTAACAAATCGATAAAAATATTTAAACTTAAATATTTTAATTTAATTTTTTTCTTTTTTAATTGAAATTTTTTCTCTTTGCTTTTTCGAATATGTTAGGCAGCACCATAATAAATTTCACTTGCACTTGCAAAAAGATTTTAAACATATTTAAAATTACAACTTTAGCATATAAAATTTTTTTTTCTACACTAGTATTCACAGCTGTCGGCTCTGCGACATTCGACGACGAGGGGAAAACAAAAGCAGCGGGGTAACCAAAAGCAACGGGGTAACGAAATGGACAATGCAAGTGCTGCTGTTCTTGCATACGAAATGCAATTTCTGCTGGTCGGCAGCGGTCAAATAGGTTAGAATTTAACACTCATTCCACCTTATTTAATAATTACGACCGATTTCCATTGGATTAGTCCAATTTTCCGCACTTTTCCTTTTTCCTCGTAGAAATAAGGAAATTTTTGGCAGCCGCCGTTTGCCGTATAAGTGCCTTGTAATAGTCACGTCGATCGACTGATGAGAGCGGCGAGACAAAGCGCAGGGGCCGATTAAACTTTTGTGGATCGCAAGCTCTAGGCCTTGCTTGTGGTGCCAGTTCTAGGAAGAGAGAATTTGGTGAAGAGAAACAAAAACCAACTGACAAACATATGGAAGTGGATTAGAGTTCAATGACCCTTACCAGCTGAGAATCGGCACCACAGATAACAATGCGTTTTGGCACGTATTTCTTCTCTTTCCTTCTGCTTGCAATTATCTTTTTACCTGCACAAACAAAACTAACTAAGTTGACTTTCCTCACTTTAAATATTCACTTCATACTTACAATGCTCTTCTCTGAGCAATATTTATTTATATTATTTTTAATAATTAATTAATAAATATTAATTACTTTTTTTTTCTACAAAAACAAGATAAAAAAAACACTTTTCTTTTAGCTTTTCGGATAAAGCACGCACAACTTATCGCCTTGCTGGTCGAAATAGAAAAGAAGGAGTCTAACTTTATTGTAAGGGAAGTGGCCCAATTTCTACCACTATGCTGCTTCTTTCTTTGACAACCAGAAGCAGCAGGCTTGCATTAGCAAATGCTGCGGCCTTGCCACTGATATTACAGAGATCACACCTAGGTGGCTCTGCAACCAAATTTAATAATAGTAAATATTTCATGGGTGTTATTCTAATATATAAATCATAATTAAGTATCAATCATTCCATTATCAGTAACTTAAATTTGATTTCATTTTGCTGAAAAAAAATGAGTAAAATATATTTGGTATTTACAATACCCAAAAAAAATTTATTGCCTAATTTCGGGCGGATCCTTTAATTGAATAGCTTTGCAGCCAGTGCATTACAAATTCCCCCCCACTGAGATCACACTTGGAGGTGGAACGCAAACGAGGGTGATAAACACTGGCGAAAGAACAAAATGGGCATCTTTTTATTGTTTGATATCCTTTGCGTGATATTTTCCTATGGGTCTGCCCTGTAAATCTTCCAAGTCGTAGTAACAATTCCCCAACTTCCTGCTTATTCGAGCTTTAATGAATGCTGGAGCTAACTTTGAGCTGAACCCTTTAGCAAAGTTACTCTGTTGAAAATTTCGTCTAAACACTTCTTGGCCTATATGAAAAGTTACATCCCGAGTGCGGAGATTATATGCCTTTTCATTGCGGGTGTGCTGCAACTGCATGGATGCTTTTGCTCGTTTGTGTATTAAGTCAAAGGCATCTTCGCGGTCAAATTGAACACTGCGATCATCGAGCATATCCAAATTACGGAGCAGCTTGTAGGTGCTAGCATCTGTCACCATATGCTGTCCGAAGGCCATACGGTATGGGCTGGTGTTCACGGCCGAATGCACGTTTGAACGTAAGGCACAACATATACTGCTTAACTGCTCGTCCCAGTTCTTTTGATCAGGACGTACATATGCTTTGATAGCGGCGAGCACTGATCGGTTGACCCGTTCTGAGGCGTTTGCTTGTGGAGCATAATAGGCCGTATACGCATGCTTAATCTTATATTTATCTAACAGGGAATTAAACGAAGTAGATTTAAACTGAACCCCGTTGTCAGATATAATGGTTTCAGGTATTCCAAAACAATGGAATAACTCCTCTTCCAAGTATTGGTTGATGACGTCGGCAGTAAACTTTTTCACTGCTCTTAGAAAGGGAAACTTCGAAAGGTGATCTAAAACCACAAAAATGCCAATATTGCCTGAGCGACTTCGAGGATACGGACCTAAAAAGTCAACGTAGAGTCTCTGAAAGAATCGAACTGATTCTCCAGTATTGCCCATGGGTGGTTTTAGCGGCCGATTTGGGTGTTTGGTACTCTTGCATATATCACAATTCGAAACGAATTCCTTTACGCTTGGTACCATATTTGGCCAATAATAATATCGTCTAAGAGTATCTAGCATTTTGTTAATTCCACAGTGAGCAAAAAGAGGGTGTTCGTGAGCGACTTCCAGTGCCTTAGATACTAGCGCTTGAGGCACCCACAACTTCCAACACGTTTCGTCAAATACTTTATATGCAGGTGCATGCTCAGCACGACGATATATATATTTGTCCACTATCTTTAAATTAATTAGTTGGGACTGATGGCTGTTGATTTTATCACGAATAGTCGCATAATCGATGGAATCAAATTCTTCGCTATCTAAATCGACAATATTGCTGGTCATCTGCAAAGCTGACAAATCCTCAGTAAAAGTGCGAGAAAGGGCATCTGGCACGATGTTTTGAGTGCCTTTTCTGTGCTCTATTTTAAACGTGAAACCCTGCAGTTTTAGTGCCCATCTGGCCAAGCGCGAACTGAGGTCAGACTGCTTCATCAACCATTTGAGTGAAGCATGATCTGTTATAATCGTGAACTCCTGACCCTCGATATATGCCCTGAACTTCTTTACTGCTAATACTGCTGCTAGACATTCCTTTTCTGTCACTGTATAATTTCTCTGGCTACGGTTTAGCTTCCGCGACATGAAGGCAATGGGTATATCGTCCCCACTGATGTTTTTCTGCATTAGTACTGCACCTACGCCCGTGTCACTGGCATCACAGTGTAGGAAAAATGGTTCAGAAAAGTTTGGACTGTGCAGCAAAGGGGCGTGGCTCATTTGCGTTTTCAAAGTTTCAAAGGCCAATTGGGCTTCAGGGGTCCATTGGAAATTATATTTTTGTTTAAGAGTATCTGTTAACGGTGAAGCAATAGCAGCATAATTTTTTATAAATTTATGATACCAACCCGTCATTCCCAAAAATCTTCGAACCTGTTTCATCGACTTCGGGACTGGAAATCTACTACTGCTGCGATTTTATCTGGATCCGTACTTATGGTACCGTTTCCTATAATATGGCCCAAGTATTTGACTTCCTTTCTGCAGAATTTACTTTTCCCAACATTAATTGTGAGGCTTGCTCGCTCTAATTGGGCTGCTATGGCTGCTAGGGCATATGTGTGCCGCTCAAAACTAGAAGATACAATCAATAGATCATCGAGGTAAATAAACACCTCCGTACGTAGATTCGCAGGCACTATCTTGTCCATTAAACGGGACATAGTATGAGGCGAGTTTGTAAGGCCAAATGGCATTACGTTAAACTCATATAATGACCTGCCGGGGACAGAAAAAGCAGTTTTATCACAAGAGTTAGGATTTAAGGGAATTTGCCAAAAGGCATCTTTTAAATCTAAACTTGTGATATATTCTGCCTTAGGTAATCTGCTTAAGATGCCATCAATAATGGGCATCGGGTATGCGTCCTTAACTGTCAACTCATTAACTTTCCTACTGTCCAGGCATAATCGTACCTTTCCTGGTTTACTAACTAGCACTACAGGTGATGACCATGAGCTCTGTGACTCCTTAATTACTCCTAAATCCAACATACGATCCAGTTCAGCATACATCAGCTTCTCTGTTGCTGGAGAAACTGGATAGTGTCGCTGTTTAATTGGTTTAGCGTCTGCGACATCTATGACATGCGTAATTAAGGATGTCTTGCCGAGACCTTTTTCTGCAAAAGATGGAAACAGACTAATAGTGTTGGCCAAAACTTGCTGCTGAGCGGCAGTCAGTGGTCTCATATTGGTATCTTCAAAAGCAGATACATTCAATTGTGTGGTCAACAGATGCATGGGTAGCAATTGAAAGTTTTTCCAGAAATCTATTCCTAAATATAAATCTTCTGATAACGAAGGGACAATATATAAGTCTAACATTCTCTTTTCGCCTCTATATGCTACTTCAGTATTAAAACGTCCTACTATTGGTTGTGAATTGCCGTCCGCAGTTCTCACAGTTGTCTTCATTGGTTTATAAGTAAGTCCGGTTTGACATAATTCAGATGCAAATTTTCCGCCTACACAACTGATAGATGCACCAGTATCCATGAGCCCAACTTTTGTTTGATTCAATATGATAACCTGAGCATATGGCCTGATATCGTGTGAACGACCGACGACAGATGACAAAATTAGTTTTCGTTCGGCTTTCACTCGTTTATTGAATGCAATTCTTCGATGGCGCGAGCGTGATTTAACATCTGATAACTCTGAGAAATAAGTGGATTCACTGAATTGTACATCCGGGAAATTCGTTTCAATAGACAACGAATTGCTTAACGATGAGCTGGAGTTGCTCAATCTGTGTTTGTTGCTATTGTAGCAAATTGTTTGCGTGCACTTGTTGTCCGTGCACGCGTTACCTGGTTTTTTGAGCTATTATTACATTTGCGACAGCTGGGTTTGTATGTGTCAGGCTTGCCACAACCGTAACAAAACACACGACGTTCAGCAGTGCACTCCTGATAACGATGCCCTTTGCCATTGCAATTCCAGCATGTAGCATCAATTGCAGATACATCATACCCCTCAAGATCGGATGTATCTGTATCTGTAAGTGTAACTGGATCTGCTTGCTCATTAAAGGCACTCACATGACGACGTGTCACTGGCCGCAGATTGTTTGACACCGGCTTGGATACGGTTTGCAAAAAGATTTCTCTTTTTATCACAAGCTGGCGTAACTTGGCGATCGTTGTAGCAGATTCATAAAGAATCTCGTGTTGTATCTCTGGCAGTAAATTCGCTCGTAAGGTTTCTACTAAAGCAGTCTCTGTCATGGGCTCAGATAGCTTATCAGCCAAGGAAGCAATGACGTTATGAAAATCGTCAAATGACTCGTTTTGGCGTTGCTTTCTTTGCTCAATTTCTGCCCGTATATCTCTATCTGTTCTATTGTCCTTAAATTGATCACGCAGGGCAATACATAAATCTGGCCAGCGAACTATGGCTACACTTTTGTGATATCGCCAATACCACTCGCTTGCGCTTCCTTCAAAGAGATTGCTTGCATAATTTGCAGTCAACTCAAGATTGCCATTTAACGTTTGAGTTGTTAAGGCCTCGATCCTATAAATAAAATCGTCTATCGTCAACGAGGATTTGCCTGAGAAACGTAGTTTCCAATTAGATAATATCTGACTAATGCGATCTGGTCTTAATTCTGAATTATAAGGACTCTGCGCAGTAGTCATGCGATCAGAACCGGTTGCAGCTGGTTCAGCTTGTGAGATATGCGAAGAGGACATATTTAGCATTTGCTGGAAAGCTTGTTGCTCAACTGTAGGTAAGGTATTCATAGCCTGTGGTCTTGGAGTAGCAGACACCGCTGATAAGGTTTGAAACCCAGAAACAATTGCTTGTGTCAGCTGTGAAGCATGTTGCGCCATTGCAGACGCTACTGCCTCACCTATGGCCGCAGACAAGGAACGTCGATCTAAGGAGACATTGCTCGCCTGATTTTCTGTCTCAGAATTATCGCCACTAGTTTGCACATTTGTTTCAGGCATCTTTGCGCTTTTAGTTTGCTGGTTCTTTTTAGTTTGAAATCTAGTTTGATGAGGATTGAGCACAGATTGCTGTTTTGCAGCTGCAGTAACAGTGGTTGCTTGAGAGGATGTATTTGGTTCTTGTAAACTAAGAAACTGTCTACACACTGGGCAATGACTTCTAGGCTCTTCAGTCGTATCAAAACAAGCTTGATGAAATGTATGACCACAAATTGTGGTTAATAATTGTGCTTGTATCAGAACAACTTCTTTACAGATATAACAATGAGCTCTTAAGTCGCCAGATCTTACAGGACTACGAGGTACTGCCATCATTAGCAACTTCTGTTAGAATAGTAAACATTACTAGCTTGAGATACTAATAGATAAATAATAAAAAAAATAAAATAAAAAAAAATGTTACGAGCAATCATATAATTTTATGGAGCCATGCCATCGGTTTAGAATCCACCTTATAACACTGAACCGAAGGCAACGAGTAAGGAGTTAGTCCACTATGTCCACATAGTTCCAATAGAGCGGCTAGTATATAGTAGTAAATCCCTTACTTACTAGCCTCCAGCTTCTATAGACTACATAGCTTACAGGAGCAGACATGAAAGTGAGTGGAGAGATATACAACAAAATATGGGAAAGGGAGGTAGATGCTTGGTTACGCTAATATTAGAGTGAAATCCAAATGACATCAAAAAGGCGAGCAACTCATCTACTGTAATTATTGACGGGATGGCCAAATTTTAATGGAACCAGTATCCAACGCCAGTATTACAGTTTTCTAGTAACTCGAGGAACAAATGGCTTATACCAATCATGACAGCGGAGTTATGGCTATTTAAAACTGTAACTTATCCAGCGAGTCGTGTATAAACGCACAATGTAATTGTCATCAAAAGTCTTGGAAATAACATTTATTATTATTTGTTCCACAGTACTGAAACAACTACTAGGACAGGGGTAGATACATTTTGTCTGATTTAACTAATATTTAGTCAGGTGTAGTTGACCACTATATATATATATTTGTTTTTTTTTAGGGAGCAAAATAGAATTTGAATTAAAAATCCAAAGACAATCGTGCCCCTAGGTTGGGCGCCAAATAAGATTATAATTAGAAATATACTGTAACATGCAACGTGCAAGCATAGTGAGCTGCTGGTAAGAGTAACGGCTAAGTGGCGCACGCGCTGGCTCCGGCTCAAATTTTTGTCGGCACATGGGGGGGATTCCTCAAAATATGCCACCGTGCTACCTGCTCACTTGGCCTAACTATAATAATATTAATAGATTCGCGTGCAGAGACTTTAATCAGACAAATGTGAACAGACAATGCAACGAAGACGAAAGGAAATGTTAGGGAACAGTGTTATTCATGTTTGTTGAACCTATGCCGCTGCGGGTGCTGTTTGCCGACTGCGCAGATGTTGTTGACACAACCATATGCCCGCCCTACCTTGACCACCGATTCCAAAGGACATTTTTATTGGTGATCCCAAACACAAACAAGGGGTTAACGGGGACTCACAAGGACGACATGGCTCCAATATAAAAAGGATTTAGTTAAAATTCATGATTTAGACAATGTTTATTATAAAATTTAGTGTAACTGACATTAAAGAAAAATCTATAAAGTGCAAGTTTTTTGAGGCAAGGAATATGGGTTGCTGATAGAAAACATTAGCAATATATATAATTATAAATAGTAATATAATAATAATATAAATTTAAATATATATAAGGTTTATGTAAACATAAGTATTTAATGTGGCAAATAAAATAAGAGTTAAATATAAATATATTTTTGTATTTAGTTTTTTTTTTTTTTTTTTGTTTCTTTTATTTATTAAATGCAATTCGTTACAGTGCAAATGTAGTGAGCAGCAAACATATGGCAAGAATAAAAGATATTGCTCTTATGTTGGCTACACACAACAGCTGTTTAATTATGAGCAAAAATAATTAAGAGAGTTCATACTTATAAGAGAGTATAAAATCCACTTACAGCATGCTGGTGCTCCCACGACGAAAGATCTTTCGTTGAGTTGCAGCCGAGCGGAGCTCCTATGCTCTCGCGTAGAAGAGAATGGTAAAGCAAACTCAGCGCTTACTCCATCTCCTTCTACTCACTGTACACTATAAAAAAATTTTAGCACACAAAAAAAATTGAACATAAAGAGAAGCAAAGAACGAAAGCACACCTTACGCTTTGCTATGAGATTTAAAAAAAATAAAATATTTTCCTGTTATTTATGTTGCCACTAACAAATCGATAAAAATATTTAAACTTAAATATTTTAATTTAATTTTTTTCTTTTTTAATTGAAATTTTTTCTCTTTGCATTTTCGAATATGTTAGGCAGCACCATAATAAATTTCACTTGCACTTGCAAAAAGATTTTAAACATATTTAAAATTACAACTTTAGCATATAAAATTTTTTTTTTCTACACTAGTATTCACAGCTGTCGGCTCTGCGACATTCGACGACGAGGGGAAAACAAAAGCAGCGGGGTAACCAAAAGCAACGGGGTAACGAAATGGACAATGCAAGTGCTGCTGTTCTTGCATACGAAGTGCAATTTCTGCTGGTCGGCAGCGGTCAAATAGGTTAGAATTTAACACTCATTCCACCTTATTTAATAATTACGACCGATTTCCATTGGATTAGTCCAATTTTCCGCACTTTTCCTTTTTCCTCGTAGAAATAAGGAAATTTTTGGCAGCCGCCGTTTGCCGTATAAGTGCCTTGTAATAGTCACGTCGATCGACTGATGAGAGCGGCGAGACAAAGCGCAGGGGCCGATTAAACTTTTGTGGATCGCAAGCTCTAGGCCTTGCTTGTGGTGCCAGTTCTAGGAAGAGAGAATTTGGTGAAGAGAAACAAAAACCAACTGACAAACATATGGAAGTGGATTAGAGTTCAATGACCCTTACCAGCTGAGAATCGGCACCACAGATAACAATGCGTTTTGGCACGTATTTCTTCTCTTTCCTTCTGCTTGCAATTATCTTTTTACCTGCACAAACAAAACTAACTAAGTTGACTTTCCTCACTTTAAATATTCACTTCATACTTACAATGCTCTTCTCTGAGCAATATTTATTTATATTATTTTTAATAATTAATTAATAAATATTAATTACTTTTTTTTTCTACAAAAAAAAGATAAAAAAAACACTTTTCATTTAACTTTTCGGATAAAGCACGCACAACTTATCGCCTTGCTGGTCGAAATAAAAAAGAAGGAGTCTAACTTTATTGTAAGGGAAGTGGCCCAATTTCTACCACTATGCTGCTTCTTTCTTTGACAACCAGAAGCAGCAGGCTTGCATTAGCAAATGCTGCGGCCTTGCCACTGATATTACAGAGATCACACCTAGGTGGCTCTGCAACCAAATTTAATAATAGTAAATATTTCATGGGTGTTATTCTAATATATAAATCATAATTAAGTATCAATCATTCCATTATCAGTAACTTAAATTTGATTTCATTTTGCTGAAAAAAAATGAGTAAAATATATTTGGTATTTACAATACCCAAAAAAAATGTATTGCCTAATTTCGGGCGGATCCTTTAATTGAATAGCTTTGCAGCCAGTGCATTACATGCTGGTGAAATGAAATTTCATTAGCACTGCCTTTTTTAATGCTAGTGAAATGACGATTTCATTAAATAAGTAGTTAATTAGGAGCAACTCAGCCTGTAAATTGTTACCTGAGTACTTTTGTCCGCGCTAGTAACGAAAGCGACTAGCAATATATACAGCTAATATGGAAAATTTGCTATGACTGTCCGATCAGATCGAACTATATACCGATCGAAAGGTTTCGTCCTAACATACAAAATGGCATAATAAAACTTCATCTAGATCACCTGGTTCATGAGATACGGGGACGTATGTGGGAGGGTAAAAATTTAAAAGATCGCAGCTAACGGGGCCGTTGAAGCCTATTTGTTTAGTTTTCTAACCAAAATGACGAGTCGATTGATACCTTGATCACCCAAATCAGACAAGTAGCTCAAAAGATAATTAAATTTGAAATTTTTAGTGGACTTCTCAAAATGAGGTGAAAAAATTGTTTGTCTGTTTGTTTGTTTGCATCAAAGCGCTACAAAACCTTAGACGTAATGATGGACATTTATTCTTTTTTGAAATTCTAGAAATGTTTGTTCTATAACTTTTTAAATTTCCCGAGAGTTTAGCGGGAAAGCGCTATTTCCCGCTTAAATTGAAACCCCTGCAGTTTCCAAACCGTAAAAGCTACAGATATGTTCTATATATCGTTAAAGAGGTGTGATTGAGGGCTTTTAGTCGTGCCTTTAAATACATTTTCCACGTGAAATAACTACATTTTGGCTATTTTTGAAAAATTTAAACATGTCGTCTTTATTTAGTATGTAAAAGTTAGTTTTGGCGAGATATTACTATTTAAGTGTAAATATACATCTATATATGGGCATTTCCAAACTCGCGCACGGGACATTCGTACACATTCAAAGTAAAAAAACGGTAAAAAGGAAATGGTTTTTTTTTCTGATGAAGGGCTTAACATATAGCATTTAATTAGCTCTTTCATTGGTGCAAAGATTGATTGTGGGTAATTTTTCATTTTTAAGATAATAGAAAAAATGCAAGTGATTCGCACGGGACACGAAATGGAAGTGACTTGTGAGGTCAGCCAATTCACACGGGACATCGCGCACGGGACATTTTTTACCATCACTATTTTCATGTTTTTTGTTTACTTCGTATGAATTACATTTTAACTTTTTAAGTCACTAAGAAGCTTTATTAATAGAACTGAAGTGTTTTCTTAGCATTTTCATTAATTTTTTGTTTCTAAAAGATAGATATTGTCAAAAAATTAGTATAATACAATCTCTCCATTTTGGAAGTCAACTTTTGACAAAACAGGTAAAAATGCGAAAAAACGTAAGGTTTTCAAAAATACGGTCGATATGTTCAAACTAATGATCTAATTAATGTGTAAAATGATTAACCAAGTTACTTGAAAATGTTTCTGCAAGAAAATTTCACAATATGTGAGTTTTTGATAAATTTTATTTTGGCTGCGGTGGACCTTTCTGTGGAAATGCCCATATGCTAATAACTTAGCCGTCAAAAGCTTTAATTTTCTTGAGAGCTAATGAGAATATCTGTAATTCATCCATACACTGTATAAGTTTTAGGCCAGTAGATTAAGAGGTATTAATTTTTGAGCTAAGAAAATTTTGTTTTTTTTCATCTTTTTTTTAGATTTTTAAAAAATCATTTTTTTATTTTAAAATTCAAGGAAAACTCGAAAATTCTGAACTGCGTTTTTTTTTGCAAAGCTGCATTAATTGAGCGTCGTTTAAGATATGATTTTATATATAGGGATGTTTTTTTTTTGTCGATTTTGATGACTTCCTTGTAAAGCGGCATGAACTTTAGTATGCAAGTTTTTTATGTTTTTTGAGATGTCCTAACCAAGCTCTCAGGAAATCAAGTTGCTGTTGTCTTACGCATTATGACCAAAGTTGGTTCAAATCGGTCGACTAAATTATATAGCTGCCATAGGAACGAACGGTCGAAAATTAAGTGCTAGTAAGAAAAGTTCTGCTGTTTCTTCAGATTTACTAACCAATCTCACAGATTGTGTAGCTGATAATGGGTTTTATATCCCTACCAAATTTGGTTCAAATCGATTCACTGTTCAATATAGCTGCCATAGGAACGATCGGTTGAAAATCCACCTTTAGTATGAAAAACTTCCTTATTTCTTAACATATTTCAACCAAACTCACAAAGTGTTGTTTTTTTGTTGTCTTATATATCTTTATCAAAATTGGTTCAAACCTGTTGACTATATCATATAGCTGTCATAGAAGCGATCGGTGTAAAATCAAGCTTAAGTATGAAAAACTTTTTTGTTTTTTGAGATATTTTAACTTAGCTGGTAGAATATACATTTATGATGGTCTTATGCATTCTAACCGAAGTTGGTTTAAATCGGTCCACTATATCATACAGCTGCCATAGGACCGATCGCTACAAAATCAAGTTTTAGAACAAAAAACTTTATTATTTTTAGAGATATCGCAATCAATCTCATGATTTGGGTTTTTTAAAATGCCCTTTATATTCTTACCAAATAGGAACGATCGATACGAACGGTCGATAAACTACTTTTAGTATGAAAAACCTGTTTTTTTTTTTAAGTTATCTGTACCAAACTTACAAGTTAAGAATCTGGAATCATTTTGTACAACCTTTAAAAATTTGGTTGGAATCGGACCACTATCACTGCGGACGGCAGTTCGCGCTAGTGCCAAAAGCAGAACGAAGGGTGCGAAAGGCGATTAGCAATAAATACAGCTAATATGGAAAATTTGCTATAACTGTCCGATATTTAAAAAATATTTTATCAAAAATACGCGTCTATTGATGTCTTGGTCACCCAAATCCGACAACTAGCTCAAAAGATAATCAAATTTGGAATTTTAGTAGACCTTTCAAAATGAGATAAAAAGTCAGTTTTTCTGTTGGTTTGTTTGTTTGTTTGTATCAAAGCGCTAAAAATGCTTACATGTAATGATGGGGATTTATTCCTTTTCGAAAATCTAGAAATGTTTGTTCTATGACTTTTTTAATTTCCAGCTAGTTTAGAGGGTAATCGCTTTTCCCGCTAAAATTTAAACCCCGCCGTTTCCAAACCGTAAAAGCTACAGATATGTCCCATATATCGTTAGAAAGGTATTAATAAAGGCTTTTAGGTGTACTATTAAATTTATGAATTTTGTCATAAAACATAAAATTTTTTTACTCTAAGACTTGATTTTCGCCCGATCAGTACTATAGCAGCTTTATGATATAGTGGTCCGATTTGAACCAACTTTGGACAGGATATATAAATACAAGTTATATGCATATTCTATTAGTTTTGTTGAGATATATTATAAAACATAAAAATTTTTCATACTATCACGTGATTTTCGCCTGATCGGTTCTATGGCAGCTATATGATATAGTGGTCCGATTTGAACCAACTTTGGACAGGATATATAAAACCAAGTTATATGCTTATTCTTTAACTTCGGTTGAGATATCTCATAAAACAAACAAGTGGGAAAGGCTATAGGTGAGATCCCGACCATAGGATACCCGTTACTTATTTCAATACATTAGCGATTTAATCCAAATTTCATATTTGCGTTGCCAGAACTAGTTGAGAATTTTAAGCATTCTAATAAGGTTTAACAATACAAAAACTATTGCATACTCTAGGGGGCATCTGTTGCTTCAACAACTTAGGCACGCAATAACTGCTGTTCTAATTGTCCGATCTTGTTGCGATTAAGTGGGATAATAGATAATAATAACAGATATCGGTTTTTACCAAAAAATACGTATTATATGAAAAATTGTGTGTGAGGTGGTTTTTCGCGATTTGCAGGGGCGGAGGGGGCATGGCTTAAACTTGATACAAACTTGATCTGCGTGAGGTATATGGAAATCTGTGTGCTAAATTTGGTTACTCTATCTCTTATAGTCTCTGAGATCCGTTTGTTTCTACAGACGGACGACCGGTTTTTCGCGAATTACGGGCGTGAAAGGAGGCGGGTCCTATACTTATTTTTTATAAGTAACGGGTATAAAAAGTTTTATTTACTAAGCCTAGATTTTCGCGCGATGGGTCTGATGGCAGCTATATGAGGTCCGATTTGAACCAACTTTCTATTAGCTCGTTAAAATCTTCTTTCATTCCTGGACCAGACAACATTCCTAGTTGTCTACTTAAGGGATGCTGTTCTTCTTTAGCTGCTCCGGTGCATAAGCTTTTGAATCTATCCCTTGAAACTTCAATTTTTCCATATCTTTGGAAAGAATCTTCTATCATTCCCCTCCACAAGTTTGAAATTTTAACACAACACAGATCTGACAAATTCATCGGCGTTTAAGACTGGGTCTTTCAAAATTCGAAGTAAAAGGGTTTTAAATTCGAGGTCAAAGTTCGCGTTTATTTTGATTTACATATAGCAGTGTTTGGTCAGCCAGCGGGTTCAGCGCCTAGGTAGTGCAGAGGATGGTGTCGTTGACTCTTGCACACGGTAACGTGGGCTCAAAATCAGGAAGGCCCAGCAAAGTTTAATTTTTATACCCTGAGCCCATTGAAAATGGGCAAAAAAGTGTATAATGCGTTTGGCAGAATGTATGTAACAGGCAGAAGGGGGCGTGGCAGACCCCCGAAAGTATATATATTCTTGATCAGGATCAACAGTCGAGTCGTTTGAGCCATGTCCGTCTGTCTGTCCGTCTGTCTGTCCGTCTGTCTGTCCGTCTGTTTGAACTCGTCGATCTCAGAAACCATAAGAGCTAGAGACTTCAAACTTGGTATGTAGGTTCCTGGATACCGTACGCAGATCAAGTTTGTTTTTATTTTTGGATAGGACAACTATATTATATAGCTGCCATAGGAACGATACATCGAAAATGAAGTTTTTGCATGAAAAGCTTCTTTAATTTTTGAGATATCTCAACTAATCTCACACGATATATATTTGAGGAGGTATTATACACCCTGACCAAATTTGGTCCGAATCGGCCCACTATATCATATAGCTGTCATACAGACGCTCTGCCGAAAATCAAGTTTTAGTATGAAAAAGTTTTTTGTTTTTTAAGATATCGTAACCAAACTGATAGAATATTTATTTGGGCTTGTATTATACACCCTGACCAAATTTGGTCCGAATCGGCCCACTATATCATATGCTGTCATACAGACGCTCTGCCGAAAATCAAGTTTTAGTAAGAAAAAGTTTTTTGTTTTTTGAGATATCGTAACCAAACTGATAGAATATTCATCTGGGCTGGTATTATGTACCCTGACCAAATTTGGTCCGAATCGGCCCACTATATCATATAGCTGTCATACAGACGCTCTGCCGAAAATCAAGTTTTAGTAAGAAAAAGTTTTTTGTTTTTTGAGATATCTTAACCAAACTGATAGAATATGCATTTATGTTGGTTTTGTACATTCTGGCCAGATTTGGTTCAAATCGGTTCCATACATAATATAGCTGCCATAGAAATAATTGGTCGAAAATCAACATTTATAAAAGAGTGCCTGGGCTCAGGGTATCCTACTGTCGAGCGTGCTCGACTGTAGCCGCACCTCACCGCGAGCGAAGCGAGCAGGGGGCGGAGCCCCCTTGTTTTATTTTATTTTTATTAATATTTTTTAAAACCAAAAATAAAATATTGCAACATTTTGCAGTTTTGTTGTTGTTTGTAATGCTGCTTTGTCATTCTTTTGTGTTAATCTCGCACAAAATCTCAAAGGACTGCAGCATAAAATTTGTTTAACAGAAGCCACATGTATTAATTGAATGATTTAAATAAAATATATTTTTTTCTTTTTACATTTTTATACCCTGAGCCCATTAAAAATGGGCAAAAAAGGCTATAATGCATTTGGCAGAATGTATGTAACAGGCAGAAAGGGGCGTGGCAGACCCCAAAAAGTATATATATTCTTGATCAGGAACAACAGCCGAGTCGATTGAGACATGTCCGTCTGTCCGTCTGTTTGAACGCGTCGATCTCAGAAACCATAAGAGCTAGAGACTTCAAACTTGGAATGTAGGTTCCTGGATACCGTACGCAGATCAAGTTTGTTTTTATTTTTGGATCGGACAACTACATCATATAGCTGCCATAGCAACGATACATCGAAAATTAAGTTTTAGTATGAAAAGCTTCTTCAATTTTTGAAATATCTTAACCAATCTCACACGATATACATTTGGGGTGGTATTATACATCCTGACCAAATTTGGTTAAAGTCGGCCCACTATATGATATAGCTGTCATAGAGACGCTCTGCCGAAAATCAAGCATATGTATGAAATAGTTTTTTGTTTTTTGAGATATCGTAACCAAACTGATAGAATATGTATCTGGGCTGGTATTATACATCCTTACCGAATTTGGTCAAAATCGGACCACTATATCATATAGCTGCCATAGAGACGCTCAGTCGAAAATCAAGTTTAAGTAAGAAAAAGTTTTTTGTTTTTAGAGATAGCCTAACCAAACTGATAGAATGAACATTTAAGTTCGTCTCATATATTCTGGCCAAATTTGGTTCAGATCGGACCACTATATCATATAGCTGCAATAGAGACGTTCAATCGAAAAGTAAGTGTTAGTATGAAAAATGTTTTGGTTTTTTGAGATATCTTAACCAAACTGATAGAATATGCATTTAGGTTGGTTTTGTACACTCTGACCAGATTTGGTTCAAATCGGTTCCATATATCATATAGCTGCCACAGGAACAATTGGTCGAAAATCAACTTTTATAAAAGAGTACCTGGGCTCAGGGTATTCTACTGTCGTGCGTGCTCGACTGTAGCCGCACCTCACCGCGAGCGAAGCGAGTCGGGAATAGGCGAGCGAAGCGAGCAGGGGGCGGAGCCCCCTTGTTATTATCAAAAACAATGTGTTGCTACATTCCGTATTTTTGTTGTTGTTTGGTTTTGTTAAAACCATGCTGCAGCATACCAAATTTACATTAAAAAATAATTTTCTTTAAATTAATAATTGCTTTGTCAAATATATATATATAAAAATGCTTGACCTCATTCACACAGGCCAAACGTCTAAAATTCGAAGTGCAAGTGCGTCAAAGTCGAGGTCAAAGTTCGCGTTTTTTTTTTTTAATTACATATAGCCGTGTTTTGTCAGCCGGCGGGCCTTAAGCTTAGGTAGTGCAGCAGATGGTGTCATAGACTCACAAGCATATGATTGCGAGTTAGAACCCAGTTCAAAAAAGAATTTATTTTTTAATTTATTTTTATTAACATTTTTTTTAAATTATACGATATTTTACATTTTGGTCAAAATATGGTTACTATATCATATAGCTGCAATAGGAAAAATCGGGTTCTGATTCACCTTTAGTATGGAAAACTTTTCGGCTTTTTAAGTTATTTTAAGATTGTGTATTTGAGACTGCCTGTTACACCCTGAAAAGTTTGGCCAACATCGGGTAACTATATCATATACCTGCCATTGGAACCAACGGATGGAAATGAACTTTTAGTATGAAAATTATCTTTGTTTTTTGAGCTATCTCAACTAAACTCACAGAATATGTATTTTTTACTAAATGTTACACCCTGTTCAAATTTGGTCTAAATCGGATGACTAAGTAATATAGCTGCCATATGAACGTCGGCTTCAAATTAACCTTTAATATGAAACACTTTTTTAATTTTTGGAATTTCTTATCCAAACTCACAGATTCGCTTTTGCATGCCAAATATTGAACTTTTCTCCCAAATCTAGAAGTGTGCATACAATTATTGTTATATGTTATATTATATAAATTTTTTGAAACCTATTACATTCAGAAGGAAATTTCCATAACAAAAAATTTTAAATTCAGTGAACGGTGAAAAAAACGTGGTAGTCTTATTTGTATAAGAAGGTATCATGTCACTTAGCAGGTACTGATTACTAATCCATGAGAAGTTATGTACCGAATTGTTTGTAAATTGTTAATAAATAAATGCCGCATTTAGTATGCTTATCGATACATCGCTTTGAGTGTCATATCGATATTTACGATGTATAAGTATCGCTTGTTTGTAACAAATAGCGATACCCATCACCAATAGTTGAAAATTAATTTTAGCGGCGAGAGATCGGTGGGTGCGCTGCAGCCCAATTCGCGGCTACAGCAGCCACAGCAACAGGCATATTGTTTGGCCACACATTCAACAGCAGCAAAGCAGCCAGCAACAAAAACAACAACAGTAACAGCAAAAGATACAGAAACAAATGCAGTTGTAGAAGCAACCACCAAATAACTTAAATATTATGAAAAACTTTTTTTTAAGTTATCAAAACCAAACTGAATGCAAGGGCAGCGGGCAAGGTGAAAATAATTACTCGTATCTCTTTCAAATAATGTTATATTATATAAATTTGTTGCTACTTATTACATTCAGAAGGACAAAAAATCAGGGACCGTAAGTAATGATTACACTAGGCAACAGCCCAATTCTGAATTGGACCAAATCGACTTTTTTGGATAGACTTGGGGCCCCAAACACCGAAAAACATTTTTTTTTTTTTCTACGGCAGAATTTTTTGAAATTTGGCTGTTTTTTTAATGCTTTTTTTTAGAGGTACGCCCACTTTTGTCATCATTACACCCGATATTCAAAAGCTTTACTTTTCCTGAAAGCTAATGAATATACCTATGATTCATCTATACGCAGTCTAAGATTAAAGTTAGTAGTTTAAGAGTTATTAATTTTTGAATAAAGAAAATGTTTTTTTTTTTAAGCTTTTTTTTGTTTTTAAATTCAAGGAAAACTCGAAAAAAATCTGAACGGGGATTTTCATTTTTTTTTTGCAAAGCTGCAAAGCTTAAGCTGCGTCGTTTAAGATATGTCTTATGAAAATCTGTGGAGAGACGGCGATATAATATTTTTTTGTGTCTACACATGTTTTTGTCGACTTTTTTGACTTCCTTGTAAAGCGGCATGACTTTTAGTATGAAAATTGTTTGTGTATTTTGAGATATCCTAACCAAACTCACAGGAAATCAATTTGATGTTGTTTTTCGCATAATGCCCAAAGTTGGTTAAAATCGGTCGACTATATCATATAGCTGCCATAGGAACAATCGGTTGAAAATCAAGTGCTAGTATGAAAAGCTCTGTTGATTTTTGGGATATATCAACCAGTCTCACAGGTTGTGTATCTTATAATGGATTTTATATCTCTACCAAATTTGGTTCAAATCGGTTCACTATTCAATATAGCTGCCATAGGAACGATCGGTTGAAAGTCCACCTTTAGTATGAAAAACTTTCTTATTCTTTTACAAATTTCAACCAAAATCACAAAATGTGTATGTTTTGTTATCTTATATATCGTTACCAAAATTGGTTCAAATCGTTCCACTATATCATATAGCTGTCATGGGACCGATCAGTGTAAGATCAAGCTTTAGTATGAAAAACTTTTTTGTTTTTTGAGATATTTTAACTAAGTTGGTAGAATATGCATTTATGATGGTCTTAGACATTCTAACCGAAGTTGGATCAAATCGGTCCACTATATCATATAGCTGCCATAGGACCGATCGGTACAAAATCAAGTTTTAGTATAAAAAACTTTTTTATTTTTGGAGATATCTCAATCAAACTCATGAATTACGTTATTTTAATTGCCCCTTATATTCTTATAAAATTTGGTTGAAATCGGATTTCAAAAAATTAAAAAAAATAAATTCTGCCATAGAAAAAAAAAAAAATGTTTTTCAATGTTTGGGGCCCCAAATCTATACAAAAAAGTCGGTTTGGTCCAATTCAGAAGAAACAAGGGGGCTCCGCCCCCTGCTCGCTTCTCTCGCCTACCCCCGGCTCGCTTCGCTCGCGGTGAGGTGCGGCTACAGTCGAGCACGCTCGACAGTAGAATACCCTGAGCCCAGGTACTCTTTTATAAAAGTTGATTTTCGACCAATTGTTCCTGTGGCAGCTATATGATATATGGAACCGATTTGAACCAAATCTGGTCAGAGTGTACAAAACCAACCTAAATGCATATTCTATCAGTTTGGTTAGGATATCTCAAAAAACCAAAAAATTTTTCATACTAACACTTACTTTTCGATTGAACGTCTCTATTGCAGCTATATGATATAGTGGTCCGATCTGAACTAAATTTGGCCAGAATATATGAGACGAACTTAAATGTTCATTCTATCAGTTTGGTTAGGCTATCTCTAAACTTGATTTTCGACTGAGCGTCTCTATGGCAGCTATATGATATAGTGGTCCGATTTGGACCAAATTCGGTGAGGATGTATAATACCAGCCCAGATGCATATTCTATCAGTTTGGTTACGATATCTCAAAAAACAAAAAACTATTTCATACATATGCTTGATTTTCGGCAGAGCGTCTCTATGACAGCTATATCATATAGTGGGCCGACTTTAACCAAATTTGGTCAGGATGTATAATACCACCCCAAATGTGTATCGTGTGAGATTGGTTGAGATATTTCAAAAATTGAAGAAGCTTTTCATACTAAAACGTAATTTTCGATGTATCGTTCCTATGGCAGCTATATTATATAGTTGTCCGATCCAAAAATAAAAACAAACTTGATCTGCGTACGTTATCCAGGAACCTCTAGCAGAAGTCTCTAGCTCTTATGGTTTCTGAGATCGACGCGTTCAAGCAGACGGACGGACGGACAGACGGACAGACAGACGGATATGGCACAATCGACTCGGCTGTTGATCCTGATCAGGAATATATATGCTTTTGGGGGTCTGCCACGCCCCCTTCTGCCTGTTACATACATTCTGCCAAATGCATTATACCCTTTTTTGCCCATTTTCAATGGGCTCAGGGTGTAAAAAGTTTCAATTTGTTGCCTAGTGTTATTTTTTTTTATTACTATTATTTTGATCATAATCATTATATAATCATCAAAACGTGATTTTTTAAATAAAACATAATGATTACGGTCCCTGCAAAAAATGGTAAATTCTTGTCAAATAACTGATAACTGATAATAATTGCTTCGTACGAATAGTGAAAAACGTATTAGTCTGATTTGAACAAGAATCTATCATGTCATTTAGCAGGTACTGATTACTGATCTTCATCAAAAGTAAAGAAGGCATTACTGATTAAAAAACCTGCCGAATAAGCCCAATGCTAGAAATAACGACCCTATGCTCTTGAATGACAGAAACTGCAGTTGAAATGCCTTTTCTTGCACATATTTTTCTACTTTTGTTCTTTTCTTACACACAAACACGTTAAAATGATCGGATTTCAGAATCAATAAATTTGTGTGGTGCCCGGGTTACAAAATAATTTTTTATACATAAAAATTAGGTGTCCGAAATTTCAGGTTGAACTTATTAACCTGTGTCCGAATTATTGAAATAGAACAGTAATTTATTTTTGCGTAAAAGTTTATTCTAGATAAATATAAGAAGTGCTCTTTTTCTCATTTCAATTTCGCGAGCGAAGCGAGTTGGCGAGAAAAGCGAGCAGGGGGCGGAGCCCCCTAGTATTATATAAATTTGTTGTTACTAATTGCATTCAGCATGAAATTTTCAACGACAAAAAATGTCATATTTGTTTTTAATAGTATGATAACTGATTATAAATGCTCTGTACGAACGGTGAAAAAACGAAGTAGTCTGATTTGTATAAGAAGATATCATATCATTTAGATTACTAGATCCATTAGAAGTAAAGAAGGGATTACTGATTAAAAAGCCTGCCGAATAAACCCAATGTTAGAAATAAATAGCCTTTGCTCTCAAATTACAAAAACTGCAGTTGAAATGCCTTCTCTTGCACATATTTTCGCTACTTTTATTTTTTTCTTACATACAAACACGTCGATGTGATCGTATTTTCGAATCAAAAAATTTGTGTGGTGCCCGGGCTTCTGAATATTTTATAGATAAAAATTGAGTGCCGAATAATCAGGTTGTCCGAATAAGCAAGTGTCCGAATTATTGAAATATAGTAGTATATTAATTTCTTATGCTAAATTTTTATGCACTGTGCGCAAAAAGGATGAGCTTTTTTGTACATAAAAATTAATTTTTGCGCAGTGCCCAATGTCAATTATTTTTTAATAATTAATATTTTTATTTAAAATTTTTATCCGGTTATTTTAATTTCGTTTGTCACAGAATTAAATATCAGAAATTTTGGGGCTAGAATATGCTTTCGTCACTAGAGTTTAACCTCGTGGAGAGGTTTTTTTGTGTGATATCAGAAATTTTTGCTATTGCTTGTGCTTTTGATATTGTAACTTTTTCATTAGTTGCCTGCATTAATGAAAGTTAAATATTTAAATAATTTTTTTTTATATATTTTAAATAAATGTTTTTCTTTAATTATAAAGAAAACAAGTGGGCTCCGTGCGGCTACAGTCGAGCACGCTCGACAGTAGGATACCCTGAGCCCAGGTACTCTTTTATAAAAGTTGATATTCGACCAATTGTTCCTATGACAGCTATATGATATATGGAACCGATTTGAAAATTTTGGCCAGAATATAAAACACCAACATTAATGAATATTCTATCCAACAAAAAAATAAAAATTATTAAAAAAAAAAGCACGAAAATTGGCATTGTGCACTGTGCTCAAAAAGGGCGAGCTTCTTTGTACATAAAAATTACTTTTTGCACAGTGCCGAATACCAATTTTCGTCTTTTTTTTTTAAAATAATTTTTATTTTTATTTAAAATTTTTATAATAAACTAAATTTTGCTCGTCACACAATTGGATATCAGAAATTTTGGGGCTAAAAATTGCTTTCGTCACTAGACTTTTACCTCGTGTAGAGGTTTTTTTTGTTGGATATCAGAAATGTTTGCAATTGCATTTGCTTTTGACATTTTAACTTTATCATTAATGCAAGGAGATAGTAAAATATATAACTAAGAGACTCCGCCCCTGTTTGCTTCGCTCGCGTTACTACTGTCTACTTTTCATACTAAGACTTGGATTTCGCCCGATCGGTCCTATGTTAGCTATTTGATATAGTGGTTTGATTACCGGTTACCAATTTCGGTCAGGATGTATACAACTATCTTAAATGCATATTCTATCAATTTGGTTAAAATATCTCATAAACCAAAAAAGTTTTTCATACTAAAACCTAATTTTGACCCGATCAGTCCTATGAGAGCTATATGATATAGCGGTCCGATATGAACCAATTTCGGTCAGGATGTATAAAACTAACTTAAATGCAATTTAATTTTCATACTAAAACTAGATTTTCGGCAGAGCGTCTCTATGACAAAAAAAATTTCATACTTAGACCCAATTTTTGCCCGATCGGTCCTATGACAGCTATATGATATAGTGGTCCGCTTTGAATCAAATTTTGTCAGAATATATAAAACTAAGTTATGCATATTATATTAGTTTGGTTGAGATATCTTATAAAACAAAAGTGTTCCCGGTTGTTCTTATTGCAGCTAGATGATATAGCAACCCGATTTTGACCAAATTGTAAAATATCGTAAAATTTTACAAAATGTTAATAAAAATAAATTAAAAAATAAAAATAAAATCTTGATGGGTCTGGGTTCGAGCTCGCGAAACTGTGCGCGTGGGTCTACGACACAATCCTCTGCGCCACCTAGGCGTTCAGCGCGCTGGCTGACCAAACGCTTCTATATGTAAATCAAAATAAACGCGAAATTTGACCTCGATTTTGACGCACTTGCTGCCAAAATTTCTTAAAACGCAGCCTTATCTCCCGATGAAATTGTAATCACTTTGCTGTCCCAAAATTGTAAACTTGTATCTTGAGCCGTTTGGCGTACATAGGTAAAAAAGATGATCCATTAGAATGGTGTGCTCAAGCGTCTTTGCATAGTCTATGCCAGCGGTGGGCACAAAATTTGCAGTCGCGAGCACTACAACAACATCTACAACAAACACAACTTCTAAAGTCATAAATTAAAGCAAAATGAACACTTTTATGACTCTGTGCGCCGCGACGAAAGATCTGTGTGGTTGTTGTTGGTTTTGATGAGCCAAAACAATTATACACTAAAAGAAGTTCTAATTAATTTTATTTTGTAAGTCTAACTCTTATTATGTGGTAAAGATCAAAATGCATCAAAACGCATCAAAACTTTTCACACAGTGTACAAAACGCTACTGAAGTCATAAATCTTAGCAAAATGAACACTTTTTTACGGTCAGCGTCGCAGCCGAAACTCGAGCATTTGCTGTGTGTTTGTTGTTTTGTTTTATTGGGGGTAATAAAAAGTGGTTGTTGTATTGTCAAAAATCGCGAGCAAGCCAATTTACCGTTGCGAGCAACGCGAGCAGCGCGAGCAAGGGCTTGCCCACCGCTGGTCTATGCCATGCAATCGCATATTTTCAAGTGCAGGCGAAACAGTGCGCAATAGGCGTACCCTATTAAATCCCGAAAATGTCGGAAACCTTCTGGTTTTGCATAGTAATATGTAAATACAAAGTAACATAACCTGATATTCGCTGTGTGTGCAAAAATAACAGTTTTAGTAAATGTCTTTTGATAGTGATTTATTATGAATTTTGATCATTTTTTTTTGGTTGGGTTCTCATCTGGTTATTTTTTTTTTAATATTTATAATTTTCATACAAAATGAAATTTGTTATGGTTGCTTATTGTTATTTGTACGTTTACAAACACTTCTTTTGTTGTCGAATCTAGGTAAGTACCTAATTCTGAACCCGCCCGATTTATAGCCGTGAAAAATGTCGTGTGCAAACTGTAGAGTTAATGTGAGAAAGTTTTACAGACTTGGCGAAAATGAGTTGTTTGTCTGCTTGCGGAGCCAAACGTAATTCTCACTGAGAAGATTTGCCCGAAGTGGAGCGGTGTGCAAATTGACTCAGAAAACGAAACGTCGTTGTTCTATATCTGTCGTGCATACGTATCTCAGCCAGTGTTGCCAACTCTTCGGCTCATAAAAAAGCTAAATTAGCCTTCGAAAAAAGCTAGAAATAGCCAGATTTTATTTTTGGTACCTAAAAAAACCGCTTGAGTAGTGAAACGATATTTTTATTGAATCAAGTCAACATTTTTTTAAATTTCGTCCAACATATCCTTTTCTGCAGCTGAACTTATGTAGGACTGATTGGTCCCTATCTTATTTAAACAATCTGCTGGCTCTTCATAGTCATGACAGCATTTGTTTTCGCGGCGTAGTCCTTATCTACAAATATGAAATTCAATGTTACTAAGATTATAAAATATAAGCTGAACAGATAAAATACCTTGTGTAAAATTGAGTTTACTGTCTACACGGCCATTCTATTTCTCAGCTTAGTTTTGACATTGTTCATTTGACTAAATAGTCTTTCCACCTCTGCGTTCGACCATGGCAGCGATAAAAGACTTAGCGCAAATGATGCCAGTGCCGAAAATCTTTTATTTGCTGCTGCATCCACGTAATTGGACACTTTGGCCCAAAAGCTTGTGGTATCCTGTAAATTTGACAACTTTATAAGGTGGACGTTGGCTTATTGAAACAGAATCTCTTCAATTTTGGCTGATTCCACCTTGAAGTGCTCGAGAATGTCCGCCTCTTGGCACATAATATTTTGTCTACAGAAAAATAGCTATAATTCCCGCTAGCCGCTAGTTTAGAATTTATCCCGCATTTGCCAATTGCAACCCGCTAGATCTAACGGGGAAATAGCTAAATTGGCAACACTGATCTCAGCAGACAGGAAATAAGAAGAAGAAGCAGACAGTTAAGTACAACTTTAGACAAACAGTGCATGCCAACATTTTATACGCGGCTGACGATTGACGATATCTCTAGCTTCGTTGTGTGGGATGCTATTCGCTTACGAGGCGAAACAATAAGGCGAAGCAAAAATGGATTGGAGTCGACAGTCTGTTATTGACTGAGAGAAGTTTACATCGACTAGAGCATTTCCAATAGTCGTCCTATTATCGGAGCCCCGGGGAAGATAGTAGAGATAGACGAGGCTAAAGTAGGAAAGAGGAAATACAACTGTGGGCGACTATTCGAAAGCCAGTGGGTGTTTTGAGACATCGAACGAACACTTCACAATTTCTTCATCCTTCCAGTTGAGAGTCGTGACATTGCTGAATATAATAAAGGACCGCTGCTGGAAGGCATACATTTGTTTGGAAGATGTAGGTTTTAAATGCCAAAGAGTGAACCACTCCAAGAATTTTGTAGATCACACCACCGCAGCCCATACCCTAAACATTGAACGACAAAGACATGCGAGACGAAATCCCGCACTATGGACAGAAGAAGAGACACTACATCGGATACCTGACGAAGTTCCAGTTCCAAAAGAAGCTTCCAGAACCCAAAAACAGGATCCATGAAAATTGGAATGCCATTGGAAGGCTTTACACAAGGGCTGGTCATTAAACTTTTTTTTTTAATTTGATACGCTAATAGGGCTGTGTATATGCCCAGAGTACGTGTGTAAAATCCGGATTCTGTGCGTCTACTTTTTCCGTCTGCGCATTGACGATAAAAATCGAAAATTTTAAGTAAATTTTCGAAAAAGTTGAAATTATGCCAATTTTTTTTTAAATTTATTTTCAACTTTTACTAATCAGAAATGGTAATTCTAGCAAGCACCACTTGTACTATTACTTGTAGAACCTATTCCTTTTCTAGAAAACTCTGTCTAATAGAAAATAATCAAATCGGACGATTTTTCCATCACACTACCGACTTCTGCTTGTAAAATTTAAAATCGAAAGTTTGTTAAGCTTTTTTTGTTTTTGTTTTTTTTTTTTAATAACACAGCCACACAAAATAGAAGTGATGCTCTGATCTGGGGGTCTCACTATGCTTACTATATGGATTTTGGGTCGCTGAATCCGAGTCCAAATTCAATGTTTTTCCAGCACGTCAGGTTTTTTAAATAATCCCAAAAAACAATATGACGGACACGTTTATGAAAAATGCATCTGATTCGTTAGAAACTCGTTATTCGAGGGCTTTCGGGGTCGCTGATAACGAATTTGAAGTCAATTTGTAAGAATTCAAAATGGGGGATGCAATATGGCGGACACTTTTTTAAAAAACTCATCGGATTCGTATAAATTTCGTTACTCGGGGGTTTTTTTGGATCTCTGATCACAAAATTTATCGGACTCTCTTGAAACTAGTTACCCGGGGGTTTTTGGGATCGCTGATCACGAATTCGAAGTCAATTTTTAAAAATTCTAAATGGCGGATGCAATATTGCAGACACTTTTTTTTTTAAATCATCGGATTCGTATGGAACTTGTTACCCTGGGTTTTTTTGATACATAAATTTTAGCTGATGGGCTTGGAAGATATTACCTGTTAACTGAAAAGCACGTCTTAGTATGAACATTTTTTTGTTTAATGAGATATTTTAACCAAATTCATAGACTATGCATTTAAGTTAGTTTTATACACCCTGACCAAAGTTGGTTCAAATCGGTACACTATATCATATAGCTATGAAAAACTTTATTTTCCATAGTATCTACCGGGTCTCCGACAGTCAAGGATGCTCGACTGTAGCAACTTAAACGAAGCGATTGGGGCGGAGCCTCCTATTTTTTTTTATAATTAAAGAAAAAAATTTATCGAAAATATTAAAAAATAAAATTATTTGTATACTTTACTATCTGCCTTCATTAATGATAAAGTTACAATGTCAAAAGCGAAAGCAATTGCAAAATTTTCTGATATCACACATGCTATGTATATATTGCCTATCATTTGGTCTAGCGCGGGTAGAATCTAGGGGGGGTCGCTCATCTGGTTCTCGATAGTTATTACTATCGATAGTTGACATCGCCGGCTGCAGACAGTAGTGAGTGGGTGGAGTGGCAACTCCTAATGTTTTGGCAGAGAAGTACAGGTAGCGGTTCTAGAGCGAGACAGCGCATATGTGCTTACCCCTCATACCCCTTCATGCCCCTCGACTACGATTGAGTGCAATTCGACTCAAACTGCAGCAAAGGTGGGATGGATAGGATGAAAAAGGATTGAAAACTTTTTCATCAAACCACTTTGCTCCAAAACATGCGAACGAGAGTTCGACTTTGACTGCGGTCAGCGACAGTGGCTTTAAAAAAAAATCGTGCGGAATTGTCCAGTTTTCTGCATGTTGTGCGGCGCGAGAATCGAATTCTACGCCCCTGTGCCTTTAAAGATTAGTTCCCTGGACTGTGTCGCCCCAGAACTCTCTATAGATCGATTGTGTCGTGCCATTCAGCGCAGTGCCGTGCCATACGTCGTCTCAGTCCCAGACAACAATTGTTCTGTGATCCGTGTGCGGTGCCACACCTGTCTGAAACCTGTTGACAGCAACTTCGCTGCACGCCAAGAGCATTGGCCATTTGAGGCAGCATCAACGCTGAGGGCGTCGGACAGCGACAGCGTTTGACCACGTCCCAGTCAGCATCGAGGCAGCGTTCCATTCAGCCATCGTCGTTGCACGGACCACGAGTGAGTCCGCTCCAATTGCCCGCCACACGCTTGGCCAAATTCGTTATATAAAGAGCTGATAGAGAAACTCCATTGTTTTGTCCCCTGCCTCCAAGAACAAATCAGTCGCTGTTGTTTTTGTTTACAAAAATTATTATTATTTATTAACGCATTGCGCGTAATAAAGGGAAATTAAAAATTATACATAGAAATGAACTACTATAAATATCAAAGTCGAACAAAGAAAGCAATTAGAAAATAAAAACTTAAAATATTTAAATTAAAACCTAAAGATAAAATTAAATAATAATAAAATCAAATTAAAAGAAATTACAATTCATTAAAGTAAATTAAAAATCAAAAGTAAAGTAAGAGAAAATGTAAAAGATATATGTAATATTTAAACACACAACAGTTTAGGAATAACATAATAGTTAAACAACTTAGGTAACTGTCTATTAGTTAGGGCCCATCTCAAAAATGAATTTAGCAAAAAAAATTAGTTGGCGGTCTCAACTAGTTTATTTTTAAAAAATCTTTAAAGTTTCTATATAAATTTAAATTTTACTTGGTTGTATTTCGCAATTTGGCACTATTTTTGTCCGTTTACCAACACTACTCCTGGGCAGTTTTGATTTTAATTCTGACGCGCTCGATTTATAACCGTTAACCAACACTACATATAACGGAATCGTGCAAAAAGCTATAATTCTACAAAAAATGTCGTGCACAGGTTGTGAAATTACAGCGAGGGAGTTTTATAGAATCAGTGAAAGTTAGTTGTTTGACTTCTTGCGGAGTCACAACGTAATTCTCACTGAAAAGATTTGCCCAAAGTGTGATGCGGTGTGCCGATTGGATTGCCAAAACGGAACGTCGTTTTTCTTCACCTGCCGTGCATATGTTACTCAGCAAGCGGGAAGCAATAAGAAGAAGCTTCAAGTTCGGTGCAATTTCAAGCAGACTGTGCGTGCAAACACCTTCTTCCAGGGATCAAGGTTGAGCATTGATGACATCTGCACCTTCGTTGTGTGGGACGTTGTTCGCACGAGAGGCGAAACCGAATTCTTGGAAACAGAAATGCGATGGAGCCGTCAGTCTGTTATAGACTATAAGAGCTTTAGGAGAGAAGTCTACATTGATTGGAGCTTTTCTAATACTCGTCCTACTATCGGAGGTCCGGATAAAATAGTAGAGATAGACGAAGCAAAAGTGGGCAAGAGAAAAATAACTGTGGAAAAAAAAATTGTTTCAAATTTAAAAAATAATTTAATATACAGGTAAGCAGATAAAACATTATACCTTTTTTGTTATTGTTTTGAAATCAAATTTTCTGTGCTTTTTTTTTTTGCAGGAATAGGTATCATGGCGCCGAGGAAAGGAAATTTTAATATTTTAAATTATTTTAATGCTAGCGATGACGAAACCGTTCTGTGTAAGGCCTGCAACCGGCTACTAAAAAAGGATTGGCCTTATAATTTGAAAAAACATTTGTTGCAAGTGCATAAAACTAATGTGGACGAAGAAGAAAATTTAACCTCTGTTGTCACCGATAAAAAGAGAGAGTTCTTTGCTTAAGCGAAACAGACGTGTTTTAATTTGGCTCGTAAACGTTCATCATTTTTTGTGAATAATAACGCACCGCTTTAATATCTTATCATCTAAAATTGTGCAAAAGTGAACTAGCTATCGACTTGCTGTGTAAGTTGAATCATTTGTGCATTGTGGTAAAAATAAATAGCATTTTATTTTTGCTAAACTTAGTTTTGCATTTTCCCTTAAATCTTTACATTCTTGTGCGTGTGTTTGTTTGTGTATTTCGGCTATTGCTTTACACCTCGCTCACACAAGTTTGTTGTTATTGTAAGCACAGCGATTGTTTTTGTTTGTGTTTACATCTCCTTATCTCAGCTTTGGCGCTTCGCACATCTAAATACATTTGTTTGTGTGTGTGTTCGCTGCTGCATTTCGTTTTGCTTAGCAGCGCGCTCTCACAGCAAATTGTTTTTGTATTTTGCTCTCTTGCTTAGAGCTTCATTTGAGTGCCTCCCGCTCTATTTACGTGCGCAATTCTGCCTATTCGACCTAACTATTTATCTTTAACCCCTATTGGAAATATGTCGTGCTGTAAGAAAAACTGCACTATTAAGTGTGCCGATGGTCTTGATCAACCGAGATTTATTAATTGTTGGTTGTGTGCCAAGTGTGCTGGACTTTCAGGTCCACAATGGGATAAGATCATTGCCGTTTCTAAAAAGGAATGTGGTGCAGTGAAATGGTCTTGTCCAATATGTATCGAGTTGCAAATTGATTTCTCAAGAATGTATACTTCTGTGAGAAATCAATTCTTAAAACTTAACAACATGGCTAAGCTTCTTTCGAGTGATTTTGACTCTAGTCTCGATCTGCTTAGCCAATATAAATTTAATTCACCACCTGATTCTCAATTTTTAGCAGTTCCCCCTAATAAACCAGTTAATCAGCCTCCCGTGACTCCATTGGCATCTCGTCACTATCAAGATGTCTCCCCAACGTTGTCAGTATCGGACAGTCCGAGTATTGTTAACCTATTCAATTTTCCTACACCTTCTGCAGGTGATTCTATCACACAGACACTTGAACCAGCCCAAGTCATCGCGTCTTCGGTGCGGACTGGTTCGGGTCGAAAGGGTAGACCTCCTCGCAATGCAACGCCTAACAATACTACTGATAACGTAGCTGCCCCTACATCTGAGGTCCCTATATTAAATGTTGTTGCTCCTCGTAAGCAAGTATTTGTGTCCAGGTTATCCTCGGACACTACTTGTGACTCTGTAGCGGCATACATTTCAAGCAAAATTTCTGCTAGTGTCTCAATCACTAAATTTAATTTTGCCACTGCTCGCGAAATAGTGTCCCTCATGACTCATTTTCTGTCATTTGTGATCCAAAATTTTGGCCACAACATATGATTGTTCATAAGTTTAAGCCCAAAAGGCGTAATGAACCCTTGCCTGTTTCTCTTACTGCCGGCAGCTCCAACGTACAGGACCCCGCCAGTACGGCTTCAAAAAACTAGACCTGCGGCCCGATTTCGCCTGTATTCATTACCAAAATGTTAGAGGCCTCCTTACTAAGCTCAAAAATCTATATTTGAGTAGTATGTCCTTTGATTCTGATATAATTGCATTGTCAGAAACTTGGTTAACTCCTACAGTGTCTGATTCTGAAGTTATGTCAAGTAACTACCTTTTATATAGACATGATCGACCGACTCGAAGTGGTGGCGTTCTTATTGCTACTAATTCGGCTCTTCAGTCAGAACGCATTTCTTTTAATGTGACTACTGATATTGAAATTGTTGCTGTCAAAGTAACTTTTTCAACTCGATCAATTTTTATCACCTGCTCTTATATCCCTCCAAGAGCTACTCCTTCAGTTTACTTGCAACATTTTGCCTGTATTGAAGAAATTAACCATAAAGTTAAAGATAACGACTTATTTATTGTGCTGGGTGATTTTAATTTGCCTAAAATTTCTTGTTCACTTTTTAGTAGCACAAATTACCTTATTCCCTTAAATCAAGATATTTTCTTAGATAACATGCTTGATCTCTCGTTGTTTCAAATGAACTCAATAAGAAATCATAATGATCGAATTCTCGATCTAGTTTTTATTAATGACTTCGCAAATACTGCCGTCTCTAGGTCATCCCCTGAAGACTTACATCATCCTACTATAGAAATTTCTATCTCAATCTCTAAACCTTTTAGTCCACCTTTATTATGTCAGCAATCACCTCGTCGTTGTTTTCGCAAGGGAAATTATTTATTGCTTAATGAACTTATCCTTGCTACCGACTGGTGCTTTTTAGAAAAAGCGACTGACATCGATATTGCTCTTAGTTCTTTCTATGAGACCCTAAATGCACTCTTAGATGTGTGCATTCCAAATTATATTCCATCGTCTGGTACTATAAAGCCTCCTTGGTTTACACCTAGACTTTCTTATTTAAAGAATATTAAATCTAAATATTTTAAAAAATATTAGAAGTCAGGTTCAAGTCTCGACTGGTCTAAGTATACAGTGGCCAAGTCGGACTTTGCCAATTTAATCTCGCCATGCTACGAGAAATATCTAACTCGTTGCAAAAGACAGTTTTCCCGTGACCCTAAACAATTTTATAAATTTGTTAACTTGAAGCGTAAATCCTCCAGTTTACCTTCCTCTTTTTTTCTTGGGCAGATATTGCTGGCAACGACTCTGCAGCCGCTGAACTATTTGCTATCTTTTTTCAATCCATCTACTCTCCAATCTCCACTTCCAACTCATCTTATCCTTATTCTATTTTTCAATCCAACACTATGTTTGCTCCCTCTATTTCCTATAACAATATAATCTCTTCTATTAGCTTTTTAAAATCTTCTTTCATTCCTGGGCCAGACAACATTCCTAGTTGTCTACTTAAGGAATGCTGTTCTTCTTTAGCTGGTCCGTTGCATAAGCTTTTTAATTTATCCCTTGAAACTTCAATCTTGCCATATCTTTGGAAAGAATCTTATATCATTCCCCTCCACAAAAAAGGTGGTAAGTCTGATATTTCTAAATACAGAGGCATTGCAAAGCTATCAGCCATTCCTAAATTATTTGAAAAAATCCTTGTTTCTTCTTTGCAGCATCTCTGTAAATCGATAATTTGCCCTGCACAACACGGCTTTATTAAGGGTCGGTCTACTACGACCAACTGGCTTGAATTTACCTCCCTGGTAAATGATGCATTTTCAGAGAAAAAGCAAACTGATGTCATTTACACTGACTTCAGTAAAGCCTTTGACTCTGTGAACCATGACCTCTTACTTTACAAACTTAACTGCATAGGTTTCCCTCCCGCTTTTATACGTTGGGTTTCCACTTACTTAAAAGGTAGGACCCAAGAAGTGCTTCTTAGGTCAACCATTTCGAGTTCGGTTCGTGTAACTTCTGGTGTACCTCAAGGTAGTCATTTAGGACCTTTATTTTTTACACTGTTCATTAACGATCTACCCACTATTCTGTCCCATTCTTATATTTTAATGTATGCAGATGATGTTAAACTTATTTTTTCATACACTGATCCCCTGTTTCACAATCGTCTGCAAGACGATTTGAACACTTTGCAACTATGGTGCTCGGCCTATAAGTTGCATCTCAATTGTTCAAAGTGTATGTTTATGACATTTAGTCGTTCTAGGCCCTACTTAGGTTCTTATACGATTGACAATATCCCTTTGCAACGTATAAAAACTATAAAGGATCTTGGAGTTTTATTTGACTGCAAATTCGTCTTATTGACCTTCCGTCTTTAATTAATCGTAGGAAAACTCTTAGTGTGGTTTTTCTTCACAAATTGATTAATGGCGACATTGATTCTAGTTCCCTTTTGGGCCGCCTCAGATTTTCGGTCCCCCGCAGGTCTACTAGAAATTACAGGCCTTTATTTTTACCTACATGCACAACTGATTACGATTCACACGGTTCGTTCCGTGTTTTATGCACTAATTATAATAGCCTTTTTCACATTTTCTACTCAGAACTCTCTCTCCCTCTCCCTTCCCTAAAATCCGCACTTTTCCAATATTTTAAATCGTTAAATTCCTAACCTTACTAATACTAATAACATGTTATATTATTTTTAATAGTCATACTATTACTAACAACAACACTAATATTTATTGATCTGATTGGGATTTTCTGGGTTTTCCCCAATCCTTGCAACAAATGTTGGATCATTTTTAATTATTAATTTTTGCTTACCCCAGATATAATTCTAATTTTAATTTTTTCTTTAAAGTATATTGATTATATTTATATTTAATATTAATTTTATTTTAATCTTAATTTTTATATTTAATAATTTTTTCTTTGCCGACTGCTTTTTAGTCATGCATTAATTAATAAATAAATAAATTGTGATAATTAGACCTCAAAACTTAAGGGGGTCTTCTCATTGAGCAACTTTTTTTTTCGACTTATTTTTTTTTGCATTTATTTATAGCTTGGGTAGTTGTGAATATGCCCCTAAATAGATTTTTATAAATTTGAAATACTTTAGAAGATACAGCCTTTTTTACTTCAATTACTTCAAACGCGTTTATCTCGAAACCACGTTTTTCGAACTGGCGGCCATGATATCTCCAGTTAAACTTAACCGATTTTCATGAAACAAAGTGGAATCGACGCAGAATCGTCGGAATCGTCACGATTCTCGGGTGAATGAAGACCATAATTTTAAAAATTTTTTTACTATTTTTTTTTTACACAAAACCACCAAAAAAGAATCCCGAAATTGAAATTCTGTTTAGAATGGCCGCCATTTTGTAAAAAAAAATCACAATATTATGGTCGACATTCACCCGAGAATTACATCTATACTGATTATAACCCCTTTTCTTTTTTAAATTCAGACGCTCCGGAGACCCGGAATCGTGGCCGCCGTGACGACACCTTTTTTTTTCACCACCAACTTTGAAGTCTTAAATTATCCTATTTATGTTCCAATAACATATAGTGCTGGCATCAATACAGTTCTTCTGCCAGCCAGATCCCAAGTAATTCGAAAAATAGACATTAATTCAGTAAACGATTATATATTTATTCCAAATCAAGAAATACATAATGGAATTTATGTTGCAAATAAAATAGCAGCATCCAAACATGTATACATTCGCCTTCTAAACACAACTAATTTCGACTAATAGGTCAAAGTAAACAAAATCGAATATGAAAATTTAACAGATTACGATATTCATAACACTAATTCAGAAAATAGAAGCGAACAAGTACTTTCAAAGTAAAAGAAAAATTTTCCAGAACAATTCAGAAATCAATTAACAGAATTATGCACCAAGTATAGTGATGTGTTCGGACTGGAAACCGAACCAATAGCGACAAATAATTTTTATAAACAAACATTAAGACTTAAAGATGATGAACCCATTTATATCAAAAAAAACTACAGAAGCCCGCATAGCCAAGTTGAGGAAACCCAAAAACAAGTAGGGAAATTAATAAACGACAAAATCGTAGAACCGTCTGTATTCGAGTATAACAGCCCACTCTTGTTAGTTCCGAAAAAAACATTACCAAATTCGGAAGAAAATAAATTGCGATTAGTAATTGACTATCGCCAAATCAACAAAAAATTACTTTCTGATAAATTCCCGCTACCCAGAATGGATGATATTCTAGACCAACTGGACAGAGCTAAATACTTTTCATTCCTTGAATTAATGTCAGGTTTTCACCAAATTGAACTTGAAAAAAATTCAAGAAATACAATAGAAAAACAAGCAATGGCCCATATCGCTTCACGCGATTACCATTTGGTCTTAAAATTCATTTCAGAGAATGATGACAATAGCATTCTCGGGCTTAGAACCCTCTCAGGCATTCCTTTATATGGATGATTTAATGGTGATAGGATGTTCCGAAAAACACATGATTAAAAACTTAACTGATGTTTTTAATGTATGTAGAAAATATAACCAAAGTTGCATCCAGAAAAAAGTTCATTTTTCATGCATGAAATGACATTCTTAGGTCACAAATGCACTGACAAAGAAGTATTGCCAGATGACAAGAAATTTTACTTCATCATGATGCGGACATCGCGAGACGATTTGTATCATTCTGCAATTATTATCGTCGATTTATAAAAAACTTCGGCGATTATTCACGGCACATAACTAGATTATGAAAAAGAATGTGCCTTTTGAATGGTTAAGTGAATGCCACAACGCATTCCAATACCTTAAAGAAATACCCAATACCCCACATTATTACAATATTCTGATATTCGCAATGAATTTTGCATTATAACAGATGCTAGAAAACAAGCTTGCGGAGCGGTTCTAACTCAGAACCGTGACGGAATTCAACTCCCAATAGTTTATGCATCTCGTTCATTTACAAAAGGGGAAAGCAATAAGAGCACAACAGAACAAGAGTTAGCGGCAATTCATTGGGCAATTACCCATTTCAGACCATATATTTATGGCAAACACTTTACTGTTACAACGGATCACAGACCATTAACATATCTTTTTTCTATGACTAATCCCAGTTCGAAATTAAATCGCATGCGGCTAGAGCTCGAAGAATACGACTTCACAGTAGAATATCTAAAGGGAATAAGAATAATTGTAGCAGACGCACTTTCACGTATAACTATAAAAGAACTCAAAGACATGCAACATAAAGTCCTGAAAGTCACTACCAGGCGACAAAGTAAACAAAATAAAAACTGTACAGTAGAAAAATATGAACTTCTGCCAAGGCAAAGTCATAAAAATGTATCCAAGCCCAACGTACATGAAGTCATTATAAATGATTAAGTACGAAAAGTAGTGACCTTGCGCATAACAGAATCTAAATGTTTATTTAAACATGGAAATAAAATTATCGCAAGAATTGAAGTTAGCGATTTATATACCAATGGAATTCTCGACCTAGGTCAGTTCTTCCAAAGGCTCGAAAAAGAGGCCTGTATATTAAAAATAAGCCAACTCAAAGTGGCACCGAGCGAAAAGATCTTTGAATCAGTTTCAATAGATTCGTTTAAAAATATGGACAATGAAATATTAAAATCTTTAAGAGATGAAAAAGAGATACAACAAATATTGTCTACATACCATGACGACCCAATTTAAGGAGGACCCAGTGGCATAACAAGAACGCTAGCAAAAATAAAAAAGACACTACTACTGGAAAAAAATGACACGTCATATAAAAGAGTACGTACGTAGATGTCAAAAATGCCAAATGTCTAAAACAAACACACACACGAAAACTCCTTTGACTCTCACAGAAACACCTGTGAATGCTTTCGATATAGTGATAGTGGATACAGTTGGTCCGCTACCTAAATCAGAAAATGGCTATGAATATATAATCACATTAATTTGTGACCTTACAAAATATTTAGTAGCCATTCCAATAAAAAGCAAAAGCGCAAATAATGTCGCAAAGGCTATATTCGAAAATTTCATATTCAAGTTCGGTCCAATGAAGACGTTCATCTCGGAAATGGGAACAGAGTATAAAAAACAGATTTTAACTTATTTATGCAAATATAGTATATGAAGATTGAGAATCTCACCTCTACTGCATATTATCACCAAACATTAGGGACAATGGAACGAAGTCATCGAACATTTAATGAATACATTCGTTCATACATCTCTGCAGACAAAACTGATTGGGATGTCTGGATTCAATATTTCACATATTGCTTCAACACGACACCATCAGCAACGCATGAGCATTGTCCATACGAACTAGAATTTGGCAGACTACCAAAACAGTTCATAGATTTAAATAAAACTAATTACATAGATCCTAATTATTATCTATATGACTACTCTAGGAAAATAAAGTCTAGATTAGAAATAGCATACAAAAGAGCTAGAATTATGTTAGAAAAATCCAAGGCTTATAGGAAATTTGCAAAAAAATTTTGAATTAAAAATAGGAGATAAAGTACTTATAAGAAATGAAGCAGGCCACAAATTAGACCCATTTATAGTACAAAAAATTGAAGATAATGATAACATTTACATTAAAGATAGTAAGAATAAGAAACAAAAAGTACATAAGGATAGGTTAAAAATATATAATCAATGAAACGTTTCATGAGAAAAAAAAGGTCTGATCAACCTAATAAAAAAAAAAAAAAAAAATTTTAGTATAATGAAATATATAATGAAAAACAAATGGGAATAAAATAAAGAAAATTTAAATTCTTCTAGGAAAGTCGAATGAAAAATTTAAAGTTGAATGGAGTTAAATTAAATCAAATATATTAAAATAAAAAAAAATGTTTATCAATAAACACAAATATTTAAAAAAAAAAAAAAAAGAGAGATAATGCATTTTAATACACTTTATATATTTTACACATTCTTAATTACACTTATTATACAATTTTAAAACACCTATAAAATAAGATACACAAAAAAAAAAACAAAACAAAAAAATATTAAAAATTATTATTACTATTAATTTCAATATATTTATACCGACTTTAACACTCTCTAAATGACTACATATATTACGTCATTTCTTTAAAAAGGGTGGTGTAGTATACAGTTTTTCGCCATCTTCCGTATTGTACAATAAAATACGGTCCTCGAAGTAGCTTTGGATCAGCTGGATGAGGTAGGTCGCGACTCCTAATCTGTGTAGAGCCTGCAAAATGGCATTTTATTTGGCTGAGTTAAAGGCATTTTTTACGTCTAGCGTGCAGACCAAACAGTACTGTTTTTGAGCCCGAGTTCCTTCAATAGCGCGTCTTGCTATGCCCACGAGCTCGCCGATAGCCTATGTCGTGCTCCGATGTTTCCGAAAGCCATATTGACGGTCCGAGAGGCCGCTGCAGTTTCTATCTCGGTCTCCAATCGATTGCATATTAGTCTCTCTAATATCTTGCCTGCAGTGTCCAACATGCAGAGAGGGCGGTATGAAGATGGATGTTCCAGTTTCTTGCCAGGCTTGGGTATGAGGACAAGTTTTTGCCTTTTCCACCTGATTGGTATAGTGCGCTCCCTTGTATACGTGCTGTACATATCAACGAATGTATCAGGATATGCAGTTATGACTGTTTTAAAGGTATTCATGTTATTCCCGTTGACCAGCTGGGGGGCCTAGTGGTGGTTGCGACGGGAACAGGTGCTTGACGATGCATTCCAGTTTTGTCGAGCTTGTAGGCATTGGCTGCTTGCAGAGTTTGCCCATTACCATTTTGTATGCAGCGCCGAATGGCTCAGCATCTGCTGCTTCGCACAGCTCCTGAAAGCACCGCGTTTTGCTCTGCTTGATCGCGTTTTGCAGTGTCTTGCGCAGTATTCTAAACTCAGACAGATTTCTTTCAAAAGAAAAACTGCCTCTGGATCTTTGCAGCCTCCGCTTAGCAGCGCAGCAGTCAGCGCGAGCTTTGGCGATTTCATCACAGGGTTGGGCTTGCTTTCTCCACTGTAAGATCTAGCCATCGACGCTTCACATGCCGCCTGTAAACGGTCAGCAATTCCTTGTGCACAGCTGCTGGCATTGCCCGTTGCTCTAAGTCCCCTCAGATTAGAAAGCAGTTTTTCTATATCTAAAGTGTCAACCTTGTAGACTACATGTCGGGCTGGCTGGAGCCTCCTTGGGGTAATTGTTGAGCGAAGTTCCGTTATTACAGCCTTGTGGTCACTGTGTGTGAAGATGTCTGAGACTCGCCAAGCAGCAGTTCGGGCGAGTTCGTGGTCATACATTAAGATGAGCAAACGTGTCCGCAAGAATCAGGCCTCGTGAATTGTTATTTTTGCTACCCCAACCTGTGCTCCATGCGTTAAAATCACCGGCGATTATAATGGAAGATTTGTCTTGAGCATCCTGAGCAATGTCCTCAAGTATGGCCTGGAATTCCTAGACTTGTACTATAGGGGAAAAGTAGCAGCTGTAGATGTAAGTGCTCTTAGCTTTTGCTCTTACAAACTATCTGTGCGTCAACCTATGGGTGAGGTACCTGATGCTGACCGCAACTACAAATAGCTGATCCGCCAATGCTGCTTTGGTGCCAGATGCCTTCATGTTTTGCTGAGTAGGTATCGCTTTCTCTCGCCGACGGCAGGATTCGAACCCACGAACACTGTATGACTTCCCTCCTCTCAGCACACTACGCCACAGTAACCCACGATCGTGCATGCGCCAATTTGTTATATAATATGTAACTCAATTTTCATGTTATCAAGTTATTCAAGATTTAATTACTTGCCAACGCTCTTTAATCGAATGAACAGAATTTATTATTTGTAATATCTTGACTATTTATTGTTCGATCAGAATGAAATTTTCAGCAAACATCTAGGACACTTCCAGCTTTGTCTAACCAAAATCTGGAATCTCCAGATCTTAAATTGCTCTTATAATTTGGATATAAAATTTTCTATGTCGATTTTTGGGCGGTAAAGGGGGCGGGGCCGAATTCTGAAACAAACTTGATCTGCTTGCAATATAGAGGAACCCACATACCAATTTTGGTGTCTCTAGCATTTAAAGTGCTCTTATAATATGAATATGAAATTTTCTATGTCGATTGAGTTCCTAAAACGTTCCAAATACTGAATCCGATCCATATTGCCATTAATCCGGACGATCGGATGCACCCTATCACAACTTTCTGTATAAGTGCCGCGTGCCTATGGAATCTGGCATATACCTATGTATCATGTACCAAAAAACGCGAAACTTTACGTTCATATTGAAAATAAATAAAAATCGTTACAGCCGTTTTGTCATAATTCGCCAAAAAGTAAGCTAAATAACCTTATTTTACCTGTAAATTGTTACCATAGTACTTTAGAAAAGAAAATGTATGCTTATAAAAATACCTTTCCAACGATATATAACACATATCTGTAGCTTTTACGGTTTGGAAACTGTGGGGGTTTCAATTTTAGCGGGAAATAACGTTTTCCCGAAAAACTAACGGGAAATTTAAAAAGTCATAGAGCAAACATTTCTTAATTTGCAAAAAGAAATAAATCCCCATCATTATATAGTTAAGCTTTTTTAGCGCTTTAATACAAACATACAAATCAAAAGATAAAATGACTTTTCATTTCAGTTTGAGAAGTCCACTAAAACTTTCCAATTTAATTATTTTTTGAACTAGTTGTCGGATTTGGGTGATCAAGGTATCAATCGATTCGTAAAAATTATCAAAAGGCCACAATGGCCCATTAGCTGCGATCGTTTGAATTTTGCCCGTCCTACTTACGCCCCCGTATCTCGTGAACCAGATGAGTTTAAAAAAAGTTCTAGCATGCCATTTTGTAAGTTAGGACTAATCCTTTCGATCGGTATATAACTCGATCCGATCGGACCGGCATAGCAAATTTTCCATATTAGCTGTATATATTGCTAGTCGCCTTTCGCGCCCTTCGTGCAGCTTTCGTCACCAGCGCGAACTGCCGTCCGCAGTGATTTGAGCTGACCGTTCGAATCAAAAGCCCGGTTCGAACGATCCGCTCCGATTGCTCAACCGAAGTGAAAAAATCGCAATGAGTACGAGTCAGCATTCGAGCCTGATCGAACATTTCTTACCCGTTGCAGCTCTCTGCATTGCTCATCAAGTTTGTTGTGAATTATTGCCACGCACCCTTCCCCCCGTATTTAATTTCATTTAGTAAATAAAGCTTCAACAACGGTTATATAGATCGGCTGTAATGGCTTTTTTAATGCTGAAAACATAATAGCTCCTAAAAGTTTGTAACGGGTATGCCTATAGTCTTGACATATATGAGTGATTTATTCGAATTCAAATTGAATTGTTTGGTATCTTATTTAGATAACATAAAATACGAAATGTATTATTACAAATGACAGGATTTACCGGCACATTTTGTAAGATTCTTGAGTAAAATACCGTACAAAGCTCGTTCAATAGGAAGCAAATCATAGCCAATATTATGCAATTGAAATGGATCCTTCGCTAGATCATATGCTTCCACAAAATTCTAGGAAATCAGAGAGATAATGTAATTTGGGTATGGTAACCATTCGTTTTTGTTATTATTTTAAGGCTCACCTCAGAATCCTGAAACTCGCAATAGATGCGATCGAGATTGTAACGAAAGTCTCGAACACAAGTGTACGTATTATTCCAAACATCTTGGCAATGACATTCAGCAACTAGTGTACATTGCGCTAAATGATCGCTTCGATGTCCTGGACACAGAGGATTATAAGTATCATCATTTCCTTCGCCCCAATACTCGATTAGTAAAGTGCGCTGATGGTAAGGTTGCAGCGTAGCGTTCCTATTCTGCACATTTACTCGTAATAAGTCATCCTTAAATGATCGGCCATCTATATTATATGGAACTGATAGGCCTGCCCACTCCAATATGGTAGGCGCGAGATCCAATAAACTAACTGGTATATGCAATTTTTCGCCAGCTATCACACCTGGCCCCAGAATAAGCAAGGGTACTTTGATATCAGTCTCATATGGTTGCCGTTTATCAAAAGGTTGTGCGAATTGTCCCAAGTGATATCCATTGTCGGACGTATAAATAATGTATGTGTTTCGAAGATATTGAGTTTCATTCAACACTGCCACCAAGCGTATTATCATTTCATCGACTGAAAGTAGTGATTCCCATCGCATTTGAAAATATTTATCTATTGTGAATATTGTGGAATTTGACAGACTTTCAGCTGAACGAACAAGCCAGTGTTTATCTAAATGAATACTTAAGGTAATTATGTAAGTACGAATATTCAACAGCCTAACATACAACAGACTTACCCGTAGCAGAAGCATTGAAGCTTGGTGTGCGCAATGCGAGCACCTGGGCAAAGGAACCTGAGTGCCGCGCTGCTGGTGTGAAGGGTTCATGTGCAGCTGGTGGTGAAATCATAACAAAAAATGGTTGTTGACGTTCTTTTTGAACCGTATTACGAATAAACGCAGCTGCGCGATCGCTTAATAGGTCGGTCAAATATGTATCAGTATAGCTGACATTTATAGTGTTTTCTCGAAGTGTATAGTTATAGTATCGTGAGTTTCCATGAAGTCCATGAAATTCATGCCAGCCGGGCGGAACCTCAGCACCATTGTACTGATTTAAATATTTTCCAGCGAAGAACGTTTGATAGCCGTTTTTTTGTAACAGAGCAGGCAATGCTCGTGGCTCCAATTTTTCACGCCAAAGCTGCCCGTTGCAGCCTCCACTTAAGGAATTGTTAAAGGTCCTGTGATTGTGAGCGTACTGACCAGTTAAAAGACTTGCCCGCGATGGGCAACAAATTGGGGTACTGGTGAATGCATTAGAAAACTGTGTTCCATACATGCTAAACAGTTGCATCGTCTGGTGCAGCGGATGTAGGCCATGCAGTTCTGTATCCTGATCATCGCTCAGAACTAAAAGTATATTTGGTGGCGTTGAATGTTGTTGATTAACGCTCAAGACACTCCAAACTAAACTCAGTATTAAAAGCAAATTTATCTATTAAGACGAACGAGTGGAAGATTACCCATATGAAAATTGTAATATGGTACAATTGTGTTTACCATTTTTAACTTTGTAAGCATCAAATTGCTGTTACGCTTTGTATCGTCACTAAGTAAATAACCTACAGAGAAGTCATCTCATACAACTTAAAGTGTCTCAGCTAACACCAGAAAATTGCGTCCACTAGAAAATTTTTTGGTGGACATGAGATCTGAGGGAAATTATGTTTGCTTTAGATTTTGTTGGCTATCTTTAATATTTTCTAGATCAAAACAACGTAAATGAAATAAAATCATAGAGGTAGATGATAAAAGTAATGCAAATGTTTTTATTAATTATACATATTTATTTATGGTTGAAACTTATTTATTAAAAATTTTACTTGTACAGGGTATTAGAGATTGCATACAAAGTTTAAAAGAAGCATCTAATAAACAAAGCAATGTTTTCAATTCTCACAGCAGCCATATATATGCAGTGCATATATATATATTATGCACACACTTATTGTAAGATGAACGCATACATAGAGATCAGCCTGCGCGCCTGACTACATCTGTCTCTGTCTGGCTACATAGGTATATGAGTGTGTTAAGAGGGCGAGATATGAGCATTCTCATTTTGTATGACTACCCAGTAGTAAATTGAGGGAGTCCGGAAAAAAATCAACATCGCTTTCGTCTGGAACAAATAGACAACTGGACGGACATCGAAGGTATTAAAATTTTAACATTAAGAAAATGTAATTTAAAATAAATAACTATCGCATAATTTTTTATATTTTGTTTCTTTTTATGTAAATCACTTACCATGCTTATACAGTGCCTTAAGTTGCTTTAATTGAAAGCGAGTTACCTCAAACCGCATTTATAAACACTTTTTTTTATGCGATTTAACGTTAACAGTGATTTAGCGAAGCTCGCTTTTTAAATCCGTCGCTAATTTTAAAAGTCGCTTTAAATGCACGTATAAACACTTGTAGCTTTGAAAATGTACTACAAAATCTGCTGTTTCTCATATACTACTAAGTGACATTGAAAATGCAACGATATGCTAAATATTTCATTTATACACAATAATAACAAAATAAAGTCGCACGTATAAACACTTAAAAAAATGTGTTGTAAGAAGAAACGATTTAAATAAAAATTAGATGTAGCTAATGTATAAAAATGGTAACTATTAACTATTTGATGAATGAAGAAAAAATTTTTTTTTTTTTTAGTAAAGGTTTTCCGGTAATCGGAACGCGTAAATGACCGTCTGTGGATTTGTAGAGGTACTTTCTAAATACCGATTTCTTCCAGGCGAAAGAGATGTTGATTTTATTCCGTGCTCCCTCAATTTACTACTGGGCGTCTATGAATTTGGAGAGGTCCCCTACAAATACACGAAGTTTTTTAGACGAAAGCAATGTGGATTTTTTTCCGTACTCTTTTAATTTCCTACGGGTGGTCATACAAAATGAGAATGTTCATCTCTCGCCCTCTTTACACACTATATCCTCATGTAGCCAGACAGAGGCAGATGTAGTCGGGCGCGCAGGCTGATCTATATCAGAGTTGGGTCTATAAGCATTATCATTACTTTGTAATTAGCATTAAAAAAAAGTAGTGCTAATGAAATCTCATTTTACTAGATTTAATGAAAGTAATGCTAATGAAATTTAATTTCACTAGCATTGAAAAAAGTAGTGCTAATGAAATTGCATCTCAGCAGCATTGAAAAAAGTAGTGCAAGTGAAATCGTCATTTCACTAGCATTGAAGAAAGTAGTGCTAGTGAAAAATTATTTAATTGGCATTAAATTAAAAATATTTCGCTAGCATTAAGTAATGCCAATGAAAACCCATTTTAATTAGCATTGAAAATAATTTTTTTAAATAATTTAAAAATTGCAGAAAAATTTTGAAAATAGTTTTTCCGATAGTTTTTTCGACATGTATGCGACAGTTTATACGATAGTTTTATACGATAGTTTTATACGATAGTCTTATACAATATTCATAAAAGATATTTGTAAATGAATACAACAACAACTCTGATCTCTTTGTATGCGTGCATCTTACAATAAGTGTTTGCATATCGCTTAATTACTTGAAGAGTGACATAGGTAAAAAAAAACGAATCTTGAGTTAATGATGCAGAAATGTTCGTTATTTAATAATCTATGTTGTGTCAAATTTTCATTATCCCAGTAGTAAATTGAGGGAGTACGGAAAAAATCCACATCGCTTTTGCCTGGAAAATTCCAAATCCACAGACGACCAGTTACGCGTTCCGGTTACCGGAGGCGTTCACTGCTCATTTCCACATATTTTTCCCCATACTCTATTTCCCATTTGTTCACAGTCAGAATTTCCTTCGACAAAGTCAGCCACGACTCTCGAGGTATCGCGGAAGCCGTCACTGCACTATTCAACACAAAATTCGGACTCAACTTTGGCAATTTGCGTTTCTGATTTGTTCTATGTATCTCTCTATCTTTCTTTCAAGTTGTCGTTGAGTCGAAAATACGCGATCGCCTTCTTTTTGTGTATATGTGTATTTATTTTCTTGTTTTCTTTGCGCTGTAGTACTATGTGTAAACAACATGTGCGCACTGCGCATATTTGGAAAAGGTAAGTTTAAATTGTTTTTAAAAATTTAAATATAATAATTCATTTAATTAAATTAAATAATATTCAAACCCTTTTATTACAGAAAGCAACAAACAGACAACTAGACGGACATCGAAGGTAATTAAATTATAATATTAATAAAATGTAATTTGAAATAAATAATTACCGCATAATTTTATATATTTTGTTTCTTTTCAGTGAAACTTTACCATTTAAATATTTTAGTAAACATTAATTTAAGTACTTTTAAGAATGTAACATTTTAAATAAATTATGAAGAAAAGATATTTTTTTGTGAATATTTTATTTTTTTTGCGCTGCGCAGAATTTTATTCGACAATTCCACACGATATTCCAACGCAATTGAGCCAGGGAAATTCTGAAATAAAATGTCCTACACCGGAATTTTGTGTGAAATAGAGCAGTGACGGCCTCCGGGATACCTTCCGAGCCTACAAAGTATGGAATTACCCCGGCCACGCATGTGTAAAAGTGAAAAAAATTTAAATTCGTTTATCTCGAAATTCCATTTTATGAGAGATTGAGCACGCCAGACATTTGACGAGCAACCTTTTGGCGTACGGTGGCAACATTGACGACATGCACGAGATTTCTCGTTGGGACTAGCAAAGAACTCCAGTCTAAGGTTCAGGCATCCGCGGGAGCAGCACGGAGTGTCCAAGTCCGTGTGCATTTTGTGTTGAACCGTAGCTGTCTCTGCCTTATTGGCATAGGAACATTAAACAGGGGGCAAAAAAGAATGAAAACTTTAATTAAAGTTTTTAGAGATCCCACAAAAATAAACCTCTGCATGAGGTAAAAGTCTAGTGACGAAAGCAATTTCTTTGTACATAAAAATTTCTTTTTACGCAGTGCCGAATGCCAATTTGGCAATTCGTGTAGAGGATGATTTTGTGGGATATCAAAAAATAAATATACAATAAAAAATAGGAATAATAATAATAACAATAACAATAACAATAACAATAACAATAACAATAACAATAACAATAACAATAACAATAACAATAACAATAACAATAACAATAACAATAACAATAACAATAACAATAACAATAACAATAACAATAACAATAACAATAACAATAATAACAATAATAACAATAATAACAATAATAACAATAATAACAATAATAACAATAATAACAATAATAACAATAATAACAATAATAACAATAATAACAATAATAACAATAATAACAATAATAACAATAATAACAATAATAACAATAATAACAATAATAACAATAATAACAATAATAACAATAATAACAATAATAACAATAATAACAATAATAACAATAATAACAATAATAACAATAATAACAATAATAACAATAATAACAATAATAACAATAATAACAATAATAACAATAATAACAATAATAACAATAATAACAATAATAACAATAATAACAATAATAACAATAATAACAATAATAACAATAATAACAATAATAACAATAATAACAATAATAACAATAATAACAATAATAACAATAATAACAATAATAACAATAATAACAATAATAACAATAATAACAATAATAACAATAATAACAATAATAACAATAATAACAATAATAACAATAATAACAATAATAACAATAATAACAATAATAACAATAATAACAATAATAACAATAATAACAATAATAACAATAATAACAATAATAACAATAATAACAATAATAACAATAATAACAATAATAACAATAATAACAATAATAACAATAATAACAATAATAACAATAATAACAATAATAACAATAATAACAATAATAACAATAATAACAATAATAACAATAATAACAATAATAACAATAATAACAATAATTATACCCTGAGCCCATTGAAATGGGCAAAAAAGGGTATAATGCATTTGGCAGAATGTATGTAACAGGCAGAAGGGGGCGTGGCAGACACCCAAAAGTATATATATTCTTGATCAGGATCAACAGCCGAGTCGATTGAGCCATGTCCGTCTGTCTGTCTGTCCGTCTGTTTGAACCATAGCTTGCAAATAACTGTCGACCGTTTTTTTTCTTGTGCTCTCGTTGCGAGCACAACCGAAAAAGTTCATACTCTCTCGCTCTCGCTCTGAGCAAGAGAGTTTTGCTGTCTTTATTTCTGTTTTCTGTTGAGCGCTTTTCGTTGAGCTCTTTTTATTTCGGTCGTTCAATGAGCAGTGCGTAAAGAGCGGAACGAGAAACGCTCGCACAAAGAGAGTCAGCAAAAGACCGATTGACCGAAAAACTCAACGCAAACGGTCTTCACATTTACTTTCGTTGTTGTTGCAATTAATATATTTCGTATGCAAAACGAACGCTTGTGAATGTATACCAATACATATGCAAAGAAATAATACAATTTGATTTAAAATTTTTTTTTTGTATTTTTTGTAACATTTTTTAGATATTATGTGTTAATCTTTACAACTGGTAAGGAGTTTAGATTTTCTGCACTAATCGAACTTCTTCGTTCACTTAATATAAATTAAATAATAATAATAATATTAATTAAACGTTTAACGATTTGCTTGCCTATGCGTGTGAATGTATACCAATACATACGCAAAAGACTTTTTTCTTCACTGAACACGACAAAACGGTCTTGGAACAACCGAAACAAAACAGAATAGAAAAAAACGGTTTCGCTCTGAGCGCGAGCAAGCTCATTCGAGAACCCACGAAACGGTTGCTCTCTGAGTCTTTTCGTAAAGAGTCAGAGAGAGACACATATTTGCGAACAACGAGAAACGGTCGACAGTTATTTGCAAGCTCTGGTTTGAACGCGTCGATCTCAGAAACCATAAGAGCTAGAGACTTCAAACTTGGTATGTAGGTTCCTGGATACCGTACGCAGATCAAGTTTGTTTTTATTTTTGGATCATCATATATCATATAGCTGCCATAGGAATGATACATCGAAAATGAAGTTTTAGTATGAAAAGCTTCTTTGATTTTTGAGATATCTCAACCAATCTCACACGATACAAATTTGGGGTAGTATTATACATCCTGACCAAATTTGGTCCAAGTCGGCCCACTATATCATATAGCTGTCATAGAGACGCTCTACCGAAATCAAGTTTTAGTATGAAAAAGTTTTTTGTTTTTTGAGATATCGTAACCAAACTGATAGAATATGCATATATGTTAGTTTTGTACATTATGACCAGATTTGGTTCAAATCGGTTCCATATATCATATAGCTGCCATAGGGAAAATTTGTCGAAAATCAACTTCTATAAAAGAGTACCTGGGCTCAGGGTATTCTAATGTCGAGCATGCTCGACTGTAGCCGCACCTCACCGCGAGCGAAGCGAGCAGGTGACGGAGCCCCCTTGTTTTTCTTTGTGCTGAGGGGGGCAAAATGCCAGCTGCATCTCACAATGCCGTCGCAGTGTGGTATGTGGCATATTCCACTAAAAACCCCCCCTCATCAGGTCTACTTCCACTTCGGAAAAGCTTTCGCATTACTTCGAAGTGGGACCTATTACGCGTGTAGCGTTCTCTTAGATCTGCGTCCAGACTGCCCGTCGTTTATCCTCGAAGCGCTCGCAGTGGAAGATTGTATGCTCTGCGTTGTCTCTTTCGGCGTCGCCATACACTCAGCTAGGCGCCCTGCTTTTGCCAATGGAGTGTAGAAAGCTGCTGAAGTAACCATGTCCCGTTAGCATCTGAGTTACATAGTAATCTACGTCACCGTGCTTTCTCTGCATCCAAACGTTGACGTCGGGTAGCACTCTTGCTGTCCATCTTCCAGCGCTTTCATACGCCCACCGCGCTTGCCACGTGTCGAGGGTGATCTGCTTGCAGGTTTTGACTCTCTGCCTCGTCGTTTCTGCTATTTGTCGTAGCTCGTACAGTTTCTTCCGCTCTAGGGCTAATAAGTCAATAGGCACAACGCCTACGATAACCATCGCTGATGCTCCAGACACTGTCCGATAGGCACTGATTATTCTCAGTGCGCTAGTCCTCTGCATCGCCAAAAATTGTTTCGCTGTGTATTTTGTAGTCAAAGCGTCTGCCCAAATTTCGCAGCCATATAGGAGAATGACGTTATTGATCTCCATCAGAAGCTTTCGCCTGCCTTGCAGAGGTCAGCCTACATTTGCCATAAGTCGGCTAAGCGAGCGTATGGCGGTAGAACTCTTTGATGTAGCGTGGCGTATGTAGCATGCAACATGCAAGCATAGTGAGCTGCTGGTAATAGTAACGGCTAAGTGGCGCACGCGCTGGCTCCGGCTCAAATTTTTGTCGGCACATGGGGGGGGATTCATCAAAATATGTCACCGTGCTACCTGCTCACTTTGCCTAACTATAATAATATTAATAGATTCGCGTGCAGAGACATTAATCAGACAAACTAACACTTACTTTTCGATTAAACGTCTCTATTGTAGCTATATGATATAGTGGTCCGATCTGAACCAAATTTGGCCAGAATATATGAGACGAACTTAAATGTTCATTCTATCAGTTTGGATAGGCTATCTCTAAAAACAAAAAACTTTTTCTTACTTAAACTTGATTTTCGACTGAGCGTCTCTATGGCAGCTATATGATATAGTGGTCCGATTTGGACCAAATTCGGTGAGGATTTATAATACCAGCCCAGATGCATATTCTATCAGTTTGGTTACGATATCTCAAAAAACAAAAAACTATTTCATACATATGCTTGATTTTTGGCAGAGCGTCTCTATGACAGCTATTATATAGTGGGCCGACTTTAACCAAATTTGGTCAGGATGTATAATACCACCCCAAATGTATATCGTGTGAGATTGGTTGAGATATTTCAAAAATTGAAGAAGCTTTTCATACTAAAACGTAATTTTCGATGTATCGTTCCTATGGCAGCTATATTATATAGTTGTCCGATCCAAAAATAAAAACAAACTTGATCTGCGTACGGTATCCAGGAACCTACATTCCAAGTTTGAAGTCTCTAGCTCTTATGGTTTCTGAGATTGACGCGTTCAAACAGACGGACAGACAGACGGCCAGACAGACGGACATGTCTCAATCGACTCGGCTGTTGTTCCTGATCAAGCATATATATACTTTTGGGGGTCTGCCACGCCCCCTTCTGCCTGTTACATACATTCTGCCAAATGCATTATACCCTTTTTTGCCCATTTTTAATGGGCTCAGGGTATAAAAAGGATTTTAGTTAAAATTCATGATTAAGACAATGTTTATTATAAAATTTAGCGTAACTGACATTTAAAATAAAAGAAAAAAAAAAAAAACAATAAAGTGCAAGTTTTTTGAGGCAAAGAATATGGGTTGCTGATAAAAAACATTAGCAGAATATATACAAATATAAATAGCAATATAATATTAATATAAATATATCTAATGTATATGTAAATATAATTATTTGATAATAAGATGTGGCAAATAAAATAAATGTTAAATATAAATATATTTTGGCGCATCCGCTGTTAAAAATTATTATTTTTTTTTTTGAATTAAGTTCTTTTTGATGTTCTTTAATTTACTTTAATCTTCATATCTCTAAATTTTTTTTTTTTTTTTTGGTTTCTTTCTTTTTTATAAAGTGGAATTCAACACAGTGCTATGTAGTGAGCAGCATACATATGGCAAGAATAAAAGATATTGCTCTTATGTTGGCTTCACACGACAGCTGTTTAATTAAGCGCATGAAAAATTAAGAGAGTTCATTCCTACAAGAGAGTATAAAAACCACTTACAGCATGCTGGTGCTCCCACGACGAAAGATCTTTCGTTGAGTTGCAGCTGAGCGGAGCTCTTATGCTCTCGCGTAGAAGAGAATGGTGAAGTAAACTAAACGCTTCTCCTTCTACCCACTGTACACTATAGAAAAAATATTAGCACACAAAAAAAAAAAAATTGAAAATAAAGAGAAGAAGCAAAGAACGAAAGCGCACATTACGCATTGCTATGAAGTTACAAAAACAATATTTTTCTTTTATTTATGTTGCCACTAACATATCGATAAAAATAATTGAGCTTAATTATTTTTATTAAAATTTTTTTTTTCTTTATTTTTTACTTGAAACTTATTTTCTTTGCATTTTTGATTATGTTAGGCAGCACCATAATAGAATTCACTTGCACTTGCAAAAAAAAAATTATTAAACATATCAAAAATTAAAACTTGAGCAGCATATGAATTTTTTTGTTTCAAAACTAATGTTCACAGCCGTCGGCTCTGCGACATTCGTCGACGAGGGGAAAACAAAAACAGCGGGGTAACCAAAAGCAACGGGGAATCGAAAGCAACGGGGAAACGAAATTGACAATGCAAGTGCCGCTGTGCCCGCAGACGAGATGCAATTTCTGCTGGTCGGCAGCGCTCAAATAGGTTAGAATTAACACCCTTTCCACCTTATTTAGCGATTGCGACCGATTTCCATTTGATTAGTAGAGTTTTCCGCACTTTTCACTATTTCCTCGTAGAAATAAGGAAATTTTTGGCAGCCGCCGTTTCCGTATATGTGCCTTGTAAAAGTCACGTCGATCGACAAACATATGGAAGTGGATTAGAGTTCAATGACCCTTTCCAGCTGAGAATCGGCACCACAGATATCAATGCGTTTTGGCACTTATTTCTTCTCTTTCCTTCTGCTTGCAATTATCGTGTTACCTGCACAAACAAAACTAACTAAGTTGAATTCCCTCACCTTAAATGTTCACTGCATACTTACACTGCTCTTCCCTGAGCAATATTTAATTATATTATTTTAATTAATTAATTTCTTCTTTTTTTTTTCTTTATAAAAAAAAAACAAAAAAAACACTTTTCTTCTAATTTTCGGATAAAGCACGCACAATTTATCGCTCTGCTGGTCGAAATAGAAACGAAGGAGTCTGACTTTTCTGTAAGGGAAGTAGCCAAATTTCTACCACTATGCTGCTTCTTCCTTTGACAACCAGCAGCAGCAGGTTTGCATTAGCAACTGCTGCGGCCTTGCCACTAACATTACAGAAATCACATCTAGGTGGGTCTGCAACCAAATTTAATAGTATTAAATATTTCATTGGTTTTATTCTAATATATAAAACATAATTAATCATCAACCATTCAATTTAAAGTAACTTAAGTTAGATTTCATTTTGCTAAAATATGGAAAAATTTATTTGGTATTTACAATATCCAAAATTTATTGCCTAATTTCGGGCGGATCCTTCAATTGAATAGCTTTGCAGCCAGTGCGTTACAAATTCCCCCCCCCCCCCCCCCCATTGAGATCACACTTGGGGTTGGAACGCAAACGAGGGTGATAAACGCTGGCGAAAGAACAAAATGGGAAACTTTTTATTGTTTGATATCCTTTGCGTGATATTTTCCTATGGGTCTGCCCTGTAAATCTTCCAATTCGTAGTAACAATTCCCCAACCTCCTGCTTATTCGAGCTTTAATGAACGCTGGAGCTAACTTTGAGCTGAACCCTTTAGCAAAGTTACTCTGTTGAAAATTTCGTCTATACACTTCTTGGCCTATATGAAAAGTTACATCCCGAGTGCGGAAATTATATGCGTTTTCATTGCGGGTGTGCAGCAACTGCATGGATGCTTTTGCTCGTTTGTGTATTAAGTCAAAGGCATCTTCGCGGTCAAATTGAACACTGTGATCATCGAGCATATCCAAATTACGGAGCAGCTTGTAGGTGCTGCCATCTGTCACCATATGCTGTCCGAAGGCCATACGGTATGGGCTTGTGTTCAAGGCCGAATGCACGTTTGAGCGTAAGGCACAACATATACTGCTTAACTGCTCATCCCAGTTCTTTTGATCAGGACGTACATATGCTTTGATAGCAGCGAGCACTGATCGGTTGACCCGTTCTGAGGCGTTTAACAGGGAAGATATAATGGTTTCAGGTATTCCAAAACAATGGAATAACTCCTCTTCCAAGTATTTGTTGATGACGTCGACATTAAACTTTTTTACTGCTCTTAGAAAGGGAATCTTGGAAAGGTGGTCTAAAACCACAAAAATGCCAACATTGCCTGAGCGGCTTCGAGGATACGGACCTAAAAAGTCAACGTAGAGTCTCTGAAAGAATCGAACTGATTCTCCAGTATTGCCCATGGGTGGTTTTAGCGGCATATATCACAATTCGAAACGAATTCCTTTACGCTTGGTACCATGTTTGGCCAATAATAATATCGTCTAAGAGTATCTAGCATTTTGTTAATTCCACAGTGAGCAAAAAGAAGGTGTTCGTGAGCGACTTCCAGTGCCTTAGATACTAGCGCTTGAGGCACCCACAACTTCCAACAAGTTTCGTCAAATACTTTATATGCAGGTGCATGCTCAGCACGACGAAAAATATTTATTTGTCCACTATCTTTAAGTTGATTAGTTGGGACTGATGGCTGATTTTATCACGAATAGTTGCATAATCGATGGAATCAAATTCTTCGCTATCTAAATCGACTATATTGCTGGTCATCTGCAAGGCTGACAAATCCTCAGTAAAGGTGCGAGAAAGGGAATCTGGCACGATGTTTTGATTCCTTTTTCTGTGCTCTATCTTAAACGTGAAACCCTGCAGTTTTAGTGCCCATCTGGCCAAGCGCGAACTGAAATCAGACTGCTTTATCAACCATTTGAGTGAAGCATGGTCTGTTATAATCGTGAACTCCTGACCCTCGATATATACCCTGAACTTCTTTACTGCTAATTCTGCTGCTAAACATTCCTTTTCTGTCACTGTATAATTTCTCTGGCTACGGTTTAGCTTCCGCGACATGAAGGCAATGGGTATCTCGTCCCCACTGATGTTTTTCTGCATTAGAACTGCACCAACGCCCGTGTCACTGGCGTGACAGTGTTGGAAAAATGGTTCAGAAAAGTTTGGACTGTGCAGCAAAGGGGCGTGGCACATTTGCGTTTTCAAAGTTTCAAAGGCCAATTGGGCTTCAGGTGTCCATTGGAAAATACGTTTCAGTTTAAGAGTATCTGTTAACGGTGAAGCAATAGCAGCATAATTTTTTATAAATTTATGCTACCAGCCCGTCATGCCCAAGAATCTTCCAAACTGTTTCATCGACTTCGGGACTGGAAAATCTACTACTGCTGCGATTTTTTCCGGATCCGTGCTTATGGTATCGTTTCCTATAATATGACCCAAGTATTTGACTTCCTTTCCCAACATTAATAGTGAGGTTTGCTTGCTCTAATTGGGCTGTTAAGAAAAATGTGTGCTGCTCAAAACTTGAAGATACAATCAATAGATCATCGAGGTAAATGAACACTTCCGTACGTAGATTCGCAGGCACTATCTTGTCCATTAAACGGGACATAGTATGAGGCGAGTTTGTAAGGCCAAATGGCATTACGTTAAACTCATATAATGGCCTGCCGGGGACAGCAAAAGCAGTTTTATCGCAAGACTTAGGATCTAAGGGAATTTGCCAAAAGGCATCTTTTAAATCTAAACTTGTGATATATTCTGCCTTAGGTAATCTGCTTAATATGCCATCATAATAGGCATCGGGTACGCGTCCTTAACTGTCACCTCATTAACTTTCCTACTGTCCAGGCATAATCGTACCTTTCCTGGTTTACTAACTAGCACTACAGGTGATGACCATGAGCTCTGTGACTCCTTAATTACTCCTAAATCCAACATATCCAGTTCAGCATACATCAGCTTCTCTGTTGCTGGAGAAACTGGATAGTGTCGCTGTTTAATTGGTTTAGCGTCTGCAACATCAATGACATGCGTAATTAAGGATGACTGCCGAGAACTTTTTTTCTGCAAAAGATGGAAATAAACTAATAGTGTTGGCCAAAACTTGCTGCTGAGCGGCAGTCAGAGGTCTCATATTGGTATCTCAAAAGCAGATACATTCAATTGTGTGGTCAACAGATGCATGGGTAACAATTGAAAGTTTGTCCAGAAATCTATTCCTAAATATAAATCTTCTGATAACGAAGGGACAATATATAAGTCTAACATTCTCTTTTCGCCTCTATATGCTACTTCAGTATTAAATCGTCCTACTATTGGTTGAGAATTGCCGTCCGCAGTTCTCACAGTTGTCTTCATTGGTTTATAAATAAGTCCGGTTTGACATAATTGAGATGCTAATTTTCCGCCTACACAACTGATAGATGCACCAGTATCCATGAGCCCAACTTTTGTTTGGTTCAATATGATAACCTGAGCATATGGCCTGATAGCGTGTGAACGACCAACGACGGTTGACAAAATTAGTTTTCGTTCGGCTTTCACTCGTTTATTGAATGCAATTCTTCGATGGCGCGAGCGTGAGCGAACATATGATAAATCTGAGAATTTAGTGGAATCACTGAATTGTACATCCGGAAAATTCGTTTCAATAGACAACGATGAGCTGGAGTTGCTCAATCTGTGTTTGTTGCTATCTAGCTATTAACTAATTTTTTGAGCTATTACTACATTTGCGACAGCTGGGTTTGTATGTGTCAGGCTTGCCACAGCCGTAACAAAACACACGACGTTCAGCAGTGCACTCCTGATAACGATGCCCTTTGCCATTGCAATTCCAGCATGTAGCATCAATTGCAGATACATCATACCCCTCAAGATCGGATGTATCGGTATCTGTAAGTGTAACTGGATCTGCTTGCTCATTAAAGGCACTCACATGACGATGTGTCACTGGCCGCATATTGTTTGACACCGGCTTAGATACGGTTTGCAAAAAGATTTCTCTTTTTATCACAAGCTGGCGTAACTTGGCGATCGTTGTAGCAGTTTCATAAAGAATCTCGTGTTGTATCTCGGGCAGTAAATTCGCTCGTAAGGTTTCTACTAAAGCAGTCTCTGTCATGGGCTCAGATAGCTTATCAGCCAAGGAAGCAATGACGTTATGAAAATCGTCAAATGACTCGTTTTGGCGTTGCTTTCTTTGCTCAATTTCTGCCCGTATATCTCTATCTGTTCTATTGACCTTAAATTGATCACTCAGGGCAATACATAAATCTGGCCAGCGAACTATGGCTACACTTTTGTGATATCGCCAATACCACTCGCTTGCTCTTCCTTCAAAGAGATTGCTTGCATATTTTGCAGTCAACTCAAAATTGCCATTTAATGTTTGAGTTGTTAAGGCCTCGATCCTATAAATAAAATCGTCTATCGTCAACGAGGATTTGCCTGAGAAACGTAGTTTCCAATTAGATAATATCTGACTGATGCGATCTGGTCTTAATTCTGAATTATAAGGACTCTGCGCAATAGTCATGCGATCAGAACCGGTTGCAGCTGGTTCAGCTTGTGAAATATGCGCAGAGGACATATTTAGCATTTGCTGGAAAGCTTGTTGCTCAACTGTAGGTAAGGTATTCATAGCTTGTTGTCTTGGAGTCGCAGACACCGCTGATAAGGTTTGAAACCCAGAAACAATTGCTTGTGTCAGCTGAGAAGCATGTTGCGCCATTGCAGACGCTACTGCCTCACCTATGGCCGCAGACAAGGAACGTCGATCTAAGGAGACATCGGTCGCCTGATTTTCTGTCTCAGAATTATCGACACTAGTTTGCACATTTGTTTCAGGCATCTTTGCGCTTTTAGTTTGCTGGTTCTTTTTAGTTTGAAATCTAGTTTGATGAGGATTGAGCACAAATTGCTGTTTTGCAGCTGCAGTAACAGTGGTTGCTTTAGAGGATGTATTTGGTTCTTGTAAACTAGGAAACTGTCTACACACTGGGCAATGACTTCTAGGCTCTTCTGTCGTATCAAAACAAGCTTGATGAAATGTATGACCACAAATTGTGGTTAATAATTGTGCTTGTACCGGAACAACTTCTTTACAGATATAACAATGAGCTCTTAAGTCGCCAGATCTTACAGGACTACGAGGTACTGCCATCATTAGCAACTTCTGTTAGAATATTAAACATTACTAGCTTGAGATACTATTAGATAAATAATAAAAAAATAAAATAAAATAAATAAAATAAAAAAAATGTTACGAGCAATCATATAATTTTATGGAGCCATGCCATCGGTTTAGAATCCACCTTATAACACTGAACCGAAAGCAACGAGTAAGGAGTTACTCCAATATGTCCACATAGTTCCAATAGAGCGGCTAGTATATAGTAGTAAATCCCCTACTTTACTAGCCTCCAGCTTCTATAGACTAAGGGCCGTTTTCTCATCTTAATTTTACTCATAGGGAACTTTACTCTAAATGTAGGCTTTAACTTTTTTCGTTCTCTCATCTTGATTTTAACGTCACATTTACAAATGTGACTAAGTTGGCAGCTCGGTTCCACAAAAAGGGTCACACTTTTTAAAAATGAGCAACACTTGTCAGAAAGCTTGTCGCAAAATTTAAAATCCTGAAATTTTTGTGTGAATTGTGTCTATATCTCAACCGCTTTGAGAGCTAGTACAACCAAATTTGGTAGACGGATTACCATGAATGTGAAGTAATTCAATAGCCTTTTAAATTTATTTCACGCCACGGTTGTCCAATGCAAATCGCAACATATTGCACCCACATTTTTGAGTATAAAACTCTTTTGTTTTTAAATAACGTTTCGTGTTATTTTTAGCTATTATTCTGCTTATTCTTATTAATATCAGATAAAAATCGCGGTTATAAATTAGGATAAATGATGATAAACAATTCAGGACCCTAAAGGTATGCAATAATTGATATACTTTATGGCGTTGCCCTTAGCAACACCGAAATAATCGTAGTTGGCGAATGTTAAACCCTTATAGTATGGATGATCCGCCCTGTAACTTACAGCCTGCCTGCAACTAAATTTGTGACAAGAAAATCAAAGTTCCCTTCAGGGCCAATTTGTCTACACTGTAAGGTTAAAAGCATGATGAGAAAACGGCCCTATATAGCATACTGGAGCAGTCATGAAAATGAGTGGAGAGATATACAACAAAATATGGGAAAGGAAAGTAGATGCTTGGTTACGCTAATATTAGAGTGAAATCCAAATGACATCAAAAGGCGAGCAACTCATCTACTGTTATTATTGACGGGATGGCCAAATGATAATGGAACCAGTATCCAACGCCAGCATTACAGTTTACTACTAACTCGAGGAACAAATGGCTTATACCAATCATGACAGCGGAGTTATGGCTATTTAAAGCTGTAACTTATCCAGCGAGTCGTGTATAAACGCATAATGTAATTGTCATCAAAAGTCTGGGAAATAAAATATATTATTATTTGTTCCACAGTACTGAAACAACTACTAGGACAGGGGTAGATACAATTTTCTGATTTTACGAATATTTAGTCAGGTGTAGTTGACCTCTATATATATATATTTGTTTTTAGGGAGCAAAATAGAATTTGAATTAAAAATCCAAAGACAATTATGCCCCAAGGTTGGGCGCCAAATAATATTATAATTAGAAATATACTGTAGCATGCACCGTGCAAGCATAGTGAGCTGCTGGTAATAGTAACGGCTAAGTGGTGCACGCGCTGGCTCCGGCTCAAATTTTTGTCGGCACATGGAGGGGGGGATTCATCAAAATATGCCAACGTGCTATCTGCTCACTTTGCCTAACTATAATAATATTAATAGATTCGCGTGCAGAGACATTAATCAGACAAATGTTGACAGACAATTCAACGAAGACGAAAGAAAATGTTAGGGGACAGTGTTATGCATGTTTGTTGCACCTATGCTGCTGCTGGTGCTGTTTGCCGACTGCGCAGATGTTGTTGTCACAGAGAGACATTTTTATTGGTGATCCCAAACACAAACAGGGGATTCAAAGGGGACGACATGGACGAATTAAAAAGGAATTTAGTTAAAATTCATGATTTAGACAATGTTTATTTTAAAATTTAGCGTAACTGACATTTAAAATAAAAGAAAAAAAAAAACAATAAAGTGCAAGTTTTTTGAGGCAAGGAATATGGGTTGCTGATAGAAAACATTAGCAGAATATATACAAATATAAATAGCAATATAATATAAATATAAATATATATAATGTATATGTAAATATAAGTATTTTATAATAAGATGTGGCAAATAAAATAAAAGTTAAATATAAATATATTTTGGCGCATCCGCTGTTAAAAATTATTATTATTTTTTTTTAATTAAGTTCTTTTTAATGTTCTTTAATTTACTTTAATCTTCATATCTCTAAATTTTTTTTTTTTTTTGTTTCTTTCTTTTTTATAAAGTGGAATTCAACACAGTGCTATGTAGTGAGCAGCAAACATATGGCAAGAATAAAAGATATTGCTCTTACGTTGGCTTCACACGACAAATTAAGAGAGTTCATTCCTACAAGAGAGTATAAAAACCACTTACAGCATGCAAAGAACGAAAGCGCACATTACGCTTTGCTAAGAAGTTACAAAGCAATATTTTTATTTTATTTATGTAGCCACTAACATATCGATAAAATTAATTAGATCCCTCACTTTAAATGTTCACTGCATACTTACACTGCTCTTCCCTGAGCAAAATTTAATTATATTATTTTTATTAGGTTAGGTTAGGGCAGCTGTCGATTCAACGACTCACTTAGGCCACAGTTGGGCCCATTGTGGTACCGCGGATCTAGATTTCCTTTCTACCTTTGTGGTGACATGTCAATCAGTATGGCGTCCAGTTTGATAACTGAATAAATTTAGCGATTTGCGCGGTGTAATTGAGGCAAGTTCACCTAAAGTGGAGAGAAAAGGTTTTCCCAGGGTGTGGAGTCTTCTATTACTCAATGCGGGACAGGAGCAGAAGAAATGTTCAGGTGATTCAATTTCTAATTCGTCTCTACAGCTCCTGCAGAAGTCATTGTATGGGGCATTCAGCCTTGTGGCGTGGATACCTACCAGCCAATGTCCTGTCAGTGCTCTTACTACTGCAGAACAATCTGTTCTACTTAGTTTACATAGAATACTAGAACGAGCCTTATTCAGGTGAGGCCAGGTCTGCCTCGCAATACGACAATGGTGCGTGTTTCGCCATCGTTTTTCACTAACTGTTATGGATTCAGCTAGAAGTAGTAGCTTGCAGGTCGCCAGTGGCATACGCGTATCCTCCTTGTCAGGAAGGAGGTGTACTGTTTTACCTTTCCTGGCTAGTTCATCAGCTATACAGTTTCCTCTAATGTCCTGATGCCCTGGTACCCATATTAGGGAAATGTCGAAATGCTCAGCCATCTCATGTAGAGATTTGCGGCAGTTCGAAACTGAGGTGGAATTAGTTGTGGTCGATTCTATGGACTTGATAGCTGCTTGGCTGTCACTGTATATGTTAATACGGCCCGAATTGACTTGGGATTCCCTTAGGAAAGACGCTGCAATGGTCAAGTAGCCTAAAAGAGACCTGTATATTTAGATCCTGAGAGTATACCCCTCCACCCACTTGATTGTTCAACTTTGAACCATCTGTGTAGAAGGATATGGCCCCATTTTGTCCTGGGGTATGTGATGACCATTCCTCCCTGTGCGGAATGGTTGTTTGAAAGGGAGTTTCAATATGCTCAATTGGCATACAGTAGTCCGTTCTAGAAGGAACTATTTGGTTATCCTTAAGGATAGCGGAGTGCCCTGTTGAACATTCTGTCCAAGAGTTAGAGTCTCTCAGTCGAATTGCTGTCATGGTGGCAATATTTTTGCTAACTTGCCTGATTGGCTGTATGTTAAGAATGGCGTCTAGAGCTTCGCCAGGTGTTGTGTTGAGAGCACCTGTGATGCAGATTTCGGCCATCCTTTGAATTTTGCTGAGCTGTTTGTTTATGGACTGCTTTGTTAAGGCAGGCCACCATATTGCTATACCATATAGTAGTATCGGTCTGACTATAGCTATGTATAGCCAGTGGACGATATATGGCGACATGCCCCATTTCAGGCCGATCGCTTTACTGCAAGTGTAGAGTGCAACTGTTGCCTTTCTACATCTATCTTGCGTATTAATTTTCCAGTCCAACTTCCTGTCCAGAATTAAACCCAAGTATCTGGCGCTTTCGCTGAAGGAGAGGACGGAGTCTTTTATTTTTGGGGGTATTAGAGTTGGGATTTTGTATTTTCTAGAGAAAAGTACAAGTTCCGTTTTGGCTGGGTTTACTCCCAGGCCACACTCATCGGCCCAGGATACCAGTTTTTGTAGCTTGACTGACATCAAGTCGCATAGTGTTTGAGGGAATTTTCCCGTGAAAATAAGTGCTACGTCGTCCGCGTAGGCAACCACCTGGCAGCCTCCACCCTCTATGTCGCATAACAGCCTGTTGACTGCTAGGTTCCATAAAAGAGGAGATAGAACCCCTCCTTGAGGTGTTCCCCTACTGACGAACCTGGAGAGTGTTGAAGAGCCAATTGTGGACGTTACGTTCTCTCCGGGTAACACAATAGTTCCGTTCCGTGCAACTGAAGGATTTGCTGTAGTACTCGATAACGCACTCCTGGCCGTTTTGGATTTGATTCAGTACTGCTCCAGCACCGTAGTTGGAGGCGTCGGTGTCTAAGACGAAGGGGCTGTCGGGATCGGAAAACGCCAGGATTGGCGCTGTGGTCACTATGGTATCACGAACGGCATCAACGACAGTGCTGCCCAGAATTAATTCCGGTGGAAAATCAGATGCTTCTCCACGCTCCAGGACCACATTCGTCTGCGGTTGAATGCACGCACAGCTCAATTTCAACTGGGTATCGCTGAACGGGGACACACAGGCCGGAGCCGTCAGGTACAGAAGATTGGTCGCGTCCAAACTGGGTGGTTGTAATGGAACCACACCCCATAAACGCAACGCCTTCAAATCCACGGTTGCTTGATGGCGGATTAGGAAATCGACGCCCAACAAGCTTGGGGTGGTCCCCTCGACCAGCAAGAACTCGTGCTGCAGAGGTCGCCGACCCAGTCTCAGTGTGATGGAGGCACGCTCAGATACCTCAAAAGTTTCGGATGCAGGGCCTCGTAAAATGACACGGCAAGCAGTGGTTGTCAGGGGCTCGTGGACGTCTCGCTTGTTCAGTAGGGACACCGCCGCACCAGTGTCCACCACCATGCGCACCGGACGTTTCTGGAAAAGAATTGTGCAATGTAAACTCTGATCATCTACCGTAGCGATAGTGTACATAGCTCGGGGGCTGTTGGGTGTCCCTCGCTGAACGTCACTTCTTGTCTCCTCGGCCACAGCTGCTACTTTGTCTCCTCCGATTTCAGGTTCTTGAAACCAAGAAGCTAGGATGCCTATCTCTTCCTTCAAGTGTGCTGTCGATGCAGGGCTGGAGCAGCTGGGATGGAACTCGAGTGTCGAACTCGAGGACGTTAGACCGGCGATGGAGGACGGTTCCGGACACTCAGGCACCGAATCTGGTTGCGGCACGAACGAAAGCGTGGCACTGATCTCAGTGGGCTGCCGGAATGTAACCCTCGATGGCGGCTGTCGGGCCTCCGTTGACACAGGTAGTTGACATAGCGCGTGGCGGCTCTTCTGGCTCCGCGGCTGAGGCTCGGCGTAGAGCTCGGAGCAGGCGGCGGTAGCGGAAGTATTTGCGGCGACGGCATGTACTCGGTCTCGGGATTCCAATTGGGCTTCAGTTATAGGCATCATAGGCCTGGTGAGTTTTTAGAGGTCACCAAGTTCGCCTTCGTGGGTACCGCCAAGCTTGGGCCAAAGCCCGGCGGTATGAACTTTGGTCCATTAGGGGCTGGTTTTAGGTTAGCCAACTCGCGCCCCAGAGAGCTGACTTCTTTCAGTTTTCCGATTTCACCACGGGCTCAGCCGGTGGCGTCGCAGCGGAGGCGGTGGTGCGTCCACGGTTGCGTCCACGAGGTGCTGCAGTGTCTAACTGCTCTCCGCTTGCCGCTGTGGTTAGATACACGGGGCGGCTCGAGTGCCGTGAGCATTGCGCCTGTAAACGACTCGCCATTTCTCGCGCTTCGGCCAGCGTTTGAGGTTTGCTAGAGAGCACCAGAGTTTGATGCGCCGTTTCTCGCATTCCGTCGATGAATTGCTGAACCATGATTGCGTTGTAGGTTGGCTCCGGTGCATCCGCAAACACAACCCGCCCAAGACGTTCCAGTTCCAATGCAAAGTCGACTAAAGATTCCTTCGAGCGCTGCGCGCGGTTACGTAACTGATGATAACTCGCCTGGCAATCCAACTCGAACTGACTTCTCATAGCCTCCACAAGTAGACGATAATCTCGGGTCACGTACACTGGCAATCCACTGAAAAATTTCTGAGCTTGACCTTGCACATTTAAGGCGATTCCCAAACAACGCTCCGAGTCACTCCATCGATGGTGGTCTGCTAGCATGTCCAGAACTCGTTCATAATCTGCCCAGGAGCTTGAGCCATCGTAGCTGGGAAGACTGCCGGGATGAAACGAACTTTCTCGATTCGATTGCTGCGAGGTCTCGAGATCAACTTGTCGTTCCACACGATTTTGCCGTGTGGCCGCTCCATTGTCACCATGTGGCCGGGGGTCACAAGCGGTGGATTGGCCCGCTGGCAGCGTCTGCGGTGCTCGTGGCGGCGTCTCCACACTACTGGCGACTCCGCGATCAAGAACGCCAAGTAGCGTCCTCTGAAACGCATCAAACATCTGTTCGAACTTGTGGTCCATGCGCGCTTGGGCCTCCGTAAGCTTACCCTCCAATAAGCTCATACTCGCAGTTATATCTTCTTGAAATTGTTTCACGCGTTTGTTGGCCGAACCTTTGGGCATCGTGGTGGGAATCCTTGCGGATTCGATCGCACACCCCACACCTGACACCAATGTAGCGTTTGTAGAAACTACAAGACACTGGGTGACCGAGCGGGAATCCTTTGTCGGAATGGGGTTGCGTCACGAACGGCCAGCAAACAATAGCGGACCCAAAACCTGGCTAAAGCCAAACACGAGGGGGAGGTTAAATTCTAATTGTCGGTTATTCTCTCAGTACAAATTTTATAATGCCCGAAACACGTGCCGTTTTTCAAGCGTGTCTTGGAAGAAGGGGGTAAGAAGCAGCGAGTTGTCAAACACCAGCTTTCGCAGGGTCGCACTGCACTGTGTCAAGGTTGCCACTCTGCTCCTTTTACGCGCGCAATATTTGAATTTGATTACACTTTCTTTACAATATACATAAAGGGACGATCACGCAGCCAATATCTAAATTGTTATAACATATAAAAAGTATAGATAGAGCGCTAGAACAAGTACGAGTTAGAACAAATACAACAAACACAATATAAAAAGTAGCATGTTTTCCACACAAACCTTGTCGTCGTTTATACACTGATATATTTTTTTGTACTCGAACTGTCTAGCAGAACGTTTCGAAAACCAGTTATACGTTTCGTGAACCAGAAACTCCAAACTTGCCGGCAAAAAATCTTTGCAAACATGACTTACGGCCAATTGAATTGAATGGCAGACGCACTTTATTAAAAGCAGGGAAGGTGCCTCCTTTTTGAGCTCAGTATAGACACTTTTATTGACGCCTATCATCACACTGGCATTGTCGGTGCCAATTCCTATTAAATTTTTAATATCAAGTTTTCGCTCCTCCAACTCTTTTTTAAGGGCCTCAACTATGCAGACTGCGTTTCCATGCTCTAAGTAAATTAGGTTTAAAAATGTGGAAACAAACTTTTCATGTTGAAGCGAAAAATAATTGATGGCCACGCCTAATTACATATTAAATTACATAAAAAATATTTAAGAAATATTATACACAAAGGAAAATAATAATAATTGAAATATACATACCTAGAAGTTTAGTGACACTAATATCAGTTGACTCATCTATTTGGAGACTAAACTTTGAGTCCCCAATATCGCTTCGCAATTCCTCGGAAAAGTGCAGTCCCAAAACATTCTTAATAAGGTTGGTGCACTTTGTCCTGTGGAGTCGTATGCGGCTCGTGCTGTCACCTTCAAAGTGCTTGACGCATAGGTTCCCCAAATGGTCAACTTGAGCAAACGATGTATGCTCGGCAATAAAAAGGCATAGGGCTGCTTCCTGCTCCATCGTCTTGACCGGTAAAGTAACAAAATCTATTTTGTTTGCATGAAGCCGCCTGTAGCTCCTTTATGCTTTTTAGTCAAAGCATGGGCGCGCAAATCAGAAAGCTTTGCTGTGATTGAACATTTGCAGTAACTGCACAAAACTCTCCTTTCATCCGCATCGTCCCTACGTACCCAAGTCTTGAACTCCTCGCTTTTTAGCCAGGCGTCCCGACATTTCTGTTTATAGTCTTTCGGCATTAGGATTGGTTTCAAATTTATCACTTTACATAAACGACAGAGACGCAATTAAAAAAATTGGCTTATCGATATTCTTTGAGGTTGTTTCTTAGCACTACACAATCGGTATGTTACTAAAGGTGCTGGAAAGCATCGATAAAACAGTGTCAGCAATACTTTTGGGCAGTTACAAAAAAAATCTGAAAAAAAGCGTTTCATAAAAAAAAAGCCAGAATTCCCGCTGCCCGCTGTTTGCAAATTTTTCTAGCAAATGCCCTTTAAAAAAAGCCAGATTTGACGGGAAAAAAGCGAATATGGCAACACTGGTCCTTAATGGTGTCGCAGAGCTTCTGGGTTTTACTGCCTTTGGTCAGCTCAATAAGCATGTCCCCTGATTTTGTTTTTCTTACCGAGCGGATGGTGCTGTCAGCTTCGTCTGGCTTCATATTTTTTCGCAGGTCTCTCAGGACCTCTGCGTAGCTTTTGCCCTCGGCTGGTTTAACCAGTACTGCGTCCGGTCGATTCCTTGTTCTCCTTCTGAGTTTTTCGCCTCGTTGCTCAGCTTCTCCATTTATTTGCGCCGTTTCTCCTCTCGTTAGATCTGTTTTCGGTTTTCCCTTTTTATGAGTCACAGTCTTAAACTTTCCAATGGGCTGCCTACTCTTAGACTTTTTGCTAGAGTCTTGTACAGCCGGGCTAATAGCACTTCTCTTCTGGATAGAAGGGGCTGGAGTATCGCCTTCTACTCGGGCTGCTTTGGTTGCGACTACCTTCCTTGCTTCTTTCAATTTTTCGGTTTCGGTGGTCATCCAGCTCTTTCTGTAACTTCCGACTATATCGAAGAGCTCGCTTAGCTCAGACGTGCCGTCTTTGACATCCATGCTAATGTTTCGCTGCCTTAGCATAGCATGTTTCATTCTTCGGAGCACAGCTTTGCACTTTTCTATGGTTTCTTCCTCTAGAGCTCGCATCTTGAATATATGCTCTTGCCTTAGCGAGCCACAAGAATGTGCTACATTTTGCTGTGAAGGCGTTTGCCTATCTGCAAGTGAGGCTCCCACAGGTGGTGACGCCATACTTGGTGTTGTCACTTTTACAAGTGATTGTGCCGTCTTTGGTGTTTCCTGGCTTAGGATTGACTCTTCTATTTCCGTCGCGTTATGATTTGGCGACCTCATCATCAGGCTGCTTCTCAGGAAAGCTGCACTCTCTACTTCCGTTGGTTGATTAGGGTTATTCATGCTGTATGGGTCCAAACTTTAAGCCGCTATCTCCTCACATTTGTACTTTTGTCAACGATTTCCCCATGGGTCCCTTTGCAAGCAGTGAGGTCCATGCAGGGGTTGACACAAGACTTTATGGGTGCTTGTGTTCAGAGCCAGGACGGACACTAAGCAGGAGTTCTCTCAACTGCACCACTACCACCGACTTAACGGTGATGCGATTTGAACGTACTTAATGACTCGCCAAGTTTTAATAGGACGGAGGTAACTGCAACATTAGCCCAACAGCCATTTTGCCAGGGGTTCAATCTGGTTACTGAGGTGTTGGAATGCCTTAGTCATCAGCAGTCGGACCTTCTTTATTGTCTACCGATCCGGGGAAAGACATCTGAATATATAGCCGTCCAATGTGGAACAGACGCTAACCAGGGCGCCGACCGACTCGGGTGCAGACGCGTCCTGGATTTCTGCCTTCTCACCTTAGCAAGTAGTCTGTCGGATGGCAGAAACTACTAGTTCCCAGGGTCACCACGCGGTAGCGGTGATTTGCTTGAAGCATACTTACATGGATCTTGCTGGGATTCACCAAGTTGAAACCAATCAGACACTTTGCCATGCATGCATGACTCCCGACCCCATAATAATAATAATATTAATAATAATAATTGATATTATAAAAAAAATGGTAAAATACAAAAAATGCATAACGGACAAAAGCAAATTCGCGCGCGAACTCTACATATACATCATGTTGTTGATAGCAAATCGGATTTTGAATATTTTTTCCGGTGCTATCAACCCAAAAAAATTTTGTTTTCAATTTTTCCGGCGCTACAAGCCACACGGACTTCGTTAAATTTTCTGGCGCTACAGGCTACACAGACCTCGTTAATATTTTGAAATTCTGTTTGATGTTTCCCTGTCTCAAATAATAACGAAAGGCCTGAAGACCTACTCCAGAGTACTATTTGTCGAGGTTGATACGAGCACGTATGCAATCGCTCGATGGACCAAATGAACAAGTATTGATAACACTAGGCAACAGCCAAAAAATTACACAAACCAAACCCACTTTTTTGGATAGATTTGGGGCCAAACACGACGAAAAACATTTTTTTTTTTTTCTATGGTGAAATTTTTTTTTTTTGAATTTTTTAAAAATCTGGCTTTTTTCGCACTTTTTTTCAGAGGTAATGGGCGCCATTACTAGCTTTAGCTTTTTTTACTTAAAAATTCGAGGAAAAGTCGAAAAAAATTTATTACATTTTGTCTTCTATTTTATTTACATAGCTGCATTAAATACGCGTCGTTTAAGATATGGTTAGTCAAAATCTGTGGAGAAACGGCGATATAATAAATTTTGTGTCTAGGCATGTTTTTGTCGACTTTTTTGACTTCCTTGTAGAGTGGCATAACCTTTAGTATGAAAATATTTTGTAATATTAGACATATCTTAACCAATCTCACACAATATCAATTTATTATTATTTTACACATTTTGACCTTATTTGGTTCAAATCGGTCTACTATATCATATAGCTGCAATAGGAAAAATCGTTTGAAAATCAAGGTTTAGTATGAAATTTTTTGTTTTTTGAGATATTTTAACTAATCTGACAGAATATGCATTTAAGATGGTCATCTGAACTATTAAATTTGTTTCTATATATATAACTATATTAATTACCCATCGTTACGTATGTTTACCGTTAAAATCTATGGAAGGACGGCTAATTTATTAGCATGTAAACAATGAAACAATTTTTACGCAAAGGTTGATTTTCGACTGATCGGTCCCCTGGAAGCTATATGTTATAGTGATCCAATTTCAACCAAATTTGGAGAGGTTGTACAAGACTTTACAAGATTCGAATTTTCTAGGTTTGGTACAGATAACTTAAAAAATAAAAAAAAAATAATGCAATTCATGAGTTTGATTGAGATATCTCCAAAAATAAAAAAGGTTTTTATGCTAAGACTTGATTTTGTACCGATCGGTCCTATGGCAGCTATATGATATAGTGGACCGATTTGAACCAACTTCGGTTAGAATGTCTAACGCCATCATAAATGCATATTCTACCAGCTTAGTTAAAATATCTCAAAAAACAAAAAAGTTTTTCATACTAAAGTTTGATCTTACACCGATCGGTCCTATGACAGTGTTATGAACTGCTTTTTCTCCTTGGGCCGCGCTGGCTGGCTCATCGGTTCTCAGGGTAGAGTCCCATCCCTGGCCCGCAGTCCAAACAATCGATAACAGCATCGATACACAAAACATCTGCTGACATACCGAACTTTACAACACTACAACAAAAAGACAACATAAATTACCAACAGACGACAACAAAACCTGCAATAAACGACAATACGGTAAGTAAACAAACAAACATCTACAATACCTAACAGTAATCCACCTCTCGTCCAAACAGGATCCCGGTTCCGGACCCAGGCGTACCCGCCCTGCCTGAGATGACACCACACCGTCATCTCCCTCATGTTGGCCACCGAATGGACCATTCTTCATCCTGTGTTGGCCATCCTAATTCTCTCTCCCCCCTTGATCAATAATTCAACCGGACATCTTCGTATTCAGGTGAGTATAATTCGTGTCATTATATATCTATCATTCTTATTTTCTAACATTCTTTATATTTTCAGTTAGGTACATTTATTCGATTTAAAAATGAACCGACAGACGAGGAACAAAACATTGCCACCAACATAAATAATGGCATATACAATTTGCAAAGCTGTTGCGGAGACGCCGCGAGAAAAATATCAATATATGTATATGTATATCTGTATGTATGTAAGTATCGTGCTATGATGATTGTGTTATTTATGTAAATCGCTTAAAAACTACCTTGCCTACCTAAAGAGCTCTTTGGGTTAGTGTAGGGGCGATATAAATGTGTATTAATTGGGTGATTTAAATGTATACATATATGTATATAACTGTGTGTGTTTCAATCAGATACTTGAGTCTTGTTCCTGTTCTGTTTGATTTGTGTTTTGTATTTTAATTTATATTTTTTTATTAACTTTTCAGTTTTGCTCAACGATTTATATTTTTACGAATTTACTTTACTTTAATATCTCAATTTCATATAATTTCTGTTTAATTTAATTTATTTTTAATTAATATTTATCCTTTTTATATTCTTTTCTTTTCAGTTTTAATTTAAATTTAGTTTCTTAATTATATTTCGTATGCATGTTTGTTAGCAATTTTCAATTTAAATTTTAAGTTCAATCTTATTTATTCTTTTATGTATAATATTCTTCCCTTATGATAAAGCGCAATGCGTTAATAAATAATGATATTTTTTTATAACAGCGACTGATTTTTTTTTATTATTGGCGGCACAGGGGACACAAACAATTGAGATTCCTTTTTAGCTCTGCACAAAACACACAATGTGTAAATATTTATGGCCACCAGGGATATTGAAAAAGGGGATCCTCGGAAGGGACTCACTCGAAGGTAATGATGCCGCCGATGTTCTGCCCACTGCTGCTCCATAGATCTTCCACAAGACTATCAGGAGACATGTCGTTGTTGTTTGCTGGCTGCCTTTTGGTCAGATGCTTTGGACTCTGCACTCCTTGTCACCTCGACGCGGTGTAGGGAATGTCGACTGATGAGCACGCACAAACACACAGTCTCGGCAACGAACCCGACTCCGCGGTGGCCAATCGACGGATGTCTTTGTTGCTGAACGATTGAGTGTGTAACTCCACTCTTCTTTATTAATTTTAGGACGCTATGTCCGCTTTGCGTGTCAGGATTTAAATTTCTTTCTTCGGGCTACACGCCCGCTTCTGACCGCAGCCAAAGTCCAACCTCCTCTTTTCTTCAGCAACGTGCTTTTTCCCTCTCAAAAAATCCTCTTCTTCCTTTTCTATTATTTTTATCTGAAACCCGCTGCAGAAAAATGCATTGCTGCATTTTCTATATAGGGTCGCCACCCCTCATAATTATGTCTACCCGCCAATTTTAAACTAAATTATCTATCGATACCTAAATCTTTAAATAAATAACAAAATATATCGGCAGAGCCGATAATAAACGGAATACTACAACAAAAACATCGAACTGGCACAAACGATAAACCATGAACATAACAACAGCTATATTGAATAGTGAACCGATTTGAATCAATTTTGGTAGGGATATAAAACACATTATAAGATACACAACCTGTGAGAATGGTTGATATATCCCAAAAAACAACAGAGCTTTACATACTAGCACTTGATTTTCAACCGATCGTTCCTATGGCAGCTATATCATATAGTCGACCGATTTGAACCAACTTTGGTCATAATTCGTAAAACAACATCAAATTGATTTCCTGTGGGTTTGGTTAGGATATCTCAAAGTACACAACAAATTTTCATACTAAAGGTCATGCCGCTCTACAAGAAAGTCATCAAAATCGACAAAAACATGGCTTGATATAAAATTTAATTATATCGTTGTTTCTCCATAGATTTTAATGAATCATATCTTACACGACGCTCAATTAATGTAGATTTGCAACAAAAATATAAAACCCAAGTTCATTTTTTTCGAGTTTTCCCAGAATTTTTAATTAAAAAAAGCTAAAATAAAAGCTAAAAAAAAACCATTTTCTTTATTCAAAAATTAATAGCTCTTAAACTACTGACTTTAATCTTAAACAGGTATATTCATTAGCTTTCATAAAAAGTAAAGCGTTTGAATATCTGTTTTGGCATTCGGTTGTAAAGATGACAAAAGTCGGCGTACCTCTATAAAACTGCATGAAAAAAACAGCAAATTTCAAAAAATTCAAAAAAAAAATTGTGCCATAGAAACAAAAAAAAAATGTTTTTCGCCGTTTGGGGCCCCAAATCTATCCAAAAAAGTCGGTTTGGTTCTATTCAGAAGAAAAAAGACGAAATTTGTTGCCTAGTGTAATCGGTTTTGTCATTTTCGAGTAATGATGACAAAGGTGGGCGCACCTCTGAAAAAAAGTGCGAAAAAAAAGCCAAATTCTAAATAAAAATTTCACCATAGAAAAATAAAAAGTTTTTCGTCATTTTTGGCCCCAAATCTATCCAAAAAAGTGGATTTAGTTCGTGTAATAGCCAAAAAGTTCAAATTTGTTGCCTAGTGTAACACGTGGACCTTGGTTGCCAATTGTGGACGTTGCACAGTGGTCCGGCTTGTATGGGGAGAGCGGCCAAAAATACTTCTAGTTGAGGTAGGGACTTGAAACTTTGCACAAAATTCTTTTATATTTATCCTAAAATAATATGTAAAAATCAGCCAGATCGGGCAACTATATCATATAGCTGCCATATGAACAATCGGTCTGATATTCAGTTTTTATATGAAAAACTATTGTTTTTTATTTTGATGCAACAATACTTTTTAAATTTTCGTATATAACCTGGGAAACTTCAGTAAAAATCTGGATACTATAGGTTATAGCTGCCATAGGAACAATCAGTGTAAAACGAGTTTTCGCCGGGAAACTATTTCGCCTTAAAATAATAATGACAGAAATTATAAATGTAATTAACAAAAACGAACATAAAATAAATAAATTTTTTTAATTTATATGTTTACCCTTTAATATTTACATATATGTGTAGTTACAAACGGCAACAAACAACAACACACAGCAGAAGCACGTGCTTTTTTTCAAATAGAGGTTAGGTTACCTTTTTGTATTTTGCAAGCCGCACGGCACCTTACGGCACTTGAACTAAACTTTCTTATATTCTTAAAATGCTTAAGAATATTATATAAAAAGATTTGTGAATGCCAAAGAGTGCCATCACAACTAAAACTCTAACCAAACACAGAAAAGACAAACTAAGAACGTTTACAATTATGTACTAAATACAACAATGATTTACACAAAACACAACAAATATTACATATACTTTTTATTGTAAAAAGAAAGTTAATACCTTTCTTCAAAATATTAATCACTTCCATGGCACAAACACTTGTTTTAAATATGTTTAACAATTTTTTTACGGAGAGCTTCCCTTGCACGTTGCTTACGCTGCAATACACAATGAATATCATGCTGTCTCTTTCGATGCTATTCTTGAAGCGGACAGACAGAGCAAAACAAAAAGATGAATAAATTCAAATAGCTAGACCAATTATAAATAAGAATTGGTACATTTAAAGTCAAAATTTGGACTTTGGTTTTTTTATTTTTGGCCTACGGGCTGGACCACTGTGCGTTGCTCGAATTGACGCTGCGTCAACTAGTGCAAATGCACCATAATAGTCTCAGCACACTGAGAACATCTACAGGGAACGCAAGCGAATAATGATAGATGAGAAACTGTAATTCACACTGGGAACATCTACCATCTATTATCAATTTTTGACTTGACGTCTGAAATTGAAAAATTTTACACAAATTTTAAATTTTACAATATTAAAAACAGTGAATTAAATAACGAACTATTAGTGGCATTCAACGCAATCCACGAAATGGTTGAGTTTAAGCAGAGCACAGACGACGACAACTTGTTGTTTATGGCTGCCAATTCAATTATATCGAGCCCCATTTGCATAAATATCGTAAGCGCCATTTTTCCAAAATTTGTTTTTTGATGCAAATGTGTATCTGTACACTAAATATTAAATTTCTATTGTATATATTTATAAAGATATTTACCTGTCAATTATAACGTAAGCGACAAGCGGCACACAAAACACGACTCACGACTACTCAAAATTACTCTCCCCTGTAAAATTTGGTTTTTGGCGCTTACGTTATTTATCACAAAAAACGTATTATCTTAAAAACTGTGGGTGTGGTGGTTTTTCGCGATTTGCGGGGGCGGATGGGGGCGTGGATTAAATTTGAAACATACTTGATCTGCGTGAGGTATATATAAATCTGTGTGCCAAATTTGGTTACTCTATCTCTTTTAGTTTCTGAGATTTTTTTGTTCAGACTGTTTTCGCTATTTGCGGGGGAGGGGGGCGTGGCTTAAATTTGAAACAAACTTGATCTGCGTGGGGTATATAGAAGTCTTTTAGTGAAAGTTTGGTATCTCTATCTCTTATGGTCTCTGAGATCCTTTTGTTCATACAGACGGACAGACGGACAGACGGACATGGCTATATCGACTCGGCTTTTGATGCTAATCAAGAATATATATACTTTATAGGGTCGGAGATGCCTCCTTCTCCCTGTTACATACATTCCAACGAACACAATATACCCTTATACTTATTTTTTATAAGTAACGGGTATAAAAATCACCAAAAATCTCAACAGACGCGCTTACTCTCTGAGCGAAACACTTATTTTTGTTTCTCTTGTGTTTTCTGTTGCTTGCTGTAAGGCGAGCGAGACACACGAAGCTCTCTCATGAAAACAGTTTGAAGGAGACACTGTCGTTTGACGCTCAGCAACTGAGCATCAGCCACTGAGCAAAACGAACAAAGTGGAAGCACGAACTGTCTTTTTTTTTATTGTTGCGTTAGTCTTTTGTTGTTGCTTTTCATATTTTATCACAGACAAACCGTGAAAGAGTGAGGGAGAAAGAGAAAGTGCGATAGCTTGTGTGCGCTCTGCACTCTTTTTACAAATCAAGCAACTGAGGCGTACGCGCAACACACATACATGCGCAAAAGACACTCTCCCAGACATGAAGTGTCTCATGTGAACGAGTGCATAAAGTTAGCGGCAAGAATCTCTTTCTGGTTGAGCAACCAGCGCGTTGAAAAAAAACGAACTTGAAGTGTCTTTTCGATTCTCTTTTCAATCGTGTTTGCGGACGACAGTTCTTTTGGTGACTGCATGCAAAAAGGGACCACTTCTTGCGAGCTCAGGATATAACTTATTTTAGTTTTTTGTCGATTACAGGAAAATTGGGGGGCGTGGCAGAATTCTAAAGCAAACTTGATTTGCGTGCTCAACATAGCAGTATTGTCATTAAATTAGGTAGCTCTATCTCTTATAGTCTCTGAGATCCAGCTGATTATATGTCCTCCATATATCATATTTCCTTAAATATCTTAACGTTAATCTTGATTACATTTTCAGCACACGTCAGGACTCATCTCCCCATCCTGTGTGCCAAGTATCAAGGCTGTAGCCTTAAAATTGATCTTGTTATTCGATATGAAATAGTGCAATTGATGGTGTTGCACTCAATCGTGTCTTCACAAATTCCATATTACCCGTTCTCCCTGTCAATCTTTAACCATACAAACCAATTGAACCTGCTAGCAGTTCCTTTCTTGAGCGCTTTAATACATTAAATATTAGCGAAAACAAGTTTAATACTCGATTTACTCACATGATTCGACCCTTTGTTATTATTTATTTTTATTGTTTATTTAAGTTTTGTTTTTATTTTCATTGCAAATGTCAGTATTCTAGTGTTGCTTTCGATAACTAACGGCTTGAAACTGATTGAAAACGTATGGGACAGGAACATCAAAGGGGAGATGGTGGAACGAATTAAAAATTTCGGCACGGTTAAAAGTTTTAACTTAAAATTGTGGGACCATCACGAGAATTGATGTTAGACGGTAGATGTTGCTTAGTGTGAATTGGGTATAAGTTGGCAGCTCGGTGTCCCAAATGGGTCACACTTTTTAAAAATGGGCAACACTTATTGTCGCGGGCAACACACATATACAATGACAGCCAAGCAGCTATCAAGTCTATAGAATCGACCACAACTAATTGCACCTCAGTTTCGAACTGCCGCAAATCTCTACATGAGATGGCTGAGCATTTCGACATTTCCCTAATATGGGTACCAGGGCTTCAGGACCTGGCCTCACCTGAATAAGACTCGTTCTAGTATTCTATGTAAACTAAGCAGAACAGACTGCTCTGCAGTAGTAAGAGCACTGACAGGACATTGGCTGGTAGGCATCCACGCCACACGGCTGAATGCCCCTTACAATGATTTCTGCAGGAGCTGTAGAGACGAAGAAGAAATTGAATCATCTGAACATTTCTTCTGCACCTGTCCCGCTTTGAGTAATAGAAGACTCCACACCCTGGGAAAACCTTTTCTCGCCACTTCAGGTGAACTTGCCTTAATTACACCGCGCAAAATCGCTAAATTTATTCAGCTATCAAACTGGACGCCCTACTGAGTGACATGTCACCACAAGGTTGAAGGGAATCCTAAATCCGCGGTACCACAATGGGCCCAACTGTGGCCTAAGAGAGTCGTAGAATCGACAGCCGCTCTAACCTAACCTAACCTTTTGTCGCGGGACGAATTAGTTTCGATTAGTACTGTAGTATTTTGTTATTGATAGTTTATGTTAAGAATTGGAATATGCACCTGGCATTTTTTATTCCCAGCTGTGCTGGTCACACTAATTAATATTTAAGGAATTGTATTGGAATTTAGTGTGACTTGTTGTTTAATACGCGGGATGGGAAGCAGTCACTGCGGTAAGAATTCAGTTATAAACTTTGTTCTGCTCTAAGTAGAATCTATTTCAGAATAAAATCCTCCTCGATTATATTACTCATAAATTGCGTTTGAGACAATCGATAGGCTTCCATCAGCCTGACGATTCCAAGCCACTTCCCTCCGTGAACGACAGGCCGTTTTCTTTTATTCGCAGACCACATGCGTGGCGTCTAGCTAATTCGCCGCTAATGTGAACGTGGAGTCTGCAGGGACAACTTGCGCTGGAGACTGACCCAGTTAAAGAGTTGTCAGATCCCTGGGACGAAAGTTGATAATGGCTACTTAACATTCAGCCGAAGCCGTACAGCAATGTAGTACTGAAGCTTCTTATTGGATTGGATCATGCGCACCTAGGATTACCAATGAAAACCAGACGTTTTACGGAGAAAGGGCCTTATGCAGCCGCCACTAAACTTGGATGGGTGGTCTTTGGTTGCTCTAGCGGTCATTCGGATATACCATCACCGATGTCATGCCATTTAGCAGTGTCTAAGGACGATTCTGTACATAAGATGGCAAGTGACTACTTCGAGATCGAGAACTTTGGAGTCAAGCTTGCGCCGCTGGTAGCAGCCAGCGCCGACGCCAGGGCTCAAAAGATGCTCGGAGACACCACGGTGAGAGTGGGGCAACGCTATTAGACTGGACTGCTATGGAAAAATGATAACATTGTGCTGCCAAGAAGTTATGAGATGGCACACAAGAGGCTTATCAATATGGAAAAGAAAATGAAACGGGATGTACAATTCGCACAGGACTACAAGCGGATTATGAATGACTACATGACCAAAGGATACGCTCGACGCTTGGAAAGACATGAAGTCGATTTGAATAACAACGACAAGGCTTGGTACTTGCCGCATTTTGGAGTTGTAAACCCCGAAAAACCAGAAAAACATCGTCTGGTTTTCGACGCGGCAGCCAAAGTAGGCGACGTATCGCTGAACTCAGTACTGGAGAAGGGTCCACAACACTACAAGGCACTGCCAGCCGTGCTCTTCCACTTTCGGGAAGGCGCCGTTGAAGTTTGCGGAGACATCAAGGAGATGTTTCACCAGGTGTTGATACAGCCACAGGATCGATGTGCACAGCGATTTCTGTGGAGAGACGGCGATGATCGACGTAATCCTGATGTATATAAAATGGTTGTAATGACGTTTGGCGCAGCTTGCTCACCAAGTGCGGCGCATTACGTAAAAACCATCAATGCCCTGGAGCATCAACACACGGATCCACGAGCATTCAAAGCTATTACGGATTACCACTACGTAGACGATTACTTGGATAGCTTCGCAACAGAACTGAATGCCATCGTTGTATCAACACGGGTGAGATGAATTCACGCTAATGCTGGATTCGATTTGTGCCAATTTGCTTCCAGCTCGCCATTTGTGATAGACGCCTTGGGCCAACATGGGGCAGCTAAGAACGTCAGATGGTGCGATGCTGAGGAAAAGATATTGGGACTGTACTGGCAGCGAGCCACGGATGACTTCAAATCCTACCAAGAGGGAGTTCCTGAGCCTAATAATGTCAACATTTGATCCGTTGGGATTTCTGTGCTGTTTCTTGATTACCGCCAAATTGCTGCTGAGAGAGATTTGGCGACGAGAAGTTAAGTGGGCCGACCCACTACCGGTTGGAATCAGCGATGCCTTTGAGAAGTGGCGTCTGGAGATAGTCAACGTGGAGAAATTTCGATGTCCACACTACTACTTCGGCCCAGGCGTAGGTGGAGACACGCAACTACACGTATTCGTAGATGCAAGTCAATCTGCAATCGCCGCAGTGGCCTATTGGAGGGTCATTAGCGAAGAAGATGTTCGAGTAAGTTTCGTGTGCGCCAGAACGAAATGTGCTCCGATGAAAACAATGTCCATACCACGACTGGAGCTGCAAACTGCCGTTTTGGGAACCCGGTTGATGACTACTGTGAAACAGGAACACAGTATGGCTATCAGCAATATCGTGCTCTGGACAGACTCGAAAACCGTGCTTCACTGAATAGGTAGTACACACCCCCGATACAAGCAGTTTGTTGGCAATGGTGTGGCGGAAATTCTAGAATCTACGGATATTGCACAGTGGCGATGGGTGCCAACCGCCGACAACGCAGCAGATTACGTAACGCGGCCGCAATCCAAGGTGGTTCTGAGCCAAGGATCTCGATGGCTTAGCGGGCCTGCATTTTTGAGAGAGACAGCTAACAATTGGCCGCAGACAGCGGCAAAGGATGATACCTTCGAAGACGAAAAGGAAATGCCAAGTGAGCTTGCACTGGTTGCTGCAAAGGACTTTTTTATATCATTTCAGAGATTCTCGAGCTACAACCGCTTGTTGAGAACCACTGACTGGGTACAGCGATTCATTCGGAGGTGCCGCAGACAAAGCGAGAAGCTCGAATGCTACGGACTCACAGCAGCTGAAAGTGAGGATGCGGAGTTCTTGTTAATACGACGGTCACAATGTGAGGCATTCCCAGACGAGATGCGGGCTGCGTATAACAAGGAGATAGTCGCTGGACGAAGCGACATACGAGGATTGGCACCCTATTTGGATGAATATGGAATCTTGCGTGCTTATGGAAGAGTAGACGCAGCTCTTTGCATGCCATACAGCGAAAGACGACCGATCATACTGTCACATCGGCATCTATTGTCGGAGCTAATAGCGAAGCACTACCATGTGAAGATGAAACATCAGAATCTGGATGCTACAATAAGCGAGATTCAGACCAAGTTCTGGGTGACGAATCTGCGGCACTTATTGCAACGATTCGACTTCGCATGCGCTACATGCAAGCTACAACGGACGCAGCCAGCACCACCTATGATGGGTCCCTTGCCGGAGGACCGCCTTGAAGCCAATGGATGGCCATTTAAATATACCGGATTAGACTATTTCGAACCACTGCTTGTAACGGCTGGACGCCGCAAGGAGAAGCGGTGGGTCGCCTTGTTTACGTCCACAAGAGCGATTCATCTGGATGTGGCCCACGACTTATCCACTGACTCGTGCATCATTGCCATAAGAAATTTTCTATGCCGTCGCGGACCAGTATTAAAACTACGCAGCGACAATGGAAAGAACTTCGTGGGAGCTGACCGAGAGGCAAAGAGATTCGCGGATGTGTTCGAGCCGGGGAAGATTCAGGATGAGCTGTCGACCAGGGAGATCGAGTGGATCTTCAACTGCCGCAAATCCCTCAGAAGGCGGAGTTTGGCAAAGAATGGTGCAGTGCGTTAAGCGAGTTCTGAGGCACACATTAAAGGAAATGGCGCCTAGGGAGCACGTTCTACAATCTTTCCTGATTGAAGCAGAGAATATCGTGAATTCTCGCCCGCTTACCCACTTGCCGGTTGCGGTGGATCAGAAGGCTCCTCTGACGCCGAACTATTTGCTTAAAGGAGTAGCAAATGTGCCAGATACGCCAGGGATCGATGGATAGGAATCAGAGAGAGGTGCAACAAGGAAGCAGTGGCGTATAGCGCGCCAAATTAGAGATCGATTCTGGAAGAGATGGGTGTTCGAGTATTTACCTACGCTCGTGCGACGTGAGAAGTGGTGCCGGAGCTCCGAACCTATGCACACGGGAGATGTTGTGTTTATTTGCGATCCAGCTATGCCACGCAGAGAGTGGAGAAAGGGCATCGTGGAAGAGGACTACGCTGGAGTCGACGGAATATCCCGACGTGCTAGTGTGCGCGTTACTGATCGTGACCGAGCCCGAAATGCGTCCCGTCTCCAAATTGGCAATTTTGGATGTGAGTGAAGCAGCTGCTTCACGGGGGAGGGGATGTCGTGGGACGAATTAGTTTCGATTAGTACTGTAGTATTTTGTTATCGATAGTTTATGTTAAGTATTGGAATATGCAACTGGCATTTTTTATTCGCAGCTGTGCTGGTCACACTAATTAATATTTAAGGAATCGTATTGGAATTTAGAGTGACTTGTTGTTTAATACGCGGGATGGGAAGCAGTCACTGCGGTAAGAATTAAGTTATAAGCTTTGTTCTGCTCTAAGTAGAATCTATTTGAGAATAAAATCCTCCTCGATTACATTACTCATAAATTGCGTTTGAGTCAATCGATAGGCGTCCATCAGCCTGAGGATTCCAAGCCACTTCCCTCCGTGAACGACACTAATTAAAGGGTTTGGCGCAAAATTTAATATCTTGAAGTTATTGTGTGACTTGCGCTAATATATCACAGACTTTAAGAGTTAAAGGACTAAATTCGGAAGACAGAATATAATGAATATGGAGTAATTCAAGAGCCTTTTAAAGTTTGTGCACGCTACTGTTTTCCAATGCAAATCGCAAAACAATATATTACACCCACAGTTTTGAATAAAGAACTCTTTTGTTTTTAAATAGCGTTTCGTGTTATTTGTAGCTATAATTCTGCCTATTTTCATTAATATCAGATAAGTATCGCGGTAATAAATTAGGATAATTGATGATAAACAATTCAGGCTTCTAAGCGTAGGCAATAACTGATACACCGTAAATAAGTTTAAGGCACTGTAAATTATAATTTGCCTGCAAGTAAATTTTTGACAAGAAAATCAAAGCTCCCTTCACAGCCAATTTGTCTAGACTGTAAGGTTGATAGCAAGATGAGAAAACGGCCCTAAATGATTTTATACACATCCGATATATCTGAGCTCATACTTATGATTGCATTGTCACAAAATGTGTATGTATGCAAAACTTTAAAGATTTTTTAAAAAATAATCGAAATGAGACCCCAATCCAATTTTTATTGCTAAATTCATCATAAATTACCCCCTATTTGAGGTTTTTTTTTTTTTTTTTTTTTAGATGGGCCCTAACTAATAAACAATTACCAAATTAGCTTTATGCCAAAAAAAAAAAATTGTGTCATGCTTCAAGATGTCTTTCATAAATTGTTCTGTTCACAAAATTACGCTACTTTCATCTTTTGGTTGTATTTTCCTTTTTATACCCTGTGTCCTTGAAAAAAGACAAAAAAAAAAGGTATAATGTGTTTGGCAGAATGCGACGTGACAGACCCCCAAAGTGTATGTATTCTTGATCAGGAGCAACAGCCGAATCGATTGAGCCATGTCCGACTGTCTGTCCGTCTGTTTGAACGCTTCGATCTCAGAGACTGTAAGAGCTATGGACTTTAAACTTGGTATGTAGTAGATATATGCATGAATGGTATCAAAACGGAAAATGAAACATTCGCGCTAAAACTATATGCACGTTTTTTGGTCTAATAAAAAACAAATGTATTAATAATAAAATTGAAAATCTTAAAAATAATTTTTTTTGTTTAATATCTATTTATTTAATAAAATAGAAAAATATTGCAACACAAATTGCCAATATTATACATTAGTTAGTTATTACATTAGTTGCATAAAAAAAATAATTAATGAAATTGCCCTTTCGGATGCCGCGCTACTTGCCGTTTCTTATTCCGCTTATTCCGTTTTACTATAAACTTCGTTTCATTTCAGTCAATGTACACCACGATTTAAATGCTATAGGCCTCTCTCCAGCTGGCCCGGAACTAAAAATTCCTGTCAAACTTCATATAAAAAAAACTTTGGCAGGAAGTTCTAGTTTTCGTTTAGTGTGTATCCAGCAACTTGAACGAAATTCACAATTTCATATCGATATTTGGCATATCGATAGCATGTGTGGACTGAGAGAACAGCTGATGAGTCTATCAGGAAAATATATTTAGCAATTTTCCTGGCGGACTCATACAAACGTCAAAGGAGACTCAAGGTTCTGTGCGCAAAACAAAAAAAACGAGATTTAAATTTTCAACGCGAGGAAAGATTACTTTAATTAAAGCAGTGGAGGTGTGACCATGTCTTTGACGACTTGCAAATAAGAATCATAAAATATCTGTGAAAAGTGCATGGAAAAGTGTTGCTGGAAAAATAATTGAATAATAATTGGCGCAAGCAACACAATCACTTCATCGTCCAAATTTATTTGCTTTCTCTTTTAATTTTAGTTGACCTTTCAAATTTGGCGCTGCTTACAAGCCAAACTAATTTGTCAGAATGACCATGTACGTTTTTGGTAAATGGTCAAAAAAAATGCCAGTTTTAGGTAAACATTTTCTTAATATTAGGTGCTTGGTCAAACTGTTTTAGTTATGTTCCACAAACACAAGAAATAATTGTCAAATTCCTGACAAGGAATTTTAAGTTGCTGGAGTCAGACCTTATAGCAAAAATTAGTACACCACACGCATGGTGTTTCTATTTCAGTGTTCCTATTCCCCTTCCTTTTTGTATACACCGTACACTGTGAAACGTGCACACTGTTTTTGCTATACCATAGTACAGTAGTACAGTACTATGATGCTTCAGTACTATGATGCGTAATAAGAATATACGTGTTCAGAAGTCTAGTTTGTATGTAGTACACCGTACGCAGATCAAGTTGGTTTTTATTTTTCGATCGGACCTCTATATCATATAGCTGCCATAGGAACCGTACGTCGAAAATGAAGTTTTAGCATGAACAAGTTTATGCATTTGGGTTGGTATTATACATTGTAACGAATAAAGTAGGCCTTCGTCAAGCAGCTGATGGTCGTATAACACAGTCCGGCGTACGCGCTGGCATCGGCTGTGGCTCGTCGGCATGAGCGTGGGTTCTCTGGGATATCCGCTGGTTAAAATTACTCCACAGTTATAATTACATTCCATTAAATTCGCGTACTGGTTTTAGGTTAGGAGTAGGAAGAAGGAGACGGTTTAAAGGAAACAACAAACTAGCAAAATAAAATTTTGAAATAGAATTTAGAGCAGGGACTACGCACATTAGGCCTAGTTGGCTATTTTACCTCACTTCGGAGATGCATGGGTCCAAAAACCAATATAAAACTTAGGCAGACATTATAATAAATTTATTAACCAAGAGAAACATTAAGACGACTCCTAAACATAACGAAGTAACTATATAAATATACAATAAATCCTAATAGAACAATAGCAAATGATACAAGAGGCTGTAAGAGACTTGTATACTATTTATAAAATAATTATAATATAAATAAAATAATATGAGCATGCATATAATATCTTATATTAATTATACAAATAGTATAAATTCAAAAAGAATTATCAAAAAAAAAAAATGACTTATTATTTATTTCAAAGGCAAAATGCAAAAAAAGTATCTAATGCGCTGAAGTATCTCAATTATTCAACAGCTGTATCAGATCTTCAATTCAATTGTTATTGTTTACGTTATTTTATAAGACTTAAAGTGAAGCTTTAGCTCTATCGCTCTTCTTGTTCAATTTCTTAGCATATGTTGTGTAAAAGAGAAGCTTTTACCCGCTCTTAATTTCAACGGTCAACATGCTCTCAGCTTATCTAATTATGCTCGCGTAAAAGAGAAACTTTTACTCAGCATATCATGCATTAGAAAAAAAAACGAGACGGACTTACATTAACATCCCACGCAGAAAGATCTTTCGGTGTATGTATGTGTGTGTGTGTGTTGTCGCTAAGCTGTGAGGGAGATAAGAATTAAGCTTTTGCATCTGCTTAAAAGCTATGCATTTGCAAAAAAAGGTAAACAAACACAACGACGAATGAAATAATAATTATTAGCATTAAATGATTAAATGTTTAGCTATTTTTGCCTTAGCCGCCTTCCATTTATATATTTTAATTTTAAATTTAATTTAGTTTTTTTTTATTTATTTTTTTTTTTTTTATAAAGACTTAATTAATGAGCATGCAGTGGGGTATGAAATCATTGGCGTAATATTGAAAATCTGACCCTCTTTGTATATTCTCTTTAAACTCTTTGCCACTTCATATTGCACTTGCACTTTAATAACAAATATTTATAGAACAAACAAGGGGGCTCCGCCCCCTGCTCGCTTCGCTCGCCTACCCCCGGCTCGCTTCGCTCGCGGTGAGGTGCGGCTACAGTCGAGCACACTCGACAGTAGAATACCCTGAGCCCAGGTACTCTTTTATAAAAGTTGATTTTCGACCAATTGTTCCTGTGGCAGCTATATGATAAATGGAACCGATTTGAACCAAATCTGGTCAGAATGTACAAAACCAACCTAAATGCATATTCTATCAGTTTGGTAAAGATATCTCAAAAAACCAAAACATTTTTCATACTAACACTTACTTTTCGATTGAACGTCTCTATTGCAGCTATATGATATAGTGGTCCGATCTGAACCAAATTTGGCCAGAATATATGAGACGAACTTAAATGTTCATTCTATCAGTTTGGTTAGGCTATCTCTAAAAACAAAAAACTTTTTCTTACTTAAACTTGATTTTCGACTGAGCGTCTCTATGGCAGCTATATGATATAGTGTTCCGATTTGAACCAAATTCGGTGAGGATGTATAATACCAGCCCAGATGCATATTCTATCAGTTTGGTTACGATATCTAAAAAAACAAAAAACTATTTCATACATATGCTTGATTTTCGGCAGAGCGTCTCTATGACAGCTATATCATATAGTGGGCCGACTTTAACCAAATTTGGTCAGGATGTATTATACCACCCCAAATGTATATCGTGTGAAATTGGTTGAGATATTTCAAAAATTGAAGAAGCTTTTCATACTAAAACTTCATTTTCGATGTATCGTTCCTATGGCAGCTATATGATATAGTTGTCCGATCTAAAAATAAAAACAAACTTGATCTGCGTACGGTATCCCGGAACCTACATTCCAAGTTTGAAGTCTCTAGCTCTTATGGTTTCTGAGATCGACGCGTTCAAACAGACGGACAGACGGACAGACAGTCGGACAGACGGACAGACAGACGGACATGTCTCAATCGACTCGGCTGTTGTTCCTGATCAAGAATATATATACTTTTGGGGGTTTGCCACGCCCCCTTCTGCCTGTTACATACATTCTGCCAAATGCATTATACCCTTTTTTGCCCATTTTTAATGGGCTCAGGGTATAAAAATACAAAAACTAGAAGTGCAAAAGGACTAAACTATTACAAATTAATGCAACTTATAAATTTTTAATAACTCTAATTGTTGCACAATCTAGGTTATGTTGCATATTATCATCAGGAGCAATTTTAGATCAAATTGAGATCGCCCACAGAATCTACCGCACCCGGCGATTAATCCGGCGTTGAGCTGGGAGAGGTTCTCTTTAAGCTATGGGGCGGACTGGTGGATGACTCATCAGCCGCGCTCTCGCAAGCATGTGCTCTCACGTCTGGCCAGCCAAGTCGCTCTCACAGCTGTCTAGACGAAAAGCTTTAGCGTTCGGTTTTGAGTGTGCGCAATCAAATTTTTTTTTTTTTTTTTTTTTTGTTGTAATTATTGTTGTTGTTGGCCGTTTTAGTTATCATATATAAAGGCGAGATTAAAAATAACTAAAACGGCCGCACAATTAATTGCATCTTGTCATTTTATTGCATCTGGTAGATATGCATTAGATTAGATATGCATTTATAAGCTTGACATATATACGTAGGGCCAAATCCTTTAATGGAAATGGCACCACTGCAAAATATATCTTTCTCCTCAGCCAGTATATTGTGGCTCGAAACACAATGAAGGGGTTAAGTGGATGAGTTTTTTTTTTTTTTTTTTTCTGCAACAAAAACACCAAATTGTTGCTCGAACGCACTTTTTTAATTTTTACTGGCACTACTTTGCACTTTTATTAAACTTAGCCGATTTTAAGGCACGCACAACTGGTCTCTTTAAGATACACGAGGAGAAAGAAGTTCTTCAGGCCCTCAATTTCCCTAGGAAGTCTTGTTTTCCGGAAATCTCTATTTCTTTATTCTTTGCTCAAAAAGGCATCTGTCAGGTTTTGAATAAGCAGCTGACTGCGCAGTCGCCCAGGTTTCCAAGTGAGCTTTGGAAAATTCCTCACTAGATGGCGCTGCTCTAGGATAGCAAACGCAAAGTAATAATTGAAACCGACTTGACAATAAGAATTGGGATTACATTTATGTAGGATTGTGAGAATAGGATAAGAGCAGCGTACCCTTTATTTTATTTTATTGAACAGCATACTGTATCAGCCGAGTCGATTCAGCTTTGCTCTTTTTATTGAACTAGTTCATTTTTAAGTTTATTCACGACTCATGGAGAATAGAGAGAGTCGTCGCTAAGAGTTGCAAGCAGCAAGTACATACCGCATGGAAGTTTGAGTATTTTATATTGTTCTGCCCAAGAAGTGGTAAAATTTAATAATCAGTTAATCATTATTTGTTAAGTAATTCGCTTGTGAAACAACCCAAAGTAAATAAAACATTATAATTTGTATTCCCTACAAATTTTGGGGGCTCATCCGGGATCGAATTTCCAAGAAAACAGAACTTGCTTAACAAAGTATGCGCTAACATACATTGAGTGCAATGGAACAATAAATTTACACCAAGGAATAAACAGTTAAACGGTGAAAATTGTGAAATTTTGAGTATTGAGTATCAAAATTTTTCGACGAGCAGAAGAAGACGCATAAAGAGACAGAAAAGGCGACACTTGATTGGTGCGAAGAGTGCGACACGACGTTAGAACGGCAGCGAACTGGTGTGTGACAGTGAGAGCGACGACAATAGCGTAAAAAACTTTGGCAACAGCGAGAAGAGTAAGTTTCTGTTGCTACAGTTACGAGGGATCTAGTGAGCCAATTGTTGTTTGCACAGAGGCAAACAGCGCTACGAGGGCGCAAAAGGAAACTCATTAGAGAAGACGCATCAAGAGAAGAGCGAGCGAGTTAACTTGTGTTTGTACTGAGGCAGGCATAAGCGCGCCACGAGGGTGTAAACGACGAGCTCGAAAACAGCGTGCGTTGAGTTCTAAGAACTGCAACAACAACAACGGCAAAACTTCGGCGCCAGCGAGACGAGTAATTTGCTGTGTGCTGAAGCATCGAGGGATCGAGTAAACCAAACTCGACGAGTAGACGATACCAACGAGAAGACGATACTATCGAGACGACGATAGCAACGAGTAGACGATATCATCAGAGGATTTTGATAATTGCGGCGCTAAGACGATAACAACGTATGGCAAGACGATAACAACGTGTGACGTGAACAAGCGATAAGCATAAAATATTTTTTTTCATTTAATTTATATTTTGATACTTTTAATTTCTTAAAAATATTTTTCTTTGCTAAAATTTTGTAAACCATACCTTGGTTCAGAACAATGGATACGAGATCCATTTTAGCGTTGAAAGTGCCCTTGTTGAGAAGCAAACTTAGCGAGTTAGAGTTAAGCATAGAAGGTAGAAAGAGCATATTGCAGGATCGACTTCTTGATTTCTATGGCTTGAATGATGCTGAAGGCGAGGAAGTAGATGATGATGGTGCAAGCGACGGTAGACCACACAGTGCGGCTAGCGAATATCATGATGTGGCGAACAACGTTGGTTCAAAGTTCACATTGAAAGATATTAAAGGTAGTGTTTTTCATTTTCCGGGTTAGCAGAGGAAGATGTCAATTACTGGCTAAATGAGTTTGAAGACGTGGCTATAACAGTAGGATGGAATGATCTGCAGAAGTACATCTATGCTAAACAACTTTTAAACGGAGCAGCCAAGCTTTTTATTAGAAGTTTATCTGGCGTTCAATTTGGGAGAGAGTTAAGTTCAGCAGAAATCCACAAAACGCTCCGAAATAGACAGAAAGCTTCAAATGAAACGTATATGGAATTTTTGTATAGCCTGATGGAAATTAGTAAACCTATAAAATTGGAAGAAGAGAGCTTGATTTTATATTTTATTGATGGCATTCCTGACAGCAAGACAAATAAGGCAGGTCTTTTCAGAGCAGAAACCTTGAAGGAATTAAAGAAAGAGATTTTGACATATGAGAAAATTAGAGGCAAAGGAGTTGATAAGGACAAAGTTGAGCACGAGTCAAGTAAGGGAAAAGACAAAGAAGGTACAGCTAAAAAGAAACAACTGGCTGAGTCGCGAAAATGTTTTAAGTGTGGAAAAGAGGGCCATATTGCTAAAGACTGCAAGAAGGAAGTAGTTTGTTTCAAATGCAAAATGGAAGGTCATATTTCTTCGAAATGTCCAGAAAACAAAATTGATTTCTCAGGAAAACCAGAAGCAGCCAATGTCCTAGAAGTCAAATCACCCAGAGAAGGTCTGATTTATAAAACATTTGTTGCCTTAGATATTTCATTCGTTGCAATGATTGATTCTGGGTGCGACTTATGTTTGATGAGAGAAGGTTTATTCAGGAAATTTGAGGGTATCAAACTTCGAAACGAAATAAAACGGCTAAATGGAATAGGAAAAGGTGCTTTGGTGACTATTGGAAGTTTTGATTTGGAACTTGTAGCCGATAATACGAGTTTTACTGTAGCTTTTCATGTAGTTAAACAAGAAGAGATGGAGTACAACGCTATTATTGGAAATAATGTTCTAAAACATGTCGACATTTTGTTTAGTACAAAAGGAGTTGTTTTTATAGAAAGGAAATTCGAAAACGAACCTGTTAGCATATTTAAGAGTATGTGCGTAAAAGAGATAGTTGAAGAGCGCTCTGTTGTAGATTCAATCGATTTGAACCATCTAAATGAGAGACAGAAAGCAGAGGTGGTTGAATTGGTTGAGGGGTACAAGCCAGAAAAAATAATAAAATCTCCGGTTGAGATGAAGTTAATTCTGGAAGACGATATTCCTGTCTTTCAAAGCCCACGACGAGTATCTTATGAAAATAAGTGCTTCATTGAAAAACAAGTGCAGATGTGGCTTAAAGAAGGAATAATTGTGCCAAGTTGCTCAGAATACGCATCTCCAGTGGTGTTAGTAGCAAAAAAGGATGGAACCAAAAGATTTTGTTGCGATTATAGAAAACTAAATCTGAAAATAAAGAGAGATAATTCTCCAATGACGTTGATAGATGATGTGCTAGATCGTTTACAGGGCGCAAGGGTGTTTTAGACTTAGCTAACGGATTTTTCCATGTACCAATCGAGAAAGAGTCGAGAAAATTTACGTTCTTCGTGACACATAATGGGCAATTCGAGTTTACCCATGTGCCGTTTGGAATTAGCAACTCACCGGCAGTGTTTTGCCGTTACGTGGGGGCGGTACTCAGGAATTTGATGCAGGAGAAAAAGATTGTGATATACATGGACGATATCATAATACCAACTAAGGACGAAGAAAGTGGACTTAAAGTGTTAAAAGAAGTTTTATCGATAGCTTCGAGTGCAGGACTTCAGATCAAGTGGGAGAAATCGCAGATTTTAAAGAGGAAAATTCAGTTTCTCGGCTATAAAATAGAAAACGAAACTATAGCACCCACAGAAGAAAAGATCAAAGCAGTCGAAAATTTTCCAATTCCTACAAATAGAAAAGACATACAGAGATTTTTTTTTTTTATTTATTTATTTATTTTCATTGATTCCCAGTGCTACAAGTATTATGTTACCTATAATTTATCGCACTAGTCACTACAATCACAATTTTATAAACGGTAATGATACTAAGCCTATTCACAAAGATTGCTTAATCTCTAATTATTAAAGGTAATTTTGTAATCGTTATAATAATTGTTTTAGTTTAAGTGTAATTTTATAAATTTAAGTTTAATTATTAGTAATATATATATAAGTGATTATTTATTTATTCATTTTTAATTTTTTTTTATTTTTATATTAGTTAGTTTAGGATTAACATCATATTTACGTCGTTTTATAAAAGGATACGCCTTGATAGCGAAACCGTTAAGTGACTTGTTGAGAAATGAAAGTAAAACTAAAAACTAAAGTACTATAAGTATATCGAGCTAAATGACCAGTGTTTGTTAGGTTTTGAACAGTTAAAGAATTTATTAGTTACTGCACCAGTTCTTAAATTGTACGATCCGTTTGCTGTAACTGAAGTTCATACAGACGCCAGCAAATATGGCTTCGGTGGTATGCTCATGCAGAAAGATGCTGAGGATCAGCTTTTTCTATAAGTATATCGAGCTAAATGACCAGTGTTTGTTAGGTTTTGAACAGTTGAAGAATTTATTAGTTACTGCACCAGTTCTTAAATTGTACGATCCGTTTGCTGTAACTGAAGTTCATACAGACGCCAGCAAATATGGCTTCGGTGGTATGCTCATGCAGAAAGATGCTGAGGATCAGCTTTTCACCCTGTCGAGCTTATGAGCAGAAAGACCACGCCACCTGAGGAGAAATATAGCTCATATGAGCTGGAAGCATTGGCAATCGTAAACGCAGTAAAGAAGTGTCGCATATACTTACTAGGAATCCGTTTTACAATAGTTACCGATTGTCATGCGTTCGCGATGACAATAAGGACAGAAGACGTTCCAACCAGAGTAGCCAGATGGGCTATGTTCCTTCAAGACTTTAAATATACAGTTCAGCACAGATCGGAAAGTCAGATGCGTCATGTAGATGCACTCAGTCGTTTGAATTGTTTCCTTATCGAAGACTCGACAAATTATCGTTTAAAGGAAGCACAGAACAATGACGACTGGATTAGAGCTATCAAAAAAGTCTTAGAATGTTCTGGGATTTACGAGGACTACTTTCTAGTGAACGACATTTTGTATAAGGATCCCGTTAAGGAATTACTAGTCGTTCCGGAAGCTTTGCAGGAAGAGATAGTAGGAATCGTACATAGAGATGGACATTTTGGAACTAAGAAAACGAGAGAATTAGTAGAGAAGTCATATTTTATGCAAAATATTCTAGACAAAGTAGACAAGTTTGTGAAGTGCTGCATAGAATGCTTGATTACAGATTCTAAACGAGGCAAAAAGGAGGGATGGTTGACGCCAATCGACAAGGCCCAGGAACCTCTCGGCACTTACCACATCGACCATGTAGGACCATTAACAGAGACAAAAAAGAAGTATAACCATATCATGGCCGTTGTAGACGGATTTAACAAGTTCGTTTGGTTATATCCAACCAGATCAACAGGAACAGATGAAGTTATAAACCGTCTAAGCAAACAAGCCGCTATTTTTGGAAATCCTAGGCGTATTGTTACTGATAGAGGCACAGCTTTTACGTCTGCGGCGTTCAGAGATTATTGTTCAGATCAAGGAATTCAATTGTTGCATATATCGACAGGAATGCCTAGAGGAAACGGGCAAGTGGAACGAATCCATAAAGTCGTGATCCCAATGCTAGGTAAACTATGCCATAATAACCCTTCCAATTGGTATAGCCACGTAGACGTAATTCAGCAAATTTTAAACAACACTCCACCAAGAACCACAAAGTACTCACCATTCAATATATTGACAGGGTTAAACATGCGCAAGAAAGACGATGACTTGAGAAAACTACTAGAAGACTTAGAGATAGAGGAGCTGATAGATGAGCGAGATGAAATACGTAAAAAAGCTCAGGAAAATATAGAAAAAGTAAAGTTAATGGAAAAAGAAAAGTAGAAAATAATTATAAGATAGGAGAACTTGTAGCTATAAAGCGAACCCAGTACGGAACTGGCATGAAACTTCGACCAAAATTTTTCGGACCGTATAAAGTCACAAAGCAAATGAAACATGGACGTTATGAAGTAGAAAAAGTTGGCAATCAAGAAGGACCCAAAAATACAACCACAGTGGCCGAGTTTATGAAGAAATTGAGTTCATTTGGGGACAAATGAAATTGCAGGATAGCCGAATGTAGGATTGTGAGAATAGGATAAGAGCAGCGTACCCTTTATTTTATTTTATTGAACAGCATACTGTATCAGCCAAGTCGATTCAGCTTTGCTCTTTTTATTGAACTAGTTCATTTTTAAGTTTATTCACGACTCATGGAGAGACGACTCTCGCTAAGACTTGCAAGCAGCAAGTACATACCGCATGGAAGTTTAAGTATTTTATATTGATCTGCCCAAGAAGTGGTCAAATTTAATAATCAGTTAATCATTATTTGTTAAGTAATTCGCTTGTGAAACAACCCAAAGTAAATAAAACATTATAATTTGTATTCCCTACATTTATTAAAGAGAATTAATTGATCTATGTGAATATTAATTTAGTTAATATTATTTTTACTGTTATTTTAATAGAATCATTGTTATCTTAGGAACTTTGCTTACTGACTAGATCTAAATTTTAAAGCCTACTTTTTCTTGTCACCGAAAAAAAAATTCCATTGCCTACTTTACGGCTTGACGGTTATTTTGGTTGCAAGCGGCATGTTACAATATTCTGACCAAAATTAGTTTAATTTGGTCGACTATATCATATAGCTGCCATAGAGACCCTCAGTCGAATAATTAAGTTTTAGAATGAATAGTTTTTTTTGTTTGTTAAGATATCTTAGCCAAACTGACTGAATAAACATTAGAGCTGGTATTGACCAGCTCATGACCAGATTTGGCTTAAATCGGTTGAATATATTATAAAGCTGCCATAGGAATAATCGGTCGAAAATCAACTTTTTGTATTTGGTCACAGTCGAAAAATACGCGTAAATTAAAATAAAAAGCCTGTCCTGTACACTACAGGGGACATGCGCATATAAAACTAAGCAAATTGTTTCTAGGTGGTTTTGATGACCCTGCCTAAGCGACTCTAGGAACCCTTATACCATACGGATTAAATTTATATTATATTTACAAGAACAATTTTAATGATATACGATACTTAATGAGCTGGAAAGTTAAAAAAATTTGATATTAAAAACTGAATTAAGTGGCAGTATTTCACATTGTATGATTAACAAACTATTTATCTCGGTACTCCCATTAATGTTATTATAATATTCTTTTCTTTTAGTTTTGATGTTGGTGATGATTTCAAAAAATGAGCCTATAACCACGTTGTAACTCTTCAAGCCGGTGGGAAAAAATCAATCAAGGCATGGCAACTTATATGTGATGTCTCGCGTCAAGAGTTTCAAAAATTTATAATCGATTAAACGTTACCATCAAAGAACGTGGCGAATCATTTTATCAATCACGCATGTTGTCAGTCGTAGAATTCTTGCAAAGGAAGGATTTATTGGAACTCGTTGATGGACGTAAAATTATGTGGCCGACCGTTAAAAAGAGTGGAATACCATTAACAATTGTAAAATCCGATGTTGGTTTTACATATGACACTTCTGATATGGCTGCCATTAGACATCGAATTGAAGGAGAACTTGCAAATTGGATAATCTATGTTGTGGATTCTGGTCAAAGTAATCACTTTAAGTCAATCTTTGAAGCTGCCGAGCGATGCGGCATTGTTAAATCGAATGAGCATCGTATCGATCACGTTCAGTTTGGTGTAGTTCTAGGGGAAATGGCAAAAAATTTAAGACGCGCTCGGGAGGTACTGTCAAATTGGCCGATTTGTTAGACGAGGGAATGAAGTACTCTTTGAAACAGTTACAGCAAAGGGATATTGTCACCAAAAGAGTTGAGCGATGCACAAGAAGCAATAGCGTACGGTTGTATCAAGTATGCAGATTTATGTCACAACCGTATTAGTGATTATGTGTTTTCTTTTGATAAAATGCTGGATGATCGAGGATATACTGCAGTATATTTATTGTACACATACACACGCATTTGTTCAATTGCTCGAAGCTCAGGCATAGATTTTACTAATTTTTCAAATATTTTAGATACAATTAACTTAGTGTTGTACCATGAAAAAGAATGGAAACTTGCTAAAACACTGCTAAAGTTGTACGACATAATAATGAAGTGTTCAAATGATTTATATCTTCACTTCCTTTGTGAGTTTTGTTATGAGGTCTGCACTGCATTTACTGAATTCTATGATAGTTGTTACTGCATTGAAATGACAAATCTGGTCGAATAATAAGAGTTCACCACTGCAGAACCCTGTTGCTAAAATGTAATTGTATTAAACTACGAAAATTGTTCAACATATACCCAAAATTATGTATATTTTTTGTGAACTAAAGAAAGTAAATAAATATCACATACCAACACATAGCAAAAAAATAAACAGTCGATATACATAGTAATGACATATTCATATTAACAACAGTAAGGGTGACCGGGTCCCGTACCGACCGGTACGGCGCTGCATTACCCTCGGCTAACGACTTCCCTAGTACAAAGTGGGTTGAATAATCGTTGGGATGAGATAAATAAGTATCTCGCTAGAACAAAAGAACTAGTGCTAATCCAACCAAAAAATACCCATTTGCAATATTTTGATTCAAATATATACATGTGTCGTAGGTGTTTTAACTTTTTTTTATTGTAATTTGACAATGTCAAGATAAATCGGAACAGGTTGAGACTGCGATAAGGGCAATAAATAAAAACTTTCTCTAAAAGTGCCTTTGGTAAGAAAGCAGTTCAACCAGTGAAAAGTGTGAGATTCGATTAAATAAACCAATTGTCTGATTGTTGATCAAAGTCTAATACCGCATACATGTTTGTTTCTCAAAAGTAAAAAAAAATGCTTCAAAACCCAAAATATATATGTATGTATGATTAATTTGTTTTATATTTCAACTGTTTTGGCCAAAGAATTGACCATTCTCTTTTTTATATTATTTTGTATTTTTACTTATGCACGAATAAAAGCAGTCGGTAAAGAAAAGATTTCTAAGCATACAAATTAAATTGAAGATTATAAATAAAAATAAATACATATATATAAAGTTCATTGTCCAACTGACTGACTGATTTAACATTGTACAGGCCAAAAAGTTTGACGTACGACCTTGAAACTTGGCCACAATAATCTTTAGATAATTTCATTGGAAGATAAGGTGGCGTTTTGCCACATGCAAGTGCGTTAAATTAGAGGTCAAAGTTCCCATGTATTTGCTGTTTACATGTTTTATTAGTGTAGTGCCAAAGTGGTGCAGAGAATGGTATGTTGGATTCAGAAGCTGAAGCTCCGGGTTCGAATATCGCTTGATCATGGCTTTTTTAAAATCAGGGACCGTAACCATTCATAAATACAGGGTGACCAGAAAATACGTGGACAAACTAATAGATTTCATTAAATGTAATTTTATCGTATTCTTTAATCATTTTTATACTAGTGCCAAAGATTTTGATTTATTGGTCTTTAAAATTGCTGTGGTTTTTTAATTTCAAGGACCGCAAGTCAGCGATGGGAGCGCATCCTTTTCACGAATGCGAAGCTGTTCACCATCGAGCTGGACGAGAACTACCAAAACGACAGGATCTGGTCCACCAAGGCTCCCGACACTTCGGCCATTGTCTAACATTGCAAAATTTTAAGTCCGTCGTGGTCGGTGGCGAAACTTGAGCCAGCATCAAGACACCACTGGATTGCGTCAGTCAAGGGGTTAAAATGTACCAAGAACTGGACTGGACTTTTTAACAGGACTCCAAGCCGGCCCACATAGCGAAAATGACGCAAACCTGGTGCAATACCCAATTTCCGGATTTAACAAAACTTTATAGCAAACTTGATCTGCGTGTGCAACATAGCAGTATTGCCACCAATTTGAACGACGGTTTCAAACTAACCTTTAATCTAAAATTTTTTCTTAATTTTTGCAATTTCGTAACCACACTAAAAGATTCGCTTTTGCCCGCCAAACTTCAAACATTTAAGAAACGTGCATATAATTATTCGTTTCTTTTTAAAAAAAATGTCCTGACTGACCGATAGATGACTGACTGACTGATATTTGTGGAGCCCAAACGGAAAATCTTATCGTGCAATAAGACGGCTTTTTGCGAAGTTCGCACTGGAAGGAGGTTAAATTTGTAGTCAAATTTTACACACTCACATACTACTAGACACGCTATAAGTTACAGGGCAGGTCATCCAAACTTTAAGGGCATAACATTCGCCAACTACGATTATTTCGGTGTTGCATACCTTTAGGGTCCTGAATTGTTTATCATCATTTATCCTAATTTATAACCGTGATGTTAATCTGATATAAATGAGAATAAGCAGAATAATAGCTAAAAATAGCACGAAACGTTATTTAAAAACAAAAGAGTTTTATTCTCAAAAATGTGGTTGTGATATACGGTGGCGTGGAATAAATTTAAGAGGCTCTTGAATTACTCCACATTCATGGTAGTCTATCTGCCAAATTTGGTTGCTATAGCTCTCAAAGCGGTTGAGATATAGTCACAATTCCCACAAAAATTTCTGGACTTTCAATTTTGCGCCAAAACCTTTCGACAATTGTTTTAAAAAGTGTGACCCGAGCTGCCAACTTAGTCACAATTCTTAATATTATGTTAAAATCAAGATGAGAGAACGAAGAAGGTTAAAGCCTACATTTAGAGTTAAGATGAGAAAACGGCCCTAAGTGTTTATAAATAAACATAAGTTTATAATTTGGTGCGGCCTTAGAACCAATAATAGCATGAATCTTGTCTTGCGAGTTGTCTCAGAATATTAAGAACAACCATCGCTAGGAAATAATTAGAATAATCATTGCATGTGGTGGAATAACACGTAAGCTACAAATAATATTGTAATTGTTGTAACCAAATTAGACGATTCTCATCTCTGCTATATAAGCAGATGAGAGTCAATTAAGAAATTATTCTTAAACTGAACCCGACCCACGGTAATTCTTTCATTGCTCATTGCTAGCGCTTGAACCCAACCACTCTTAATTCCTTCCTAGCTCTCTGGGAACTTTAGGAGCGGACTCGATAGAGTATTACACTAGGCAACAAATTTGAACTTTTTGTCTATTACACGAACCAAATCCACTTTTTTGGATTGATTTGGGGCCAAAAACGACAAAAAACATTTTTGTTTTTCTATGGTGAAATTTTATTTTTAGAATTTTTTAAAATTTGCATTTTTTTTCCCACTTTTGTCATCATTACTCGAAAATGACAAAACCGATTATCAAAATCTTTACTTTTTCGGAAAGCCACAGATTTTGACTAATCATATCTTAAACGCCGCGTAATTAATCCAGCTATGTAAATAAAATAGAAGCCAAAATGTAATAAATTTTTTTCGACTTTTCCTCGAATTTTGAAGTAAAAAAAGCTAAAAAAAAAAAAAAACTTAAAAAAAATCATCATTTATTAATTCAAAAATTAATGTTTCTTAAACTACTGGCTTAAATCAAAAACTTTGTATTTATGAATTATACATATATTCATTGACTTTCATTGACATATTACAGCTTTTGTTCGGTTTTGTCATTCTCGAGTAATGACGACAAAAGTAGGCGGACCTCTGAAAAAAAAGTGCGAAAAAAAAGACAGATGAAGTTGACAGCTGTTTTAACTAGTTGAAAAACCTTCATTCACTTTTACACATGCGTGGCCGGGGTAATTCTATACTTTGTAACTGAATCCTTTCCGGCAGGGTCAGCCAAGGGCTCGAAAGGTATTCTGGAGGCCGTCACTGCTCTATTCCACACAAAATTCCGGTGTAGGGAATTTAATTTCAGAATATTCCTGGCTCAATGGCACTGGAATATCGTGTGGAATTGGAGACAAAAAATTCTTTACAGCGCAAAAAAATTAAATATTCACAAAAAATTATTTTTTCTTTATTATTTATTCAAAATGTTACATTCTTAAAAGTACTTAAATTAATGAAAAGAAACAACATATATAAAATTATGCGGTGATTATTTATTTCAAATTACATTTTCTTAATATTATATTTTAATTAACTTCGATGTCCGTCCAGTTGTCTGTTTGTTGCTTTCTGTAATAAAAGGGTTTAAATATTATTTAATTTATATAGGGTAAGTTTAGCAAAGTCGAGGTCATTTTTTTATATTGTCAATAGACACTTTTTGACAACAACACACAAAACACTTGCAAAAAGCAAGGAGCATGGTTCGGCATACAGCTGTTTCAAGAGACACCAATCTCTATCATCAGTACCGTTCTGCTGACTTGACCAGCGATTCAAGCTGAATGTCAATCTTGCGTCCTTAGAACCTGTTGAGAATTCAAAGGCGAAAAATTGACAAATAGCTGTAAAAGCTGATCTTGCCCTTTGTGTGTTGTTGTTGTTGCTGTTATTGAGTTGAAACACCATCGGCATTTTCGTCCAATAACATAGTCAAGTCTGCCTGTTTTTTTCAGAGGTACACACCGAAGTGTGTATATCCTCTCTGCGTAAGTAGCAAGAAAGTGTTGCTTACAAAGCAGTTCGGCGTGTCGTCCGTTTTTGGTTACTAAATAACAAATGTAAAAATCCATTTAATAATGGATATTATTTGTTGGTTGGCGACCTTTCTATTTTGTATAGGGTAAGTTTAGCAAACTCGAGGTCATGTTTTTATATTGTCAATAGACACTTTTTGACACCAACAACAACACACAAAACACTTGCAAAAAGCAAGGAGCATGGTTCGGCATACAGCTGTTTCAAGAGACACCAATCTCTATCATCAGTACCGTTCTGCTGACTTGACCAGCGATTCAAGCTGAATGTCAATCTTGCGTCCTTAGAACCTGTTGAGAATTCAAAGGCGAAAAATTGATACATAGCTCTAAAAGCTGATCTTGCCCTTTGTGTGTTGTTGTTGTTGCTGTTATTGAGTTGAAACACCATCGGCATTTTCGTCCAATAACATAGTGAAGTCTGCCTGTTTTTTTCAGAGGTACACACCGAAGTGTGTATATCCTCTCTGCGTAAGTAGCAAGAAAGTGTTGCTTACAAAGCAGTTCGGCGTGTCGTCCGTTTTTGGTTACTAAATAACAAATCACGTAGGTAGATATTACCTTATCTATGCTGCAAACTAAATATAGATAAAATGCAAATATGCGTACACTCAGAAAAAAATGTCATCCTAAAATTAGGTGTGTCCGTACTTGAATTTATACCGTATTGATTTAAAATTTTAAAATTTCTGTGTACTAAAAATATTGAATTAAGTATGAATCGATTTCTTTCTTTTTCTGTGGCAGCTGTCCGAAATAGTGGTCAGATTATAACCAAACTTAGTCAGAATATATAAGTCCAATGCAAATACATAATCCATGAGTCTCGTTAAGATACTTCCAGAAACAACTGAGTTATTTGTACCAAACTGGTTTACGATTTTTTTGATTTTAAAATAGTTTTTTTCAAGATTGAAAGAAAGTTAAAAATAATAACGTTTCATACTAAAAGTAAGTACATTTTGGGATATTTATTTTTCATTGTCGCACCTTAGAATTCTCAACTGGTTCTAGCGACGCAAATATGACGTAAGGATAGCCGACAGCTGATAAAATCAGCACCTATTCCGAAAGGTTGCTAACCAATAAAATACACCATTATCAAATGGTATATAATTTTAGTATTTTGCTTGATTTTAGTATTCATACTAGTGGATGTTTTAAGTTTAAAATTAAATAATTATGAATTTATTTGTACTAGAAACAAGTACATTTTGTATTTAGTTCAAGATTTTTGTGTACTTAAATTAGTATGTTTTCAATTTTACAGACTTGAACTAAGCCCAAAACGTATACCCAAAAAGTCTCATTTTAAGATTTCCGTACTTGCGAAAATCGAACTTAAAACAAGATTTTTGTTCTCAACTTTAGAAATTCCGAACTAAGGCAGCTTTTGAGATAGTTTGTACTTGAAAATGTCCTTTTTAAGTTCGGAAATCTTGATTTTTTTTTAATTGTATGTATTTTATATACATACGTAGGTATTGAATATACATACGCATGTATATTTGCATGTAATTTATTTTTAGTTTACTGCATAGATAAGCAATTAACTGCAATTTCTATGCTATGTGCGCGGCATAAAAACTTTATCTCGCCGATATGCTTTGAGGTGATAAGCCTGTCCATAAGCTCAGCTGGAAGTACCGCTTTCAGTCGCCAGTGTGCTCGCAGCCTTTGGCCTCGGCCACGCATTGAGCGATCTGCGACTGAGCGACGCTCTCTCGAGCGGCGTAAACAAATAAAACTCATGAGAGCCCACTGGAGTGGCCACGCAGCCGCTGAGCGACGAGGGAATTTCGTGAGTCACAACGATGTCGCTCAGCGCTAGAATTGGTTTTAATTATTAGTGCATCGCTGAGCGAAAAATTGTGTACAATGCTAAAAATTAAAAGAAAAAAAATATATGACTCAATAACGTCGCTCGAGAGAGCGTCGCTTAGCCGCTCAGTCGCAGATCGCTCAATGCGTGGCCGAGGCCCTGTACATTTTTCGCGGGAACAAGGCTGCCAATCGTAGAAATTTACAATTTCATTATGTGGAATGTTGTCCGTATGAACGACCAAACAACATTTCTAGAGATGGAACTGAAATGGTGTCGTCAATTTATTGTGGATTGGAAAAGATTCCCTAGGGAAGTGTACATCGACTGAAGTGTAACAAATAGTCCTTCTACTATCGGAGGCGCAGGAAAGATGATATAGATAAAATAATGGTGATCGAGTCGTAAAAGGCCAATGGAGAGATAGAGAGGAAAAGCTGCGACTTCTTTATTCAGACAGTCAAATGCCGCGATACAGCCACCTTGCTGAGTATACTCAAGAACCGGATAGCTGTTGGGACCACCACATGTCCGATTGCTGGAGGGCTTATGACTGAAGGTATGAAACAGCTTACCACTCGAAGAACTTCGTCGATCCTGTTACCCAAGCGCATACACAGAATATTGAACGACTATGGCGGGACACAAGCGGCAACATCCCACACTACGGTCGGAAAAAGGATCATTTATTGGGTACCTCGCCAAGTTACATTAAAAAAATTTTTAATTGCCCACTAATTTCAATCCCTCTCCCCCTTGGAACTCGATAATATCTGAGAAGCCACTAAAAAAATTGTTAATTGCCCACTAATTTCAATCCCTCTCCCCCTTGGAACTCGATAATATCTGAGAAGCCACCAACGAGCTATTAAAGTGCCAAAAACAAAATAAACATATTTTGTATGGAAACATTAAAATTTATTTTAAAAAATAAACTAGTTGAGTCCAGGATCATTTTTTTTATCTCAAATTCAGGATGAATCGCCCTCTATTTGTAGTTTTGAGACTTTCGGCGTATACCGTAATAGTCATTTCACACTGAGCAACATCTACCATAAATTTTCATGATTATCCCATATTTTAACCCGTGCCGAAATTTTGCCATTTGTTTCAACATCTATTATTGATGTTGCTATCCCATACGTTCCCAATCAGTTTTAGGACTTTATTTTCCGAATGCAACGCTGGAAATTTGTCATTCGCTACGAAAATGAAAACAATGTCAACTAAAATAAATGGCTGATACAAAAAGAAAAAGAATCAAAAACAATGAAAAATAACCAAATCAGGTAAGTAAAAACTATTTTAAAATTGTATAGCTAATATTAAATGTTTTAGTCAATGGCGCACAATAAAAGAACTGCCTGCGAGGTCACACGTTCAGCAGAGTTGGAGAATCTACTGATTAACGAGGGGAACGCGCAGGACCCTCATGCTCAAAGTCGCCGAGCTGAACCGAAGAGTACAGAGGTACCTCCAGTTAACTCCACCAAATAGAGTTGATATGTGGTAGTGCGGGAGCGAATGCAAGTAGAGAAACAGAAGACTAAATTACGCGAAGAGCAGCACAAATCGCAGAAGAAACTTTTTTAAACTAGATTATTATAATAATTAATAATTAGCTGCAATGCATGCTAATAATAAATAAAAACTGAATTTTTATTGTTTACTTTTATGTCTATTTTTTAGTTGAACATTTTATAGAAATTGGCAGCAAATCGGCATTCGGTTTTCTGCTCCATTTCGTCCGTTGTGTTTCATAAAAACAACAAAATCCAATTTCTTCTCAAATTTAGTTTTTCTATAAAATGTAAAGCAATTTCACAATCACAATACATTAAAGGTAAATTGATGGTAGATGTTAGATGTTGGCAGTGTGAATTGCTGTTTCACATCTACCATCATTCCCATGCGTTCCCCGTAGATGGGCTCAATGTGAAGACGCTATTAGGTTTTAGTTTCCATAATAATAGCAATAAACATGTGGTAACTAACGTCCGCCAAATAGAAGTCGACTGCGAATTGGAACGGAGTATTCTAAAGCGATTAATTTCTATTAAAGAGGAATAATATAGCATTCTATCGTGTATTAACACAAGAAATTATCTCTGTTGGTTTTTTTTTAATTAAATAAAGTACCGGTCACTAACGTAATGTCACTAACGTACGATTTATTCCATGTTTTTTTTTTTTTTTTTACTTTTTATGAAATATAATGAAACTTCTATAGTCATTAACTAGCTTTATTATTTAAATTAAAATGTTTTCTTTGCATTTTGAATAATTTTTGTTGCAGAAAGAAATATTTTGTCAAAAATTTGTTATAATACATAGCATCATTTCTTTTTTTAAGAAAATGAGCAAAAATATAGAAATACTGCGTTTAGTCAAAGATGCTATCGGTATATTCATCAAGGTCAATTAATTCATGTATAAATTGTTTAAATAAATAACTTGAACTATTTCTGGACAAAAAGTTTTGTGTGTTGTTGTTGTCAAAAAGTGTCTATTGACAATATAAAAAAAATGACCGCGAGTTTGCTAAACTTACCCTATACAAAATAGAAAGGTCGCCAACCAACAAATAATATCCATTATTAGATGGAGTTTTACATTTGTTATTTAGTAACCAAAAATGGACGACACGCCGAACTGCTTTGTAGGCAACACTTTCTTGCTACTTACGCAGAGAGGATATACACACTTCGGTATGTACCTCTGAAAAAAACAGGCAGACTTCACTATGTTATTGGACGAAAATGCCGATGGTGTTTCAATTCAATAACAGCAACAACAACAACACACAAAGGGCAAGATCAGCTTTTACAGCTATTTGTCAATTTTTCGCCTTAGTATTCTCAACAGGTTCTAACGACGCAAGATTGACATTCAGCTTGAATCGCTGGTCAAGTCAGCAGAACGGTACTGATGATAGAGATTGGTGTCTCTTGAAACAGCTGTATGCCTTACCATGCTCCTTGCTTTTTGCAAGTGTTTTGTGTGTTGTTGTTGTTGTCAAAAAGTGTCTATTGACAATATAAAAACATGACCTCGAGTTTGCTAAACTTACCCTATACAAAATAGAAAGGTCGCCAACCAACAAATAATATCCATTATTAAATGGATTTTTACAATTGTTATTTAGTAACCAAAAACGGACGACACGCCGAACTGCTTTGTTAGCAACACTTTCTTGCTACTTACGCAGAGAGGATATACACACTTCGGTGTGTACCTCTGAAAAAAACAGCAGACTTGACTATGTTATTGGACGAAAATGCCGATGGTGTTTCAACTCAATAACAGCAACAACAACAACACACAAAGGGCAAGATCAGCTTTTACAGCTATTTGTCAATTTTTCGCCTTAGAATTCTCAACAGGTTCTAACGACGCAGGATTGACATTCAGCTTGAATCGCTGGTCAAGTCAGCAGATCGGTACTGATGATAGAGATTGGTGTCTCTTGAAACAGCTGTATGCCTTACCATGCTCCTTGCTTTTTGCAAGTGTTTTGTGTGTTGTTGTTGTTGTCAAAAAGTGTCTATTGACAATATAAAAACATGACCTCGAGTTTGCTAAACTTACCCTATACAAAATAGAAAGGTCGCAAACCAACAAATAATATCCATTAAATGGATTTTTACAATTGTTATTTAGTAACCAAAAACGGACGACACGCCGAACTGCTTTGTAAGCAGTGCTGCCAACTTTTGAGACCAAAAAAAGCCGTTTTTGACTGGAAGGACCCACAAAAAAAGCCAAAAATTTTAAGAAAAAAACTTAAAAAAAAGCGGTTCTTATGGGCTCACAAATTTAATGTTTTTATACCCTGAGACCATTGAAAATGGTCAAAAAAGGGTATAATGCATTTGGCAGAATGTATGTAACAGGCAGAAGGGGGCGTGGCAGACCCCCAAAAATATATATATTCTTGATCAGGATCAACAGTCGAGTCGATTGAGCCATGTCCGTCTGTCTGTCCGTCTGTTTGAACGCGACGATCTCAGAAACCATAAAAGCTAGAGACTTCAAACTTGGTATGTAGGTTCCTGGATACCGTACGCAGCTCAAGTTTGTTTTTATTTTTGGATCGGACAACTATATCATATAGCTGCCATAGGAACGATACATCGAAAATGAAGTTTTTGTATGAAAAGCTTCTTTAATTTTTAAGATATCTCAACCAATCTCACACGATATATATTTGGGGTGGTATTATACATCCTGACCAAATTTGGTTCAAATCGGCCCACTATATCATATAGCTGTCATAGAGACGCTCTGCCGAAAATCAAGTTTTAGTACGAAAAAGTTTTTTGTTTTTTGAGATATCGTAACCCAACTAATAGAATATGTATCCGTTTGGTGCAAATCGGCCTACACTATCATATATCTGTCATACAGACGCTCTGCCGTAAATCAAGTTTTAGTATGAACAAGTTTTTTGTTTTTTGAGATACCTTAACCAAACTGATAGAATATGCATTTATGTTGGTTTTGTACATTCTGACCAGCTTTGGTTCAAATCGGTTCCATATATAATATAGCTGCCATAAAACTCATGAGAGCCCACTGGAGTGGCCACGCAGCCGCTGAGCGACGAGGGAATTTCGTGAGTCACAACGATGTCGCTCAGCGCTAGAATTGGTTTTAATTATTAGTGCATCGCTGAGCGAAAAATTGTGTACAATGCTAAAAATTAAAAGAAAAAAAATATATGACTCAATAACGTCGCTCGAGAGAGCGTCGCTTAGCCGCTCAGTCGCAGATCGCTCAATGCGTGGCCGAGGCCCTGTACATTTTTCGCGGGAACAAGGCTGCCAATCGTAGAAATTTACAATTTCATTATGTGGAATGTTGTCCGTATGAACGACCAAACAACATTTCTAGAGATGGAACTGAAATGGTGTCGTCAATTTATTGTGGATTGGAAAAGATTCCCTAGGGAAGTGTACATCGACTGAAGTGTAACAAATAGTCCTTCTACTATCGGAGGCGCAGGAAAGATGATATAGATAAAATAATGGTGATCGAGTCGTAAAAGGCCAATGGAGAGATAGAGAGGAAAAGCTGCGACTTCTTTATTCAGACAGTCAAATGCCGCGATACAGCCACCTTGCTGAGTATACTCAAGAACCGGATAGCTGTTGGGACCACCACATGTCCGATTGCTGGAGGGCTTATGACTGAAGGTATGAAACAGCTTACCACTCGAAGAACTTCGTCGATCCTGTTACCCAAGCGCATACACAGAATATTGAACGACTATGGCGGGACACAAGCGGCAACATCCCACACTACATATATAATATAGCTGCCATAGGAATAATTGGTCGAAAATCAACATTTATAAAAGTGTACCTGGGCTCAGGGTATCCTACTGTCGAGCGTGTACGACTGTAGCCGCACCTCACCACGAGCGAAGCGAGCAGGGGGCGGAGCCCCCTTGTTTACCCTGTGCTCATTAAAAATGGTCAAAATAGGGTGTAAAGTTTTGAACAGAATGTATGTAACAGGCAGAAGAAGGCGTGGCAGCCCCATAAAATATATATATTCTTGATCAGCTCAACAGTCGAGTCCGTCTGCTTGAACGCAATCGATCTCAGAGACTATAAGAGCTAGAGGCTTGGTATGTAGATTCTTGAATACTGTACGCAAATCATCAATCGGTCAAAAATCAAGTAAAAGCATAAACAATTTGTTTGTTCTTTGAAATATCTTAAGTAAATTTATAGAATATTTTTCCACTTATGTTGGTCCGGACGGCATCAGCGGCGAACTAAGCGAGCAGAGACTTTTGGCATTTCGAAAAAATTTTTACAGTTGGCGCCGACTTTTGGTATAAAGATGGATAGAATGGCCAAAAATAGTGCTGACTTTGGGAAATATCGGTAGAAATAGTAATGAAGATGCCACTTTTTTATACTTTTTATGTAACCTTTGGAAGCATTAAAAAAAGTCGAAAAAAAGCTAAATACATTTCTAAAAAGCCAGAATTCCCGCTTCCCGCAATTCCAAAATTTTTCCCGCTGCTGGCCTTCAAAAACAGCCAGATTTGACGGGAACAAAGCGGTTTTGGCAGCACTGTTTGTAAGCAACACTTTCTTGCTACTTACGCAGAGAGGATATACACACTTCGGTGTGTACCTCTGAAAAAATACAGGCAGACTTGCCTATGTTATTGGACGAAAATGCCGATGGTGTTTCAATTCAATAACAGCAACAACAACAACACACAAAGGGCAAGATCAGCTTTTACAGCTATTTGTCAATTTTTCGCCTTAGAATTCTCAACAGGTTCTAACGACGCAGGATTGACATTCAGCTTGAGTCGCTGGTCAAGTCAGCAGATCGGTACTGATGATAGAGATTGGTGTCTCTTGAAACAGCTGTATGCCTTACCATGCTCCTTGCTTTTTGCAAGTGTTTTGTGTGTTGTTGTTGTTGTCAAAAAGTGTCTTTTGACAATATAAAAACATGACCTCCAGTTTGCTAAACTTACCCTATACAAAATAGAAAGGTCGCCAACCAACAAATAATATCCATTATTAAATGGATTTTTACATTTGTTATTTAGTATTATTTAATTTAATTAAATTAATTATTATATTTAAATATTAAACAATTTAAACTTACCTTTTCCAAATATGCGCAGTGCGCACATGTTGTTTACAAGTCGCGTGTTCACATAGTACTGCAGCGCAAAGAAAACGAGAAAATAAATACACATATACACAAAAAGAAGGCGATCGCGTTTTTTCGACTTAACGACAACTTGAAAGACAGAAAGAGAGAGACATAGAACAAAGCAGAAGCGCAAATTGCCAAAGTTGAGTCCGAATTTTGTATTGAATAGTGCAGTGACGGCTTCCGCGATACCTCGAGAGACGTGGCTGACTTTGTTGAAGGAAATTCTGACTGTGAACAAATGGGAACTGAGCAGTGAACGCCTCCGGTAGCCCGAACGCGTAACTGACCGTCTGGGGATTTGGAGAGGTACTCTGTAAATACCGAATTTTTCCAGGCGAAAGCGATGTGGATTTTTTTCCGACCTCCCTCAATTTACTACTGGGTTGTTGCCGTTCATGTTGCCAATGCTGGACAGTTGACATCGGTATTGTGTATGTATTGAATGCTTTAATGGTTGCAATTAAAAATGATGTAAGCAGTGCTTAGTAAACACATACACATTTCGATGTATTTTCAAAATTAAATAATATGTAATTTACATTGTTCAATAATGTAATGCTATGTATCAACCAGATCAAAATCGAAATTTTTATTAAAAACTCAATTCTTGCTAAATTTTTGTCCAGAAATAGTTCAAGTTATTTATTTAAACAATTTATACATGAATTAATTGACCTTGATGAATATACCGATAGCATCTTTGACTAAACGCAGTATTTCTATATTTTTGCTCATTTTCTTAAAAAAAGAAATGATGCTATGTATTATAACGAATTTTTGACAAAATATTTCTTTCTGCAACAAAAATTATTGAAAATGCAAAGAAAACATTTTAATTTAAATAATAAAGCTAGTTAATGACTATAGAAGTTTTATTATATTTCATAAAAAGTAAAAAAAAAACATGGAATAAATCGTACGTTAGTGACATTACGTTAGTGACCGGTACTTTATTTAATTAATAAAAAACCAACAGAGATAATTTCTTGTGTTAATACACGATAGAATGCTACATTATTCCTCTTTAATAGAAATTAATCGCTTTAGAATACTCCGTTCCAATTCGCAGTCGACTTCTATTTGGCGGATGTTAGTTACCACATGTTTATTGCTATTATAATGGAAACTAAAACCTAATAGCCTCTTCACATTGAGCCCATCTACGGGGAACGCATGGGAATGATGGTAGATGTGAAACAGCAATTCACACTGCCAACATCTAACATCTACCATCAATTTACCTTTAATGTATTGTGATTGTGAAACTGCTTTACATTTTATAGAAAAACTAAATTTGAGAAGAAATTGGATTTTGTTGTTTTTATTGGTGGCATGAAATACAACGGACGAAATGGAGCAGAAAACCGATTGCCGATTTGCTGCCAATTTCTATAAAATGTTCAACTAAAAAATAGACATAAAAGTAAACAATAAAAATTCAGTTTTTATTTATTTATTTATTATTAGCATGCATTGCAGCTAATTATTAATTATTATAATAATCTAGTTTAAAAAAGGTTCTTCTGCGATTTGTGCTGCTCTTCGCGTAATTTAGTCTTCTGTTTCTCTACTTGCATTCGCTCCCGCACTACCACATATCAACTCTATTTGGTGGAGTTAACTGGAGGTACCTCTGTACTCTTCGGTTCACCTGGTGAAAGCAAGTCTCCCATTCCACTAGGCAAACCGGCGACTTTGAGCATGAGGGTCCTGTGCGTTCCCCTCGTTAATCAGTAGATTCTCCAACTCTGCTGAACGTGTGACCTCGCAGGCAGTTCCTTTATTGTGCGCCATTGACTAAAATACATTTAATATTAGCTATACAATTTTAAAATAGTTTTTATTTACCTGATTTGGTTATTTTTCATTGTTTTTGATTCTTTTTCTTTTTGTATTAGCCATTTATTTTAGTTGACATTGTTTACATTTTCGTAGCGACTTTGAGCATGAGGGTCCTGCGCGTTCCCCTCGTTAATCAGTAGATTCTCCAACTCTGCTGAACGTGTGACCTCGCAGGCAGTTCCTTTATTGTGCGCCATTGACTAAAATACATTTAATATTAGCTATACAATTTTAAAATAGTTTTTACTTACCTGATTTGGTTATTTTTCATTGTTTTTGATTCTTTTTCTTTTTGTATCAGCCATTTATTTTAGTTGACATTGTTTTCATTTTCGTAGCGAATGACAAATTTCCAGCGTTGCATTCGGAAAATAAAGTCCTAAAACTGATTGGGAACGTATGGGATAGCAACATCAATAATAGATGTTGAAACAAATGGCAAAATTTCGGCACGGGTTAAAATATGGGATAATCATGAAAATTTATGGTAGATGTTGCTCAGTGTGAAATGACTATTACGGTATACGCCGAAAGTCTCAAAACTACAAATAGAGGGCGATTCATCCTGAATTTGAGATAAAAAAAATGATCCTGGACTCAACTAGTTTATTTTTTAAAATAAATTTTAATGTTTCCATACAAAATATGTTTATTTTGTTTTTGGCACTTTAATAGCTCGTTGGTGGCTTCTCAGATATTATCGAGTTCCAAGGGGGAGAGGGATTGAAATTAGTGGGCAATTAACAATTTTTTTAGTGGCTTCTCAGATATTATCGAGTTCCAAGGGGGAGAGAGATTGAAATTAGTGGGCAATTAAAAATTTTTTTAATGTAACTTGGCGAGGTACCCAATAAATGATCCTTTTTCCGACCGTAGTGTGGGATGTTGCCGCTTGTGTCCCGCCATAGTCGTTCAATATTCTGTGTATGCGCTTGGGTAACAGGATCGACGAAGTTCTTCGAGTGGTAAGCTGTTTCATACCTTCAGTCATAAGCCCTCCAGCAATCGGACATGTGGGGGTCCCAACAGCTATCCGGTTCTTGAGTATACTCAGCAAGGTGGCTGTATCGCGGCATTTGACTGTCTGAATAAAGAAGTCGCAGCTTTTCCTCTCTATCCCTCCATTGGCCTTTTACGACTCGATCACCATTATTTTATCTATATCATCTTTCCTGCGCCTCCGATAGTAGAAGGACTATTTGTTACACTTCAGTCGATGTACACTTCCCTAGGGAATCTTTTCCAATCCACAATAAATTGACGACACCATTTCAGTTCCATCTCTAGAAATGTTGTTTGGTCGTTCATACGGACAACATTCCACATAATGAAATTGTAAATTTCTACGATTGGCAGCCTTGTTCCCGCGAAAAATGTACAGGGCCTCGGCCACGCATTGAGCGATCTGCGACTGAGCGGCTAAGCGACGCTCTCTCGAGCGACGTTATTGAGTCATATATTTTTTTTCTTTTAATTTTTAGCATTGTACACAATTTTTCGCTCAGCGATGCACTAATAATTAAAACCAATTCTAGCGCTGAGCGACATCGTTGTGACTCACGAAATTCCTAAAAGCTGCATGCGTACCTCTTTGGGACCCCTATGAGCTCTTCGATGCTATTTCTCAATGACATTGCAGATTTCATCTGCATCGGATAAGTCTGTAACCAATCTGTGTGTTATGCGAATTTTAAACAAACTAAAAATCTGAAAACACTGTGTTTGGATAAATTGTAAATATGTTTCTGGGATGTTTCTGGGAAAAAGAAGTAGTCAAACTTGATAGCATCTGGCTGTTAATTGGTATAAAATGGCGAACGTAGCCCAAATGGGGCTGTTCACAGGAAAATTCCGTGAAGCTTGGGTCGAATATTAGCTGGTTTCTATAGACGTTAATGAGCACCAGCACGTTAGGTATATGACCCAAAGCGTCTTGAAGAGCGCTATGTATGGCTAAGGAATCTGACTCAGACGCGGTGGCTGTGTCGGAACCCAGATGGTTAACGTATGTCGTGATTCGGTGATTCGTGATGTGGTGACCCGGTATAAGTGGAATTATTGAAATTTACCCTATACGTGACATTTTGTAACTCTAGGCGTATGCCTCAGGTAAGTTTTTCGGACTGCGAATCACTAAAAGTTTAGAGGCGTCACCGTCGAGTCCTCTTATGAAAACATCCAATGCCTTATCTCTGTAAGTTTCAATTAAAGCTGCAGTAACGTTGGATGGATGAGTTCCTGCCTTTAACTTGTTCATAATCAGAGAAAAATGGTTGCCAACTTCCATGTAATATTCCTCTAATGTCTTGTTACCCTGATTCAATTGGCTCAACTGATATTCTAGAGTCCGCACATCGCGCTTGTCTGCGTAGTGTAGTGCCAAAATTCTTTTAATTTCTGGCCAGTCATCGTCTTGCACACAGTAAGAGCAAAGTGCTGAATCTGTAATACCCCTTATTTTCTGCCTGATATGCAATACTCTGGATCTATACAAAGGCTTATCCCTAACGATTTCATAATCGTTCAAAATAGACTGAGCCCTGCCAATCCACGAAACATATTTCTCAGGTTTACCCTCAAACGTTTGTAACTCCTTAACACAATCAGGTAAAGTTGAAGTTTCTTTCAACTCATACTCATTGCGTGGACGCGTTAAAGGTAAAGGTTGGGTCACTACTGGGTTTCGGCTTTCAGACTCTGTTTCTAAGGTACTCAATCTGCCGCTGACCTTCCTAACGTCATCTTTAATTGACATTACTTGATTCAACAAAGCCTTCAGTGACTCGTCGAACTTTCCTAAAGTTTCCTTAATTTCTTCCATATTGAAGTGATATACAAAGTAGGTTAACCTTTTCAAAACTTTTTCAAATATAAATAAATTTCTTTTATACTTTTATTCACTTTTGTTTTAAAAAAAGAAACAAAAAAATTCTTGGGGTAGAAAAATTGTAAAAAAAATATGAAAACGCTTCACTCACCCGTTACAGTATACTTGTTGCTGTTTATGGTTGTAGCTTATGATGTAGTAAAATTTTTTTAGCTTATGGTGTAGTGTAGAGTTGTGTAGTTTAAGTCGTGATGATTCTGTTTAAAAAAAGAATATGTTTAATAATGTTTGACAAAAGTGTTAAAAAAAAGGAAATATATTGAAAACTTGTGATTCCATTTCCTTTTTGATTTTTTTTTTCTTTTTATTTTTGTTTTTTTTTTTTGTTGTTGGCATTGGGCGCGGTGGTCCGTAGTTATCCTTTTTAGCATTTCGCCTACTAGGGTACGGTTGCCACACAGTCCACTACGCGGCTTTTTTTGAGTGCATTCCACACTACTTGGCGTATCTAGTAGACTACCGCACACCATTTTAATTCAACACTTAACTTTTTAGACCCGCAAATATGTCGCACTACTGTTTGAGCAATTTGCCGTCGGTGAGTTGTTGATTTTTTAATTTCATTTTATTTATAGATCGAACGTTTTGCACCCGCAATTACGTCGCACTTCTGTTTGACCATATTGCCGCCGGTGGGTTGTCGACTTTTTTATTTCATTTTATTTAAATATCGAACGTTTTGCACCCGCAATTATGTCGCACTACTGTTTGACTATATTGCCGTCGGTGGGTTGCCGACTTTTTTTATTTCATGTTATTTAAATATCGAACGTTTTGCACCCGCAATAATGTCGCACTACTGTTTGAGCATAATGCCGCCGGTGGGTTGTCGACTTTCTCACTTTAATTTTTATGTTAATCTTCAACCGTTAATGGTTGGTTCTCCTTTCTTTTTCATTTTCCTCTTTTTTTTTTTTTTTTTTTTTTTAACACGCTCACGCAACACAACACATCACTTTTTTTTCACAGTTTTTACTTCTTTTTTGAACACTGTTTTGGTTCGCTCTCCATAGAGAGAATCCGCTCGGGCGCCAGTTAGGCCAGTCAGAGTGACTACTTTAACAATATGTGGTTCATCCTGGGGATCCCGTAGGACTTCAAAGAGAATGGATGCAAAATAAAAAGTCCAAGTCCACCGTCATTATGTCCGAAAACATTTCCACAAACTTGGCGGGGTTTCCAAGCTTAGGTCGCAATATTAAACGCAGATCTTTTTATGTTATTGTGCGTCGATTACGCTGCAGACTGGGAAGAACAAGAAGGTGAATTTGCAGTCCAACTTCCAAGAAAGTGTGCGCATTAAGGCTGCGCGCATATAGCGCGTACATTGAGCGCTTAGCAGATTCGATAAGCTTTAAGCTAAGCTCTCCGCTGTTTGATCGATCAAGCATGTTTGTTTATTTAGCGGCTGACGAGCGTTTTCATTGTTATAAAAAGCATAAAAATTATGTTAATAGAATAATCATGGCAAAAATTTGGGATTCTATCGCAAAAACATTAAACGCATCACGTAGGTAGATATTAACTTATCTATGCTGCAAACTAAATATAGATAAAATGCAAATATACGTACACTCAGAAAAAAATGTCATCCTAAAATTAGGTGTGTCCGTACTTGAATTTATACCGTATTGATTTTAAATTTTAAAATTTCTGTGTACTAAAAATATTGAATTAAGTATGAATCGATCTTAAATTAAGAATTCTGACTTTCTTTTTCTGTGGCAGCTGTCCGAAATAGTGGTCAGATTATAACCAAACTTAGTCAGAATATATAAGTCCAATGCAAATACATAATCCATGAGTCTCGTTAAGATACTTCCAGAAACAACTGAGTTATTTGTACCAAACTGGTTTACGATTTTTTTGATTTTAAAATAGTTTTTTTCAAAGTTGAAAGAAAGTTAAAAATAATAACGTTTCATACTAAAAGTAAGTACATTTTGGGATATTTATTTTTCATTGTCGCACCTTAGAATTCTCAACTGGTTCTAGCGACGCAAATATGACGTAAGGATAGCCGACAGCTGATAAAATCAGCACCTATTTCGAAAGGTTGCTAACCAATAAAATACACCATTATCAAATGGTATATAATTTTAGTATTTTGCTTGATTTTAGTATTCATACTAGTGGATGTTTTAAGTTTAAAATTAAATAATTATGAATTTATTTGTACTAGAAACAAGTACATTTTGTATTTAGTTCAAGATTTTTGTGTACTTAAATTAGTATGTTTTCAATTTTACAGACTTGAACTAAGCCCAAAACGTATACCCAAAAAGTCTCATTTTAAGATTTCCGTACTTGCGAAAATCGAACTTAAAACAAGATTTTTGTTCTCAACTTTAGAAATTCCGAACTAAGGCAGCTTTTGGGATAGTTTGTACTTGAAAATGTCCTTTTTAAGTTCGGAAATCTTGATTTTTTTTTAATTGTATGTATTTTATATACATACGTAGGTATTGAATATACATACGCATGTATATTTGCATGTAATTTATTTTTAGTTTACTGCATAGATAAGCAATTAACTGCAATTTCTATGCTATGTGCGCGGCATAAAAACTTTATCTCGCCGATATGCTTTGAGGTGATAAGCCTGTCCATAAGCTCAGCTGGAAGTACCGCTTTCAGTCGCCAGTGTGCTCGCAGCCTTTGGCCTCGGCCACGCATTGA